>JACYFF010003369.1:53471559-53563610 GCA_017589665.1 Selenicereus undatus
CAAGACTTCTTGTTTTGAACCAGTCATCTTGTCCAAGATTTGTAGAGTTGCTGTGAACACCAAGGCCACCTTGTTTGCCGGAGTTGTTCTTTGCATTGCTAGAGTTCAGGAACATGCCTTACAATCAACTGTCGAGATGGCGTTCTTGACTTAATATAGAATCACCAATTAAAACCTGTTTTGAAAACTTGTTCTCACATGTAGCAAACCAGTTAATACAATAAAGATTACAAACACCAGTTAGGCTTGTTTGGAGATCGTGTTTGGAGCAACATTACTTGGACAAATTTTTACACTTGGATTTGTTATCATCAAAACTTAGATATAATAACTCAACAAATATGAATTATGTGCCTACATAGATAGTGTTTGTTCTGTATGCTTTAGAAAAAGTTCGTTATTTACAGAATTTATGTGGAAAAGAGCCTCGAATCCTTTATAAGTAAGGGTAGCTGACAATAGCATTATGAGCCACAACAAGCCATAGAAGGGTTATCTATAGAATTAGGAGGAGTTCAATGCATTATACTAGTTCTATGGGCTACTGATCAACCCTCTCATGATATGATTATTAGAAATAATTTTCAAAGATTACATTCTCCATACACACAAACCACAAACAAAATAATATTCACAATTAATGGTCACTCAATTCCTATTGAAAAACTAAGCAAGGCTCATACTCATCAGAAAATTGAGTTTACACGCAGCCACCATGGTGAGAAGGCAATGCCTGCACAACATGAGATAGCACTGACGGTCTCACTACTTGAGTTATCCATTAAAGAGCAGATTGTCACATACCAAGAGCAATTACGCAAAGAACTCTACTTTGATAATCCTCTAAAAGTTTGGGATAAAGATAAGGCATTTTCAAAGATTACTTTGCTCAATCCCAATACTATTATTTGAGTTAATTAAGTGGTGTATACACGCCGAGACATTCAACAATTTGATAAACAAATTAAAGAACTTTTGATAAAGGATTAATCAGGAATAACAAGCGTCCTCACAACAATTTCGCTTTTATGGTAAGAAATCATGCTAAAGAAAAAAGAGAAAAAACAAGAATGGTAATCAATTACAAAAAGCTTAATGATAATACTGTCTTTGATGGTTATTATATTCCTAACAAAATAGTTATTTTTAATAGAATTCAATGAGCCTCTTGGTTTTCAAAAAATGGATTGTAAAAGTGGATACTGGTTGACAAAAATAGATGAAAAAAGCATTCCTTTAATGACATTTAGTTTCCCTCATGGACATTATGAGTAGATAGTAATGTCATTTATCCTAAAAAGCACATCTCAAATATTCCAAGGAAGAAGGTATAAAAGCTTCAAAGACCTTATTCACTATTGTTTAGTTCACATTGATGATATCCTTGTCTTTTCCAAAACTATAAAGGAATGCAAAGATGATGTCATAGCTATCACCCAAAGATGCATTGATCATGGTATTATACTTGGTCAGAACAAGTGTATAGATGTTGAATAAGAAATTAAGTTTTCAAACCTAGAGATAAAAGTTGGACAAATGATTCTATAAAAGCATATTCTAGAAAAAATAGAAAGTTTGCGTGAAAAGATTGAAGATAGGAAGCAACTACAAAGGTTTCTTAGATGCCTGATCTATGCTTCAGACTTCGTTAAAGATTTAGCTAAACTAAGAAAACCATTACAGCAGAAACAAAAGAAAGAAGTAACTTGGATATGGACCCCTGGTTATTCAAAGATTGTTCAAAACTTCAAGAAGATATGTAAAAATCTTCATGTTCTTAATTAACAGAGATCGCAACTCTAGATCAAAGAAGATGACGATCTACAATGTAGTTGCTCCTGCTTTTTACCACATACAAAGGGAGAGCAATGTAGGTATTTTTGTGAGAAAGTAAGCCACGCACAGTTTAGAAAAAATCTAAAAACTTATTATGTATGTAGAAGGGAATTTTTAGGAAATGCTAAAATGGTAGTGTCCAACAATTTTCCCAAAGTGTGTAAATAAATTTTCACTAATAATGTATGTATGTATCTACACACACACACACAAAGAGGTAGCAAATACTTTTTTGAGGCATTTCACGGAAGATCACCACTATCCAAGCGGAAAAAATTGCCACCAAATTATTTTTTCAGTTGTTAGGGAAATAGAAATACTTGAAACAATCCACGATCCTGCCAGTGGCCCTCCTGGGAAAGCATAACACCACACATGACAATGGCGAAAAGACTTTATCCTCTGCAACAAAAAGATTGGTAACCTAACTAACTCATCAATTTCATCAAGATTAATTATACTTTAAGTT
This sequence comes from Selenicereus undatus, assembly GCA_017589665.1. NCBI lineage: Eukaryota > Viridiplantae > Streptophyta > Magnoliopsida > Caryophyllales > Cactaceae > Selenicereus > Selenicereus undatus. The sequence goes on from JACYFF010003369.1 coordinate 53,473,865, forward strand.
GTAGAGAACCTGTGAATGACTCCTATGGCAGACACACTCCTATGACAGACACACAATATATGCTTTGCCTCTACCTAACTTATCCCCCCCTCCTTTCTATTGGAATTGATTTACTTTCACCTAATATATAGGAAAAAAGACATCAAGGGCAATAAACTTATAAATGCTATATAGTATTTGTAAAAAGGTAAGCCTCAAGTAAGCACAATCAAGGAATTTACATTGCATATTAATAGGGAAAACTTTATGACAAAATACATTCATTAAAATTTATGAGGAGTTAATCCTCAAGTACCCATATGTACATGACATTAATAATTTAAGGGCTAAGTTTTTGGAGCGAATATTTTAGTACCTCAACATTTGTTGACCTAATTTTAGGTACCATCCGTTTTTCTTGAGTTGCTAAACTTTTAAAATTTGCATTTTAACCCCAATCCTTAAAAACTTACTTTCGAAAAATTTAAAATTGTGCATGTGTAATTTCTCTCAATAGTAGTACTCGAGGTCGTCTTTCATTTGGTATCAGAGCCACGTGATCAAAAATAATTAAGATCATTAAGCTAATTAATGAGTAATTAAGCTAATTAATTGTGTTTCATGCTTGAGTCACCGCCTACTTGCCCTCCTCCTGATTATTATATATTGTTCACTCACCAGAGGAAACCACTTTTATAACACCTCAATTAAACTATATCACTGATATAGTTTTAAAATTAAAAGCTGAATTAGCAAAAATTAAGACTGACGTGAATGAGATTAAGAAGCAAATATTAGTAATCAATCTTTCGTTAGTTAACGAAATCAGACATAGTGGAAAATCACCTTTAAGTATTAGTACTCCCTCTCAGCATAAGTATCCTTTCAAAAACCCAAAAAACAAAAATTCATTTCCTTTGCATGATATAAAAATAAAAAAAGAAGCACAAGAAAAATCAGCAGCAAAATCATCAAAAAGGCATAAAAAGAAGAATAGGATGAAGTATAAGCAGTATAATCTTGATAAACTACGGGATATATTTGCGAAAGAACAAAATCCAGAAGAATTAAGTAAAATCATGGTGGCAATTATCAATAAACAGGATGTATTAATAGATGATAATGAAGAGACAAATAATGTTCAATTAGAAGAAGAAATATATAGTAGATATGAACCTAATTAAACTTAAAGATCTTAATGCAGTACCTGTAGAGGAAATTAGAAGAAAATTAGATAAAAAAAAATTTGTTAAAATGGTATTTGATGATGAGATTAACAAGATTGGAGAAGAGCTCAATAGAGATGGAATCTAGTCCAATCTAGTTAACAATGTAATTCCTTAACTTGAGGAATTTGGTGAACCTTCTAGAAGAAATACTCATTTTATGAGACCCAGATAGGTTCCAGCAGGAAGAACAACTGATTTTTCCTTTGGGTTTATCACAAGGAAAACTATTACCTTTGAAGAAATTGGTCTTACCTCAATTAGTCAAACAAGATATATTCTAAATATCGATGAAGCTTGTAATAGAGAAGAAATATCTGAGCATTGGAAAAGAAGAATGGATAGTATCTTAAATTTAATTATCACATGGACTACAACGAATTTCTTAAATTATATCGAGTACAATTTTTTCTGACACTATAGCTGACTAGTATGATTCATTAAATAAGGACGGTAAAAATGCATTAAGAATGATGGAAACACCAGCTGCAATGTTCAAAAAATTATGTGAGGAAATTGAAACTGAGTTCATCAGAGCTAAACTTGATTTAAAAAAAAAAAAAACAAGCGAATGGCAAAGAAAGATTAATAATATAGAGTTATAGGGTATGAGGTATCTAAAAATTATAAAACTAAATTTAGTCAATATTATTATAAAATTGGGCATAATAAAACTAATCTTGGTATGTTCGATGACAAATTTTCATGTCCCATAAATTTCATAATTAATGAAAAATACACTGCATGGTTTGAAAGAGCAGACATCATTGATACCGTTAGTTCAAGAATCTCTTATTTAAGAAAATTGGTCAATGATCAGTGTCTTGATCTTCAAAGCAATACAAAATTAGGAAGCAATTCATAACTTGTTAGGATTCACCGCGGCCATGGGGAAAGGAACTTGAAAGGAGAAGAAAAAGAAAATTTTACAAGAAAAAGAGCTTTATTAAGCAAAGGGGAGGGAAATATGGAAGAAAATATTATGATAAACCAAGTTCTAAAAAATCTTCTTTCTTTTTTTTGAAAGCAGCATATTGTCCCGTAAGGAAAAATAACTGCAAATGTTGGGCATGCGGAGAAGTAAGGCATTATGCGAATGAAGGCAAAAATAGGAAGAATAATAAGCTAATTGAAATTTTAGGAAGCCGAGATTACTTGGAGCTATGTGAACAAGAGGCGTTAGACCAAGCCCTAAATAACAACAAAGGAATTGTGGAAATTATACTAGAGGATGAATATGAAGAAGGTGATTATGAAGAAACCAGCCATATGATGGAAAGTAGCTCAATTAGCCTTGGTGAGCTTCAAGGAGAAGAGTTTGTTGTAGACACTGATAACAAAAAGTCACAGGAGATTTGGTCCTTCCCATAGTTTCGAAAGACATAATCTATAAAAAGTTCATCCTCCAATTAAAAAGCAAATATGTATGTGAAATGATGGAAGGAGATATGAAAATCAAAGACTGTGAGCATGATGTGAGAGAAGTTAATCTCATTAGTTGGGAAAACATCCTTAAGCATAACAAAGATAGAAGATACAAGTATATCCATGTTGGAAGTGTGCAAGTTCAAATCACTCCATTGCAGTATATTGGCAAAGATATTAATCTTTATGCTTCACTCTATGATATCAGACATACCAAATTTAATAATCAAATTATCATAGGGATCAAGACTAATTTATGTAGTGGATTAGTAAGATTCATTTGTTGACCTAGATATTATGTGAGTCTAAAAGATGAATTTGCCAAAAACTTCCTATCCCTTAAGATAAAAACAGTTGGAATTGACATTAAAAGACGAGGATACCCACTAAGGATATTTTAGAAAATTATCCACAAATTAGATAATACTTTAGATCCAAAGACTAAGGTAACAATGATAGAAGCACAAAAATTTGAATGTCCTAGCCCTATGCAAAAAAATCCAAATGATTAAATCCAATCCTCAGGAGACAAAGAATGATAGGTCATGGATATCTAGTTTCGCCAACCCTACAAAAATCAATAAGAAAAATGTAATAAAAATTGATAAGAATGGTAAAATTACCTTTAAATCCTAATTATTAAGAAGCATGTGTGCAAGGTCACAAAGAGGAAAATGGTTTTCATTAGCTAAAGAAGAGCTTAAAGAAGATGATACAACTAATATGACCAGTGAAATTAATAGAATGAGTTTTGAACTCATAAGATAGTGTAGACAGAAGTATGAGCGTGGACAACAAAGTCGTTAGGTACAAAACAAGAACTATTAGCGAGCCAATCTATGAAGATGAATTAGTTAAAAAGATGACTATGGAAATATGCTATGAAGTCACCAACATAAATCCTAATAGCATTTATATCCTATAAATGTATGTTTAGAGGGATATAATAAATATGAATTATGTGCCCACATAGATAGTGGTTGTTCTTTATGCATTAGAAAAAGATCGGTATTTGCAAAATTTATGTAGAAAAGAGCTAAGAATCCTTTACAAGTAAGGATAGCTAGCAATCGCATTATAAACCACAATAAAGTTTATCCACATAATTAGGAGGAGGTCAATGTATTATACTAGTTCTAAGGGCTACTGATCAACCTTCTTATTATATTATTATTGGAAATAATTTTCATAGATTATATTCACCATGCACACAGACCACAAACCAAATAGTATTCACAATTAATGGTGTCACTTAGTTCCTATTGAAAAATTAAGCAAGGCTCTCACTGACAATTTCACTGATAATGCCTACACAGCGTGAGATAGCACTGACAATTTTTTTACTTGAGTTATCCATTAAAGAGCAGATTATTGAGCAATAAAAGAAATTACGCAAAGAACTCTACTATGAGAATCCTCTAAAAGTTTGGGATAAAGATAAGACATTTGCAAATATTACTTTGCTAAATCCCAATACAATTATTCGAGTTAATCAAATGGTGTAAACACAATAAGACATTCAAGAATTTGATAACCAAATTAAAAAACTTCTGGATAAAGAGTTAATCAAGAATAGCAAGAGTCCTCACACCAGTATTGCTTTTATGGTAAGAAATCATGCTGAAGAAAAAGGATCGGATAAAGGGTAAGAATGATAATCAATTACAAAAAGTTTAATGATAATACTGTCTTTGATGGTTATGATATTCCTAATAAAACAATTCTTTTTAATAGAATTCAAGGAGGCCCTTGGTCCTCGAAAATGGATTGCAAAAGTGGATACCGTAGATAAAAATGGATGAAGAAAGCATTCCTTTAACGGCATGTAGTGCCCCTCAAAGACATTATGAGCAGATAGTAATGTCATCTGGGCTAAAGAACGCTCCTCAAATATTCCAAAGAAGAATGGATAACATATGCGAAGACCTTAATCATTGTTGCTTAGTTTAGATAGATGATATCCTTGTGCTTTCCAAAACTATACAACAACATAGAGATGATGTCTTAGCTGTCACCCAAGGATGCATTGATTATGGTGTTGTACTTGGTAAGAACAAGTGAATGTATGCTGAACAAGAAATTGAGTTTTTAGGTCTAGAGATAAAGGGTGGAGAAATCATTCTACAAAAGCATATTTAGGAAAAAATAAAAAATTTCTATGAAAATATTGAAGATAGGAAGCTGCTAGAAGTGTTTCTTGGATGTGGTACCTAGGCTTCAGATTTCATTAAAGATTTTGCTAAACTAAGAAAACCATTGTAGCAGAAACTCAAGAAAGAAGTAAGTTGGATATGGAACCATAGTGATTCAAAGATTTTTCAAAACATAAAAAAGATGTGCAAAAGTATTCCTGTCCTTAATTTGCGTAGTAAAGAAGATGATTTGGTCCTTGAGACAAATGTCAACAATGAGCACTGGAGTGTGGTACTCAAAATCAAAGAAGGAGAAAAGCTCCGCAAATATTACAGTGGAAGTTTTAATAAAGTAGAATACAACTATCCCATGATGGAAAAAGAAATCCTTACAGTCATAAAGGGAGTTGAAAAGTTCTTAATCTTTTTAGTCCCAAAACTTTTTTATTTGAGCTTATTGCAAAGGAATACTTGGTTTTGGGAAAAAGAATTTATCAAATATGCAAGCATAAAGGTGACTCCTGCGTTAGAAAGTATGGCTTAACCAGTTTTCTTCTCTATGGAACATATGTAGTCTCTCGCAGATAGTCTAACGCGAGAACTCATCAATTGTGATAATCAGAGTAGAACTCCTACCAGAAAAGAGGAAATCCAACATGAAATGCCATTTCTAGTGGAAAAGGTTTCTCTTTCCTATAAAGTCCTTATAGATAATTTGAAATTCCATAAAAAAAAAAGCAGATCACATTTTGTTCTGCTATCTTATGTCTACCTGATAGCCCAAAGATTTAGCCTTCAAGAATTAAAAGTTAATTACTTAAGATGTCCTTATGATATTCAAGAAAAAAAAAAGGTCCTATCTTCAAGAAAAATGGTTCAATGAGTGGTATGTAGCCTGCATCGACTATTATTATGATTGTTCCTATGATATTTGGGAATCATGGAGTACTACAATCTACTTTCTTGATAAATCTGGAGTTGGTGGTATTAGTTTCTCAGCAAATTCAACATCTCCAAATGATCCCGTCATTAAAGCCTGAGGATATGGGATGGTAGTTTACTTTATGGAATTTCTAGATCCTAAGTATCCCTTTTTCTCAAGACTAACTAAATTTCAACAACGTATATTCAATAGAATCTATTGGATTCTTACAACTTCTGATGGTCCAACTAAAATTCCATGTAACAGATGCCTATATGCGGAGGTACATTGTGCACTGATCGAGTATGAAAATGGAAAAGCCATACCATCTCATTATCTCATTCAGATAGTTGATTTCGACGACCTCAATGATCGATAACAAGAATGGTTTCCAGAGCGATGAGAATTAGTTATTGATCCCGCTTTAGCAAGAGACATCGGTTTTTATAATATTTATCATCAAAGTTGGGTATTAATTGAATGTGGAAAAACAATAATCATTGTGGGAACACTACTTTCGCATATCACAATGAGTTTAGTGAATATATGAAGGTAGAGGGAGTGGCTTCAGAAGATGTCTTTCATTATGTCTTTGATGTTGAAGCCGGAAAAATCTTATCAGAAAAACAAAAGAAATATCATCTTGAATTATTTGAGAATGGGTTCCAGAGCATCTTCAATTTGATGGAGATTTTTACTATTATCCAAGTAATGATGGTCTAGAAGAGATTATTGGATATGAAGGCATGTAGAATCTTAATGTGGATGACTCGCCTTGTAAGCAATAAAAGGCTCTGAAAAGTTATTGCTCCATTACTGTACTATTTTAACAAGTGTCAGGTCTATAAAATATGTGAATGTAACTGTAGCCATGTGTAGAATTAGTGTGTACTACAGCCATTAGGGAATCCATTGTACCCCAATCCCCTCTACGAAAGGATAGGCTGAGTGCTAAGAAGGGACATGATCATCTGAGCATAATTGAGTAAAAGAGAATTCAAAATTCTCCATTTTTCTCTAAGTAAGCATCTTTGATTATCTTTTAGCAGTTTAAGTCACTCTTAAATCTTTCCATTGTAAAATTTCCTTTTTCAAGCTTTCAACAAAGGAAGTTTCATACTAGGAAATGTTATTCAATTGAACCTTATGCCTTAAATATTATAATTTCTTGATTAAAGTTCCACTATCCTTTAATATAAAGAACTTGATTAGTGACTACAGTCTAAGGCTGGAAACAAAACGAATCTATGATGTGCATTATCTAAGGATGGTGTGGTTGAGATTAGCAATATCTGTAAACTAGAAGCTAGAGGAACGCTAGAGTCCAACGTCGACTAAGTTCATGTAATGGTTGAAATTTTCTAATTATGTTTTAATTATTTTGCCAAGCAGGGTGGGCCTATAACCACAAAAAGTACAATATTTATGATATAAGTAGTAGACTGTGATAATTAATTCCACGAAAGTCATTATAAGAAGTTTAATTGTTTAAAACAAGTATATATTTCCTAAAAATAATCCTAAAAATAGCTTAATTGCATACTTTACCTAATTCTGATGGTCTTTATGCAATTTCTAAAAGTTTTGGGCCACAACCGAAATAGGAAATAGTGCAGGAGATATTGAAAAATTATGACAGTCGTTTAGAAGGTGGCAAAAAATCAGAACATCATATCTCAGGATACTAAAAAATTAAGCTAGAAAGATGAGGCCCAAAAAAATCAATGACACCTATGTCAAGGTACTAATTAGTCAATTACCCATATAGCATTCTAGGCTGCACCTTTGCGGAGTTACAAATTGCAGAACTTGGAATAGATCATGGCAACTCAAATGCCCTGACCCTGTAGTTTTCTGTTAGTTGTGGGATTGCTTTTTGGTAGGCTTACCTACTGCCCTAGCCCTGCAGTCTTCTATTAGTTGTTGTTGGATGTGGCCTGTGGGTTCAAGTTGCAGGTTTGGGTTTGAAGCGGTTGGAGGATGCATTTCGGAGGTAGGGTGGTGCTGTGTGCCGCATGTTTTTGGAAGGCATGTGATTAGCCGTGAACTAACGAGACCCCTCTAAGCTCTCTAATAGTTGCCACACTATATTAGGGGGAGCAGTGGGGAGAAGGTGAGGAAAGTGGAGATGGATGGGCTTTATATTTCCATTTGGGTTTAGAATCGATATAAAATTACATGTATTTTATGCATCCATTAACCAAGTGGATGGGCTTATTAGTTGTTTTTATGAATAATGTGGAAACTATTGAATCCACGACTCGCTTTCATTAATAATGGCACCTTATCGATTGATGGAGTCTTCACAGAATTCCCCACTACAGTATCGGAAGACGACGGTAAGAAGAAAACAAAACTAAAATGTAAAAATTGTACTGATACAAACTATTTGCTGCAACTCGTTGATATCTAACATGAAGTTTCTCCGCAATAAATTACTTGTGTCAGAACCAGGGTGACTTGTTGCAATCTAGTTCACTGAACTGGTTCAGAACTGAACTAATAGCTAAACCAACGTGTAATAGCCTATCGATTCCTAAGAAAGTCAACACCACCCATACAAACACCTTCCCGCATGGTTCGTATGATTATTTTTGTTCTGTGTTTCGCCCAAAAGTCACATTCATCGAAACCCCCCCCCCCCCAAAAAAATTAGCACTAAGCATAAAATCTTTAGGAACAATGTAATGTACAACATATCCTTAGCCTGAAAAATTACTTTGATCATTGACCTAATGTGGCTTATTTTCCACAATGTATCACATGTAACTGATTTTTGCAAGAGATAACATTGATTATCCCTTGCTTGTTTATGCTTGTAGTTATAAAGCTTATATAGTTTTAGATATTCAGTAGTTATAACTGAAGTAATGGCATGTGGAAATTTACAAAATAGAGTTTTGAGAGTTTGTGAGATGGTTTTTTTTTTTTGGGATACTCCTACGTCTTGACTAAGAGAAAGAAAAAAATTATAACTTGTGACTAAGAAGAACTTATTTAAGCTGAGATACACTAGTGAGCTCCATACAAGTCTGCGTAAATAATAAAAACACTGAATAGAAATAATCATGCAGAGGATTGGCCATTGACGTGATTTTGAAGTCTAAATTCTGATTTATACAAATTGATACAATGAAGAACTATTTATGATATAATTATTTTGCTAAGCATGGTGGGCTTATAACCATATAAAGTATAATATTTATAAAATAAGTATTAGATTATGATAACTAGTAAAGTCTTTATAAAAAGTTTAATTGTCTAAAACAAGTATATTCCCTAAAAACCACCAAAATAGCTTATTTGCATATTTTACCCAATTTTGAGGCTCTTTCTGCAATTTCCAAAACTTTTAGGCCAAAAGTGAAAAAAGAAATAGTATGGTAGGTATTGAAAAATTAAGACAGTCGTTTGGAAGGTAGCAAAAAATCATAACATCATAATCTCAGGATACTAAAAAATTAAGTCAAAAAGGTGAGGTACGAAAAAATCAATGACACCTATGTCGAGGAACTAAAAAGTCAATTACCCACATAGCATTCTAGGTTGCAGCTTTGCCAAGTTACATAGGCAGAACTTGGAACAGATCATGGCAACTCAAATGCCCTAACCCTACAGTCTTCTGTTAGTTGTGGGATTGTTTTTTGGTATGCTTGCTTGCTGCCCTAACCCTACAGTCTTCTATTGGTTGTTATTGGATGTGGCATATGGGTTCAGGTTGCAGGTCTGGGTTTGGAGGGGTTGGAAGGTGTGTTTCGGAAGGTAGCATGGTACTGTGCAAGGCATGTCTTTCGCGGCATGCCAGCTGGCACCATGTAATTAGTCGTGAACTAACGGGACCTAACAAGGTCTCTCCTAGCTGCCACACTGTATGAGGGGGAGTAAAGGGGAGAAGGTGAGCAAACTAGAGATGGATGGACTTAGTATTTTCCATTTGGTTTGTGGAATCGATATAAAATTACATGTATTTTGCGCATCCATTAATAACGTGGATGGGCTTATTGGTTATTTTTATGAATAATGTGGAAAATCATGAATCCATGACTCCCTTTCATTGATAATGGCAACTCATCGGTTGATGGAGTCTTCACAGAATTCCCCACTACAGTATCGAAATACGTTAGTAAGAAGAAAACAAAACTAAAATGTCAAAGTTGTACTGATGTGAATTATGTTCTACAACTAGTAGATATCTAATAGGAAGTTTCTCCCCCAACAAATTATCTTGTGAGAACCAGGGTGGCTTGTTGCAATCCGATACACTGAATCGATCTAGAACTGAACAGATAGCTGAACCAACCTGCAACAGCCCATCGGTTCCTAAGAAAGTCAACACCACCCATACAAACACCTTCCCGCATGGTTCGTATGATTATTATTATTCTGTGTTTCGCCGCAAAAGTCACAATCATTGAAACCCCCCCCCCAAAAAAATAAATTAGCACAAGGCATAAAATCTTCAGGAACAATGTAATGTACAATAGATCCTTAGCCTGAACAAATACTTTGATCATTGTCCTAATGTGGTTTATTTTCCACAATGTATCATGACATGTCACTGATTTTTGCAAGACATAATATAGATTATCCCTTACTTATTTTTGCTTGCAGTTATAGAGTTCACATAGCTTTAGATATTTTGTTGTTACAACTAAAGTAACGAGATGTGAAAATTAACCAAATAGAGTTCTGAGGGTTTGTGAGATGGGTTTTTTTTTGGGGATACTCCTATATCTTGACTAAGAGAAATCAAAAAAATTATAACTTCTGAGTAACAAGAGCCGAGTCAAGTTAAGATACACTAGTGAGCTCTGGAGAGGCTTATGTAAATAATAAAAACACTTGAATAGAAATAATCATGCAAAGGATTGGCCATTGACATGATTTTGAAATCTAAATTCTTATTTATACCAATTGATACAATCAAGAACTATTTCATCACTAAATCATCCCATCTCTATTGCATACCTAAATTTCAAACTGCTGTTATTGTGCTAACCTTCAACATGCTCTATTGTGCTTCTATTATCTCTCATACTTATTATTCAAGGTTGTGTCATTGTGCTAAAATGGTTTCAAATTTAGATATGCAATTTATGCTATTGCAGTTTGATCATTTTGAGTTAGATCAAGGACTTCAAGCGTATGCCAGCTTCTTGATTCTTATATTATGTTTTGTAGTCATCCAAATTCTTGTGATGTTTGAGAACCATTTTTAATGAAATCTAACCCATTAAAAATTTGAGCATTTCAGCACAATAAGGTAGGAGTCCAATTTACCTGCACTGGCTCATTATGAATAGGTAAAGTGTCTTGAAATTGTCCATTGCAATGTGGACAATATGGACAATGTCGCTCTCTAGTTGCAGTTATTGTGGGAAGTTCACTAGATACTCCTTGTTGATGTTGTTCCTCTTCCAATTCTTTGAGGTATAAAATGCAAATCTACTTCAACCAAGCATGCTACATTCTGGTAGTCAGTCCTCTCTATTATTCTACCCCTTCCGTATTCTCCAGATAATTGTTCATCTCTGTCTCTTTTTTTCACACTTTTCCGTATAATAAATGCCTATATGTGGAGGTGCATTGTGCATTGATCGAGTACGAAAGTGAAAAAGCCACCCCATCTCATTATGTCGTTCAGATAATTGATTTCGATGACGCCAATTATCGACGACAAGAATGGTTTCCAGAGCAATGAGAATTAGTTACTAATCCTGTGTTACCAAGAGCCATCGGTTTTTATAACATTTATCATCAAAGTTGGGCATTAGTTGAACAAGGAAAAACAATAATCATTGCGGGAACACTACTTTTGCTTATTACAATGAGTTTAGTGATGTGAAACCCTAGAAAAAGATTATTTCATTATTATTTCGGATTATACACACATATTTTTGTTATTTATAATTATTATGATATTAGCCAACCTAGAATGCTTGAGCTCATAGTGTTTAATTTTTAGGAAATTTAGCGGAATAGCCTGAAGGTTAGTCAAACGGTCCAAGCTAGAGGAATATTAGTCCTTCGAGTTTCTATTCCTAAAGAAAAAAAGAAGAAAACAACAATGCAAAAGAGGGCAAAGGGGGAGAAAACCCTAATGACTTAAACTCTCTTCCCTCTATCTTCCTCTCCTCTCTTTCTCGGTTCCATCCCTCTCTCTCTTTCTTTCTCCCCCTCTCTCTCACCCCCACCCGTGAGCAGTCGGTCGCCGCTGCTGTCCATCTCTCTCCCCATCCTCTCTTTGCTCCCTTGGTAAGTATTTCAAACCCTAGCCTAATGTGTTGGATTTTTCATTATTTCTCCCTCAAAAATCCTTAAACTTGGCCATGGAATTGATGGTTGCACACTCTTATGTTGTCTTTTTCAGATTTAAACTCTTGGTGGGAGAACTAAAACACCATTAGGTTTTCCTTTCCTCTATTCAGCACTTTAAGGTAGAATATTCATTTCTCCTCTTATGGATTGGATGGTTTGATTGTTTTAGTAATTAACATTAATAGTATTGTTGAGTAAAATGATTGCATGCATGATTTGGGGAGGTTTGGGTTGAATTATGCAGGGAAGGAAGGTTAAAAGTTGAATTATTGTCATTACTGGGATGCCCAAAACATTGACTGACTTCGTCGACACACTAGCAATAATCAGGATCCCTAAAGGTAATAGAAACATTTTTTATGGTATATCTGGAGGTCCTCTAACAAGAGAATTTCAAATTTCATGAATCGAAGTTCAAATGAACAAGTTATAGCCAAAATATCGAGACCGCGCAAAACTGATGGTAATTGGCACAGTTTGGGAATTTATTGAAATTTGAACAGTTATTCTATTATTGGTCATAAAAGGGAAGCTGTAGTTCACAAATTGGACTTTTCAGAATGGGTTTAATCTTAAGATTTTGACATTGTGAGTGAAAGTTGTGATCACGGGAAGTTGGGGGTGAAATCTGGGAATAATTCGAAAAGCTCACAGTAGCAGCATCTGCGTAGTTTTTAATATTTATACCTTTCTAAAAATTTATTTGAGGGTTGGAACTGGTTGTTAGGGGTAAGACGACACTTACAAAAATTATGTGGGTATAATGGGCTCGTAGAGAATCGGGCTAAGAGTTGGAACTAACATAATACTATTGTGGGAAATTATTTTAGGACAAACTATCGTTTCGAGCTCAAAATTAGGTGACATGTTCTAATAGGTAACAATCATGCCCTGACTCCCCCGAATATCCCTTGGTAACATAACATGTGAGTATGCTTGAAAGGTTTTTGAATATGTTTTGAATTGATGTTCAAGGGATATTTCCTAGGTAAATGTGTGATCAGGTTTTACTATAATTTATACTGAAGTGATTGTTCAACCGATAATTGCATGGGTTTATCTTGAATGATTTCATTGCAACAATAAAATGTCTCTAGATCAGAATGGGTCGGGTTGGGCTATATTCTGGTTAAAGATTGACGTTAATTGCAAATGCATAAATAACTGAATGAATAGGCGAGATTGAGTAGTTATGCTCCTACTTTGTTTGAAGGCCATTAGTCTTCCTTAGGTAAAAGTGCATGCATGTTAGTGGCCACACGCCACCTTGTGGATGGAGATGGACCAGGTTATCAGTAACTGTCTAAATTGACGATAGGCCAGGATACGATTAAGTGGCTGCGTTAAACCCAAATGCAGGCCATGAGACCCAGTAAGGGTGTTCAAAAATATCCAAAACCAAATACCCAAACCGAAAACCCGCTATCCAATCCGAAAATCTGCGTATCTGAACGAAATATTCAAAATTTTGGTTCAGGTACCCAAACTGATAATTTTTTTGGATATATGGTTCAGGTACAAGTCGACCATTTTATGAATTCGGGTACCCAAGAACCCGAAAATCCTTTATTTCTAAATTTTTTTGTTTTCAAAAAATAGGAGGTGTGCTACTATGCTATTGTGCTACTGTTGTGTTATTTTCAAAACCTAATTTGTCTCACCCAGACTCCCTAGTCACACCTGCAGCCTTATAACTCTTGGTTCTTAGTCCTCTCACATAGACTCTCTCTCTCTCTCTCTCTCTCTCTCTCTCTCTCTCTCTCTGTGTGTGATAACCGACGACCAATGGTCTATGCCAAGTTTGATCTGTCTCGAACTCAACAAGGTGCCTTCCCAGTCACTCGACCTCGTAGCCTTCAAACAAAGACACTCTCAGCACTCAGCCGCTCACTCTCAGCACTCTCTCACCCCCCCTCTAACGGCCGATGACCAATGACCAATGACCTTGGCGATTCTACTATGTCTTGGACTCAAGAATGTTAATTAAGTATGAATGTGATTTACAACATAAACAAGGACTTGACCTCTAAAGGAAATTACAACAATTATCCAAAAAAGGGGATAAAAAACTTTGGATAACATGCAACAAAATTGCTTGGCAAAAAAAGAAGGTTCATAATAATTAGGTTATTGGGTAACCAAAAATTTGAAACAAAGTTATTAGGTACTCAATAATTTTCAATTCAGATATAGTTTGCCATCTGTCTGATCCAAAATTTTGGGTACCTAAATTAAAATCTCTTTTGGTTTGGGTAGTCGAACCATGAACATCCTTAAGACCCAGTGAGGTCACTCGACCCTTTTATTCTGAAACTGAACAAGTGGGACTTAGATTGTTACATGTTCATGTCGAGAATGCATAAGTACTTTGAACTGCTCCTGTTTCCCCCCATCCCTAAAATGCTTTGAAATGAATTTGTGTACGTGTTTTGACTGTTAGGGGTGGTTGTTATTGAGTTTATCTCATTTTTTCCCAAATGTTTTGTTTTCAGGTGAAGTACATGAGCATGGGAATGGGAACTCGGTTTAGAGCAAGGCCTCATCACATAAGATTTAGTTAAAATGAATTAGTTTCAGATTAAATTTGTTTTTGAGATTGATATTCAGGTTGGGCATTATTGTGTTTGTCGCTAGAATTCGAACTTGTGCTTTAACTTGAGAATAAACTATGCATTAATGTTTTGGTTGATACTCAGCCTGGTATTTCCAAAAATAAAATACAGCGGTAACACCCCATTTAGGTCTTCCGTTGCCACATAGGTTAATACCAATTAATAAAAAGGGATTAGAAAATCGGGGTGTTACAAAGTGGTATCAGAGCATAGGTTGACTTACCTGAAGGCTCACCTAAAATATTACAATTAGGAATAAAAATAAAAAAACCTATAGACCTAAGAATTGCACGGAGCATCCGAGTAGGATGGGAAAAAGGGGCATGCACACGCTTATAGACTTGTGAACATGTGTTTGATTTGGACTTGTTAACGTATAAGATGAATGGGACCCGTCATTGCGGTTGCATGGGTCGTCGTTGCTGCTATCGAAGGATGGAAAATAAACTTGGGGTTGGCCTAGCTATCCACTTAGAATGGATTGAGGCATTTATACACGGGAGACTAGAGGAGATACCAAATAACTACTTGAGGTTTAGGAACAATCAGGCCCTGTTCTTTCTTTTGACCCTCCTAGGTGACCCGGTATGGCATTATAGGATTAATGAGCTTCACCCTAAGATTAGGGAGTTCAATTAATACAATATGTGTTGCTTGTGTGATTGGTACCTATAGGAAAGAACCTAGCAGAGCTAGTGGGCCATTTAATAGATGTGGGTCCTTATGATCAATCTCTTACCCCTGATACCTAGGATGAGACCCCACCACCCCCAACAGGGAAAGATACTAAAGAGGAATAGTCCATAAGGGGAAACGAGCTTGCGGATGGGGAGGAGGAACTGGGAGAGGAACCTGTTGAGGAGGAAGACCCTAGAGAGGAGCCCCTAAAGGCGAACAAGACCTAAGAGAGGACCCTATGGAAGAGGAAGACCCAGGAGAGCACCTTGAGGAAGAGCCCTTCGAAGAGGAGGATCCTAAGGAAGAGCATCTAGTAGAGGAAGAACTGAAAGAGGACTCGGTTGAAAAAGAACCCAAGCCTGAAGTTATCTGCTGGAAGCGGGGAAGATGTGGTATGATGTGTCAGGGTACCTGCCCTTGACGTTTCTGAGCAGTAGATGCTAGGAGTTGCTGGAAGTTAGGGTATTTTGCTTTTGAAGATTGTATTGTTTTATCTTTCCTTTTTGCTAGCGAGTATGAACTACGAAATTTTGTTAAAGTGCTTATGTAATGATAGTGTTGGTGTGTGGAGCAGTTACTATTTCAAATCTATGCATTAGAAACTTTATTGAGTTACATGGATACAACTGTTTGTTATGAATGACTAAGAATTGTGAACTTACATTATATATGTGTCTCTATGTGAACGTCGCTATTGTTAATGAGATGTGTATGGGACACGTGAAGATGAGACTAGGCCACATGAATGTGGCAAGTGAATGTAAATATGAAAAAAATTGTATGTTTGTTGTGTATAATAAGGTGGCATAAGATGTCTTACTAAACTATAATAGCACGTTTGTTGCGAACTATTAGTAAAGTAACTAAACTCAGCTTATTTCCTTAGCAGGATGTCGGGGAATAATGGTGAATCTCATATTGGGTCCCACCGCACTCCCAGCCTCTATGTGAATCTAGACATTCCCATAGCCAGACTGAGGAAACAACTGGAAGCCCTCCGCCCCAAGAATGGCAATGGGTCCCACAGCTAAGTGGACGAACCAACCCGCCTACAGGAGCAAACCTCACCAATCTCCTACTGTTGGAGCTACTGTAAAAACAAGGGGAACAACTACAGTGGTAGAATGAACACCTACAAAAAATGATGGAGGCCAAAGAGAAAAAAGACTGAGTAGGACAACTCCCATGTGTTTAAGAGACTTGCTAGTCTCAACCCACCGGTCAACGATGGCACTCTCGACCCCAACGCCTTCGAGGATTGAATTCGGGGAATGGAGAAGTTGTTCGATGCCCTCAAATGCCCTGAGGAGTGGAGGGTAGGATTTGCAGTGTTCTACATTAAGGACACAGCCGACCTCTAGTGGGCAACCGTGCGAAAGAGACAGTATGAGCCTAGGTTTGACTGGAAAATGTTCAAGGAGCTTATCAAGAACCACTTCTACTCGTGTCCCTTTAGAAGGCAAAGGAGAATGAGTTAACTACAATAAGGGGGGAAGAGCGTGTTGGAGTATGCCTCCAAGTTCCTGGAGCTCTGTCGTTTCACCCCTGCCTTTGTAGCTGATGAGAAACTGAAGATGAATTGTTTTGGGGTTGGGCTCAATCCAAACATTAAAGAGACGATGTCCTACACTAGTACATTTCTTACAAACATCTATATGACACCACGGTGAATGTGGAAAAGGTAAAGAATGAGAAGAATGAATATCACAATGAGCATCGCGAGAATAAGATGAAGGGGGATCAATGAGAAAACTTCACTCTTAAGGCCCGTACAGGAGGTCTCATGGGAACCACTACCACAATAATAACACACGTAGAGGCCAGCAAACCAACAATTAGCCTAGGGTGACCTCCAATGCTTGTGGCAAGCCAGGACACTACGCCCGAGAGTACCTCACAGTTAAAAGGTACTACTGCTGTGGGAGTCCTCAACACCAGGTACGGGATTGCCCACATCCCCCACGTACTATCAATTAGGATCATAGGGGATAGCAACCCCAACAGCACTAATAAAATAAGGGTGGGCAGGCGGCCAACCCGAACCATCAAGCTCAAGCACCTCAGCAGAACCAGGCGAGACTCCCTATCAACCACCGCAAAACACCATGGGCAGAATTTACGTCGTCCGTATGGAGGAAGCAGAGGATGCCCAAACATGGTGACTAGTACATTCTCTATCCAAGCTCAACCGATAGATGTCATGTTTAATTTTGGTGCTACGTATTCCTTTATTTCTATCAAGCTGGTTGAGACACTAGGGTTAGTTCCAACCCATAAACCCCCTCTACTATCTGTGACTCTCTCTATGGGAAGACAGTGAAATGTGATGAGCTGTATGAGGACTACCCAATTTAGATGTATGAACATGAGTTTTTGGCGGACCTATTTGAGTTTGAGTTTACTTGTTTCAGTGTCATTTTGGGGATGGATTGATTAGCGAAGTCTCATGCCCAAATAAATTGTCCAAAATAAAGAATCATCCTAAGGGGGTCCGACGGAGAGAAAATAATTCATAAAGGGAAGGTCTCAAAAAATGGAGTGAAACTGATCACTGGCATGAAAACCCACAAGCTGCTAGGACGAGGATGCAAAGGATTCCTATGTAATGTAGCGGAAACCGAGGCCGTTGAGCCATTCCTCTAGGACATTCCAGTAGTTTGAGAACTCCCAAATGTTTTCACTGAGGAGATCTCTGGCATGCCACCCCTTAGTGAGGTGGAATTTTGCATTGATTTAGTACCAGGGGCAACCCTTACTTTTAAAGCACCTTATCAGATGGCACGAGTAGAACTTAATGAGTTAAAGACACAACTTGATCAGCTGTTAAAAAAGGGTTATATCCAGCCCAGTACGTCCCCCTGGGAGCTTCAGTGTTGTGCGTGAAAAAGAATGATGGAACCCTTAGATTGTGCATAGATTATAGAGAGTTAAACAAAATAACGGTCAAGAACCATTATCCTTTGCCTAGAATAGACGATCTTTTTTATTGACTTAGAGGTGCAGGGACTTTCTCCAAGATAGAACTTCGTTCAGGGTATCACCAACTCCGGAGCAAGGAAGAAGACATACCTAAGACTGCATTCCACACCCCAATATGGTCATTATGAATTCGTACTGATGCCTTTTGGGCGTACGAATGCCTTAGCGGCACTTATGGATCTCATGAATAGGGTCTTCAAACTTTACTTAGATCAGTTTGTGGTAGTGTTCACAGATGATATACTGATCTATTCGAGGTCCCCAGAAGAACATACCCACCATTTGAAAACATCTTAGAAGTACTAAGGGAGAATGAGTTGTATATAAAGCTGAAAAAGTGTAAGCTTGGGTTGGGTCAGGTGGCATTTTTGGGGCATTTAGTGTCTAATAAGGGAGTATCTCTGGATCCTCAGAAGATAGAGGTCATAACAAAGTGGCCAAGACCTAAGAATGTGACGAAGGTGAGAAGCTTCTTGTGTTTAGCAAGGTACTATTGTAAGGTCGTTCAGAACTTCTTAAAGATCGCTACTCCCTTCACCAGTCTGGTACGGAAGGTTACCAAGTATGAGTGGACGGATTGGTGCGAGGAAGCTTTCCAGGAGCTTAAGAAGAGGTTAACCACTATGCCTATATTGGTCTTGCCCACCAATGATAAGGACTTTGTGATGTATAGTGACGCGTCCAAAAATGGATTGGGGTGTGTGCTAATGCAGGATGACCGTGTCATAGCATATGCCTCGTGACAACTAAAGACTCCTGAGCAGAACTATCTGACTCATGACTTAGAGCTAGCAGCAGTGGTGTTTGCACTGAAAATTTGGAGACACTACTTGTACGAGGTGCACTGCGAGATCGTCAAATAATTACCAGAATCTGAAGTATTTGTTCTCACAAAAGGACCTGAACTTGACAAAGATGAGGTGGTTACAATTCCTTAAGGACTATAATATAAACTTCTAATACACCTCAGAAAGGCAAATGTAGTAGCGGATGCATTAGGTCGTAGGTCATACCCAACTCTTAATAGCTTGTTGGCACTACCGAGGGATTTGTGCAAGGATTTTAAGAAACTAGAGGTCGACGTTCTAACAAGGGAAACCAGATATATGCTATATACCATGGAGGTACAACCTACCCTCATTGAGGAATTTTGAGTCGTTCAGAGTACGAACTCGCGGTTGGATAGGATCAAGATGGAGTTTTCAACAGGAAAGGCACCTGGTTTCATGATTCATGAGGATGGGACGCTAAGGTTCCAGAACCGGGTAAACGTTCTCAACATAGGAACTTAAGAGGAAAATCATGGATGAGGGACACAACACCCCACATTCTGTTCACCCTAGTGGGAACAAGTTATATAAGTACTTGAAATAAAATTTCTGACGGAGCAATATGAAATAAGAGGTGGCGAACTATGTGGCAAAATGTCTAACGTGCCAACGAGTAAAAGCAGAGCACGAAAGGCCTACACGACGTTTACGACCCTTGGAAATTCCTTGAGTGGAAATGGGACTTAGTCTCCATGGACTTTGTAGTAGGCTTACCACCCACCTAGAGGAAGAACAACGTGATCTAGATCGTCAAGGACCGACTCATGAAGATGGCTCAATTCATAGCCATGAGAAACACATAGACCTTAGACCAATTAGCTCGAGCCTGCCTAGAGGAGATAATACGATTTCCTGGTGTTCTGAGCTCTATAGTGTCAGACCGGGACACTAGATTCCATTCGAGATTCTGGCAGAAGCTACAGGAGGCTTTTAGAACATTGTTACGTTTCAGGATAGCCTTTCACCCAGCCACAGATGGGCAGACTGAGAGAACAATTCAAACCCTAAAAGACATGATTCGAGCATGCGCATTGGACTTTAAACAAGCTTGGGATGAGTAGTTAGCACTGTTCAAGTTCTCCTACAACAACATCTACCATGCCAGCATCGGGATGGCCCAATACGAAGCGTTGTACGGTCGATGGTATAAAACCCCATTATGTTGGCAGGAGATTGATGACGCACTTACCATTGGACCAGGACTAATCTAGGCAACTACCCAGAAGGTCAAGGTAGTTCAAGAGCAAATGAAAGCAGCTCAGAGTCAGTAAAAGAGATATGCAGATTGAAGGTGTAGACCTTTAGAGTTTGAGGAAAGGGAGCAAGTCTTCCTCCGCGTGTCTCCAACTAAAGGCATTATTAGGTTTGGCGTGACGGGCAAGCTTAGCCCTAGATATATCGGGTCATACCCCATCGTTCAACGAGTTGAGAAGGTAGCTTATCGTTTGGAACTACCACCTGAGCTACCCAGAGTGCACAACGTCTTCTATGTGTCACAGCTACACAAGTGTGCCCCTGACCTATCCCATGTTCTCACACTGGATCCGATACAATTAAGGGAAAATTTGTCTTACGAGAAACAACCAGTTTGCATTCTAGGTCAAAGAAAAAAGCAGCTCCATTGGAAGATAGTGCCCCTAGTAAACATTTTGTGGGCAAATCACAACATATCGGAAGCCACATAGGAACCAGAGCAAGAGATGCGATCCAAATACCCTCACTTATTTGAATGACCAGGTGTATGCGAAATTTCAAGCATGAAACTTTCTTTAAGGGGGTAGAAATTGAAACCCCAAAAAAAGATTATTTATTTATTATTTCGGATTTTATCTCTCTCTTTCTCTCTCTCTCTCTCTCTCTCTCTCTCTCTCTCTATATATATATATATATATATATATATATATATATATACATATATATATATATATGTATATATGTATGCATGTATATGTATATTTCTATTATTTATAACTATGATGATATTGGCTGACCTAGAATGCTTGAGCTAATAGTGTTTTAATTTTTAAGAAATTTAGCAAAATAGCCTGAAGGTTAGTCAAACGGTCCAAACCAAAGGAATATTAGTCCTTCGAATTTCTATTCTCGAAGGGGAAAAAAAAGAGAAAATAGCAATGCAAAAGAGGGTAAGGGGGAGAAAAACCCTAATGATTTAAACTCTTTTTCCCTCTCTCTTCTCGTCCTCTCTCTCTCCCCATGAGTCCCTTTCTCTCTCTCTCTCCATAGCACCTCTCTCTCTCTCTCTCTCCAAGGCGGCTCTCTCTTTCTCTCCCTCCCACCTATGAGCAACCGGATGCCGCCGTCGTCTATCTCTCTCTCCATCCTGTCTTTGTTCCCTTGGTAAGTATTTCACCCTAGCCTAATGTGTTGGATTTTCCATTGTTTCTCCCCCAAAAATCCTTATACTTGACTATGGAATTGATGATTGCACACTCCTGTGATGTATTTTTTAGATTTGAACTCTTGGTGGGAGAACTAAAACACCCTAAGGTTTTCCTTTTTGTTATTCGCCACTTTAACGTAGAATATTCGTTTCTTCTCTTGTGGCTTGGATGGTTTGATTATTTTAGCAATTAAGAATAATGGTATTGTTTAGTAAAAGGAATGTATGCATGATTTAGGGAAGTTTGGGTCGAGCTATGGAGGGAAGGAAGGTTAAAAGTTGAATTATTATCACTGTTGGTATGCCTAGAAAATTGTCCGACTTCGTCGACTTATTGGCAATAATCGGGATCCCTAAAAATTATGGAAAAATTTATGATCTAGTTCTAGAGGTCCTCTTTAGAGAATTTTGAATTTGATGAATTGGAGTTAAAACGAACAATACCGGGACCGCGCAAAACTGATGGTAATTAGGGCTATTTGGGAATTTGTTGAAATTCGAACCAGTTAGACTCGAATTTTGTTAATGGTCATAAAAGCATAGTTGTAGTTCACATATTGGCCTTTCCAGAATGAGTTTAATCTTAAAATTTTGACATCAGGAGTGAAAGTTATGGTCCGGAAGTTGGAGTGAAATCTGGGAATAATATGGAAAGCTCATAATAGCAGCATGCGTGTAGCTTTTAATATTTATAGCTTTCTAAAAAATTTATTTGAGGGTTGGAACTAGTTGTTGGGGGTAAGAGGACGCTTAAGAAAATTATTTGGGCATAGTGGGCTTGTAAAGAGTCGGGCTAAGAGTTGGAACTAACAAAATACTATTGTGGGAAATTCTTTTAGGCCAAACTATCCCAAGCTCAAACATAGGTGATGTGTTCTAACGGGTAACAATCATGCCCTAACTCCCCCGAATATCCCTTGATAACATGACCTGTGAGTATGCTTGAAAGGTGTTTGAATGTGTTTTGAAATGATGTTCGGGGGATCTTTCCTAGGTAAATGTGTGATGAGGTTTTACTATGATTTATACTGAGGTTGGGCTATATTCTGGTTAAAGATCAATGTTAATTATGAATGTATAAGTAACTGAATGAATGGGCGGGACTGAGTAGTTATACTCCTGTTTTGTTTAATGGTCATTCGCCTTCTCCGAGTAAAAGTGCATGGATATTAGCAGCCACGTGCCACCCCGCGGATGGACGTGGGCTAGATTATCGATGACCGTCCAAATTGATAGTACGCCAGGATACGGTTAAGCGGCTGTGTTAAACCCAAATATGGGTCATGAGACCCAGTGAGGCTGCTCGCCCGTTTTATCCTAAAACTGAATGAGTGGGAGATCATTACATGTTCATGTCGAGAGTGCGTAAGTACTTTGAACTGCTCGTGTTTGTCCCCAACCCCTTAAATGGTTTGAAATGAATTTGTGTGCATGTTTTGACTGTTAAAGATGGTTATTGAGTTTATCTCATTTTTTTTTCAAATATTTTTTTTTCAAGTAAAGTACATGAGCATGGGAATGCGAGCCTAGTTTAGACCAGGGCCTCATCACATAAGATTTAGTTAAAATGAATTAGTTTTAGATTAAATTTGTTTTAGAGATTGTTGTTTGGTTTGGACATTGTTATGCTTGTCGCTAGTATTCGAACTTATGCTTTAATTTAAGAACAAACTATGCATTAATGTTTTTGTTGATACTCAGTCTAGTATTTCCAAAAAGGAAACAGGGTGGTAACACCCCATTTAAGTTTTTCGCTGCCACGTAGATTAATACTAGTAAATAAAAAGGGATTTGAAAGGGGGGCTTTTATAAGCGAATATATGAAGGTAGAGGGACCAGCTTCAGAAGATGACTTTGATTATCTCTTTGATGTTGTAGTCGGAAAATTCTTGTCGAAAAAAGGAAAGAAATATCTTCTTGAATTATTTGAGAAATGAGATCCAGAGCATCTTGAATTTGATGTAGATTTCAATTATCATCCCGATAATGATGGCTTCAAAGAGATTATTGGAGATGAAGGCATGCAGAATCTCAATGTGGATGATTAGTCTTATCAGCAATAAAATGTTCTGAAATGTTGTTGCTCCGTATTGTACTATTTTGATAAGTGCCAGGTCTGTAAAATAAGGTAATCTACTGTAGCCATGTGAATGTCGCTGTAATGTCACTACAGCCATGTGTAAAATCATTATATATTGTAATCGTTGAGGCATCCTATGTACCCCCAATCGCCTTTGTGAAACCAGAGGTTGACTGCTGAGAAGGGATACGGTCATTTGAGCATACTTGAGCAAAAGAGAAGTTGGGATTCTTCATTTCTCTATGAGCATGCATCTCTGATGATCTTAGCAGTTTAAGTCTTTCTTAAATTTTTCCATTGTAATATTTCCACTTTGAAACTTTCAATAAAAAAAATTTCTGAGTAGGGAACATTATTTAGTTGAATCTTATGTCTTAAATATTATAATTTATTGATTAAAGTTCCACTATCCTTTAAAATATAAAGAACTTTATTAGCAACTATGGCTCGAGGTAGGAAACGTAACGAATCTGTGATGTGCTTGATCTAAAGAAGGTGTGGTTGAGATTAGCAATCTCTGTAAACTGAAAGTTAGAGAAACGCTAGGGTCCAAGGCTAACTAAGTTAGGGTAATAGTCAAAACTCTCTAATTAAATTTTAATTATTTTGCTCAGCATGCTAGGCCTATAACCATATAAAGTATAATATTTATGATATAAGTAGTAGATTGTAATAACTAGTATCAGTAAAGTCATTATAAGAAGCTTAATTGTATAAAACAAGTATATTTTCAGAAAAAAAAAAACCCCCAAAAATAGCTTATTTGCATATTTTATCCAATTCTGAGGGTCTTTCTACAATTTCTAAAAGTTTTGGGCCAAAAATTAAAAAAGAAATAGTGCGGCGGTATTTAAAAATTAAGATAGCCGTTCGAAAGGTAGCAAAAAATCAGGGCATCATATCTTAGGGTACTAAAAAAATCAGCCAAAAAGGTGGGGCCTGAAAAAATCAATGACACCTATGTCAAGGTACTAAAAAGTTAATTACCCTAAAATATATACTTGTTCAACTCTCAAGAGCATAGGTCTTTTTTGTATGGGGGGGGGGATTCTCTAATGATGTTGCGAAAATGTAATGTTTGTTCAGAGACTTTCTTAATGGGTGGATTCTAGCACTTCCTTCAAACTAGAGGGTGAACAGCTAATGTGTGGAAATCACACGTTCATGTAAATGGTGTTAGTGAAGATACGGGAAGTTAATCCTCAAGTACCTAGCATATGTGATATTAATAATTCAAGGCCTAAGTTTTTGGAGCGAATATTTTAGTGCCTTGAAGTTTGCTGACCAAATTTTTAGACACCCTCTATATTTTCTTGACTCTGTAAGTTTTTGAAATTTGCATTTTTAACTCCAATCCTTAAAAACGTACTTTCAAAAATCTCAAATTTGTGCATGTGCAATTTCTTTCATTAGTACTACGTGAGTTCCTCTTCCATTTGGAATCAGAGCCACGTCATCAAAAGCAACTACAATTGTTATGCTAATTAATGATTAATTAAGTTAATTAACTCTGTTTAATGCTTGAATCACCACCTACTTGCCCTGCTACTAATTATTCACATGTTTTTCACTCGCACGAAGGAATAATTTTAGTAGCACCTCAATTAAGCTATATCACTGATACAGCTCTAGAATTAAAAGTTGAATTAGCAAAAATTAAGACTGAAGTTAAGTGCATTAATAACCAATTGTCGATAATCCATATTTCTTTAATAAACGAAATTAGACATAGTGGAAAATCGACTTTGAGTATCAGTACTCTATTTTAGCATAAATATCCTTTCCAAAACCCAAAAAACAAAAATTAATTTCCTTTGCATGATATAAAAATTCAAAAAGAAGTAGGAGAAAAATCAATTAAAAAATCATCAAAAAAGACAGAGAAAGAAGAAGAGAATGGAGTATAAGCAGTTTAATATGGAAGAATTACATGATATGTTTGATAACGAACAAAATCGAAAAGAATTAAACAAAATCAGAGGTGCAATAGTTGATAAACAAGACGTATTATCTGATGATAATCAAGAGACAAATAATATCCAATTAGAAGAAAAAATATATGGTAGATGAACCTAATTAAACTAGAGGATCTTAATGTTTAACCATTAGCAGAAATTAGAAGAAATGTAGATTAAAGAAAATATGGAAAAATGGTATTTGACAATGAGATCAACGAGATTAGAGACGAACTCAATATAGGTGAAATCGAGGTCAATATAGTTAACAATATTATTCCTAAGTCTGAAGAATTTTGTGAACCTTGTAGAAGAAATACTAATTTTATGAGACCCAACTATGTTCCTGCAGGACGTACAACAATTTTTCCTTTGGGTTTATCCCAAGGAAAACTACAACTTTTGAAGAAATTAGACCTACCCTAGTTAGCCAAACATGATATATCTTAAACATCGATGAAGCTTATAATAGAAAAGAAATATTGGAGCATTGGAAAAGAAACACGAACAGTATCCTAAACCTAAATACTACACGGACTGCTGCAAATTTCCTAAACGATATCGACCATAGTTTTTTCGGCGTTAGAGCTGACTAGTATGATTCATTAAATGAGCATGGCAAAAATGCGTGAAGAATAATGGAAACTCCATTTGCAATGTTCAAAATTTTATGTAAGGAAATCAAAACTGAATTTATTAGAGTTTAAACTGATTCTAAAGAAAAAGGTAGAGAATAACAAAGAATAATAATATAAAGTTGTGGGATATGAGATATTTGGAAAAACTATATTGCTTAATTTATTCAATATTATTACAAAATTGGGCATAATGAAACTGATCTTGGTATGTTCTATAACAAATTATCATATCTGATCAATTCCATAATTGATGAAAAGTATATTGCATGGCTTAAGAAAGCAAATGTCATTGACACCCTTGGTTCAAGAATCTCTTATTTAAGAAAATAGGCCAATGATTAATGACTTGAGAAGGCAAAAGAAAATGAAGAAATAGTTTTTAGCATGTTGAGATTCTCCTCACCAATGGGAAAAGGAACCCTAAAGAAGAAGAAAAAGGAAATTTTATTAGCAAAAGAAGATTTCACAAGCAACGGGGAGAAAAATATAAAAGAAAATGTTATAACAAATGAAGCCCTAAAAACGAAGATTTTTTTAGGAAAACCGCTTATTGTCCAACTGGAAAAAAAAAAGCTGTAAGAATTGGGGCATGTGGAGAAGTAAGTCATTATGCAAACGAATACAAAAATAGGAAAAATAACAAACTTATTGAAACTTTGGGAAGTCTAGAGTAGTTTGAACTTAGCAAGAATGAAGCGTTAGATCTAGCCCGAAAAAAACAAGGGAATTGTTGAGATTGTACTAAAAGACGAATGCGAAGAAAATGAATATGAAGAAACGAGTCATATGATGAAAAGTAGCTCAATTAGTCTGGAGGGGTCTTCAAGGAGAAGAATTTATTATATATAATCAAAATGAAGATGTCAAAGGAGATTGGATCATTCCTATGATTCAGAAAGACATGATCTATAAAAAGCATCTTTCAATAGAAAAGTAAGTACATATGTGAAATGATGGAAGGAGACCTAGAAATAAAATAATGTGAGTATAATGTGGGAGAAGTTAATCTTCTCAATTTGAAAAATATCCTTAAGCATAACAAAGATAGAAAGTATGGATATATTCATGTTGGTAATGTCCAAGTGCAAAGTACTCCTTTATAGTGTTATGACAAAGATGTTGATCTTTGTGCTTTGTTCTATGATATCGGGCATATCAAATTTAATAATCAAATCATCAAAAAATTAAGACTAACTTATGTAACGAATCAGTAGGATTCAATTAATGACCTAGATATTATATAAGCTTAAAAATGTATTGTTAAAAACTTCCTATCCCCTAAGATAAAAAATAGTTAGGATAGATATGAAAAGAAGAGGTTACCCACTAAGGATATTTTGAAAAATAATCTACAAATTAGATGATACTATATATCAAAAGACTAAGATAACAGTGATAGTGGCAGAAAATTTTGAAACTCTTATTCCATGCAAAAAATTCAAAGGATAAAATCCAATCCTTAAGAGATAAAAATCGATAGGTCTTGGATATCTAGCTTTGCCAATCCTACAAAAATCGGCAAGAAAAATGTGATAAAAATTGATGAGAATGGTGAAATTACCATTAAACCCCAATTATTAAGAAGCACGAGTGCAAGATCAGAATAGGGAGAATGGTCTTCATCAACTAAAGAAGAGCTTAAAGAAGATGATACAATTAGTATGACCAGTGAAATGAGTAGAGTTTTGAACCAACAAGACACAGTATAGACAAAAGTATGAGTTTATAAAAGAAAGCCATTGGGTACAAAATGAGAACCATTAGTGAGCTAATCTATAAGGATGAATTAGTCAAAAATATGACTATGGATATATGCTATGAAATCACCAACACAAATCCTAGTACCATCTATATCCCAATAAATATATGCTTAGAGGGATATAATAAATATGAATTGTGTGGCTACATAGATACTGATTGTTATATTTGTTTTGGAAAAATATTTTTATTTCTAGAATTCATGTGGAAAAAAGTCAAGAATCCTTTACAAGGATAGCTAACAATAGTATAATGAGCCACAAAGAGACCATAGAAGGGTTATCTACAGAAATAGGAGAAGTCTAATGGATAATAACAACCCTATGGGCTACTGATCAACCCTTCCATAATATAATTATTAGAAATAATTTTCAAAGACTAAATTCTCCATGCACACATACCATAAACCAAATAATATTCATAATAAATGGTTACCTAGTCCCTATTAATAAGTTAAATAAAGTTTACACTCATTAGAAGATTGAGTTCATACGCAGCCAACATCGTGAGAAGCTAATGCCTACACAACGTGAGACAGCACTAACAATCTTACTACTTGAGTTATCTATTAAAGAACAAATTGTTGAACAACAATAACAATTATGCAAAGAACTGTACAATGATAATCCTATAAAATTTTGCGATAAAGATAAGACTTTTGCAGAAATTACTTTGTTAAATCTCAACACTGTTATTCGAGTCAAATAAATGGTGTATATACACCAAGATATCCAAGAATTTGATAACAAAGCAAAGAACTTCTAGATAAAGGATTAATCAGGAATAGCAAGAGTCCCCACACTCCCACTTTCATGGTAGCATGCTGAAGAAAAATGAGGAAAAGCTATAATGGTAATCAAATACAAAAAACTTAATGATACTACAGTCTTTAATGGTTATTATATTCCTAGCAAAACAGTCCTTTTCAACATAATTCAAGAAGCCTCTTGGTTCTCAAAAATGGATTGTAGTAACGGATACGGGCAAATTAAAATGGATGAAAAAAGCGTTCCTTTAACTGCTTTTAGTACCCCCTCAAGGGCATTATGAATAGATAGTAATGTCAGTTAGTCTAAAAAAGGCACCTTAAATATTTCGAAGAAGAATGGATAACATCTTCAAAGATCTTAATCACTGTTGTTTAGTTTACAACGATGACATCCTAGTTTTTTCCAAAACTATAGGACAATACAAAGATGATATCCTACCCTGCCACCTAAAGATACATTAATCATGGTATTATTCTTGGCAAGAACAAATGCATGTATGATAAACAAGAAATTGAGTTTTTAGGTCTGGAGATAAAAGGTGGACAAATCATCCTACAAAAGCATACTCTAGATAAAATAGAAAATTTCTCTAAAAAGACTGAAGATAAGAAGCAATTGGAAATTTTTCTTGGATGCCTTATAGATGCTAGTTAAATTAAGAAAACCATTGCAACAGAAATTCAAAAAAGAAGTAAGTTGGACATGGACCCCTAGTGATTCAAAGATTGTTCAAAACTTCAAAAAGATGTCTAAAAATGTTCCTGTTCTTAATTTTTCTAATGAAGGAGATGATTTAGTTTTTGAGACAGATGCCAGCAATGAACACTAAAGTGCATTACTCAATATCAAAGAAGGTGAAAAACTTTGCAAATATTACAGTGGAAGTTTTAATAAAGCAGGATGCAATTATCATACAATGGAAAAAGAAATCCTTATAGTCATAAAGGGAATTAAAAAATTCTTAATCTTTCTAACCGCAAAACCTTTTCTTATTCGAACTTATTGCAAATGAATATTTTGTTTTGTAAAAAAGAATTTATTAAACATGCACGCACAAGGGAGACTCTTATGTTGGCAATTATGGCTTAACCAGTTCTCTTTCTCTATTGAACATATACGGGGACCAAAGAATTCTTTAGTAGATAGTTTAACTCAAGAGTTCGTCAATGGTGATTATCATAGCAGAACTCCTACCGGAGAAGGAGGGAATCCTAAATGAAATGTCATTACTGGTAGAACAGGCTTCTCCTTCTAGTAAAATCCTTACGTACATTTTGGAATCTCATACAAAACATAGATCATGCTTTGGTTTCCTGTCTTCTACTTATCTAATAGCACAAAGATTCAACTTTTTAGAGTCACAAATTAATTACTTAAGGTGTCCTTATGATATTCGAGAAAAAATAAGTTCTCAAATTCAAGAAAAATGGTTCAACGAATGGTATGCAGTTTGCATCATAATTATTCTTATGATATTTGGGAATCATAAAGTACTACAATCTACTTTCCCAATAGATCTGGAGTTGGTGGTGTTAGTTTTCCAACAAATTCAATATCTCTAGGT
The DNA here is from genome assembly GCA_017589665.1 of Selenicereus undatus. Taxonomy (NCBI): domain Eukaryota; kingdom Viridiplantae; phylum Streptophyta; class Magnoliopsida; order Caryophyllales; family Cactaceae; genus Selenicereus; species Selenicereus undatus. Next base: position 53,504,132 of record JACYFF010003369.1, read on the forward strand.
GATCCCGTCGTAAAAACCTAGGAATATAGAATGGTATTTTACCTCATGGGAATCCTAGACCCGAAGTACCCATTTTGTCAATGCTAACTAAGTTTCAACAATGCATGTTCAGAATGATCCATTAGATTCTCACATTTTCTGTTGGTCCAACAAAAATTTCATACATTAGAAGTTTGTTTGTGGATATACATTGTGCAATAATTAAGTATGAAGATGAAAAAGTCAAACCATCCCACTTTCTTGTTCAAATAGTTAATTTAGATGATCCCACTGATCAATGACAAGAATGGTTTCCAGATTAATAAGAACTAGATCCTACTTTAGCAAGAGCCATTAGCTTTTACAACAATTATCATCAAATACGGGCATTAATTGAAGAAGGAAGAACACTAATACATTGCGGGAACACTACTTTATCATAATGAGTTTAGCAAATATATGAAGGTAGAAGGAGCTACTCCAGAAGATATTTTTTATTATCTCTTGATGTTAGAACAAGAAAATTCTTATCAGTGAAAGGAAAGAAATATCTTCATGAATTATTTGAAAAATAGGATCCAAAGCATCTTCAATTTGATAAAGATTTTGATAATTATCTGGATAATGATGGACTGGAAGACATCATTGGAGCTGAAGGCATGCAGAATCCCAATATGGATAAGTAATCTTGTTAGCAATAAAGGTTCTGAAAAGTTATCGCACCATTATTGTACTATTTTGACAAGTGTCAGGTCATGGGGTCTATTGTAGTCATGTGAATGTAATTGTAGTCATGTGAAATATTAGTGTATGTACTGTGGCCATTGGGACATCCGATGTAGTCCAACTCCTCTATGAAAGGAGAGGCAAAGTGATGAGAGGGAACACAGTCATTTGAGCATACTTGAGCAAAAGAGAAGTTAGGAATCTCCATTTCTCCATGAGCAAACGTCTTTGATAATCTAAGTAGTTTATACCCGTCTTAAATCATTCTATTGTAATATTTCCACTTTTAAGCTTTCAATAAAAAAAGTTTCTCAGTAGAGAACATTATTCAATCAAACCTTATGCCTTAAATATTATAATTTCTTGATTAAAGTTCCACTATTCTTTAAAATACAAAAAACTTGATTAGTGACTACGATATGAGGTAGAAAATGAAACGGATTTGTGCTGTACCTGATATAAGGAAGGTGTAGTTGAGATTAGCAATCTCTATAAACTGGAAGCTAAAGGAATACTAGGGTCCAATATAGACTAAGTTCAGGTAATGGTCAAAACTCTCTAATTAAACTTTAAGTATTTTACTAAGTGTGGTGGGCCTATAACCACAGAAAATATAATATTTATAATATAAGTAGTAGATTGTAATAACTAGTACCAGTAAAGTCATTATAAGAAATTTGATCGTTTAAAACAAGTATATTTCCTTAAAAACAACCCTAAAAATAGCTTATTTGTATATGTTACCCAATTCTGGGTTCTTTATATAATTTCTAAAAGTTTTGGGCCAAAAATGAAAAAGAAATAGTATGGGCGGTATTGAAAAATTAAAAGTCACTCGGAAGGTAGCAAAAAATCAGTATATCATGCCTTGAGGTACTAAAAAATTAAGCCAAAAAAGTAAGGCCCGAAAAAATCAATGACACCTATGTCAAGGTATTAAAAATTCATTTATCCATGAAGATACAAAGCAACACGTTTTATAGATTACAGACTTTTAGCTACATCAATTTTCCGTAAAACACTTGGGTGGCCCTTTGTCTCCTAGCAGGAAAACCAATGATTGTTCATGCATAGTGGTGGAAATTTGAAAAGGTTCAACAGCTAGTCATCCAAGCATTATTCCTGTGCTACACTAGTAAATATCATCAACACTTTGTAGATTTCCATCATGTCCTACTGGGCTTAAGTAAAGCATAGGAAAAGCATTGAGCACATCTATAGGGAATTCTTATAGGGAGATCATGGTGAGGATCACAATCCTAGGTTAGTCAGGATCTTATCTGCATGCCTAGAAGGGATGATGATAGTTCACAATCATACTCTAGTATGGTTCACTATTGAGTTTGGGTTAGTTCACTGAGTTATTGAGTCAACAACATAGGTAAGGCACTAAGAGGAGAAGAATCAGCCACAAGATAGTCAAGTGGCATACAAACTTCTAACAACCTTTTTGTTCACTATATTAGCTATGAACTGTGAAAGAAGCATCAACAAGGCTATGATTTCCTTCATCAAGAATGCTTTAGCTGATCCTTAATCTCTAAAACTTGATTTTTCTAGCTAACTAAAATAGCTTGGGGGGGGGGGTTCGTTTTGCATTGTAGTAAAATCACAGTTCGAACTCTTCATGTTGTGGGTTCTCAAGGCTTTTCTACTTATAAAAGTAAAACCACAATTGTAGACACGTAAGTTATTACTAGTTACTAAATCAAATTTCTCTGAACAAACCCATTATTAAGATTGTGCCAACAGCTAAGTTATTTCATTATAAAGATTTCCCAACCTCATGTTCTCAAAAATGTTTCTTAGCATTGAACCAAACACAAACCTTAGAGCAAAGAACATGTAGCGAAATGCCACTTAACTTCCCATTTCTTGTTCCAAATATCATAAATCAAAGCAATCTAATAGAACCCCAGAAACATGAATCAAAACTAGCACAATATATAGATGTATAGTATAAGAACAAAAGGGGCCCAACTTGGGACCAAAGTTCTTTAAACTAACCCCTAAAACAAACAGGACCATACAACCCCAACAGGTGAATCCAATTTCAAAATTGAGGTAAGAAAAAAACAAGGCACACCAAATTTATCCCCTCTTCTATAGGTCCTAAAAATCATAAATTAAGTAAAACTAATGAAGTCAGTAAATAGATATATAATGAACATTTACAATTATAGATCATTAGAAAACTGAAAAGGGTAAATGAGGTTTTCTAGGTTTTTGGGATTCTTGTATCTGGTATAATTTGTAGGGCCGCAATGAGTTCCAATCCACGAGCAATGTAGGAGCCAGCAGGCTATTTGAGAGATGGTGAAAGGGAATGGAACTGGAGGGATAGAGGCAGAGGGTAGAGGTTAGAGATAGAATGCAAAAGACATCTGCTTTTTGAAAAAAGAGGTAAAAAAGTACCCACCCTTCACCTCAATAAGCCCTGTAACAATTGTTCTATACCCGTTCTCCCTTCCTGTCCCGCACTTTAAAGGAAGAACCTAGATAAATTGTCCTCAATCTCAATTTCCATTATCATTCATGATGATGAACGATGAAGTTTATCAAAATGAACACTATGATTTAACTAAATAATTTTGCAGTTTAACTAAAAATATTCATCGATTTCGTCCAATGTCTCGAATTCGAAATCAATACCATGAAATCAAGCTCTGAACCCTAAATTTCAGTTCTTTTAAATTATTTTAATAACCAAGCAAATCTCTTACTTGGCTTTTCGCTTGTATGTGATTGTCACTCCCCCTACCTTATGTCTCTATTGTTGACTATTGTTTGAGGTGCAGTAATATATTTTGCACTCATACATTTGGAACTCTCTGCCATTGATGATGGTTACAAGCTAAAGTAAATTGACTTTTACTACTCCTGATTCCTCATTGTCTTGGTTGATATCATGAAGCTGATTGCTTGGATGATGCACAGTATAGAGTTGGAGAGAGAAGGAGTTTAGTTGCAAAAGAAGAGAAAAGAAGATGGCCAAGCTTGTTAATGGTGGTTATAGGGAAGTTTTTAGGATGTGCATTTTTTTTTGGGTAGTGGTGCAACTGCATTATTTTTTTCTTTTTTTTAAAAACCTTGTTTCCAGCATGTTAGATTTGTCCAGTTGTACATGGGAGTAAAAACTCCCATGTGTATAATATATATATTGAGGGAGAGAAGCTATTCATGTGTCCTAAAAAAAAAAGGTCAACGTATTTGATCCGCGCAAATTAGGTCAACATAGCCTTTTTCTTTTTTTTTTTAAATTGTTGCAATATTACACATTTGATTCTACCACTGCAAAACGTCACCTCTCTGAACAATCTGATTTAGTGGTGGTATATTAGAAATAATCTCATCAAAAGAATAGCTTACTAGGAAAAAAATTTCTAAGTCGAGATTATTATTTTCCACACCTCCAAAGTTAGGATTTTTAGATTCCAAAAATCCTATATTTTCCTTGTTGAGACACTGAAATTAGACTTAGCAAAACAAACCTAACACCCAAAACTAGTGTCAAACAACTCATATCCATACTCGACCTAACATATGAAATAGGCTCACTCCAATGTCGACTCGAAATCCAATTTGACTCAGGCTAAATCGTACTGACTCGAAATTTCCTATGAAAATGTTTCTTTTTGCATGACAATATCATTGGTCCAAACATCAGTTGACTAAAAATTGACCGAAACTGAAAATGACCTAGCCTAAATTGAACTGACTTGAAATGCCACCTGAGCTGAAGTATGATTGGACCCAAACTTAACCTGATCCATACCTAAACCGCATAACTTGTTTACGTGTCTAACTAAAATTTCTATAATGATTACCTTGATTGATTTGTTGACATATTTTTGGATGTTTGACATGTGCTTAAATCTAGAATATCTATGAAATAAGTTGTGCTATTTGGAAATATGTTCTTGATTGATTTAGAAATGTTATGTATAGCAAATATGTGATTAGACTTGATTGAATCAATTCAGGATATTATATAAATATAATTGATTATATGAATATAAATTATTATTTGGTTTCACATAAGATTTTGTAAGCTGATTTATACTATGCAAGCTCGGGAAATATTAAGAAGATATAATCTTTATTTGCCAAGCTCTATAGTTGCTATATTGGACACTAAAGTAGAAAGGAAAACTACAACAACTATATCAAGTGAATATGATGGAGATCCCTCCATGCCCTTGATTTAAAAAGAAGCAAATCAATTAGGTAATCTCAATATGCTGGTTAAAGGATGAATAAATCATCCAAATTTTGTTTAAGTAATGAAACTGCAGGGCAAGGGTTAATTCCGACAGCTAACCCGTTTTTGTGTGCGTAATTACTCAAGCCTTATTAAGGTTTAAGTCTAAGATTTTTCCTTGGGATTGAAGTTCAAGAAGTCAGTTTTGCACCAAATCAAGTTTCATCCCATTTGGACTTCATTTACCCATTCAAATTAGCAAATAAACCCAAGGTGTCAGAACTGCCCAACAGGGCTAGAATGTACCCGGTTTTGTTCTTTTCATTTCTTAAGCTATATTTTGGTTAAAGTCTTGTATTTTTACATATTTGTGGTCCTCAAGATGTTAGCTATAGATAAATTCAAGTTAAGTCAAGTGGAAGATGAAGAACCAGATCAATCTTCCAAACCGTGCAAGTCGAGACCCGGTTCAGACTAGTCCAGCCATTTTGAACCTTTCATCAAGCAAATGAACTCCAAATTGAGTAATTCCACTTGGATGAGTTAGAAGACTTCCAGAGCTTTCCAACCATATGTGGCAATCCAGCTTATGACCACGCTTTGCATGAGAAACGTGGCCTCCAATCACAGCCAGAAACTGCCCAACAAACCAGTTTAGCAACTCGGTTGGTTTTTGCCTTCTCCAAAGGGTCCTCTCCCTTCCAATGCTGATAAACACATGTCCCAAGGCCTATAGAGACTCAATTATCAAGCTACAAAAGGGATTTGTCTAGAGAAGAGCAACCAATGAAGAGAAAGCAGCCAAAAGAATGTCTCTTGCATACTATTGGCTAGACAAAAAGCAATTTCGGCTGACCAATGAGATTCAAGCCAGAACTCAACATGTTTTAAGCTTGATTATGAGAAGATTAAGGTATAATAAGCATTAGTATTACTTTACTTTATTCTTTGGATGTATTTAGATTAGTTTAAGCTTGTTTTGTTCACGGTTAGCACTAACCATATAGATTAGTTTAAGTTAATACCTTTCCTCACTAGGAGGGTAAGGTCTAGGTGTGTGTTAGCTTACTTGCTTGCTTGCTTGACTTGTATTTAATCATATGCATGCCCCTTGTATCAACATAACCAGGTTTGACTCAAAAACAAAGTTGAGAGATTTGTGCTTTCGTGCTTAGGCACACTCAAATACTAAACTTGCTTATCCTTAACTAGGCCGGTTAAGGTGGTGATCAAGTGTAGTCTTAAACTTGATTAAGTGGTGTTTATATATCTTAATCATAGTTTAAGGGCCCTAAACTTGTGTTTGGTGGTGTTTCTGTATCCAAACATTGAGTTTAGTTCTATCCAATTTGGTGTTGATTCTCAAGGATTCAAAGAGAGTAAAGGTGGGTTTGTTAACTTAATTTTGAGTTAGTGAATCATAACTTTGTTTCTCTTTCCATTCCATACTTTCATAACCTTTCTTACATCAATTTCCATGCTTAACCAAAGCTAAGGCTACCCCTTTTGGTCTAACCTCCATCACAAACACAAAGCCAAACTCAAACCGTGAAACTTGACAAAGCTTGGCGTGCTAGGCAACAAAGTGGCACAGCCACCCCATGCCATGAAGCATGACCGCGCCTCCCCCATTTCGTGTTAGTTTCACTTGCTTGCTTCGTGTTCTTGGTAGCTTCTAGCTTGGTTTCATCCTTCCTTGAGATATACATCAGAATACATCAAGTTCTCTTTTGTTTCTCATTTAGAATGCCTTGATTCTAAATTTCATTCCTACCTCACGTGTTTGTTGCCTCACAGCCAACATATTACGTGCCACTTTCCTTGGTTTTCCCATGATTGTATTCTCCCTTGGTTTGTAAGTTTTCACTCTTGAATTGAGTCCAAGCTTGAACCCTCGGCAGATACATCAGAATACCTCGGAAGAATCAAGTGATATGCTGTTTATCTATGCAAGAGAAACCTGTTTTGTTAAGAGATTCAAACATGGAATTATTTGTTGTAGGCCATTGAGAAAGATCAGTGGAAACTAAAATAATATTTAGTGAATATTCTTACCATATGTGATTCAACAAATAGTAATCTACTGACAAATGGTTGCGTTTGAAACAGTTGTAGCTAAAGCCACAATTTAGCGATTTTTGTAAGTGTATTACAACAGTGTGCATAAGCTAGTTATTTTTTTTGTAATTAACTATGCATTTCATTTGCTTTATTATATCAATTGAATAACTTGATTTATTTTATTCATTATTTCTCTATATAAAATGTACAAGATTATGAACACATATTTTATTTGATGAAAATTTCTTTTTTAAATTTTGTCATGGTTAGGTCGGTAAATAATAAAGATGTTAATAATTTATTTAATCATTTTTGTAATTCATCTAAATAAAATAAGATTGATTCCTCTCTCGCCTGTTTTATACTAAAAAAAGATTAACAAAGTATTTTTTAAAAAAAGAATGAGTAAATTCCTTATTTATTAAAAAAACAATATGTAATATGAAACATAAAAAAAAAACACAAAAATTAGTATTGAGAAAAATTATTAATGATAAATACTCAACTTTTCCTCTAAGCTGATAGGAAAAGTTGCATTTTCGCAACTTCCTCAAATTGTCAGAGTTGACTTTCATGGAAAAAAATGTTTGCTAATGTTTTTTTTTTTTTAAACCAAACATCATAGTTAGAAAAGGTTTACAAAAAGTTTAGAAAAAGTTATACCTAATGCACCCAATGTTCATTTTGAAGATGCAGACAATGTCTTCTGAAGATTATGCTCCAAAGATGAAAACATTCAAAACACACTTAAACAAATTTCAACATCAGAAATCATTACGATTGAAGTTCTCATAAATACATACGATGACTATGGAGGTCAAACTTATTTCAACCAAGGATGTAGAGGAAGGTTTAATATCTGCTCAAGAAAGAAAACAAACACCAAGACTATAAAGTGAAGATAAATTTGAAAAGCGGTGATTTTTAGTGACACTGAAATAGTTCAAGATTAGTGAATACATTTGAACAAAGATTTTCAATGACTAATTGATATACGATGATCATATTTTGTTATGAAGCTATATATACAAGACCATTTGAAATACAAGAGAACCACCACAAGAGTGATCAGTGAATATCAAGTCATGCTCTTGTAACTATTTTTAATTGAGAGGTCATACTTTGTGTTCAAGTAAGTAAATGATTACTTTATTACTTTCTTAATTGAGTGAAACACAACTAATTAGTTGTAAGTGTCCCAAAATAGCGCACTTTGAGTTGCACGGATCCCAAATTAACTATACAATTCCTATGACATGTGCAATATTCAGTTGAATAATACAAATGGTTCAAATCATAAGAGAAGGACCCCTTAGGTGGAGGCTAACCTAAAGTTTGAATCAGGTGAATTTCATGAAAATATCATTTGTTTTGTCTTTCTTTTTTGAATTTCTGCATTACATTTACATTGAACTTTACTTCGCAAAAAAGTCAGTTTTAACTTGATCATGATTGTTTTGTTTGCAAGTTGAAAAAATTCTATTATTTGATTCACCCTTCTAAAGTGATCGTATTTATTTAAGATATATAATCATTTTACATAATTATGTAAAATTCAACCATCTTATATAATTATATAAAGTTCAATTTTCAGCTTATTCAGAAAATTACTAGTATTTACTAGTTAATTTGGATAAGGGCCTGTTTGGTGGCAAAAACAGAAATGGAACTTGAAACCCGATGGTTCAAGTTCCCCCTAATTCTTAAGAACTTAAACGCCCATTTATAAGAGGTATCAAGTTCCATCGCGGATTAGTATTTTTTTTAAAAGAGAAATCATTCTAATTATTTCCATCAAAGCATCGCTTTGGATCAAAAAAAAGAAAAAAACCAAAGCATCGTGAATAGCAGTCTGCTTCGTCTTCTCCATTTCATTGCAGCACAAACCCTAGAAAAACATCCACTGCTCCACCTCTCACCGTCGGCCACTGCCCTGCACTGCCCGGTCATCGTTGTCCACGTCGGCTCCTTCTGTCGCTGGTGAACACGGACACCGCCTTCTGCCGCGTCGTCGCCGTCGGAAGTGAAGGCAAGAGATTGTTCATGTTCTTCGGTAAATTCGTGAATCAGCCAAACATCGCAATCGAGCCCCCTCTCCACTCCTGATAGTTCCGCCACTGTCACATCTGAGCACACCGCAAGGATCAACATCTCTTCGCCTGTGAGTGGTTGCTTCTCTCTGTCTCTTTCTCATTTATTTTTTTTTTGGTTTTGGCGCACTGGGGGGGGAGGGGTTGAGGCGGTTTCTGTGTTCTGGAAGAATCTTTGGGCCGTCGGAAATTTTGACTTAAACTAATTGGGCTTCTAATATAGATATTTAGCAGTCTAATTGCCCACTTTAAAACTTACGTGACCGACTAACCAAATTGCTTTTTTTTCGGGGGGGAAGGGTGGGGTAATTTTGTTCCCTTGTTTTAATGCTCTCTGTGTACCAAATTTGTGAAGCATCATGTAAAATTAGCAGGTGAATTTCACCGCTTAAGCCTCAAGGAAGGATTGGGAGGACAACAAGTGAAAGAGGTTGGTGGAAATTTTAATTCATGCAATAGCGAATACGTAAATTTGATGGAACTAGGGTGAGGTTTTGTGTGGATTACATTCAGTTTTTTCTTAATTTTAAGTCCAAACAACTAGAAATGAGCGTTCTTTCGCAGGATAGTCATAGGTAAGGTGTTTGATGATTTGGGCATCATAGAAGACATAAATTATTACGTTCAACCGGTTGGACAACTCATTTGTCCACCCGGCCCCACCTCCTATCTGTTATGTGCGTTGCCTATTTAAACTTCCATCTAAAAAAAAAACATTCTTCTCAATTTTTGAACTTGCGGTTTGCCGTTTTCAACCTCTCTCATTCTCGTAGCCAGTGATTGTTGTTACAATTGCTTTAGTATTCTATCAGTTCTTCACGAAATGGTTGAATTTGATCTGAACGCTGCTATTGATGTTGAATTTTCATCAAACGCGATTTCGTCGTCAGGTTTGATATCGTTTTTGGTTCTCTGTTTTTGTGCTCGTATGTTGAATTTGTATGCATGGATTTTTCATTAGTTAGTTTCGAGTTGTTTGAACTGGTATGCATTCATTGTTGTGGTGCCGTGATCTGACATTATAATGTGATTGCTATCGAGTGTGTTATTTTGCGATTTGTTGTTCTGCATTTTGGCAGGATGTTTGATTGGAAGATGTATAAGTATAGAAGTTTTTTGTGTTTTGTGTTAATTTTGGTTAATATATAAGTTTACAGTGATTTTTTGGTTTAATTGTTGAAGATTAGGTGAATTTTGGCTGCTGGCATATGAGAAGCGATTGCTTATCTTTATGAGTTTTTGGCTCACTAAATATAGTCGTTGGCTCACTGGTGGCATATATTTCGCTCACTAAACATAGCATTTTTTTGCTCACTAAAAGTAACGTTTAGCTCACCAGGATTGAAGCGTGGGCTCACTGAGTTTGCATTATAGCTTACTACAAATGCTATGGTTGTTTTTCTATATGATATGTTTACTTACATATGAGAAACAACAACTCACCAATTTGTGTTCTGTGCTCACTACATATACTCGTTGGCTCACTAATAAAAATACCATAAGCTCACTGAGGTTCACATTGTATGCATGAATCCATGTATGCATGAATCATTTATCAGTTTCAGTGCACGCGAAATGGAATTCCTATATTCAATTTTGCCCTTATTATGGAACAGAATCTGCTGCATTCGAGCACGGCACATAGCATTATGTGCTCACTAAGACAAGTTTTTGGCTCACTGGAATGAAGCTTGTGCTCACCAATGTTACATTATAGCTCACTACAAAAAAAAATTTGTTTATGCAAATGATACTTTGTTTTACACATCTACATTAGATCGTTGCGTTGCTGAGGCAGTTGATGTTGATGATTATGTTAGGATCTTGTGTAATCGTACTGCTGATTCAAAGGGCAAAGGGGTGGCTTCTAATGATTGTAATGGTGGTGGTGGTGTATCTAACTATGTTGTGATTAATAAGGAGAAATGTGTAGATGGTGATGAATGTGTTTTCGAAGTAAAGGAATGTGAAGAATCAGAGCTGATTGGTAAAAGGGCCAGTTCTCTAAATGCTGCATTCGAGGTATACAACGAGTATGCTTTCCGTAAGGGTTTTTCCGTTAGGTATGACAAGTTGCGAAGGAAAGAGGGTTCACAAGAGGTTCGTTCAAGGGAGTTTTGCTACAGCAAACAAGGTGTTAAAAGGTGTCCAGAGAAACAAGACAAGACATTTAGCAAACGGAGCCAAAGGTGTAATTGTAAAGCTAGGGTTATATTTTATATTGAACCAAATGGGGAATGGGTTTGTAAGAAGCATGATATGGTTCATAATCATGAACTGCTTTTGGAAGATGAGGTGCATAAGTTGAGGTCACATAAAAAAAGCCGAGAAGGCTCATGTGGACTATTTCCAAAACATAAGGAGAAATGGTATGAAAGTTTCGCATGCGTATCGGCTTCTGAGAAATTAGGCCGGGGGTTCACCATCACTTGGTTGTAGCGAGAGGGATGCGTACAATAGTGTTGCAAATGAAGTGAAGAGGACCTTAGATGGGGGCGATGCCAACCATTTGATGTGTGTTTTGGAAGCTAGGTGTGGTAATGAACATGATTTTTTTTATAAGTTTAAATTGGACGCGGACGATTGTTTGACATGCTTCTTTTGGAGAGATACACAAATGAAATGTGATTACATGTTGTTTGGTGATCTCGTTGTATTTGACATAACATATAGGACCGATCTTTATGAGATGATTTGTACACCTTTTGTTTGTATGAATCACCATGCAAAGAATGTTATGGTGGGATGCGAGTTTTTTATGAAAGAGAAGATTGAGAATTTTGTGTGGTTATTTGAAACATTCTTGGAAGTTATGGGTAATGTTCAACCGAAAAGTATAATGACGAACCAAGCATTTTCTATGGCTAATGCTATTGAGAAGGTGTTCCCATTAGCAAAGCATAGGTTGTATACTTGGCACATCTTGGAGAATTCCAAAAAGAATATTGGCCATCTTAGAGTATTGGGTGGATTTGTTGATAAGTTTGACCATGTTCTGATGAGATGTGATACAGAAGCAGAGTTTAACTTTTGTTGGCAGAGGTAAGCCCTGTCTGTGCTTACTAATTTTTATTTGTGCTCACCAAGTTATTGCTTTATGCTCACTAATTTGTAGTGTCTGCTCACCAAGGTTATATGTTTTGCTCACTTGACTATGTCTTCTGCTCACCAGGGTTACATTTTTTGCGCACTAATTTATTATTTTTTGATAACTGGTTTTGTGTGTTAGGCTGGTTGAAGAGTATAATTGTGCTAAAAACGCTTGGTTGGTTAGACTGTTTCGGTTGAAAGAAAAATGTTGTCCACCCTATTGCAAGGATTTTTTTCTCTGGTGGCATTTTATCATCATAAAGAAGTGAGTCGACAAATGCTTCTTTGTTAAAGAGAGTCAATGCCACTTGTGGGTTGTTTGATTTTTACAATATATTGTGTGACGTTGTTACTGAGTGGAGGATTAAGGAGAAGGACGAGAATGTGAAAAATAAGGATGGATTTCCCGAAATGTACTTGCCACATGTTAACATTTTGTAGCATGCTTCAAAGATCTATACGAACAACTTGTACAAAGTGTTTGAGAATGAGTACATTAAAGGAGAAGGGTACTGTCAAGATCTTCTTAGCTCAAGTCAAACGTCGTACGGTATAGAGCATACATATGTTGTGTATGAGAATCGCCTTTCAAAGAAGTTTGGGTTTATGGTTAGGTTTAATATACCAGACCATAACATTATTTGCGATTGTAAAAAGTACAATGAGAGTGGTATTCTCTGTTGCCACTGCTTGCTTATTTTTAATGTTCATTGTGTGGCTAAAGTCCCTTATCAATATATTTTGAAACGATGGACTAGGCTAGCAAGACCCCCACGGGCTGTAGAAGAAGCTGTAAGCAGTAGTAATGCATCTGGTGTTCTCGGTTCTATATGGAGGGTTCAGATGCATAGGCAGTTTGAGGCTTTGCTTCTTGCAAGTGAATCCAATAGTCAAGCAAGAAAGCTATGTGAAAATGCCTTTGCCAAGTTGAAGGGTGATGTTTATGTTGTTGTTGGTTCTGTTTATGTTTCTGAGACTGAAAATGATCAACAGTGCAGTGGTGGTAACAAAATCATTGGTAACCCTAAAAGTTTGAGGAGGAAAGGTGAAAGGAATGTAAGGATGAAGAGTACGATAGAGAAAATAGCAAACATTGTTAGATAAAGGAAGGTAAGGTTTTGTTCAAGAGATCGAGGAGTTGTGTCTCAAGATCAAGTAAAATTCCATTGATAACATGATTTAATAATGTATATTTCTTATATTAATATCTGTATTTGGCTCACTAATTGTTTTACTACACTCACTACTATATGGGCTGCGCTCAATAAATGTTTGGATTGGCTCACTACGTTTTTAGTTCTCACACTGTTACTCTTACACGTTGCACTCACTCTATTGATATGTTGGCTCACTATATACATATATATGCTCACTACCAATACGTTTTTTGCTGTGGTGGTTTAGGTTGTTGCTGCAGGTTCGTCTAATGCCCCAGTTTCATCTAATCTAGCGGTAGACTTTAATGAAATGTATAGGGTTTTTAGCTTGATTTTTGATGAAAGGTTGAGGCAAACAAATGGAGATACGATTCCTAGCAATCAGTTGAATCAATAGTATGACTTGAACAAATATTTTTACTATAAATCTGTTTCTTGATTAATAGTGGTCGAATGTGTATTCTTTATCATCATGAGGTGTAGTTCTTTGAAGTTTAAGTAAATGATGCTGAATAATTTTGAAGGTTATAGTAGGGTGAATACTATTGACACTCATAATTTGTTGCTCACTACTGGAGATTCATAGCTCACTAGTTTTATGTGTTAGCTCACTATTTTCCACAAGACTAATGTAATATTTTTTATGACTTTACATTGTAAAAGAATAGCATTGTATGACAATGACATGCTGAACACTTTAATATTTGAGTTAACATTACAAAGAAAATATCATTGTAGTTTGATTCTGCATGTATTTATAGAATTTAGCATGGTAAAAGATATAACTCACTGGATTTTGATATGAGCTCACTCCATGTGTATTCTAGCTCACTGGAATTTGATATAGTAGTCGATTAAATATATCAAATAGTGAACGTTGTTTACTAGTAGTTCACCATCATTAAATATATGAATGGTAACAGTCTAAGTTAAAATTAGTCTAGCTATAAATTAGACTGTAAACATAAGTTTATATAATTGTTCTAAAATTAGTCATGATGTTTGCACTTGAGGTTGGGCTAATTTTGGAATGAGTTCTGCTTGTTGTTTATCGTGGAACTCTTTGGCGAGCCTCTTCACCCTATTTTTATATATATTGTCTTCATTGTTGACGATTTCAAAGCAGTACCTTGCTCACATTACATCAAGCAGATTTTTATCCTGCAAACGAAACCCAAAAAAAAAATTAAAAATGAACCATTAATTAGTGTTGTATTTATGTTGAACATATTTCTGCAGAGAACAAATGTTTGGTAAACTTAATTTATTTTTCTTGAAGCCAAAATCCCATTTATCTCCTTGTCCAAAATAAGTCTCCATGTGCCTCATGCAAAAAATTCCACAGTCTGTGACATTATCTGTTGTCCTCAATTGCATTCTCATTCGCACTGGTTTCATGTTCTTCACAATTTCATATTTCAGGTGGCCAACACTCTTTTGAAGAAATCTTCCAAAAGATCTTGTCTATGTAGAATAAATAATTTTGTTAAGCTCATTAGAAATGGGCATTAGCTCACCACAAAAGTGTTTTGGCTCACCAAATATGAGCGTTAGCTCACTACATATACATATGAACTCACCAAATACGTGTGTTAGCACACCAATATTATGTGTTAGCTCACCACAAATGTGCGTTGGCTCACCACGTACATGAGATAGCTCACCAATATTATGTGTTAGCTTAGCAATAATATGTGATAACTCATCACATTTGTAAGCTCACCAGTTTTATGTGTTGATGTATTACTGAGTAAATGATTCAGTGAGCATTTGAACATACCACTAACAGATGGGTTTGTCCGTATGTGGTTTTGTGTGAAGCAGTGATGTGCATGTTGTCCATGATATCAAGCTTGTCCTCCTTCAAATCAAAGCAGAAGATGAAGAAGTGCTTCTTGTGACATACGAGGAAGAACACCTTGAAATTAGAGAATGATTAGTATTATGCAATGTGATGTTTGTTATATACAAATAAAATGTATTATATTATTTCTTACCAGATGCAATTGTTTCCCTGAGATCCATTTGTCACATGTCTGGAATTCTTTTTGAAGAATTGTTTCAAAATTAATGTACCTTGCGTCCATTGATTTTGCTTGATTTATTGAGGGGTCCAAGGTTGACTGAATGTTTACAGCAGTATAATTAGTTGGTTGATTGTGTGCATTTGTGTAGATGTAAAATAAGTATGTACTTACCATTGCATCCACTGGTGCAAAAAATCTTCTTCGAGATCCCTCACTTCTCTTTCTCTCCAAATTGTTGAGGAGAGCAGCCCAAACATTGATCACCTAGGCATCAATGTATTCTCTTGGACTCATGGTAGACATGTGATAATGATAAGCAACATGTATGTCGTTATCAAAGATTTCTTTACTGGTTCAGTAATAAAAGTAAAAAAAAAAAACAATGTAAGTTTATATTCATTTTATTTTAAGTGTTTTTAAGAGTGGTATGTGTCAGAGTTATGTGCTGACTTTGACTCAAGGTCCTGTGATGGATGGATACATATTCAGCTACCATCCTCTCCTGGGCTAACAAATCCCCTGTAATCTTGGTTATTCTCTCCACAAAAGGAGAGCAGAGGGGCTCTGTCATTGGGCCTTTGTCTCTCCTCGACTGATGTCTAGGCTTTTTGCTGTGATCTTTTCCTGCATACATAATATGAGTAAGAGCTCACCAAAATAGTTGTTGAGCTCACTGAAATACTTGTTGTGCTCACTATCATATATGATCTTTATAGTCACACATGGTGACCTGCTGAGTAGCACATGTGTTCTGCTCACTAAGTTATACTTTGTGCTCACTAGAATATAAGTTGTGCTCACTAACATATGTATTATGCTCACCAAGTTATACAGTATGCTCACTACAATATAACTACTGCTCACTAACGTATGTGTTCTGCTCACCAAGTTATACTCTATGCTCACTAAATTTTATCTTCTACTCACTAATATATGTTATTTGCTCACAAAGTTATTGGTTATGCTCATTAATATATGGGTTATGCTCACTAACTCACTCACTAACTTATGTCTTTTGCTCACCAAGTTATAGAGTATGCTCACTGAAAGTGAAAGTGAAAGCATGGTCAATGTAAATCCTTACCATCCTTTTTTCCCTTTTTCTTCTTTGCTTTTTCTCTATCTTGAAATTTTTGCTCTCCTTCAGTGATTTTCTGTTTTTCTTCCCTATCTGTTTGTGTCTCTCGAATTGGGGGTGGTGGTGGCGTGTGAGATGATTCTTGTGGTGGTTGTGTCTCAAGGGTTTGTGAAGGGTGTTGTGGGGGGGGCTGATGGTGTTTGATGTGGCTTTGGAGGAGGGGAAGGTGGCAGTATATGATGTGTTTGTGGAGGAGGGAAAGGTGGTGGTGATTGATGTACCCTTGGGGAGGGGAAGGTGGTGGTGTCTAATGTTCCTTTGGAGGGGGGGAAGGTGATGGTGTCTGATGTGTTTGTGGAGGAGGGGAAGGTGGTGGTGATTGTTGTGTCTGTGGACAAGGGGAAGTTGGTGGTGTCTTATGTGTCTCTATCATGGTGGAGGGTGGTGGTGCTTGATCTACTTTTGCAGGGGGGATGAAGGTGGTGTGTGAAGTGATGTTGGTGTTGTTGGTGTTGCAGTAGTTGGGCTTTGGCTCTCATCAATGAGTTTAAAACTTAGCATGTCATTGGCACATTGCCTTGATGCAGATGCTTTGTTGTTGGTTCTGCTGGTCTGCTGTTGCCTTACAAACACATTTTCCAATTCAATTATGGCCTCAAGTACAGAAGCTCTGTTCTACCATTCATCATCCTGACTGAATGATGGTATCTCAGCAATTTGATCGCACTTTTCTCTTTGGGTCATTGGTGGGGATTTGGATATTTGAGCCTCACAGTAGGAAGTGAACATGCTTATGGCCTTATCTCTTATCTTCTTGAGTGCTTCATTGTTTTGGTACCTTTTGGACAAGTAGTCCATGAATGTCTTGAACCTCTTGAATGCACTAGCTAAAACCTTTGTTACTTTAGTCACTTCTTCCATATCTTTCTACAATGTGGATAATATTAAAGTATTTTAAGATATTAGATACATATTTGATGAAAATATTTCATTGTGCTTGATTGTTATAAATGTGATAAAGAAATAATTGTTACCTCTAACTCTGATGGTTCATCATCTTCTGGTAAGATATTTTGATGTTCTTCTTTTTGTGGTTGAGGTTTCTCTGTTAGAGGTGGGTCAGCATGCACTTCCTTGGGTATTTGTATTGGAGGCTCCACTCTTCCCTTTCCAAAGCCCTTTGGTGTTTCTGTTCCAGCAGGTTGATTGGTTTTTCTCTCTTGTCTGACTCTTTCCCTTAGCTTTTTTGTTGCCCGGCCCTTGATTGTTGGGAATGGCCTCTGAATAGTCCTTCTTGTCAAGAGAACCCTGTCAAGATATAACATCTGCAAGAGAAATGCTCTTTGTAATCAGTCTGTATAGCTCACCAAAAGTTTTTGTATACTCATTAAAATACACCTTTTGCTCACTATTTTTGAATGTTGTGCTCACTAGAGTATATCCCATGCTCACCATGACATATGTTAAGCTTACCAAAAGTTTTGGACTACTCACTAAAATACATCTTTTGTTCACTATAATTTATGTTGCCCTCACTGAAGTATATGAGATGCTTAATTGAAATATGTTTAGCTCACCAAAAGCTTTGGACTACTCACTAAAATACATCGTCTGCTCACTACAATGTATGTTTAGCTCAATAATTATATGTGTGTAGCTCACTAAATATGACATTGTGCTCACTGAAACCATGATATTCTGATATAGTATAAAGAACATACCATCAAGAATAGAATAGGACCATCGAAGTTTGAAGCCCTCTTTTTGACAGATTCACATAATCTGTCAATGGTGTACTGAGACCAATCAATTGATGTTATGTCCTCAACATGAGCCACATTCTTACCAAAATAGGGTGAGCAATGTACGTTCCTTGAACTATTGAAGAAGCATGATACCATGTACATTACAAAGCTTCTTTTGAAACTCTCCCCTGCATCAGTCTGGCTGAGAATGTATTGTGGCATTTGGCTCAGTTGAGGGGTCCCACCTTGCAGATTCCAGTCTTTTCTCCATGCATCAAGGGCTTGATTATATGTGGCATCTTTGGGCTTTTTCCCATAATATTCCTCAACTTTCTTTCCGCCAATGGGGAGTGCCAATGTGATATGCACATTGATTGGTCTAATCTCAATCCTTTTGTGTTTTGATATGTACAATGTGACGGAGTATGGATCAAATCTATCCACTAGCCATTTGCATAAATACCCTGGCAGTTTTGTGACCTG
The DNA here is from genome assembly GCA_017589665.1 of Selenicereus undatus. Classification (NCBI taxonomy): domain Eukaryota; kingdom Viridiplantae; phylum Streptophyta; class Magnoliopsida; order Caryophyllales; family Cactaceae; genus Selenicereus; species Selenicereus undatus. The sequence goes on from JACYFF010003369.1 coordinate 53,522,769, forward strand.
TAAGTGGAGGAATCCTCCAAACCCCATATGTTGTATTGCCTCTGTCTGTGCCTCATTGAAGTGAGCAATCATGCCAACAAACCCTGACTTTACATTCTTGATTGGAAGATCTTCTTGTGCTTTGTGTCCCCCTCTGCAGGCTTTGGCACTAATGACACGGACTTGGGGCCTTCAACAGGTACAACAACACTTTTTTGGACATGCTGCTTCTCCTTCAGGGATTTATTTTCCCTTTCATGCTCTGTAACTGAGAGTTGTGCACTCTTTACAGGAGGTTTAGGAGTCTTTTTCACATCCTCTTTCTTCCCGGGTTGTGACTTAACACACTTTTTTGCACTCAGTTGCATTTTCTTTGGCTTAGACTTTGTTCCTTCTTTTATCTTCTTTATTCTCTTAACCAATACTTCATCACTAGAGTCTGATTCATCCACATGTCCAGAGGGAGGCATTTTGTAAGTGGTGTCCTCCACCGTGTCATCTGTTTCCTCAGAAGGTTGTTGATGATTGTCAGTAATGATTTTTTCAGAGCTTTCTTGTGTCGTGTCTTTGTTGTGCATTGTTTTCCTTTTTGTCAGCACGAACTTTAGTCTTTTCCCTGATGCTCTAGTGCCTGGTTGAGGTGGGTTTGCTGGTCTTTGTTGCTGTTGTCGTCCCTTTTCCTAGTGAGTAGGCTGTGATGGTTGTCCTCCCTGTTCCTGGTGTTTTTGTTTCTCCTCTGCTGTGGGAACTTGTGGTTGTTCATCTTCTAAAGTTGGTGGAGTACAAATATTTCTGTTTTTCCTCGCTTCTTGTTTCAGACTTCTCTTGGTTGCAGTAGTACTTGTTGAACTTGTTTTCCCAACAGAGGTTGTCTCCATTGAGGTGGATAGGGTTTGCTGATGCTTTGGTTGAGCTGCGTTGGTTGCCTCTACTGCAGCTGTACATGGTATATTGTATAAGTGAACAAGATGTATAAGTAAATAAATGTGTAATGTTTAATGTAATATGTGTCTCAATATATATATATATATATATATATATATATATATATATATATTTTAGCTCACTAAAATAAACTGTCTGCTCACCAGAATTATAGGTCAGCTCACTAAACATAGTTATCTGCTCACTAGAATTATATGTGAACTCACTAAACGTAGTTGTCTGTTCAATACAATTATAGGTCAGCTCACTAAACATAGGTGTCTGCTCACTACAATTGCAGGTCCATTCACTAAATACAGTTGTCTGCTCACTGTATTTGTTTATCATCTCACTAGACATTTGTATTGGCTCACCAGTCCATATGTCAGGGCTCACTATTTGACAGGTATTAACATAGAATATAATGTATAAATACCTTGGGCTGACTTGTGAGGAATATCATCTTGACTTGTTTGATTTCTTTTGTTTTGATCACTTGGGCTGCAATAAAAAAGGAAAAGAAAATGTTAGCGCAGTGGACTGCACTGTGTTTGTTTTTCATGTATTTGAAGTGGTAATTACCTAACGTTCATGTGCTCACTTGAGATGTCTTTGACAATGTTCATGATGATGTCTTCAGGGCTTTTGATAGAGGCTTCTGTCTTTGACCTATGTTATGAAATACTATTGAATATTATGTTAATATTGTAGGAAATGTGATAGCACACTAGAATAAAAGGTACTCTCATTAACAATTTAAGGAAGGTAACACTAGGATGTAAAGTAAAGCTCACTACATTATGAGAGAGAAGTCACATAGGATGCATATGTTGTCATGGCTCACTATTTTCAAGCCATAGCTCACTAAAATATATGGCACAACTCACTTGAGCATGCATATGTTGACAGGCATTAGCACATAGTATAAAGCTGACCAGATGTTTGTCATGGCTCACTATATACAAGCATTGGCTCATTAAGCATGGCACACTATGGTCTAAAGGAAAGGTGACTATATTATAAGATAGATTTAGTATAGGATGCATATGTTGACAGGAACTAATATATTATTCACAACTCACTAGAGTTTTGTCATGGCTCACTAAAATATATTACACAACTCACTTGACCATGCATATGTTTATAGGGACTAGCACGTAATCCAGAGCTCACCAGATGTTTGTGATTGCTCACTATATACAATTCTTGGCTCACTAAGCATGGCACACTAGGGTGTAAAGAACAGGTGACTATATTATAAGATAGATGTTAATATAGTATCCATATGTTGACAGGAACTAGCATATTATTCATAGCTCACTACAGTTTTGTCATAGCTCACTATATTCAAGCCATAGCTCCCTAAAATATATGGTACAACTGACTGGAGCATGTACACGTTAATGTAGGTGGTTTTTGAGGGGGTGGAAAAATAAACTAAAGAAAAGAGAAAACCTCAAGCACACGATTGTCATCGTAGTACTTTGAGGGTCGATCCATAGGGACGACGTTGAGATTACGGTCACTTATAAAGAAACGGCTAATTAACTAATTAATTTAGACAACTTATCCTACAAATGAACTGATACTTTAATTTAACCAACATTATTCATTCTCTTAACTATTTCAATGAGCATGAGTAACCTAAATGGCCTAAAATCAAACACTAAAACTACCTAACCTAATCTTAAACTTAACCAACTTTAAGCTATGAACTAAAACTGCAAGAATTTAACCCACTACTAAACTTTCTTATTAAATGGTGAAGCATGAACTGAAAAACAGAGAATCGAAACGGGGAAGGGAAAATCGAATTCAACCAACCAAAAACTTAGATTAATGAACCATTGAGCTATCAGCATCATTCAACATTCAAAGAAAGGCAAATCCGGAGAGTTTGAACAACCCAGAATAATCCAAAACAACGAAATTGAGCAAGCTTGAATCAAAATCCAACAGTAACCCAGAACAACAACCCTAGCTATAGATAAATTCAAACCGAACCAGAACATAATCGTAGTAACCAGCAGAACATGAGAATCAAGAAGCAGGGGAGGGGGAGAATTAACAACATCGAAGTAGAGAGAACGAAACTGGGCAAGGGGGAAATCGATTCATCATAAATCAAGCATAAAATCATAAATAGAACCGAAACAGAACCAGACCTTGGTGATGTACGAGCTTCAAAATGCTTCAAAAAAATGGCGAATTCACCATGGACGTTTGCACGAGCACACGAAAAACAGGGAAGGGGGAAATCAACTAATTTCAACAAAATTTGCATCTATTTCTTGCAAAATCGAACTAAGAACATGTATTGCTACTGGAGAACTCAAAAAATTAGTGCGTTCACATGAAATTCGAACTCTAAAACAAATCTAAAACCTAACCCTAATTCGAAAATCAACCCTAAAATACGAAAATGAAAATGAAATTAAACTAAACCTAAACTGAAATTAAATCTAAACTAACCTTAGAAATTACCTAAAATTGCCTAAAATCCTGCTTCCTAAAGGTACCTCCAATGGCGTCTTCCATCTCCATTTATACCGAACTCAGCTTCAATCTTGGCCGTAGAATTGGGGGTTGTCGTGGATGATGTTGATGGTGCAAGGTGGCTGGTTGTGGTGTGAATTGCGAGTGGATGAGGATGAGAAAGATGAGGTGTCGAGGAGAGAGGAATGGGGTAGAGAGAGAACGGGATGGCAATGGTGGAAATGGCGAAGGGTTCTGGGTATCGGGGTTTCTGGTTTCTGATTTCTGTGGGTAACAGACAACGCGAGTGAGGAGAGAGAGTGAAGAAGAAGGGGGGGTGTTAATGTGGGTCACGCGCGAGGCATGCCTGGGGGGTGGACCGGGCTTGCAAATGAACCGATCTGGGTTTTATGCTGGACCGGTTTAGTTTTCTATTCTCTGGGCTGGCTTGGTTATCTAATTTGGGGCAGGTTCTGTGAAATTTTGGATCGGTCCTGTGGAATTTTGGACCGGTTCTTCAATTCCCGACATTTTTCGCCATTTTCTATCATTTTTGGCCCTTTTTTCACATTTATTAAAAATCTGCAAAATAAAATAAAATCAGTTAAAAACCTAAAAAAATACGATTAAAACGAGCATAAAACAGGTGTAAAAGTACCTTAAAAATAACTCATTTTTGGCACGAACAGTTAACAGGCACTAGCACATAACACACAACTCACCAAATTTTTGTTATCGCTCACTACATACAAGCCTTAACTCACTATATTATAACACACGGTTCACTGTAGCAGACATATGTGTACAGGAACAACCACATAATTCACAACTCATTAAAATGAAGTTATGGTTCAGTACAATACAAGCTACAACTCACTATTGAATAGAACCCTAATAGTTGAGTTAAAAGTGTCTTGGATGTATTAATGAACATCAAGGTAAATGTGTTCATTGTAAATTTGCAGACAAAATGAAGAACAAGCACATACGGCTCACTAGTTATCCACGTTTGCTCACAAACCTTAGGTTTAAGAAGTTTTCAGGTTGTCAACATACCCCTTCTAACGAGTTTTTGATGCATTAGTAGCACATCTCTTCTTCGATACTGATGATTGTTGAGCTTCCATCTGCAAACATTTGAAAAACGAGATAATGAGTGCGATTTTGTTAGAACTTAGAATGCGAAAAGAGTTCATCGTTTTCTTTTGATCACGCCAATAAATTTCAAATTTACTAAAACTTACCTCGATTTTGTTTATTTGAAACTTCAATGGCGATTTTGCGAAGGTTTCTTGAGAAAATCGGTGAGCAAAAGTAGCAGAATTTCTCCAATTGAAGCACGAAGTTGAGTGGGTTTTGGGAGAAAGAAAGTGAGGGAAGTTTTTAGGTCGTGGTGTTTTGAACTTACAGTAGTTACCATGCTCTGTTTTTTTTATTTTTTTATTTTTAGGCGGCGGATTATTTACTTTTTTCATGTTGGGGCGCCAATTAGGCAGTGGTGGACCCGATTATACAAATACATTTGTCCACCTGAGTGGACAGGTATAATTCCCCCCCCCCCCCCTCTTCGGTTCTCTTTGAGTTGAACTCTCCTACAACTAAGGTGGGATGACAGAGGACATTCCTTTGCGCCTTTTTTTTTGGGGTTGACGATCATGGAGAAAGAAATAAATAAATAAAGCGTGATTTCTCAAAATTTTAATGAGTTTTCTCAATTTCCCTCTTCGTTGAATGGAACTTTTAATCAGATTGGAAATTAATTACGATGCAAAATTGAATATAATTTGGATTTGATTTTGTGGTATAGTATCTGATTGCTCCTCTTATTCTTGTTTCTTTTTTAAAAAAACTTGTTATTCTGATTATGCGATTTGCAGATTAACGCTAATCCCTGCATATGGCGATATCGACACTGGGAGCTGTTTTCACCGTTCCTTTGGTCAAATTGCCGACTGGTATGTATATTATACCTTCATGGTGTATTTTACCATATATTTGCTGTTTTGCTAGCGAAGGGTTTTATGTGGAAGGTTTGTGAATGTATCTTCTCCTTGTAAGTGTGCAGCTTCCACCGCCCTCCCCCTTCTGGTGCGTTGTGATGTTCTGTATCATGGTGAAAGTTTGGATTTCTCGCTTGATTAGTTCCTTGCTGATTTGTATGCTTCGTTTTGTTCCCTGAAGCTTGCTTGCAAAACTAATACTCGGGAGTTCCAAGCGAACTGACTGTCGAATTTGGCTTTGTTCCTTGTCTAACTGGTTGTGGCATGTTCTCAGGACTAGGTACATAAATGCTCCCCACATAACAAGAGACTACACCTCTTGAATTATGAGACCAAAATGAACGAAAATGATTACAGCTCGGTCTGGATTTTTCTGGGAATAAAATACAGTACTTCCTGCCTAGGTATTGTCTATATGATGCTTGGTTGTTAACAATGTTTTGAATTATCCTGCTCAGTAAAGGCATTTGATTTGATGTAAAAGCCATCACTAGGATGAGATCGACATGAAGTTATAAGTTTTTGTCCCTATATCCTCTCATTCATAAATCTGCAGGAATTTTAGAGGGGCAAATAATTATTGTCACATCCACTCCATGTTAAGGTTACCCATTTACATAACTCTATAAGCATCATGAACTGTATGATCATTCATAAACCAGGGCTGTATAGGAGGGACTTAACCATAGATGAAACGGATTAAAGTACTAGATTTTGCTTTGTCAACTGATAGGCCTTAGTGGATTGCTATGAGGAATTAAATTTGTGTGTTCAATGGCAGAGTCAAGATTTTAAAAATTGGGGTTCAGAATAATTATATAATATTTTTCACCAAGCAAAATTGGCCACTGCAAGCGAGGGTGTGACTTTGAATCCCTACAACCTAGAATAATAGATACCCCATTTCTTTTTCTGATAGAAACGTGAAAACATTAGCACGCCATGTCTTAATGTGATTACTTGATTGAATGTGCATAATTGTCAGCTAATCCTACAATAGAAACCTAACACAAGAAATGTACATCCCATTAAACTAGATAACGACCATTAATTAGATTAAACTCGAGAAAGTTTCAAATTTCAGGATAATAAAACATGCAGGATTGATTTGCAAAGGGAACCCACTTCAAATTAATAGGAATACTCTTTGGAAAATATGAGGAGTGAAGAAAGGAATGAACAATGGAATTAATTAGGACCAATTCATTGGATGTTATTCAAGCCCTCAATGGGAATTTAAGCATACTCATTCATGCGTCAGTGATTTTTGTTCATTGTAAGCTATTGTTCATCGATTTAGCTTTGTTATATTGTCATCGATTTAGCTGTGTGCGGTGTGCCAAGGTGGCTAGATTACTTGTTTGAGAAGCACACATTAAAAGGTTGTTTTAGCACGTAAGAGCAACATCTTGTAGTAGTATTTTAATTATCAGTATTTCATGCCAGCTGATTAAAAAAAAAAAAAGAATTAAAAAGACCCAAATTAGAATTGGCAAAGATGAACTAGCAAAGTCCAAACTACGAGATGTGGGATAGCACTTGAACAACGGCAGTAGTTGAGCAAGGCTGGCACACAAATCAAGTCGAAACTATGTGAAAAAGCCATTCTTCAAATTTGCTCAAGGACAAACTTTAACACACGTCCGGCCATCCCACTTCCATCATCACATCCATCTCCTCCATCCAGAGCGCTAAGGCACCTTGTGTGAGCACTAGCTGCATCAAATTCTAAATATAAGTTAATTTATTTTTCCTTTTTTGACCTAAATGCAGATTTTTTTATTTTTTTTTGGGGGAGGGGTTAGCTGAACCCACTGATGCACGGTGGCTTTGCCACTGTCTGTGTTCTCGTCAGGCAATGTTGTATTGCCAAACTCTCACCCCTTTTTTGTGCCCCAATCTATCCCCTGGCTATTCTTTTTAGATGAGTTTATCATTCTCTTTTGGTATGCTGCCTGAATTTAGCAATTCTTTGGACAGTTTCTCAGCACAGGGATTCATTGCGGTGTCATGACGGTGGGGTTGGGAGCCTTGGAAGACAATCAGTAAGCTTTCTTTTAAGAAGACCTGGCTTTCCTCTCCGAATGGCGCAATCTAAATCCCTTGTGTGGAAGTCAGTCCCCCATGTTGGTCTGGGCCAGCGGCAACCTTCATTTCTAATGCGTGTCTCTGCTGCAGTGAGTTTCATCACTAGCTATTTTTTTCCTTAAATGCTTATGTCCTTCCCTTCCTTGCTGGAGTATATTTGTTAGAGTTCGTTTCATTTTCTGTTACACATCTTTTGTCTGAGGCCTTGTTATACAGTATTGGGGAAAATAAAAGCTTAGAAATTTAGGAGTTATCTTTTAGTAATGAATTATCTTTTTGTTATCGTTTTAGCTGGTGAACAATATCTTTTTGATAACATTATCCCTTGGTTTCCTTAATATTTTGTGTCTCTTTTCTGTTTAAACTCCCAGTTACACATTAGGAAGGCATATTTGAATGAATGAAATTCAGAGTTTTATCAAAATATTGTGAGTTTATTTAATTGAGTGTTCAGTGTAGGAGTTGCTTTCAAAGCATTCCACACCACCTAACCTAGTTAATACTTACTGTAATCACTTACTGTGCCAAGTGGCGGGGTGGGGGGGGGGGTTGCTTGGGTTGGATCAGGTCACAGGCTGAGATTGGGTTTGCAAAGGAGTAAGATACTGGACTTTGTGGGTCCCCCCAAAGAAATGTAAAAAGAAAGGGCTGAGTCATGTATTCTTGTGCCATTTCGTTTGGCTGACCATACTTGAGCTGTAATAGTTGCCTTTTTCTTTCCTTTTTTTTGTTTAATAATTAATTTTTCAGGCAAGGCTCAAAGTATCTCTACAGCTGTTCTGAAATCCGTAAGTTTGATGATAAAGGTTCCATGTCATGTGAACTACTTCCCATTTTGGATGATTAAATGATGTTTATATAGGATAATCAAGCCAGCAGCCGTACAACTAAGAAGCTATTATGCAAAAATATGCTGATCACAAAAATCAGATATGACTGCCTATGGGGAGGACCCATGGATATGAGCTTAAAAGAGGCTAGACAAACTCCAGGTCCCATTGCTGAAATCTATTTCTGCCCCTGTTTCCAGAATTCATTCCTGTCAAGCAAGAGAGCCCAAAAATTTGCGAAGAAAGGACATAACCAGAGAATCTTCGTCTCCTTATCCTACCAAAACAATGTCTGCAGTGTGTACAATTTGCATATGTAGCCACTTAATGTCAACTTTCTTCCCTTGGCCTATGAAGCCATACCTCACAGTGCAAAAATTTGATATTGTCTGTTTAATCTCATCACAGTTGCATACAACTCCCAGAGAATATGAACAAGCTCTCTTAATCTGCAGTTTGTCATTTGTTTGGAACTTTGGATTCTATTGAGTTCTATAGTCAATGAAAGCCTTTAACCTTGGTTGCATAAGCATCCAAATGGATTTGTCATAGGAAATATGAGAGTGGATATTTATATGATTGATTGTGGGTAGACTTGCATGAGAAAACATGAGCAGAGTCCGCTGATGGGTACTGGGTAGACCCTTGTTCTGAAGTGCGCAAGGGGGTAGCTAAAGCCCTGATTAGATTATGACTGTCCCATTGCAAGTATGTCGCAGGAGAAGCATTCCACTTCTCTATTCTTGAATCTGATGTTGGAGCATCACGTAACTTTCATAACCGATAGACAAGACAACTTAGGATGGGAGATTTTGAATCAGTGTAATTTCTAAAATCTCTCTGTAATCCAATGCCAAGTACCAAGCAATGAAATAAATTTCTAAAGACTTGCAGGAAGCATTGATGATACCAATTAGAACAGTCCTATTTTGTTGGACAGCGTTGCCTATGCAATTTAATTTGGAAGGACTTGAATATGAAGCACCGACAAAAATGAATTTTAAAGAACTTCCAAGGGAAGGTAAAAGCTGTATCAGTCAAATTATTTTCTAAGGGCTTGTTTCATATGTAACCAAACATGGTAATGCAGATACCAATGCAAATGACCTATGGATCACACAACCAAACTAGGAACAGAATCTACGAGTAGAGCAGGATCTAGATTAATCATTGTAAGTTGTGTCACCTCCCTACATGATATGAGGGTTTACAACAAATAAAAGACCTTGGGATGGGCAAGAATATCCCTGTTGCGCATCTGCAGATTGGACGTAGAAATCTTGCTGGAATCTAACATACAATTTAATTAAAACATCTACAGTCAAAGCTGAAGAAAAGGAGAGATGAGATCTCTTTCCCTCAAGTCTTCTAGAAGCATGAGGGTGTCCTTACTCTCAGCTTTTATCTATATAAAAAAGGAATGCTGTAGTTACTGCCTGGCGAGAAAGGGCTCTGTTTGAAAAGCAATGTAATATAACTTGCGACTTGGCCATGTTAACCCAACATACAGTTTCTAATTTCCCCAAACAATTAGATAGCTCAGACTAACACCAGAAGTCCAGGCGATTCCTTGTTCACACATGCTTATGAGCAAGGATTCAAAATGCGGTTTTGGTCGCGATTTCGGTTTCGGTCGCGGCACGGCAAAATCGCTCTAATACGGCAATTGCGTTTCATATGGCGGCTATCGCGGCATGAAAATGCGGTTCGCGTAGCTCCAAAACCTTTTCAATGCGGTCGTTTCGTCGCGGTTCGGCCACATTTTGATTCCATGAGTGACATTGTGTTTGGAAGGGACTGAGTTTTGTACGAATACCTTTATAAGGGAAAGGTAGTCATTGTCGTTTGCCTTGTGTTCTAATTAGTGTCTCTTAGCTTTTTTTTTTTTTAAAAAAAAACCTTAAGTTTATTGTTTCGACCTTTGCTTTTATGGCTTGTCTGTAGCATATCTCTGGATGTTTTTTTTGGTCTAGCTGAGCCCCTCTGGCCTAAGGATTAAGGTAAGCAGTCGACTTGCATGGGCACCTGCTGGATGAGGGGTGGGAAGGTGAGGGAGCCCTTCCAAGTAGGGTACCAGCCCTGGACCCATCCCTTGTCCAAGGGTGTTTACTAATGTGGATGAGAATGGTTTGATTATCTTGAATATATATTGAAATTTGACACCCATGGAAACATGTTTGATAATTACATAAATGTTTGAATCCCATAACTGTATGGTCGGTGAAAGAGAACCCCACCTGCAATGGACCCTGGAATGCTTTATATCCAACAGAAGATAAACAAATGATTAAGCCTCCCTCTTCTTCCTTTTCTTCAGAATTGGCTTTTAGTAAGGCAACATGACTCAATACTGTCGTAAATTTGTAGTAGGTAGAGTTTCAATGAACATGGGAGTGTGGAACTCCTCTGCTCTACTGTACACATTGTCTTCAGTGACTATATGTGGATAGAAAAGACGGCACCAAACACAGAAAAGTTGAGAATATAGCCTGCAGATAGTATAATGTCTCATGTTTTTTAACTAAAAGCTATGTCACTCAAACACCGTATGCCTATGCTCAAGTGGAAGAGTACAAGACTTGTGTCGTACCAGACTTAGCAATTATGTAGAAGATTTTGTACATCATTTGTCCAAAATAAAAGGCCAGGTGTCCATATCCAAGTCACTATTAGAGTCCAACACTGGTGGTTGAGGTGTCCATACCCAACTGTTTAGTCAGTTTAGAGTCTTAACACTGGTAGCTGAAGCTTAATAAAAAGCCAAAGTACCCTCTTTCAAAATTGTTGTACAAGCTGTACCTTAATTGCACATTTGTGGTATGCTTACCAGCATAGGGTGATTTGTGTGATTTGCTTATAAAGCTTTTGTATGAACAAATCTGCGATGCACTTTGGTCTGATGGTGCTTCATTCACTGTGCAACATTTTTCTGTGATTGTAGGCAGCACAAACTGTGAAGGAGAGGGCTCAAACTACTGTTGTGGCACCAATTCACAGTAAGTTCGACATGTTTGATCCTCTCGATCTTGTCTTGAATGGATTGTTTTGAAGGGTACCTAATTGCCCTTAACAACTCCCCCCCCCCCCCCCCCCCCCCCAACACCCTCTAGGCATGTCGTCCTCCTAACTTGAGGAATAAGGAAAAGGTTAGTGTGGGCACGGAAGATGGCCCAGCAAAAGCAAAGCCAACTGAATATTGACTGCCTTTGAAGCTAGCTTATCTTCCCCCTGCCCTTCCATCACTTCTAGTCATTTTTGAGTTATGTGACTTAACAATGTTATTGCAGAGAAGATACCATCACTTGATAGCGGAGGGACTGGCAATGGACCATATGATATGGATGGAACAGGCGGTAAAGGCAGAGGTGGATGGGGTGGCTGGGGAGGGGGCGGAGGAGGTGGAAATTGGGGACCCAGTAGTGGCGGCTTGATATTGTTTGGTATTATTCTTTTTCTCAGCTACTTGAAGGATCTTGAGAAGGCAAACGATGATGCGGAGGGAGATTACTACACAGACTGATCCTTGGGAGATCACAAAATCCAGAGGCAAGAACCATTTGGGCCTAAGATGCCCCCCTTTCCCCAAGTCATCTACAGACTTCTTGCTAATAGAGGTTGAATTGATTGTGTGAGGAATTTAGCGAGAAGAAATGTTTAACCGGACTATTGTGACTCTAGTAAACTGAGGCTTATATTTATGACCGAAACATCTTACAGCTTCTCAAAGTAATTTTTTAGTGGAGCAACTTGTATGTTTTTTTTTTTTTTTTTTCTAATTTTAAACGTACTCCCCCAAACCCCCAAAAAAAACTCCACCCCAGGGTGAAAGCGACGAGTGTGCTTGAATGGTACACTTGGACAAATGAGTCATAAATCGCGATTTGGCAGTGAAGGTTCTTTCAGCAAATCTACCCAGAGCTGATGGGCTATTTTCATGGTTTGAGAAAGACTTGGTGATACCGCTTGATCTAAATTTCATTCTGGACGGCCATAAAATAATTTTCTTGAATTTTCTAGTTCAATTCAAGAAATTTAAACTCCTGCATTGAGTATATATTTTATTTAAAAAATGTTGATGCCATATAGTTTCTGTAAAGTTTGTGAGCTGTTTTGAGGTTCACAACACTTGTATACTCTGAACTTCGAGTTTTCAATGTGGCAAGTTGTACTCTTAAATTTTTATTTTGTAGAAATTATACCCTTGTGTCAGAAAATTTTACCTTGTGCCAATTTTGGTTTCCGTAAGGTATTTTATTTGTTGTAAACTGTTTTAACTACAGTATGAATTAATATGTTAAAAATAAAGGGTACTAAATTAGGAAAAAATGTTAAAGAGGAGAGAATTGTTTCGAAATAGGATGAAGGCACTTGTCAAATTAGAAGATGTCGAGGTAACATGTTTAGACTTTAGGATGCCTATATATGGGTGAAATTGGTGAACTTTGTTAAGATAATCTAATCTTCGGAGAGAACAAGTATGCATTGATGATCATTGGAAAAAAAAGTTTTTTGAAAAATAATAATTTGAACTTTTGGGGTGGTGAAAGTCAATAATTTAAACTTAAGAAGTACTCACTAATGCTTCGAACTTTTGACATTTTTACTATCAATAATCCGTACTACGGAAAAATCATACTCCAGTGCTCCCATTTCGCCTCACTGTTAGGTAGCTTTTTCAAGTATGGATTATTGATATAAAAATGCCGAAAGTTCGAATTGCTGGTGGTTATTTCTAAATTTCAGATTGTTGACTTCCACTACTCCCAAAGTTTGGATTATTATTTACCAAAAAGGAGAATAATCCGAACTTTGCGGACATTGGACGAGAATAATCTGAACGCTCCGAATTTTGGAAGTATTTATTTTAGTAGTCCATAGGTCATTTTAGATTGTATTTTTTATGCAATTTAAACTTCAAAATGAATCCATGTAACTTGAATTTTATATCTTCGTATTACTTTAGGGGCAATATCATTTATAATTGGCTAAAGAATACAATGTAAAATGACGGTAGACTACTGAAAATAAATACCCGCAAAGTTCAGAGTATTGGGAGCTATTTTTAAAGTTCGTATTATTTCCATCGAATACCCCCAAAGTTTAGATTATTCACATCAATAACCCAAACGGTCCTTGACTATGTACACACCAGTGATCTCCCATTAGTAAGGGTTTTGGACTTAAGGCCTGTGAATGCAGATCTTTAGTTGACACAATTAAATGAATAACCCAGATACTTCCAGCTCTAAAAATGTTGGTCAGGATCAAGGTTCCAAGAAGCTGATAAACCTTTCCAACTAAGCATCGGGGAAATTCAAGAATCAGAGCAACTATTGTCTCATAAAGATAAATATTTGAACAATGAACAACTTTTAGAAGGGTCATAAAACAGTAGGACCACGAATGAGACAATTGTTGCTAAGACTTCGAAGGTAAGAGGGACTCAACTGGAGGTATAACGCAAAATGAAAGCATGCACCTAAACAGGAGAAGCGCCGGTGTTTCAAATGATTTGGAAGTCCTGGATGAAGGTGAGCTTTTTGACATATCCCTATTGAAGTTGAATTAGTCATGCTTTAGAAGGCAAAAACAGTAACAAAAAAGGAGAGAAGCCCCCCCCCCCAAACAAAGAAAAAAAGAAGGAAAAAAAGGAGGTAGGAAGGTCCGTACATACTAGAAAATTTCAAAAACAGTGAAAGAGTGCCGGTTTGCTTATGAAGTATAGGAAGTTGGAAAGAAAGTGGGTCCAAGAGTGAAACGCAATGGGAACAGAAAATAAGGGGAATGGCGGAGGACTTGCTGAATGGAAACAACTTTGAACAGTGCAAGTGTCTGAAACTTAGACCTAGAAAAACTGACATGAGTTCTGAAACTCAAACTGAATGATCCGGATCCATATAGATCGAACATTCTAAATAGGCTAATATGAAAGCAGATCCTAAATCCGAATTGATCCGAACTGAACTATATCCGATCCGAAATTTCTAACAAAGTTGCTTATTTTTGCATGGCAAACTTAGACAAAAAATCGGTTGACCCAAACTGAATCTCACCCGACTCAAATCGAACCGATCCGAAATGTCACTCTATCTGAAACATGACCCAACCCAAACTTATCCCAACCCATACCCGAACGAAATGACTCATTTGCCAGGTCTACTGAAACTCATCATCTAAGGCCAAAGGTGTTAAAATTAGTAAAGTCATATTATTTGACGTTAGCTTGTTACGTTTATATAAGTGTGAAAAATATCTGGAAAAGAAGTTTCCTTTTTTAGTTGAAACTTTTAATATAAATTGTTATGTTTTCAATTGCAATTGTAACTCATTTTTTAAGAGAGAAAAAGAAAGAAGTATAAAGATTTCTAGAGAGAGAAAATATTATTTCTCCTGCTGTTGTCTTAGTGCTGGTATTCTCTCCTTATATTTAGAAAGTAGTTGTCATATCTCTTTGTATATCAATTCGTAAATTTCTCAATCCTATTTTAGCAGTGTGAGATACAGATTTTTGTAGTCTTCGAAATCTAACAGTGGTATCAAAGTAAGGTTAGCTTATAATATTCAATAGAAGCAAAATATGAGATTGAGAAGTTCAGTGGGAGTAATTTCTCCCTTTAGAAATTGAAAACGAAGGCAGTATTGAGGAAAACCATTGCATAGCAACAAGTAAGGTCAAACCTGAAGGATTAACTGACGACAAATGGAAAGAAATAGATATCAATGCTATTGCTAACCTACATTTGGTATTAGCATATTCAGTCTTGTCAAGTGTCGCAGAGAAAATGACTGCAAAGGAAATTTGGAATGCACTCATCAGATTGTATGAGACAGAGTCACTCCATAATAAGATATTCTTGAAAAGAAAGCTTTATACTCTTCGAATAAGTGAATTCATATTGGTAAGGGAACACATCAACAATCTAAATACACTATTTTTTCAAAACTCGTGGTGATGGGTTATAATATAAAAGAAAACAAGCATGCAGAGCTTCTACCTCAAAGTCTACCTGACTTGTATAACCAGGTCATCATCAATTTGATAAACAATGTGCTTACGGACTTTCTAGACTTCAATGATGTTGTAGCTGATGTCCTACAAGAGGCATCTAGGCGCAAAAGTAATAAAGATAGATCGTTCTCTCCATAACAAACAGAGGCATTGTTGATGACGAGAGGAAGATCAACGGAACGCAACTCTAGTGGGAGTCAAAATAATGGGAGATTGAAGTCATGAAGCAGGAAAAAATGTCAAATGTCACTATTGTGGGAAAAGAGGACATATTAAAAGGGATTGTTGGAATTATAAGAAGAGTATAGAAAAGGCTTTCAAAGCAACAACCTCTCAGGATGTGTTGCTATTACATCAGATGATGAAGAAATATTATGCACAGAAGCATCAATAACTTCTAAAGCAAATTCACTCATTGATGTTTGGGTATTGGATTCAGGAGCGACATGACTCATGACACCTCAACAGGATTGGTTTCACTTATATAAACCTGTCGTTGAAGGATATGTATTTATGGAGATGATCATGCTTTGGAGATTGCTAGTATTGGCACCATCAAATTAATGATGCTTAATGGTATTGTCCATACTATCCAAAGGTATGAGATGTGAAAGGCCTAAAGAAAAACTTATTATCTATTGGGAAATTTGATGATCTTGGGCTTAAGACCCAAATTGAAATTAGTATTACGAAAGTTGTCAAAGGTGCACTCATTGTAAAGAAATCAAAGAAGGTTCCATCCAAACTATTCGTCCTTTAAGGAGATACATTAAAATATGGAGATGTAATTGTTGCTTCTACTAATCAAGAAGAATCAACGATAAAATGGCATCAAAAATTAGATTACATGTCAAAACGTGGTTTAAAGATTCTCGTGGAACGTAATCACTCGCCCAAACTCACATTGTTAAACTCACGGTTTTGTGAGCACTGTGTTGTGAGTAAGCAGAGTAGATTAAATTTTGGAGGGTGTACTATGAAGAGCAAACACGTACTAGACTTACTTCATTCCGATGTGTGGGAATGACCAGTCATGTCCCCAAGAGGTGCAAAGTATTTTGTGTCATTTATTAATGATTACTCCAAGAGAATATGGTGTACCTAATCAAGAAGAAGTCAGATGTATTTCCAGTATTTAAGGAATTCACAGCTCAAGTGGAACTTGAATGTAAAAAAAAGAATTAAGTGTTTGAGGACAGATAATGGAAGAGAATACATAGACGATGATTTCCTAGCATTTTGCGAACAAGAAGGTATTTAAAGACAATTCACAGTTTTTGATATACCTCAACAAAATGGTGTAGCTGAGCGGGTGAATATGAACTCTCTCAGAAAGAACAAGAGCTATGTTGAGAACTACAGGACTGCCCAAATCTTTTTGGGCAGAAGTAGTCAAAATTTCCAGCTAAATGATAAATCAATCACCATCAACAGCTATGGATTTAAAGACTCCAATGGAGATGTGGAATGGAAAGCTGGTCGATTATTCTTATTTCATGTGTTTGGATGTCCCGCATATGTAATGCACAAATCCCAAGAAAGAATAAAACTGGATTCAAGATCCAAAAGATGCATATTCTTGGGTTATGTTGATGGTGTTAAGGGGTATCACATATGGAATCCCACTGCCTGCAAAGTTATTGTTAGTAGAGAAGTTATATTTGCAGAAGGAGAACTATAAAATAAGGATGATAACACATCTAAAGAGATTACTACAGTGCTTATAGATGATGAGTCTAGAAAGGATGATTCTTCTGGAGCAGAGCCATAGCAAGATGAACAGCACCTAGAGAAGGTCAATGATGCAAAAGTTCGTTAATCAAACCATCAAACAAGAAAACCTTCACGGCACTCAGATTTTGCTATGGTTAGCCATGATGCATACTATCTTCTGACAGAAGATAGAGAGCCATCAACTTTTGAAAGGGCTCTGAATAGCCCAGATGATTCACTGTTAATGACAACAATGCAAGAAGAAATGGAGGTCTTACATAGAAACAAGACATGGGAACTCGTTCCATTTCCACAAGGATGAAAGCCATTGATAACAAATGGGTCTATAAGATCAAACAAGATGGTAATAATCAAATAGAAAGATATCGCTGGTTGTAAAAGGATATGCTCAGAAAAAAGGTATTGACTTTAATAAGATATTTTCTCCAATGGTTAGACTTACATGTATAAGAGTAGTCCTAGCTATGTGTGCTACATTTGATATACATATAGAAAAGTTGGATGTAAAGACAACTTTTCATCATGGAGAACTTGAAGACGAGATATATATGCTCTAACGAGAAGGGTTAAAGGAAAAGGAAAAGAAAACTTGGTTTGCAGGTTAACCAAATCTGTGTACGGTCTAAAGTAGGTGCCAAGGTGTTGGTACAAGAGATTTGATTCCTTCATTATTAGCCTTAGATAAAACAAACTTAATTAGACCATTGTGCGTATTATAAGAGGTTTGAGGACAATGATTTCATCATTTTGTTGTTGTGTGTGGATGATATGTTGGTTGTAAGCTAGCAAAGATGGAGTCCAAGAATTAAAGGCACAGTTGGCTAGGGACTTTGATATGAAGGATCTAGGACCAGCAAATAAGATTTTAGGGATGCAAATACACTGAGATAGAAATAGGAAGATATGGCTTTCCCAAAAGAACCATGTGAAGAAAATCTTGCGATGCTTCAATATGCAAGATTGTAAGCCAATTTCTACCACACTTCCTATCAATTATAAACTATCCTTAAGTATGAGCCCTGGCAACGAAGTTGAAAGGATAGAAATGTCTTGAGTGCCATATGCATTAGCAGTGGGAAGCCTAATGTAAGCCATGATTTGTACAAGACTAGACATTGCTCAAGCAGTGGGAGTTGTCAATAGATTTATGGCAAATCCTAGTCGAGAGCATTGGAATGATGTGAAGAGGATCCTTAGATACATTAAAGGGACCTCAGATAAAACATTATGTTTTGGAGGATCGAAATTTTTTACCAAAGGATATGTCAACTCAAATTTTACAGATGCCCTTGACAAAAGAAAATCTACTACAGGTTATGTGTTTACTCTTGCAAGTGGTGTAGCAAGTTGGATATCAACGCTACAAACTATTGTAGCATTGTCTAGTACAGAAGCTGAATACATTGCAGCTACCGAAGATTGCACGGAAGCAATTTGGATGAAAAGATTAATTGGAGAACTTGGACACACACAACAAAAGATTCCTTTGCATTGTGATAGTCATAGTGCTTTGCACATTGCTAGAAATCCAGGTTTTCATTCGTCGACTAAACACATTGATGTTCAATATCGCTTTACTCGAGAAGTAGTAGAGAAGGAAGTGTGGGTATGCAAAAGACTCACACAAAAGATAACTTGGCAGACATTATGATGAAGCTAGTTAATACTTACAAGTTTGCATGGTGCAACTCATCCTATGGATTATCGGAAACATAAGCAGCATAAGGCTTGATTAAAAGATGACTTTAGGTAGGAGACTATTAAAATTAGTAAAGTTATATTTTCTGAATTTGAAATAAAATAGCTTGTTGCATTTAGAGAGGCGAAAAAGGATTAGGAAAAGAAGTTTCCTTTTTTAGTTGTAAATTTTCATATAAATTGTTATTCTTTTCAATTGTAATTGTAACTCATTTTTTAAGAGAGAAAAATAAATAAGCATAAGGATTTAGAGAGAGAAAATATTATTTCTCATACTATTGTTCTTAATGCTGGTATTCTCTCCTTACATTTAGAGAGTAGTTGCCATATCTCTGTGTATCTCAATTCCTAAGTTTCTCAATCCTGTTTTAGCAGTGTGAGATACAAATTTTTGTAATCTTCAGATTCTAACAGGAGGTGTGCATAAGAGTGTAGTTGATCTCATGAGATGCTGACGGAGTTTAACTTCAACCCCTTTTTAGTCTTTTTGTTTGGTATCTTACTTTTGGGTGGGTGAAGATACGAATTCCATAGGGCTTGTTCAGGAAGAAGACAATGGCATTGTTGTTGATGGAGATTAGGTATGGAGATGTCTGGCATTCTCAATTGCTTGAAGAGCTTGTACAGTGGAAGGAGGCATCATGGCTGCGTTATGTGATAATGGAGAATATGCCCTGGAGTTGGAATAAGGGTGACCGTGTTATAAATGATGCTTTCCATATATTAAAGCTAAGGTTGGGTTATTACTTATTACATAGTAAAAAGAATGATTATTTACAGTAACTACTATCATCGAATGTTAGTCATGAGATGTAGAGCTTCTTTTGATGTTTTGACACTTTTGTAATGTTTGGTTGAATGTAATGTAATGCAATGCAATCAACTTTGTAATACAATCATGATTACACAATATGTGTAATTATAATGATAAGATAGTTGATGTTTGTAATACTCTTTAACAGCCAAACAAGATAATGAAAACATAATTACAAAGTTGTTTGCATTACGAGGTTATTTACATTCAACCAAACATTACTTTTGTGACTTGCTGGTAATCACGAGCTTTTCAGTCGTTGTAAAATTTTCCCTTTAGGCCTTGTTGATGTGTTTTCAGCACACTAGGTAAAGGAATCACACATTTGTGCAGAGGTAAGCTAGGCCTTATAAGTAAATAGAAAGGTGGAAAGGATTGTTGATGAACTATTGCTGAAAATTGGGGTTATTTGCTTGGTAAAGAAGTTGTGAGTGATATATTTTATCTAAAGAAATATAGTTAATATAGTCATGTAAATAAAATTTATTGAAGCACATAAAGAAAAGTGTACACTTTTAATACAATAACAACAACTCCCAGTGTAGATTTTACTTTCGCTGGTTCTAAGAAGATCCAGGTATATGCAACATTACCTCTTCAGGCATCTTTTCCCCTTAGAGAGGGCGATAAAATTGTACACTTTTTATGAAAAGAGAAGAAAAGGTGATGTGAGAAATATTAAGGTAGAAGAAATTAGAGAACCCCAAAAGAACCAAAAGTGAAAAAAATGAAAAATAAAATGCAAACATGTTTTGCCCAAAAAGTTAGGAAAATTTCAAAAATCACATTGTTGCGACCACTATTCTTAGGAATAGTGGCATGAATATGAATAAAATTTATTCCGATTCAGAGTATAACAATTTGGGGGGTGTTTGGTAGATGACTTTTTAGATTACTTTTTGGTCAAAATGGCTTTTTGGGAGTAGTTTTGACTATTTGACTAACTCAAATAACTATTTGAGTTGTTTGGTGAATGACTTTTTGAAACAACTTTTTCACCCCAAAAATATTTTTTCAAAAAATATAAAATTTGTAGTTTTTTAAGTTGGTTGTTTGGGTTCTTAAGATGAAAAACTAAAATGTCATCAAGTAAATACCATAAACAAAATTCATATATTTACTTCAAAAAAATCCACATAGTCTCCCGTGCTCTCTCTATGTTTTAACTAGCATCTTCAAATTCAAATTAAATAATGATGCATAGTGACCCGTAGCTTCATAATTTCATTTTAGCTATTGATGAAAAGATAAAATCATTAACTCTTGTTAATTTTACACGATAATGTTAAATGTAATGCAAATTTTAATTCTCAAGTTATCCCCCTTTTAAAAAAATATGTGTATTGAAAGAAAGTTAAACTAATAATGAATAGAAATTTTTCTAAAGTGAACAACAAAACAAGGCTGTGTTGTGGACCTTAAATGTCAATAACTTTTAATTTAGATTGAAAACAAAAAATAGATTAAAAAAGCAAGTCATGTATAAATCAATAAGAAGATTTAATTCCTATTTGCAAGTTACTAATAAAATTGGATTATATAAGTGTAAATTTTTACATATCACATAAATTTAATTCTTATTGAATAATAAGTAGTTGACCAACTAATTAAAAAAAATGATCTTCAATAGTAAACGAGAGATATGGGTATAAATCAAATTTTATCAAATACATTTTGTAGAAATAGCTAATTTACGAAATACTTTTAAAAAAAAAATTGATTCAAATGATTAATGCAAACAACTGATTGAAACAGTTAACAGCTAATAGCCTATACCAATAGTTAACAAATATTTGCCAAACAAGACCTTGGCATCTCTTGTATTTACCCAACGACACCCCCATGAAAAAAGGAAGATTTGTTTTTATAATTGAATTTTGACTTGGTTCCCAAAGTTTTGATATGCTGACCAAAAATAGAAATAGAACTAACAATAAAGAAAAACATATTAGTTCTGATATAGTGTAACCAACTTTAAAACCATTAGATAAATGTAGGTTGGCCATAAAGTAAATTCAAAATCGTTGAAACACAATAGTTAAAATTTTTTAGGTCTAATTTAAATAAAAATTCTAAAGATCTTATAATGATATTCGAAAATGTTGTCATATTTGAGTATGGAAATTATACCATGTACTAAGTTGGAAAAAAGAGGGGACTATGTAGTGCTTCCTACAAAATCACTTTATTCACTTTAACTTTGCACATGTTAGAGCTAAAAAAGTGGGCTTGTCCCACATTAACAATGCAAGAGGCATTGGGCGTATTTATAAGCTAAAACGAGTTATTTCATCCATTGCCAACTAGTTTTTGATTACAACCTCATAAAGTTTGTATGTTGCATATTTGTTTCATGCTTGATTTGTATAAAATTTAAAATTATATTTATAAGATCATATCTAAAACCATTCTTTTTTTATATTAATAATTCTAATATTAGGTTGTCACTTTTATCTGCTAGTGTAGTGACAACTTCTGAAATTGAATAAATGATTAATTATTATGAATATTACTAATTTAGTGAATTTGAACAATATAACATATTGATTTAAGCTAATACCAAATAATTTATTTGTATCTTATTCCAAGGTCTTTATATACCATATAGATACCATATTATTTCTCAATCAATATTCGGTAGTCTTTGGAGTACCATGCTTGGCACTCCAAAAAAACCAAGTTTTTTTTTTTTTAAGGAGAATAATGGGCAAACATGGGAATTGCAGTATTTAAAGCTAAAAAATGCACAAATTTAATCATTTTTCATGCTTACCCCCTGCCTCCCCCCCCCCCTTTAGACTTTTTCTCCATGGCTTCACCTCTATTTCTCTCATAGAAGGAATTGGTAAGGAACTAACTCATCTCAATTGGAGAGCTTGAGTCTATATTTATATTGATATATACAATTTTACAAAAAAATATTCACATATTTAGTCATACAATATCCTATATTACTCTCCCTCAATTTGAATGGAGGGATCTAAAGATAGATAGAATTTCAAGAACAGAAAATATTGTGCGGGGAGGCCTTGGTGAAAATATCGACCAACTAGAGCTGAATAGGAACAAAGGTAACAACAAGAACGCCACGTGAGATTTCTTCAGGAACAAAGTGATAATCTACCTTAATATGCTTACTTAGATCATGAAGAACATGATTAGCAGTGATGTATGCAGTAGAGATGTTGTCACATAAAACCTTTACAGAATTACAAAGAAGAATACCCAACTCAGCAAGGACATACTGTATCTATAGAGTCTCAGAAACAGTATAAGCTAGATATTGCCTTACGTTCAACTTTAGTAGAGGACTAGAACAATTTTCCTTGCGATGCAAGGGCTGTGTAAATCAATATGTCAATGTTCAGAATTATAAATATTTAGTCAACATTTTTTTTCATTGTTTAGATTTATTTTATCAATTAAAGAATTCTATTTTTTTTTAGTTTACGCACGTGCTATTTTTGCAAGAGTTTACTAATAGCATTTCCAAGTAATTGGTTAAGGAGAAGATGGAAGGTCTTGGGGATTATATAATAATTAAAAAACAATTCTATGCGTGCTTAAAGAAGCAAAATTAATTAAAATAGTAGTTAATATCCTGACCAATAATTCTATGACACTTGGCAAAATCTTGTGAAGTCACTCAATTTTATATATAGTTATATAGATTTGGAGATTGTGGGCTACATCTTAGAGCACCAAGAGATCAAATTTGGACCTAGAAAAATAGCGTAACCAGTTGTGGAGGGAGAACTATGGATTACTATCAAACTAGGCATAACATGACCGTTTTTGGTGGGGAGGGTATGGATGGGCCGAAGGACGAAAGCAGAGAGACTAGATGCCTCCTGACTTTGGACTGGGTTAGGTGGCAGATTAGTGGAAGAGTCCACGCTGGGGAAAGAGATTGGGCTGGGACATTAAGGGAATAAGGCCCAACATTAGTAAAAGAAGGAGGCAAATTGAGTGGGCTAGGCTGTGAGGGATGTACAGGAGGAGAATGAGGCTCGATGCTGGGAGTAGGTGTGGTGGGCTAGGCGGGAATAACAAGCTCAAGGATAGGTCCAAATGTAGAAGCAAGGATTTGTGGGGGTTGGGAATACGAGGCAGGAGCTGAGGAGGTAGCAGGTGAGTCAAGTGAGAAAGGATTGGGAATGGAGAAAAGTTAGAGAGGAGAAACATTGTGGGCTTCGACTCATGGAGTGTAACTCGGGATAGGGAAGACATCTTCATGGAATGACAAATGACAACTAACATATACATAACCCGTAATAGGATTAAGACACCAATACCTTTTGTAATGTGAAGCATGGCAAAGAAAAATGCAACACTTTGACTGAGATTCCCATTTATTTTGATTATTAAAGATAGTGGGAAAACACTCACACCCAAACACCTGTAATAATGTGTAATCTGGAACTTTATGAAGAAGTTTTTCATAAGGAGAGTGGCCATTAAGTGCAAGGTAAGCAGCATAAGCTAGAATTAACCAGGTAGATGTGCTTCGAGTAAAAAAGTGCATGTCATTTCCATAATATGACGATGCTTCCGTTCAATAACTCCATTTCGTTCGTGGGTCTTTAGGTAAGATTTGCGAAACTAAATTCCATGTTGAACAAAATGAAGTTTAAGAAGATCATTGTCAAATTCTTTCCCACCGTCACTTTGAAACATTTTGATTTTATGGTCAAACATAGTCTCAACTAGCTTTTGAAAAGTACAAAAATGCTAAAACACTTCAAACTTGTTTTTCATGGGATAAATCCAATTAAACGTAGCGGACTCATCAACAAACATAGCATAATAATGAAAATATAAATTTGAAAGTACAGGTGACTGTCAAACATCATAATGCACTAAATGAAAAAGGTGTTCCATGATAGTGTTCAACATCATAAAAGGGTAAATGATGAACTTTTCCCAACCTACAAGATACACATTTACTACTAAACTTAGAAGCTAGAGAGATAAAATTCTTACGCCTAAGAGTATCTAAGACATGAGACCCAAAATGACCAAGATGACGATGTCAGACATCCCCAGAAGCATGAACAACAAATAGAGCAAAATGTGATCAGGAGTAGGGAGATGATAGACACCACCATCACTGGTACTCTAAAGAAGAGTTGTCCTTGTTGCCTTGTCGTAATTTGAACAGAAGAGGAATCAAAACCAACTCCATAGTTATTATCATGACACAATTTTTTGAACAAAAAGAAAGTTATATTTCAAATGAGGCGCATGTAAAACAATATTTAGTGTGAGAGGCGAGGTAGAATTAGGTAAATGCACTTGGCTAACATGACGAGCTGAAAAACGTGTCCCATACCAGCAACAACATAATTTGGACTACTGTAAGAGGGTTTGGCGAAAAGAATACCTTCCATAGGCTTTATATGAGATAAGGTGATAGAGTTAGGACACCAAAGAGTGTCGTTAGCTTCACCAGACTAAACAGTAGCTGGAGCATTCTGGCCTGAAGTGGAGTCAGCTTGGGTAACAGCAGGAAAATAATGGAAACAATAAGGTGTAGTGTGACCTCGGGAAAAACAAAGTCGACAAAAAACTAGCGAAGGAGGGGGGGATGTTAACACAAACATATGGAGAAGTGTAAGTAGATGAAAATGAAGTATCAAAAGTGGCAAGTGCAATGCAATGACTAGAACTAGAGGATATACTTGAAGCAGATGGAGTCTGTCCTCCAGAAGTGGTACACTGAGTATGATGGTATGCCCCTCGACCACCACTGTTTCCATGTCCTCTACCACAATCTCTATTAGAATGATTGACATGTCAGTTGTTGCCATGACCATGACCATTCTATTAGAATGAACAGCACTATATTGGTTTATTAGAAGCATTGTGAGAGGTGCCTATAGAGCTAGAAGAAGTAGTGGAGGTAGCTAGCGCCTGGTGTGAGATGCAACCAGTGAGGATGATTTATGCATGTGGAGGACTCACAGCTTATAAATGATGAGCTTCGTGCGTCCTTAGACCGAAACACTCATTACACAATGGCCGCGTTTTCATGAGTGTTGGCGAGTCCTGGAGTGCTAAGTGCATCAAACGTCTGATGTCCCCCAAAATATGTAGCAACTGTCATAAACATCTTATATTAGTCATTTAGGCCATCTACAGCATATTGAACCAGTTCCTGATCAGTCAGTGGTGAATTTATGGCGACAAGGGAATCCACGATATTTTTGATCTCCCGAAGAAAGGAATCCATAAATTGATATGCTTGCTTCTTAAAATTTGTGAGCTTCCGCTGTAATTTGAAAGTTTTGGCAAGACTAGCAGTTTGAAATCATTTATGGAGATAATCCCAAATTTGATAGGAATGAGCCAATTCTTGAACCTCAACAAGCATGTCACCTAAAATATTACCATTGATTAACCTAAAACCATTGAGAAAGCAATGAATTTATCACTTGTTGCCCACTGGCATCATAGTAGGGGCTGATGGTGGTGGAGTGGACTTGTCAACTACATTGCAAGAGATTTAAAAAGCTGTAAATTGTGTTCTCCAATTTAGACAACCATTGGTAGAATGCAAGGGCACTGTGCGAAACTCGTAATGTATTAATATTTGTGAGTAGATTCGGCAAGGAGGTCCATAGAGGAAGCATGGGGATCGTGGAACCACAAAGATACATTGCCTGCAATTAGGACAGAACACCATCGAATGCAAAAGGTAGCTTGGAGCAGCGACAACCATAATCTAGGAAGGCCGATGGACTAAAAGATGAGCCCCAGTTCAGCGTGTTGAAGGAGGCTGACTGAGGCGACACAATGGCACTAGAGAACGCCAGCAACGGGTCAGACACCGAGGAAGTGACCAAAGGTCCAATGGTCACAGCAAGAATAAAGGGAAACGAGGTTATCAGAAGATTGGGCTATCGAGAATGGACGGGTCGCCGTAGCATGTGACAGATTGCAGTTATCGAACTGGGGCAGAGGGAGTTGTGGCTTTGGTAGAGACCATGATGGTCTCAAGATTGAAGGAAGATGGTGATGGTATAAGCGAACGGAGATGCCATGTATTCTGATAAAGTGAGCGGGTAGAGTTTTTAAGTATGTTGCGTGAGGAAGAAGCAATGTGGGCAGCTAGGGTTGAAACCGAAAAAACATGAAAATTTTTGTGCTCCGATATCATGAGAAGGAATTGGTAAGGAACTGACTCACCTTAGAGCCTAGGCCTATATTTATATTGATATGTACAATTAGGGTTTACAAAAAATATTTACATGTTTGGTCGTACAGTATCCTTTATTACTTTCATTCTTTTGATCGCACTATGCATTCATGAATTCTGAATCTGATCATGAATTTTATTCACAAATAGCAATTGGTTGAACAATATGCTAAATTGTACTAACTTGCAGTAGTAAATTGTGTACCAAAAGGTTTGGGGTATGTTGCTCTTTCTCTGTGTCTTTACAAAAGAAAAGGTTGATAATCTGTTCTGAATATCATCAAAAATTTTATGTAGTACATCTTATTTGAGCGACAATGTGTTGAATTAAAACAATTTGGGTGTTATTTTGTGTGAAAAATTAGTTAAATTGATACAATATTGAATACATTGAAGAAATTTTGATGCATGAGCTTAATCGAATGCAAGTAAGGCAGCTTTGCAATGTGGTTCTTGAGCTTGATTGAAGGAGCTTCAGTGGAGCCATGAAAAAATTAGAAGATATGGAAGGGATAAAGACGATGCCACCACCCGAGCTAAGAGGAATCCGCCCTTAAAACTCTAAAGCCTAAGGCACCAAGTTTAGATTAAAGAAAACCACTCATTTAACAACCTAAATCATATTGATTAAGTGAGATTTAGAGAGTGTTCTAAGTAAACACGAAACTTTGCTTCACATTCAACCAAGTGTACCTACAAAACAACCAAGGGAGGACTTTTATGCTTTGTCCAAGCCTTGCTACCAAGTGGCGAGGTTCCTTCCTAGTTAGGAAACTAAACTAGTGATGAGCGCATCTTTTTCTTGATGTTTTTAGACTAATGGCATTCGAATATGTAACTTTCGTTAAAGAATTTATCCTTTATGTATGTCGATGAATGTATTTGAACAACAATTCATTTATCTCAATTCGAACATATACTCAAGATATTCATTTCTAGTATCCGTATGTTGTTTTTGTCCAAACAAAATAATAAGATAAATTATATATATGATGAATTTATAATTTCTTAAGATTAATTAATTTATTTATTTTTGTCTTGGATCCTTTATTTCATTGGAGTGGAACAACTGTTGGCCCAATAAAGGGTAGAGCTCTCCCATTACAGATTTGTTCCATTCACAAGACTCGAACCCAAGACCTTGCTTGAGGGGAACAAGTGTCAAACTACTTGAACCAGCCTCTATTAGCTGAATTCATTTTCTTTATGTATTTGAACAATTTACAGTTCGATATATTACTTTCTAAAACAAATTTGTCATATATGTTAATCATTGTTTGTTAATCATTGGTAATAAAAATGTATTTATTATTGATGAGTACAAGCATTCCGAGTGATGCATTTCATTTATTCATGATAAATTTATGTAAAACATTAGATATACTTTGTTTCTGATGAATATGTCTTATTTTTTTTATAAATATAAGTTTATTCTTTATCATAAACCTAGACTTATCAATGAAGATATCTCTTATAAGTTGATGAATAAACTTTTGCTTTTGATGGATCTATCTTATATGTTGATGGAGTCCCCACCGATCAAGACAAGGAAAAAGGTCCTACAAGTACAACAAGGTCCTATGCAAGCTCCAAAGTCCAAGCAATGGCTCACATTGTAGAAAAGAGCCAAACGGGAGTAACCAGGTTGCACGGTCAGAATGTGCCCGGTTTTGTTCACCTCATTTCTTAAGCCACATTGTGACTTGAGATTAATATTTTTACATTTTTGGATTCCTCGTGATGTTAACTTTTAGGTCCAAGCATTAAATTCCAATCATGCTGTAACACACCCAGCCCTTAGGGCTGAGACCGTTATGTTTTCCTGGCTTTTGACTTAAATTTCGGGGCAAAACGGACAATATTTTTCCTAAAAACTGACCGTTTTCAGGCTAAAAGCCTTGCAATAAATCTCTGCAGATCAACAGAAGCATAACACATTTTAAAAGAAGCTCAACGACTACATGTCAGAGTTCATAACCCAACGAGCAATTCGCTCGGAGTACATCAAACAAAATAGTTCATTAATACAGGAAAGTGAAAGATACAACTCAACGGTTCACACAACCGGAGTATTGGGGTTTACATCCCAGAAAGTAGCTGATTTCAACTAAAAAGATAACTCGCTAATAAGATGGTTGGCACACATGACCATACAGAGCGACTCCTAAACTAAATAAACTACATGAACTAAGATACTTGTTTACAAACGTTTACAATTCTAGGAATACATTACATGACTTCACTACGCATGTAAAACTCCTTCAAATGGGCACACATGACACCTTGCACGCAAGAATGGATTCCATCTTGACATAAGTGACTGGGTTGCTACTTGTTGTAATGCAGACCTAGGGAAAAAGGGGAAAGAGTAGTTGGATGAGCAACCACACGCTCAATAAGTGTCCCCCGACCACTTTAAAACCAAAACCTTTACAAGCAATATTACTTAAAATATTCACTTAACAAGCAGTTAAGTAGCACTATCGTTGTATTAAGCTACGCGACGTAGATCGTAGGCGGTTGGCTAGACATTCAAGTATGATAGATTTTTAGTTTCGAATAACGATGGTATGCTAGGAACTTGCTTACACAATATGCACTTCTAAAAATAAATACTTGATGCGCTATCACTTACTTACTGAATATGCACTTTTAATACATCATTACGTGATGCACTAGGAGAACATGGCCACGCACTACTTTGAAGTCACATACATCCATGCTTAGAAATCCTTTTTCGTTAGGCACATGTAGAAACTTTCTTTTCTTTCTTTGCAAACAATTTTTATAATCTCTTAAGGTTCGTATTCCTTAAAGAAATCTCTTTGCATTGGCCTTTTAAGACCCTTATAAGTTTTTCATTTAATCTGGCCTCCTAATAGCCCTTAAGACTTTCTTTCTTTCTGAAATACTTTAAAAGGCTACACACCGGTTGTTTTCTTACTCATCAGGAAAGTAATCTGGGCATAAGATCATCATAAAGTGCTGGCTGGGAGAGATCTACACTCAACCCCAGTGAGATTAACTCACACTAAGCTCTTACTCTCGGGATGACAGCTGACTTTTGGACCTTAACCCTCGTCAGGGTCTCTAGGGATTACTCGCTAGGCTAGGGATTCCCTTGTTCAAGGATATTCACTCCCATGTATTGTCCCTAAGCACTTATCTTAGCCATTTAAAGCATCTGGTCATAACGACTAGTAACTTTGTTGCTTCTTCTGGTAAAATCATTTATCATACAACTCACACCTTTGTAAAACGTTTTAGAGATTCCCCCGTTCAAGCAGGTTCACTTCCAAACAATGTTTGTGTAGCTAAAATAGGCCATTGCTTGCTACTAGTCATGGCTATTATTAATTTAAAGCACGACAAACATTCTTTGTCAAAACACCACTCTCACACACATATTGCATCTTAGTCATATAAAAGGGGAGGGATTTACACGTATCACATTCAAGCATTTCATAATCATTTCAACACAATGAGCCACACATGGCCTTGCAATCCACACGATTGTGGTCAATCATTACCCAGGCTCCCTCTTCAGAAGCACCGACCACAAAGAACCTCGAACCACTCATAGTTCTACCTTAAACCATCCAACTACCATATCGCTCTTCAATTAGATAATCATAACTTATTATCATGAAAACATATAAAGAGACGTGTAATAGGGTTTATGCACTTACCTGGGCAAGCAGCACCACCCAGCGGTGCGTTATAGTAAGCATATATATATATATATATGTATATATATATATATATATATATATATATATATATATATATAATAACCCAACCCTAACCCATATTTATTTGTTTAAATCATATTTATTTATTTAATTAATCATGTTTATTCATTTAATTTATCATGTGTATGGATTTAATCACTCATAGTTATTTGCTTAACCAAATCATGTTTATTAATTCAATTGCACTCAATTTATATATTTACCGAATTACCTTATGTCATTAAAAGTTTCCACTTTCATTTATCATATTTAATCATCCTGGTTATAAGATATTTCCTTTGTGTCCCATTTTGCAATTCAAGTTTCATTGATTGTTAATTCAATTTTCGTTGATTGATTAAATTTCAGGTGAATCGATATTAGGCCTCGATGATTATGATTGAGCATTAAATTATTTTTCATAATGTCACAAAAATTTAATGTTTAGCCATGCAAAAACTTTGGGCTCAAATTCATTGAGTTTGACACAATTCATTTGGGCCTGATTTGCGGCTTGATTCATTTTGGGTTAAAATTTTGCCCCGAAAATTTTGGTATAATTAAATTAAGTTAATTACTATCATTTGTGCCTAATTTTAATTAGAAAAAAAGATATTTTGGAAGGATAAAATTCAGCCAAGTATTTTTGGGGTCATTCTAGCCAAGCAAACATAACAACACATACACACCCTCTCTCTCCTTCCTCCCTCTTCATGGCAATAGCTGCTGGTAGCCCTTCATGGTTTTTTCAGCCATCTTTCCGGCCATCCCTGGTGGTTTTTGACCCTCCCCAACATCCTAGTATCTCAAGCTATCATCCTCCATCATCAAAACTCCTAAACCTCATCTGCATCTCAACTTATTTGCAATCAAAGTGAGTAATCTTGAAGTTTGATCTTGTTGGTTTTGATTTTTATTTTAGTTTTGATTCTTGTTTTGTTGTTTATGATCATTGATCATGATGTCTTGATAATAAATAAGATTTATTTTGGTGTTGATCATGGTGAAGTTGAGCTTGAATCATGCTAGGGTTTAGGGATGATCATGTTCATGCAAGCTTAAGTCAAAATCATGTTTATGAATTGATTATGATGATTATGATGATTATTTTGTATTTTATTTTATAATATTTAGTTTTATTGATGATTATGATGATGTTTTTGGTGATTTGGAATGATTTAAAGTGAGGATTTATGTGAAAAAGGAAAACAAAACTACAATAGTGAAGGCTGGAAATTTCAAAAAAATATAGCAGACTTCGGGATTAAACTGGTAATGATCAGGCCATGGAAAAATTATGGTTTTTGGAGGGTATATATATTTCAGAATGTTATCTTTCAAATGGATTTTGAATCGCCTTAATCCAAGGTCTGTGGAAAAAGTTATGGTCGTTTTATCAAAACTGTACAGATTGGACCAAAAACTGACACACTTGTGTTTTAGCCCCATTTTGGAAACCCTATTGTGGGAATCACGTTTTGTGTTACACATGAACGTTTTTTCAGACTTCTTAATATTTTCATATTGGGGTTTTAGGTCTCTATTTGAGGTCTAGGGTGAAAGTTATGAATTTTTGAAGTGACCTGATCTGCCTTGGTGCAAATTGGGCTGTTATTGCAATTTTTGTGCAGCATATACTTGAAGAAAAATTTGGAAAATTTTATTGTAGATTTTCCATATTATTTTGAAATTTCCTATAAGATTTCATGAATTTGGGTTGAGTATTTTGAGTTGGGTGATTTTTGAAAGCATTTTGAGTAATTGTGTAAAGAGCAATAATAAAGATTGAGTGAGATTAATAATGCTTTCATTTTGTGTATTTGGGCCAAGTAAGGTCATTTAAGGGGGAAATGAATATTCATGGAGCTTTTACCTTGATCAAGAAGAAATAAGAAGACAAGTATACAATTTGGGAGCTTGTTTATGAGCTTTGAATTATTTATGGATTTTACAAAGAAAATACCAAGTTTAGTGAGCTTAATAGCTTCTTTTGAGTTCAATGATTCATTTGGGGTGGAATTCTATATCTAACGGATTTATGAATGAAATATGAGAAGTGGGGAGAGTTGTGACTCAGAAACCATATTTATCAAACCAAGTTAGCGTAGTTTATGCTATTTTGAACCCAAATATCTCTCTCTTTGCCTCAAACCTTTATTACTTACTCAGTTCAGAATGTATCAAAGGTATTTATCAAGCCAATCTAGTGTACTCGTTGTTATCTTAAACCAAGCTATACATCAGTGAACCTTAAACCCGTATCAGCAACCTATTTCAGAAAAGGTCACAACCACTCTCTCAATTGTCACCATTAAGGCCATTACCTTTGTACTCTCATTTATCTCATTGTGAACTATTTTACTTTCATTTACTTTATATCGGGTTTAATTACTTTTATTAATTCATTTTTGAAGTCATATTGAAATACCAGAGTTATGTATACCATTTAATTACTCAATTTCTATTATACATACTTTTATTTACTGAATTATGCGAGTAAGGATCATTTACTGGCTACACATACCTACAATGACATTTATGAAACAGAGTCGAGGCCTAGTTATCGATCCCTATTATGCATAAGTGTTATTAAGTCAGAACATATTTATCAAATCATATGACATTTTTTAAAGACTCAAGGTACGTCTATTGCCTGTATATTCAGAAAGCAAAACTTGTTTATCAAGTCACAACTCTTAATGAGTTTATCAATGAATCAGTTTATACAATGATTTGTCATTTAACTTGTGACCCCGTCAATTATCATCTATAGGGCATCAGCCCATCATTTGCCCATGCGGCTTCAGGCCAACTCTTGATTGGATTGGCAGGTGTACACCTATGCATATATCATATTATTCCAAGGGGTTCACATCTAGATAATAATGATCAATTCAGTTTCATATTACTTTCATTTTCATTGTTATTGCCAATTAAATGAATTGCAAAAGCGGGTACCCATCAACAGTTTTTCTATGCTCATTTTACAATACAGGAATTTATGCACTGAGTTTTTGCTCACATTTTCGAATTGTTTTCATGTTTTCCATTTTAGGTGATGAAGTATCACATGTTTCTCCTTTTAGCAAGCCGTTTTCGAAGCTATCAGATGCTCACAGTGGATTCAGCATATCATGAATGTTGGGATCGACTTCAGGGTCAACTTAGGTCTATGCTCAATATAATTGTGTAGTGTGAGTGGAGTTAGCAAATGGTATGATTAAGTCGATTGTAGTGAAGTTGAACTATTATGGACTTCGGTCTTAGAGTTTTTCAATTTAATAGATATTGTGTTTTGAACATGAGTTGCAAGATCAAACGAATTCAGTGAGCCTTGTCCTTATCAGGATGACGGTAGCACCTTTTATTATTAAGTCTTTCGCCGCAGTTTTCCGTGAATCATGTCATTAGCATTTTGGAGGCGTTACAATATATATATAACCACATTTACATATACATCTATAATGCCTTAACTTGAAATAACACTTAACGAACCAACTAAACTAATAAAAAATGAATCTTATCACATTCGACGTGTTCGTTTGTTATTTTAAAGTCACGGTTCAGGTCTAAACTAACTAATCGCACGGGTATCCATTCTAAGCATACTAATTTCTATTTGAAGCTAATAATCGAGCACGAATTGACTAAGTGTACATGTATTGATTCTAAACATTCATATTTCACTTCAAACTTATTAAACGAATATGCATTGACTAAGCGTACATATATTGATCCTAAACATTCATATTTCACTTTGAAGTTATTAAACGAATATGCATTGACTAAGCATACATATATCGATTCTAAACATTCATATTTCACCTCTAAGTTATTAAACGAACATGAATTAACTAAGCGTACATATATCGTTTCTAAACATTCATATTTCACTTCAAAGTTATTAAACAAACATGAATTAACCAAACTTAACCTTTTTCAATTCGAATGCTAACATGTTAATTCGAAACATTATTAGGTTATTTCGAAGTTACTTCAGGTATGAATTAACTGAACTTAACATGCATCGAATTAAAGCGTGCTTAGGTCGTTTTAGGGCTACTTTTAAACGTGATTTAGCTAATTTAGCGATTATCGATTTAAGCATGAATGAACTAATTTAACATGCATAATCTGGGCCTGAATTTAATCGAACTAAACATACATAATTACTTTGCAATTTCAATCAGCCTAATCAACCTTAAACTAACATGCATCTCATCTTAAAGGTTAAAACATTTCGAAATTACTAATACTTAGGAGGCGAGAAACACCCACCTAGACTCCAAGCTAAGGGCTCGAATCCAAGGCTGCTGGCTCGACTCTAGGGCTCAAACAACTCCAATCCCCCTAGCTCTTGCTCATTAACGCACGAATAGGCCCATACCACGCCTAAACCTTTTCATTTCGAACCCTAAATTCATCCAAAAGCTCACTCACTGACTTGAACTCGTGGTGGGTGCTTGGGGCCACGAATTACTCCCAGTTTGTAGAGGATTCAAAGCAACTAGAAGCTAGGTTGCTCGACCAAGCTTGGGCTCGCGTCTGGGGGTTTGAATCGCAGCCCAATTCAATGGAAGCATGGCGTAAATCCTTCGAATTTCTGCCAGATTTACAGCATAGGGCTCGACTAAGGTTAGGGAGGTGAATTATAGAGGATTTCAAGTTGGGTTGAGTCGAAAATTGGGGCTTTTGGGCTCCCTTGGCCGTGCGCATGGTTGATCGCAGTGGAGGAAGAAGGAGATGCTGAGGGGAGAGAGAGGGATGTTGGGGTGGGGACGGGGCCGCGTGAAGGAGAAAAGGGGGTGTCCCGTGATTTTACTAATATGCCCCTCCCTCCCTCTCTCTTTCTTTTTTATTTTTGTTTCCAGCTGCTTAGGAATCGGTACCGCTAGCTTAGTTCGCGTCCCAAACTCTAAATTCAATAATCGATAACCAGACTATTCATCGATTATTCATTCTAAATACGTCAAGGTTCGATTTATTAAACCTTGAAACTAATTCTAAGGTAAACAACGTAATCGTATTCGGGTTCCTAATCGGTTCAGTACTCGTTAATAATCTATATTAACGCATACTAAAAATCATCGAAAGATTTTCAAAACTAATAATAATAATATTAATATTAATAGCGACGAAATATTCTTTTTAATGAAATTATCACTTACATAAGCGCATCAGTAATAATTTAACTCGTATAGTTAATAAAATACGATTTTTATAACATAGAAGGTAAGACAGCCAGGTTAACTTAAAACAAAGAAGGCAGGTATCCAGAATGTACGCACACAAACTATGATATACACGGTAGGTTTCCAAAAGGTTTCATTTTGCAATCACTACTTCTTTTAAATCGAAAAAAAATGGCTTATGGTATCCAGTCTCCTCCTCGCCAATCCTCTTCAAGCGTCTACTCACTCTATTTAGGCGTAGAGGGCAAATTGCATTGAAGAAGGGCAAATGAGTTGGCATGGACAACCATATTGAGCTTGTCTTAAAAATAAACATAGATTTTCGATAGTCTAGATTAAATCCACCTAGTAAGTAACAACTCTATATACATGCATTGCTAAGAATTGAAGTTTAAAGGAAGGGAAATTGGGCAGTTGACTCCTTAAAGTCATATGCTAGTAGTCTCATTCTAAAACATGAATTCAAATCACTTTTAGGGACACAACGGTTAACATAGAAACTCCTATAACCCATTTAAAAGAATAAGAATGTCACATAGCACCACATAGCATCATTTAAGTACAATAACATCACATAGTATTGTATAGTGTTAGCAATTCAGCGTTCTTAAGCCTAGGAGTTGGATGTAACATGAAACTGGCTGATATACATATAGCAAGCAATTCCCAAAATGAAAGCATATATGACTAACATTCCTATGTTCTTACATCAATTCCAACTAACTTTTAAGCATTTTATTCATGGCAATGTATTCAGGACATGTTAGGTTTGTTAAAAGGCATGAAGAACCCAGATCATTCTAAGGTGAAATCAATTGATCAGGAAGCTACCATATCACACTTAAGTAATAGAGACATCAAACTACGTCTCATTGACAAAGACAAAACATGAAGTGACATTTGAAATCACATTGGCATCACGTAGAGTCAATCACAGAACATACCAAGGATTAAGAGTCATATATAACACGAATCAACAATACATGTTGATAGGAACAATTTGGGAACAAAGCTCCAAGGTAAGGATGTAAATCGACCTTTTTTTTTTAATGGGGGAGACCTTTCTTAAGGTCACTACTTGGAGCTGATTGTCCCTTAAGTTATAGATTCATACGAATGAATGGTTATACTCCTAGCCGAGTCTTGGGCCTATGGCTTATGCGCCTACATGCTTCCGCTGCACTACTCGGATCAATCAAATAAGGGCAAGAATATATGAGTGCAGGTTTCTAGGGTTGTCTAATCATGCTTCAAATACGGGCGCATGCAGTTACTTAGCTATAACATGGAATTATAGAAGTCACGGAAGGCAAATAATGAGTCAGATGTCATATTATGCTATGAATTACAAAACTTGTATTATCTAAATGACCAAGTTATATACTAAACCAACTTAAGTCAAGCAAACATCAAGAAGTACAATAACTTATTCATAAAACACATGGCTAGTCATGACCTAATTCCTATAGTGCATTAATGACCGCGCATAAAAGACGAGAGTGTCCATATATATATGATGATATGACTCTGAATGCTCTGCCATGCTACTTTCTTGCACATGAGGTACATATCTATGGACATGATGCATGTAAATGTAGCTCTATTATCATCTAGTCACGCATTACACACATCGGGTTCACTAATCCAATTATGACACAAGAAAACAGTATTGAGGGGCTGTAAATGCTTATTCAAGAGTCATATTGTGAAACTAACTACATAGATCAAATTTCCCTAACTAATACAGTCCAATATTTAATCAAATTCAAGTCAAGCAATTGCAGAAACTCATTTTGTTAGCATGGCCACATACAAGAGGTACTCTTATGGTCTGACAAAAAGGCATATGGGCAAGTATACATGAATGCAACCCTCATTTAAAGTCTAAGGTCGAGGTTATGCCTCGAGGTTTATACCAACTGTTTGGAGTTGGCCAACAATTAACTAACAGGGGTAAGAACAACGGTGTTACTGCTCTTACGATTCTACATTGAGGTTTTGTGACGCATTTTCTCAAAAAGTTAACTGTGGAGGTATGAGGAACTCCTAGTACAGATGGGAAGGTTCTACTTTCTACTACAGGCATTCTTGCTTCTATACTTGGCGCTTGTGCTTAAGAAAGTGTTGGGAAGGCATAGACTGTCATCCTAGGAGGTAACGAGGTGTTGTATGTGGTGTAACAATTCCAAAGTCAGCTAGGGTCTTTCTCCCTTGCACTTTTTAGGTGTATTGGGGTTTGATATAGCTAGGACACCACCAAGAAGCGCTAAAATAACTTAGTGTATCACCACTTGAGTTGTCAACTCAAGATACAGCCACTAGATGTTTGGAGAGCAAACCAGAAGCCAGCTGAATTTCTAATTCAATATGGCGTGATGTGTGTACAGACACAATGAGAGGAGCTTATATACGACTCTCGCTCTTACAATTACAATGCCTATCAAAGAAACACAGGGTGCATTTGTCAAATACATCAGCCTAGAACATTACGACCTGGTTAGAGCCATGACCAGTAGAAGGGTGACACCTAATGGGGTCATTCTTGCTAATCAAGTGAGGTGTCAAGGACCTTAGTGTAAATGGTCGAGTTTAAGCTGATAGGGTTAATGCAAGCATTATTGTAAAGGAAATGCGAGTCTTTGATTGTAACACAAGACCCAACCAAACAATTAGGAAGGTTTCTAATGCGAAGGCGCGACCCTACTCACTAATTGAAAGACTTTCACTTTCAAGGTCCTTAGGTTTTCAAAAGGAAATAGTTTAACTGCTCCAGCTGTCTCTCTCTACCACCCTTCGAGTACGTCTGCTCACACCATTATAGGGCCCGAGGAGCAAATCGTACTTTAGGGGCAAAGATGAGCTTAGAGTTAAGGCTTTCCAATCATTTAATTTCAAATCATATGTTCTTTAAACTTTCGATTAAGATCACCAAGGCATATAAGCGAAACAACTTTCGATTAAGCTAACACTTAACTTATCCATGAGAATACGAGCCACTCGGCCTACACCTTAGCAAATGGTTCTTTCATCCAACCAATCAGCCCACTCAAGCCGCACCTAACTAGGTAAACGTGCTAACATTCACATATAACTCACATTTGCGCACAAGGCAGACACGTATCACATCAGCGTGAATGCGTTCCTAGGCAACTATATGAGATGCAAGACTCAGGTCGCGACCTATGGTCGTAGGACCATGCTGTGATACCATCAGTGTAACACCCCCAACCCCTAGGAGAGGGAGCGTTACATTCTCTTAGCTTTCGACTTAAATTTCGGGGTGAAACGGACAGTGTTTTCCCTAAAAATTGACCGTTTTTAGGCTAAAAGCCTTACGATAAATCCCTGCAAATCAACAAAAGCATAAAACACTTTAAAAGAAGCTCAACGGCTACACACTGGAGTTCATAACTCAACGAGCAACTTGCTCGGAGTACATCAAACCAAATAGTTCATTAATACAGGAAAAGTGAAAGATACAACTCAACGGTTCACACAATCGGAGTATTGGGGTTTACATCCCAAAACGTAGCTGATTTCAACTAAAAAGACAACTAGATAATAAGATGGTTGGCACACATGGCCCTACAGAGCGACTCCTAAACTGAATACAGTACATGAACTAAGATGCTTGTTTACGAACGTTTACAATTCTAGGAATACATTACATTGCTTAACTAAACATGTAGAACTCCTTCAAATGGGCACACATGACACCTTACAAGCAAAAATGGATTCCATCTTGACATAAGTAACTTGGCTCCTACTTGTCGTAATGTAGACCTGGAGAAAAAGCGGAAAGAGTAGTGGGATGAGCAACCACACGCTCAGTGAGTGTCCCCCGACCCCCTTAAAACCAAAACCTTTACAAGCAATATTACTTATAATATTCACTTAACAAGCAGTTAAGTAGCACTATCGTTGTATTAAGCTACGTGACACAGATCGTAGGCACTTGGCTAAACATTCAAGCATGATAGATTTTTAGTTTTGAATAACGATGGAATGCTGGGAACTTGCTTACACAATATGCACTTCTAAACAAAAATACTTGATGCGCTATCACTTACTTACTCATATGCACTTTTAAAACATTATTACGTAATGCACTATGAGAACATGGCCACACACTACTTTGAAGTCACATACATCCATGCTTAGAAATCCTTTTTCATTAGGCACGTGTAGAAACTTTCTTTTCTTTCTTTGCAAACACTTTTTATAATCTCTTAAGGTTCATATTCCTTAAAGTAATCTCTTTGTATTGGCGTTTTAAGACCCTCATAAGTTTTTTATTTAATCTAGCCTCTTGATAGCCTTTAAGACTTTCTTTCTTTCTAAAATACTTTAAAAGGCTACACGTTGGTTGTTTTCTTACTCATTAGGAAAGTAATCTGGGCATAAGATCATCAAATAGTGCTGGCTGGGAGAGATCTACACTCAATTCCAGTGAGATTAACTCACACTAAGCTCTTACTCCCAGGATAGCAGCTAACTTTTGGACCTTAACCCTCGTCAGGGTCTCTAGGGATTACTCCCTCGGCTAGGGATTCCCCCCTTCAAGCAGATTCACTCCCATCTATTGTCCCTAAGTACTTATCTTAGCCATTTAAAGCATCTGGTCATAACGACTAGTAACTTTGTTGTTTCTTCTGGTAAAATCATTTATCATACAACTCACACCTTTGTAAAACATTTTAGGAATTCCCCCGTTCAAGCAGGTTCACTCCCAAACAATTTTTGTGTAGCTAAAATAGGCCACTGCTTGCTACTAGTCATGGCTATTATTAATTTAAAGCACGACAAACATTCTTTGTCAAAATACCACTCTCACACACATATTACATCTTAGTCATATAAAAGGGGGAGGATTTACACGTATCACATTCAAGCACTTCATAATCACTTCAACATAATGAGCCACACATGGCCTCGCAATCCACATGATTGCGGTCAATCTCAACCCAGGCTCCCTCCTTACAAGCACCGACCACAAAGAACCTCGAAGCACTCATAGTTCTACCTCAAACCATCCAACTACCATGTCAATCTTCAATTAGATAATCATAACATATTATCAAGAAAACATATAAAGAGATGAGTAGTAGGGTTTATGCACTTACCTAGGTAACCAACACCATCCAGCGGTGCGTTATAGGAAGCATATATA
>JACYFF010003369.1:53603610-53641063 GCA_017589665.1 Selenicereus undatus
TATATATGTATATATATATATATATATATATATATGTGTGTGTGTGTGTGTATACACATTCATATATAATTTTACATATGATGTCCTACCTATTTATTGGAACACACATATATGGTTTGTGGAGGTATGGAAGGTTGGACATACCTAAAGTTGGACCAATTTCAGTGCCGCTTGATGTTGTGATTTGTTATACAACACACGAAATGGGGTGTCTATGTTGTCTCCGTAGTCTGCACCATCAATTCATACCACAGTGAGTGTATATAATACGCGATAAAAATCTAATTCGGTTGGAGGGGCACTGTCATATCTCTTCATTGTAAAGTGATTGTGGTCTTATCCAAAGTTCCCTCAGCGTGCATTTATTGCTCAAACTGTTCTAAAAAGGGAAACAATAATGACCATAAGGACAGAATTTACGTGTTTAAACGTTGACTACAATTGATGTATAAGTGAAATGGTTGTACCTGGTATTCCCCAAACTTGCATATGTTGATTCCAATCTATCATATAAAGAGTCACAAATAAGAATGATGGGAGTCACAAATAAGAATGCTGGCAAATTCATCGTTTCAAATATGGTAATGTCTAAACGTGTTGCGTTGTTACCTTCTGATATACTTTGATTTCAATGAGCTGTATAACGCATAAGATCATACCCAATAATTTCCCAATGTGCAGTTGTCGATCCCAATCTCTGTTCACAGACAGAATCGCTGAGTGCAAAGATAGATTCGTTGAGTGGCAAAACAAATTGCAATGCCAATCGACCAACAGAGAGTTTTTGAATACAGAACTTTGCAGTGTGGGTGATTTTCTAATTGAGGTTTTCACTTTTGCTGTTTATGGATGTGGTGTTGGTGGGTGTAACCGTGAGCCCCCTATTTGTGGATATCAGCTGGCCACTCCATAATTTCAATGTAACTGCTTGGTTTAAAAAATAAAAAATAACTGTTTGGTTACTGTTTGGGCGGGAGTGCACAGGACAGTAGCAAATATGAAATTCTGAAATCTCAACACTTTACCCATCCTAGCATTTATTATATAAAGATTCGACAGTAAATTACTAAGTTAGCTTGGACATGTCTTGATCTTATTCATACTATTAGATTGCTAACTTTGCTTGCTACTTCTTGCTATATGATCATGAGATACATTATGTGTTCACATGTTTGATTTATCAAATGTTTGTTGTTCTGCAGGTTGAAAAGTTTTTGGACAAAAGATATATATAACTACAGCGCTCCAATGACATAAAGGATATATAGAATTATAGTGCTCCAATGACATAAAACCTAACGTCAACGACTTGACGAGTGAATCCTTTTTCTTTTTTTCTTTTTAGTATTGTCTTCCATTGGTAATATTTCTTTGTTTTCCAATTTAATAAGAACTTAAATATGAAGACTAAAAAGAAAACAAGATAATCATTGACCGTTACAAAAGAAAGAGAAAGAACTAAATATCATCGAACACATGCAATCTACACCATCCGCCTAGGTGTATGTGTTCTTAGAGCACATGCAATGGTGATCCATAATTTTGAATTATAAGTGGGGGTCCACACCCTCCACATCATTTCATAAGTTAACTTTTTGTGTCTTCTCTGCATTTTATGAATCACCAACTTGTATCTCCAAATAAAATAATATTTTATAGACCCCACTACTATCATATTATTGAGTTTTAGACTTTTAAGGCTTAGTTGGCAAAAAAAAGAGAGAGAAAATGTGTGGAGGGCGGATCACAGCTGTGAGCTGGACCGTGGGGCGATCGAAGCGGATCACTGATGCATGGTATTGCTTGGACCGTGAGCCAAATTTTTGGCTCGCAAGCCTTGCATTGCAGATACTCTTAGGGGTGACATATACACATTGTCCAAGGTGGCAACTTTATAAGATTTTTAAAAAAAAATAGAAATAGGAAAAGACATGGAATTTTGATTTACTTTCCTAAACAATGTAAATTGTTTCTTGTTCCCTCCACTTAATCATGGTATTAAGTTAGGAGAATATTTCTCCACTTTGCTATTTTCCTAATTAATTACCTACAATTGTGCATAAAAAAGTCAGAGAGAATCACGTGAAGCAATTGTTCTTTTTTGGGTGAAGAAATTATGTAGAGGCGTTGGATATACACAAGCAATTGTGCACTAGCAACGTTGATATAATTTTTAGCCAAGAAAATTTCTCTTGTTGGTGTTCATATTTATATTGTTCATCAACTTTAGGAATTAATTCATCAAGTGATTTGTTAGCAATGGCAAGATCTCCGTAGATACAAAATGTGGATGGTGATCAATGTCAAAATCTTCATTTAATGACTGCACTGGTATATCGTCGTAAAAGGAGGTTAGTCTCAGTTTGAACTGTTCTGAAATTCAATATTTTATTGCTATAGTATTTTTCTGCCTGAAGTTACCTACAGTTGAGGGATCCAATTAGTTTTTAGAAGCCATCACCAATGTCAATTTTCATAATTTCGTCTACAGTCCTACTGAGAAAGATTGGAAACTCCCAATTACTTATGACATAATTAATACTATTTAGTTTGTATCAAAAATTGTTGCGTTGTCACTGTTGTGCTGTTGCAGCATACTGTACGGATGATTTGGTGGGCATGCCATGCCTTTTGGGCGTCGCTACTTCCGATTCTGTCTTGTTTGCTTCTCTAAAGGCTCAGTCATCTCTCAAGCATGCAATGTCCAGTGTGTCTAAATTGCATGAAATTAAAAAATACTTTGGGTATTTTGTATAAATTGGAGTGTATCTTGTAGTTTACTGCAATCTTTGTTCGCTATTGAGCTTATTCTGTTATTATTCTTGATTGCGATTATCAAAATTTGACTTGCATGTAGGCAAGAGTGATTGTTTATAAATATTCCTAAGAATTGTTTGTTCATTGTATTAGGTATTGTTCAAAAATATTACGATAAGGTTCTTTGTTGAACTAATAATAGTCGTTAGTTCAATGTTCCTGACGGTTTTGCTTTTACGTCTGGTTGGTTGATGATTTCTTTTCATAAGTTTTAAGTAGGTTACTTAGTTAGATGTATAACTACTATTTTGGGCTTATTTATTGTGAGCTTCCTTAATAATTATGTGTTTTTCTTATGTATATGTGTTAACTATTGTTTGTTCATTATATTAGGCTAAATTTTTGAAAAGTTTTACTATAGTGTTCTTTTTCTTTCTTTTTTTGTAACTGACAATAGTAGATTGTTTAATTTCAGTTATCATTTTACTTTCGTCAAGTTGGTTGATGATTTTAAGCAATCACATACACATAAGACTATAGGTGAAATCTTGTATAATCTTTCTTAGTGGTGACAAATCTCAATCAAGGTGTCCAATAATGATTGCCATCTTTATAATCAATAAGTTTCCTGCCTAGGTGTATCTGATGATTTTAAACTATAAGTTACAGCCATTAAATAAGTTGCAACTATACCATCCACCTATAACATTGTATGGTTGAGAACTGTTATAGTATGCGTGATTCTTCCTAAATTAAATCTTGATTTAATAACTTATATCCGCCTATAAATTAAATCAAAATTTTCAACCAATTTGTATCCACTATAAATTAAATTAAGATTTTGATGTTGATCACCATCCACACTTTGTATGTACGAAGATCTTGCCATTACTAACAAATCACTTGATGAATTAACTTGAGGATCAATATAAATATGAACACTGAGAAGAAAAATTTGCTTGGCCAAAAATTATATCAAAGAAATCTTTAATAGTGACAATCATTAGTAGATGCACCAACTAGAGATAATCATGTACTTATTGGATTATAAAGATCCATCCAATAATTATCGTTTGATCTCTCTTAAAGATCCAGCTACATTGCAGAGTGTCCATATCTGCCTAGGTAATCTACAGTGTCACCACCACAATACTGACAATTTATTATTTCTGTATAATCTTTAATAGTTGGTGATGATTTTTAATAGTTGGTTGAAAAATAAG
The DNA here is from genome assembly GCA_017589665.1 of Selenicereus undatus. Taxonomy (NCBI): domain Eukaryota; kingdom Viridiplantae; phylum Streptophyta; class Magnoliopsida; order Caryophyllales; family Cactaceae; genus Selenicereus; species Selenicereus undatus. The sequence continues at coordinate 53,607,591 of JACYFF010003369.1, forward strand.
CAGATTGCCATTTTGACGAAATCTTATAAAGATTATTCAATGTCACTTTGTATGATCTTAATTTATTGGAGTGGGTCTTGTAGTTTACTTAATAATGAAATCTTGTATAATTTTAAGTAGATTATTAGTAGATGTATAATTTATTATTTGGGATTATTCATTATGAGTTTACTTATTAATTATGTATATTTTCTTAAATGGTTGGATATGTAGATATTTTTAATAGAGTAGTGATATATGTCTTGCCGCAAGACGCTCTTAAGTGTCTTGCCGCAAGACGCTTTACCTCATGATAATTAACAAATTTTATGATTTAAAATCACAAATTTTTCAATGATTACTCTTAATTCTGAATTGCTAACCTTAAATATTTGTCAGCTACGCCGATAAAATATTAAATGATACCCTAATCGTATTAACCCTATCCCCAAGTATATATGATATGCGTATTTTAGAAATGTAATAAATTATGAATAAAAAGATAATTTTGTATAATTTATAAGTTGCAATATGTTTCTACTATTGGATTTTGCCATTTTTTTCAATTTAAAAACATAATAGTATGATTTTTAAGTCAAAACAAGACACTTCTAAAGTGTCTTGTAGCAAGACACTCATCATTTTGCTTTTCAATATTGGTTGTTTATTGTATTAGATCAAATTGTTCAAAATATTACTATAAGGTTATCTGTTCAACTAACAATAGCAGATTGTTTAATGCTAGTGATGGTTTGGCTTACATCTAGTTGGTTGATGGTTTCTTTCATAAGGTTTAAGTAGCTTATTTGGTTGATGTATAATTTATTATTTGGTATTGTTCATTGGGAGTTTACTTAATAATTATACGTATTTGTTATGCATATATTTTAAATGTTGTTTGTTCGTTATATTAGGTCAAATTGTTCAAAAGTGTCACTATAGGATTATTTGTTCGACTGATAGTAGTAGACTATTCAATATTAGTCATGAGTTTGATTACATCTAGTTGGTTGGTGATTTCTTTTATAAGTTTTAAGTAGGTTATTAGTAGATGTGTAATTTATAAATTGGAATTATTCATTGTCAGTTTACTTAATAATTATGTGTTGTTTATGTTATATTGATCTAGATCATCATAATCAAATAAGCCTTGCCAAAGAAGGTAACAACAAAGGGTAATGGAGCTATCAAGGAAGGTGTTGTGAAAGATGCTTAAAAAAAGGGGTTGTCCAAGCTACTCTTGACAAGTCTAAAAAAGAGATTCCCACATTTGGCCACTGAATGTCTTTTTCAGGTATTTCCTACTTCATAGAAAGGCCAATCTGTGAACAATATTTGGCTATAAATGAGATAGGTTTCGGTGATTTTTGGGCTATTAGAAGTAATGTTATTCCAAAAAGTTTGGGAATATGGCTTTTAGAAAATTATGATTGCTGTGGTAGTTTTCTTAACCTTTCGAATCGTAGGATATTGGAGTTCACAAAGGAAGATGTTCATGCAATATTTGGGTCGCCTATGGGCCGTAAAAAAGTAGTAGAGGGAAAAACTTGTGATTCTTGTGAGAAATATAATGCTTTGTTAGATAGTTCGAGGAGAAGATGGGGTATATCATCTAGAGCTCCCTAAGATTGGAAACATGCGCGATGGGATCCTTGATCAGGGTGATCATGGGGATGAATTCAAGAGGGATTTCATTGTCTATGTCGTTTCTACTTGTATCAAGGGGAATCAAAATGGGGATGCTTATTTTATGATCCCGAAGTCTTTGGGTAATGTTACTAACATTATCAACTTCGATTGGTGTGAATATGTGATTAGTACTTTAAGAGCGATTGTTTTTAAATGGAGGAGGGATCCTGCTAGGTTGTTCAGGGATCCCCTAATATTTTGGATGGTTAGTATATGTATTTCTCTTATTTTTGATGGTGGGTACTTTAACTATTTTTGATGCTTTTGGTAATTTCTTTATCCTCTTTTGGGTGTCTAAGTACCTTTTTTGGGGTGGGGGGGATCTTTAGCTATGCTATTTCGACAAGGTTGCTTTTGGGGCTGTCACTCTTGAAAGATGGTTTCCAACTGCAATTAGTTGGACTAAACCTGAGGTGCAAAAGAGAATGGATAATGAAGAAAAGATGAGTGGTTTGTTTTATAGAGATGCAATTCGTGGGACATTTGATTATGATAAGGCGGTTCAAGCTACTGAGCCTAATTTACAACAATACTTTCAAGATCTTGCGTGTGAACGGATGCAAAAAGACAATGCTCGAGTCTCATTGGAGGTATTTTTTAACATGTAAAATATATGGTTTACAGGTTTGTTCATAGTTCCATTCTATTATGTTCATCACTTAGGTTATCCTTGCCTTTGTTTCTAATTAAGTACATATTTATTTCATCTAAATTTTGGTAAACTAAACTAAATTTAGTTGAACTAAACTTTTTTTTTGCCAAAATTGAACAGAACTGATAATTGTTTGAACTGAATTGAACTGAACTGAATTGAAGTAAACTTATTTTTTTGTTGAACTAAACTGCACTTATTTTTGTTGAACCAAATGTACTAACTTTAGCTGAACTAAACTTATTTTTTGTGGAACTAAGTCGAACTGAACTAAACTATGGATAGAATTAAACGTATTTTTGGTTAAACTGAACTGAACTGAACTAAATTGAATGTCACTTGTTGTTTCTAACATGAACTGGCTTAATTGCACTTATTTTTAAAAAGAATAAGTTATGAGAAAAGGGTTTGATTTGATTTTGTTCAATTTTCATTTTCGTATTTGCTTAAAAGTACGACCATGGACGAATAAAGGAAGACAATGCTGTTAATCATCTACTTGTGAGCGATTCTATAGTTGCACCAACTTGCCTTGATTGTGGCAACAAAAGATTGCCTTCTAGCCCTATTCATCATGGCTTATTTGAGGTATCTTTTATAGATGTTTCGTTAACTATATGATTAAAAGTTTTGTTCATAACGATATAACACTTTGTTCAACACTTAAAGCCTTGTTCTTTTTAGTGGTACGTTCGGTGAATTGAGTTGAACTGAAATTTGAATTCATTCAATTTATGTTTAATTTTTTATTGCTTGAATGTAGGACCGATAGTATTTAGATTTTTCCTAGAAGAATCCACTTGATGTGATGCCACATTCTCCTCAACATAGATGCATCCTACCTCTTATTTAACTAACTCTGTCAGCTTATTAAAGTATTCCTCACAATGAGCTCTTGCTTGTGAGTTCATTTGGCTTGTTGTGATAAATGTGTTCATTTTTCTAATCATTTTCATTTTCCAAATAGATGAGCATTGAATATCTTCTTTTCTAGCATTTCCTACTTTGAGTTCATTGCTTTGACATTCTTCTATGGTCTTGCACCATCTCTTTAGGATTTACTTTTTTGGAATGTTGGCAATGGAGCATGCATGGATTACACACAAACAATGCTTAGATAATATGCAAAGTTTTGCGAACATTTTGCAGCTACATTCAATTATTCTGTGTCCTTTATTGTATATGACAATGTGATGAAAGATTTGTTCACCTGGAAACCACACTTGAAACATTCTCCCTAAAATGTTACCTTGCACTTTTTCATAATTGCAAGAGGCCCCATCAATGAATTCTTATTCAAATATGTTGTAAAGCTTCAATAGTATAGACAGAGAGACCATGTTTGAGTAGGTCCAATGAAGGAAAGGCCATTTCTGAAATATCGTTAGAGTTTCTATGATCTTTCCCATTCTCATTTTTCCCCTATTTTGAGATAACCACATAAAATATGTTGTCGAAGTCACAAAGGTTTGTTGTCGCCCACAATCTTCTTCATACGGAGTTATTAGTAGTTTCAATTCTCTACGAAGATAATACTCCACCCGAAAAGTCATTCTTAGAAAATCCTGGGCAACATTCTCTGTATTCTTGTATAGCTTTGTAGGCCAAGTGTTTCCCTCATAGCTATATGTTAATGTCATCTTGCATTATACGCAATTATTATATGTTAAATCTAATGTAATATTTAGCCCTGGATATAAGTTTGTTCAAAACTAATATAAACAACATTAAATTGTGTAGATCCTGGTTTAGTTCAAAAAGTACACTAAAATAGTTCATCATATGAATCAATATGAGTTTGTTCATGCCTGTTACAAGCTTTGTTCAAAAATGAAAGATAATAACACGTTATAATTTATAAGGTTGATATTTACCTTTTCCAAAAATGTTTATACTCAACCTCTGTGTCACAATGCATAAGAACTTTATTGAAATCTTTAGTAAAGCCTTCCTTTGATGTAAGTTCCCCGATATTCTTTTTGGAGTTTTCAATTATATGTCGACAACAGAACATATGGCATGTCAGGGGAAACACCTCTTGAATTGCTGCCGCCATTGAAAAAACTTGGCTAGTCATGATGGTTATGGGGTGTTTATGTCTCATGGATTTCAAGAATGTGTGAAATAACCATATGAAAGAATCAATCTTTTCATTTAGTAAGAAACCACATCCAAACATGCCATTCTTGCTATGATGGTTCATCCCGACGAAAGGAGCACATATCATGTCATATTTGTTTGTTCGATATGTGGTATCGAAGACAACCAAATCCCCAAACAGTTTATAATCATCGAGCATTTGTGTGTCACGCCAAAATAAACTAACTAGGCTTCCATCAAGTCAATCTCAAAGTCATAATAGAACCCAATCTTATTCTCAAATTGTGTCTTAAATATATTTATATGACCATAGGCATCCCAACCCTCTAAACTTTTCTGGGTAATTTCTCCAAGCTTGATGTACACATCTCTTAATACATAACCAAAGTAAAGTGGTCCTCGAGCTTGTTTTTCCAACAATCGAACTGCATTGGCAACTGGAATTCTCAAGTCGCTGAGTAGCTTAATGTATTGAATGTCATTGTCTGGAACTTTTTTGATGTGAAGGCAAAAGATGTCTTTGACTTAGACTGCACATGGGATGATTGTGTTCGATATTGTACTTGGTGACTATCCATGTCCCACTTTTGTCAATATGGAATTCAATGTATGCTTTTCAACCCGTTCTTAGGTTTAGCTTGGTCTATTGTTTACAACTTTTTCCGTTAATCTTCTTCTTCCCTTCTTTCCAACAACAAAATTGTTGCATGGATATCTCGATCTTTAGCTCCTGCTTTATAATGTATTTTGTTATATCGAACACTAAAACAGATTTGGTAGACATAGGAATTGCATATTTGAAATGCTTCATCTTCCAACATTGCAGTCATTCTGACTAAGTCATCCTCATTTGACATTCCTGAAGTTGGATTTCATTCCACCAATGTTTTATTCCATTTCGAACAATTTTTTCATGAGAAAAATCTTCAGGATCATGGGAGATAGTGCGAGAATTACATTTGACGATAATTGAAAATTAAACAACATAGCTTGAACAATTAAAAATCAATCATAAATAACGTTTCCAGACTTATTCAAATGTCATGAACAATGTATATGCCATATGCTTAAACCTAATTTAACTTAAACCAAATCATTTTGAGCAATTATAATCTAACCACAACACTATAGAATTGCCATTTTTGAATGTTGTTCACTTAAAAAGTGCACAAATTCAAAAATGAACATGTATATACAAACAATGAATAAACATGAATAATAAATGACAATATTAAAAACTGATAAAACCCAACTCTGAACACTGTTCATGAACTGCAATCTAGACTAATTTTAACTAAAATCTTTAACAGTTCAACAAATTTTCTTTCTATAGTTATAGTCAACATAGATTACAATGTTAATCCAATATATTCAACAATGCCAATATCGTTAAACTCTTTGCAGACATTATCGTCCCAATTCAATGAATTGATTATAACTCTCCAATTAATTCTTGGTACAATTTTCAAATAAACCAAATACAATCTAATTAATTAGATTTAGAAATTGAATTTTCATATGTAAAACTGATGAAAATTCATACTAGATTGATAAAGATGAAGAAACCACCAAAACAATGTGAATCGATAGTCATGAAGAAACCACCATAACAATGTGTTTGTAATTAACAGATTCATGTTTTACATAAAACAACTGTTGATTCGATTCACTCACCTATTTGATTTGTCACCGGTTGAATCATTTCCAATACTTGTACTCCTTCAATTATCTCAGTGTTCATGAGTCACACATTAATTTACCCAAAATTTTAATTTTTTTTTCGAGCAATTCATTAAATAGATCGAATTTTACAGAGATAATAAAGGTTGAAACTTTTAGGACAAAGAAATGAATGAGAATGTATGAAGACAGAGAAAGAGATACATATGACGTAATGTTCAAATTTTAACTAAACAAGAAAGAAAGGAAATGATGTATAATTTTGGGAATGATATATTGCTTCCTTTTTATAAATAAAAGTTCACTGATGTCACTATTCATGTGGCTGCTTTGCTTACATGACAAGTGAATGTACGTCCTCCTAGTTGTAACATATAGGTAGCTTCACGTGAAGGTTGGCTAGTGTGTATTCGTTGTTATATCTTATTATATCCCTCCTTTTTGTACATTGTGACTTGCGCTTATATGCGACCAGTATAACATGTGATAAGCAAGAGTTTTTGAGGATATTGTTAAAGAGACAAGATTAAGAACTTCTGATTAAGGTAAAAATCCTATCAAACGATAGATACTTGAAGAGAATATTACCCTACAAGAAGGTGTAGCAACAGAAAGATTAGATTAGTTTGTTATAACTAAATGCTGACATGTACAGAGGTGCAACTAACTTCAGTTTTTTCATATTCTTAGGCATGTATATATATAGATGGTAGGTAGCTGAAGACAATGTAATTTTCTCTTTCTCTGAATCATAATCTTTCACATTCTTCTATCACTAAACTTTCCTCCCTCCAAGTCGTTTGATCATGTCAATCAGATGCAGCTGAATAACATGGTATCAGAGCAGTTCTTTACCAGATCATCATCATCAACAACCATGCCATTGATTACCAGTTGAATCAGGTGAAAACTATCACTTGATTCTTGATCTTTCTGGTTAGACATAATCAATAGATCTTGATTCTCTTGTCAATCTTTCTGGTTAGACACAATCAATAGTTTTCGATTCTCTGATCGAAATTTCCTTGATTCTTGATTGGATTTTTTTTTGAATCGTTTTTTTGAAAGAAATGGCTGAAGAAACTCTGAACTCAGTCATGGCCAATCCATTCCATGTATTGTTCTTGAATCCCTCGAACAATCCTAATAATATTCTTGTGAGTGAACAAATGAATGGAGAAAACTATAGTCATTGGAGAAAGGCTATGGAAGTTGCTTTAATTGCCAAGAATAAGCTAGGATTTGTGTTGGGGAATTGTGTTAAACCAGCATCCACTTCTCCCTTAGCTGCTCAATGGGATAGATGCGACAAAATGGTCATTTCTTGGCTTATTAACGTTGTTGTAAAGGATATTGGCCAGAGTATATTGTTTTCATCTACAGCAAAAGATGTTTGGTTACAGCTTGAAAAGAGGTTTGGAGAAGTGGATAGCACAAAACTCTTCAGAGTCCAAAGAGATTTGTGTTTAATCTCGCAAAATAACCTTTCAGTTGCAGATTACTTTACACAAATTAAGAAACTATGGGATGATTACAATGGCATGATCATCATTCCACATTGTAATTGTGGAGCTGAATGTGCTAGCTTAAAGGCTGCACATAAATTGGTGCAAGATCAACAGTTATTGCAATTCTTGGTTGGACTAAATGAAGATTACAAGATGGCAAGAGGCAGCATTTTAATGATGAAACCTCTACCAGATATAGATCAGGTTTATAACCTGATTCTACAAGAGGAAAAGCAGAAATCTCTTACTGCTATGTCTCAATTTTCACATGGTTCTGCTGCCTTCAATGCTAACCTTTATGGCAAGGAAGTTTCAGGTTTTAATCATACAGCACTTGCAAGTCAACAGAGGTCTTACAACTCTAGTTATGTCCAATCAAGGACCAATCCCAATAATTCTGGTTATTCTACTAGGTATAATCAGAATTACAGTCAAGGAAATATGAATACAAATTCCAATTACAGAGGAACACTAAGGTCTGGGAGTCAGGATAGAAGACAACTGTACTGTGATCACTGTAAAATGACAGGACACACTGTTAATAAATGTTACAAGCTTCACGGTTATCCCCCTGGACACAGACTTTACAAAGGGAGGAAGGTGGCAGCCATTGCTCAAACAGATTCAACTGAAGGACATACTTTTGGTCAAAATCAAGACAGAGTACAACAAGTCTCACAAGATACAACACCTGCCTTGACAAATGAACAGTATAACTAGCTTATGGCACTCTTGAATCAGCAAGCAAAAGGTTTTAATGAAGACATGAATGCAACTGGTTTTATGGCAGGTAATAGATTTTGCTTCTTCACATCTATCAATAACAACACTTGGATTGTAGATAGTGGAGCTAGTGATCACATTACATATGATCTCTCATTATTACAAAAGGTCAGATCCATCCAGGATCACTGTTATATCACTTTACCAAATGGCAAGAAGGCACAAATCAGAAACACTGGTTCAATGACTCTCAGTCCTGATTTGATTTTGCGTGATGTACTACATATTCCAGACTTCCAGTTCAACTTGTTGTCCATCAGCAAATTGACAAAGCAGTATTCAGCTAATGTGGTTTTTACCCCTGAATTTTGTTTGCTCCAGGGCCCACTTTACAGAAGGCAGTAATCCTTGGTAGAGAAGTAAAAGGCTTGTATTGCTTGGAGAAAGGTGAAGCACTACAGGAAGCAAATGCAGCTCTTAAAAGGCAGATTCTGAAGAATAATAACCAGACAGAAGACAATGTCATAGCTTGTTTTTCTGCTTCAGAACTTTGGCACTTTCGTTTAGGCCATTTACCTTTTGACCAAATGAGACATGTTGGAATTTCTCAATGTAATAACCTCAAATTTCATGGGGTCTGTCAGATTTGTCCTATGGCTAAGATGCATAGGAGCTCTTTTTCTTTGAGTAACACAAGAGCTTCAGCTAATTTTGAGCTTCTCCATGTTGACATATGGGGTCCTTACCCACACAGCACATACAATGGTTCAAGGTTTTTCTTGACCATAGTTGATGATCATTCCAGAGCAACTTGGGTGCATCTTTTAGCACATAAAAGCAATGCTTTCCCATTATTAAAGGCCTTTGTTGTTTTTGTGGAAAGACAATTTGAAGCTACTGTCAAAATTATAAGGTCTGACAATGGGCTTGAATTTAAAGATAATTCAGCCTTGGCCTTTTATAGAGACAAAGGAATTATACATCAAACTTCATGTGTAGATACTCCTCAACAGAATGGAGTTGTAGAAAGAAAACATCAACATTTGTTACAGATTGCCAGGGCCTCGATGTTTCAATCAAACTTGCCTAGAAGGTATTGGGGAGAGGCCCTTCTCACAGCAGTCTATTTGATCAATAGAATGCCCACTGCAGTACTTGATTACAAGACTCCATTTGAGGTTTTACACAAAGTTAAACCTTCTCATGATCATTTGAGAACTTTTGGTTGCCTCAGTTATGCTTCAACTCTGAAGAGACACAGAGAGAAGCTTCAACCTAAGGCCCATCCTTGCATATTTTTGGGGTATCCATATGGCCAAAAGGCTTATAAACTCCTTGATCTCACAACAAATAAGATCTTTACTTCCAGAGATGTGGTCTTTCATGAACATATTTTTCCATTCCATCAATTCAAAGACCATTCGACATCCCCTCTGCCCAACATTACAGACTTTATTCCAGCCATTGAAGATTTTCAAGTGCCTGCACATGATCACTTCATGGACCAGTCTACTTCTGGTAGTTCTTCCCTTACAAATACTACATCAAGTGCTTCCACATATGAACATACATCCACACCTGATGCTTCTCCCTCTCTTCAAAATCAACAACCAGTACCTTTGAGAAGATCTACTAGAGCTCACCATCAGCCTAGACATTTACAAGACTACTTTTGTGGTATTGTTCAGTCCACCAAGTTACCTGCTACTCATGCTTTGGTCACTACTTTAACCCAACTGCAAGAGCCAAAGTCCTATGAACAGGCATGCAAAGATCCAGGATGGGTTGCAGCAATGAACACAGAGATAGAAGCTCTCATGACTAACAATACATGGGAACTTGTTCCACTACCACAGGGTAAGAAAGCCATTAGCAATAAGTGGGTGTATAAGGTTAAACTCAAGTCAGATAGATCTTTGGAAAGATTGAAAGCCATACTTGTTATCAGGGGGTTTACTCAACAATATGGTATTGATTACCAAGAAGTGTTTTCTCCAGTAGTAAAGATGGCCACTATCAGAAGTGTTATTGCTTTAGCTGCATCAAAAGGTTGGCCTTTATCTCAACTAGATGTCAATAATGCCTTTTTACATGGAGATTTGAATGAGGAAGTTTATATGGAAGTCCCCAAAGGCATTCCCAATCCATCAAACAAAGTATGTAGACTCAAAAAGTCACTATATGGCCTGAAACAGGCCAGTAGGCAATGGTTTAGCAAACTGAGCAGCACATTGCTTTCCTTGGGCTATCAGCAATCTAAAATGATTATTCCTTATTCATCAACAAATCTTCTACAGACATCACCATTGCAGCAGTATATGTAGATGACATAATGTTGACAGGATCAAATCCAGCAGAAATTGATCATGTTAAACAACATCTACACAAGTGCTTTGGTATCAAAGATCTTGGAAGACTTCACTATTTTTTGGGCCTAGAAGTCAGCCATATCCCAGAAGGAATTGTCTTTTCACAAAAGAAGTTTACTACAGAACTATTAAAGGATTGCACTCTATCCAATCTGAAGCCCACATCAACTCCTTTGCCTTTACATTACAAGCTGTCCCCAGATGAAGGAGACCTTTTGACAGACCCGACTCATTACAGAACACTAGTAGGAAAGTTGAACTTTCTTACCCATACCAGGCCTGATATGAGTTTCACAGCTCAAACCTTGAGCCAATTCATGCAAGCACCCAGGATCCCTCATTTACAAGCTCTCCACCATACTTTGAGATATATTCAAGGCACTATTGGTCAAGGAATTCTCCTTAAAGCCACTGATCAACTTTCTTTACATGCCTACTCAGATTCAGACTGGGCTGCTTGTCCCCATACTAGAAGATCTGTAACTGGATACATTCTATTTTTGGGTACTTCTCCCATCAGTTGGAAAAGCAAGAAACAAAGTACTATATCAAGATCTTCATATGAAGCTGAATATAGGGCTATATCTCAAGCAGCAGCTGAAGTAACATGGCTTGTGAGACTTCTTGAGGAACTTGGTGTGAAGTCTTTAAAACCTGTCACACTATTCTATGACAATCAGTCAGCCATCAACATTGGCAAGAATCCTGTTTTCCACGAGAGAACAAAGCACATAGAGTTGGATTGCCATTTCACAAGAGAAAAAGTGTTGGAGGGCTTACTACAGCTTTCTTACATGCCTACAAATCAGCAGTTGGCAGACATCTTCACAAAGATTTTGGCTTCTCCACAGCAAAACTATCTTCTCTCCAAGCTTGGAATGGTCTCTCACCCTTCCAGCTTGAGGGGGGTGAAGAGAATATTACCCTACAAGAAGGTGTAGCAACAGAAAGATTAGATTAGTTTGTTATAACTAAATGCTGACATGTACACAGGTGCAACTAACTTCAGTTTTTTGATATTCTTAGGCATGTATATATATAGATGGTAGGTAGCTGAAGACAATGTAATTTTCTCTTTCTCTGAATCATAATCTTTCACATTCTTCTCTCACTAAACTTTCCTCCCTCCAAGTCGTTTGATCATATCAATCAGATGCAGCTGAATAACAATACTCTCAAACATGTTCAAGCCGATCAAACCTCACATAACAAATTTTCAGCATCGAAACATACATAAATAAATAATCTACCCAATAATCTGCACTATTACCCTCACACATACAAATTTTCAGTATTTGTAATTAAGTAAATAATCTACTCAATAAATTTTAAGTGTCGAATATATATAAGTAACTAATCTACCCAATAATCTACCCGATTACCATGCCGATTTACTTATAATTACACAACTTGTCGCATTTTCTAAGTTGGTAATGAACCATCTAAGAAGCTGATAGTGAACCATAGGACTAAGAGAGATACTATAAATCTATATTAGGCTTATAACAACCGCTCTATCAAGCGGATCACGAACAAAATATAACCAAACAATAAACATCAGGAATTCTATATATGCTATTGCCACAACCTCAAGTACTATAATTAAGAATCATCCGCACGGCAAGGTGCAAGACGGAGAGTGGTAAAACAAATTAAAGGACTTATTATATTAGATATATATATTTGAAACTCAGGGTAATAGAGAAAGAAAATTGCCTTCAAACATAGATGTAGCCAAAGCAACCTGACTTTGACTTGTACCTAACCATGGACAGCTACTGTATACTAACCCAGCTTAGACATGCACTGATATTGTTCATACTACTAAATTACATAGTCCACAAGTGTATATCATATTACTTCCTTCATGCATATTTTATAAAACACATACATACAATTATTCAACTAGTAAGTCAAGTTGAAAAGCTGGTCTTTCGTTCTTTCTTCCACCTTACGTGCCACTTGGACGTAATCCTGCATTCAAGTAGTTAACTGACGTAAACAAGCATGTAGCTTCATCTAATTGAATTAGTTTTCCAACACATGTAAACATGGTAAACGTAAGGGACGTACATTGGACATGTTTAATATAATCCTCCTCCGCCGCCACCACGTCCACGTTGGCCTCCTCCTTGGCCACCACCTTTGCCTCCTTGGTCCCCTTGGCCGCTGCCTCTGCCTCCTTGACCTCCACCATCTTGGCCTCCACCACGTTGCAATGGTGTTGTGCCTTCCAATCCCCCACCGCCACCACCACCTTTACCTCCTCCTTTTCCTCCTTGACCCCCACCAGAGCCACCACCTCTACTACCCTGACCGCCTCCTTTACCTCCTTGACCACCACCGCCACCACGTTGCAAAGGTGTTATGTCTTCCAAACCTCCACCCCCCCCCCACCGCCTTGACCTCCACCTTTACCACCGTGGCCTCCTCTACCTCCTTGACCTCGTCCTTGACCACGGCCTTGTAAAGGTGTGATGTCTTCCGATCCTCCACCACTGCCACCTCCTCTTCCACCCTGGCCACCACCCTTTCCACCCTGGCCACCACCTTTACCACCTTGTCCACCTTGCCCACCTCCTCTTCCACCTCGTTGGCCAAGACCACTGCCTTGTGCAGGAGTTATATCCTAGCCTCCAATCCTCCACCGCCGCCTCGTCCGCCTTGTCCACCTCGTTTTCTGCCTTGTCCACCTCCTTTTCCACCTTGTCCACCTTCTTGACCTCCTCTGCCTCTTCCTCCTTGGCCACCACCTCCTTTTGCTTGCAAAGGTCTTTCTCCAACTCTGTCCATACAAAACACACAAATGTCAATATAACAGGCAAGCCTTTACATATATGTTGCCTAGGTACATGAAATTCTTTCCAACTATACATGCTATAAGCAAGAATTGGAAAGTACTTGGAAAAAGACCCAAAAAGAGATGGATACTACTTACCATCTTCATTATCGTCTTCCGTTGATTCATCTTCGGCTCTATGCTCTATACATAGAGAACAAACATTGCTATTACTTTCATGAGGTCTAAAAGTTCCACGAAGAGCGATAAGCAAAACAGCAGTGAAGCTACAGCACTTTGTTTAACTTAATTAATAAATATAAAATAAAAGGAAACACGTACAGCCCTTTAATAACCAGACCTATAAGGCATTAAGTGTCATTTACAGAAAAGAGTAAGTCAAACCTGGACCCGTTTTGAAGAGTACTGAAACATAATTGTAACCCAAACCCACACCCATTTCCCCCATACGGATCCTCAACCTACTTTCAAACGTTTTAAGCACCCGGTCACCCTAGTCATAATGTTGTGAAGTGTAAAATGAACTAAAGGCTAATCCAACACTTACTTGAAGAGTCAGCTACACCAGCCGAAGAAATTAGCAGAACAGAAGCGATCAAAAGCGCAAACAAAAGCAAGGCCTTCAACTTCATTTTCGTTGTTAGTATTTTGAACCAGCTACAAAATCACAACTTGAATTCTCGGAGGAGGGGAAGACATGCATATTTATAGGCAAAGTTACGTGATTAAAAAATTGCATGGATGCATGCAACGTAACAACAGCTCATTAGGGGCACAGTTGACACGATTTTGGAGTTACAATTGTGAAGGAGGTGGGTGATTGACGCGTGGCAAGAGCTCACCTGAGAGATGACGGAAGGGTTGATTTGGAGTTTGTTTGAGAAATGAAGAGACGTGGTGGGCAGTCCCAGAAGGAGGGTGTCAACTTGGATTTATATGTTCTTGCGATTTGGCAATTGGCATTGACTTGAGTAACTAGTTAGCTAGCTATCATACTTTTCATTGTCGATAAGGAGATACTTTCCGAGAAAAAACCTAGTATATTAGGCGTTAGTGTACAAAGTGAAGAAGTGGGTTGGAATTCGTAAAACCATCATTATACAAAATAATTATATACTAATTTTTGACTGAGAATGTCTCACATAAACAGTATGGTAAAATATTGTGTAAAAAAATAAAATTTTTAATGTTTCAAAGGGACTTTTATATTTGGATGAATAGTAACTTATTTAGAAATAAATCTAGTAAAAATTATTACTAAATAAATTATTAGTTACTCTCTAAACTAGTAAAAGCTACAACTAAAACATTTCATCTCACCATACCACTTAGATGACACATTCTAAAGCAAAACCCATTTTGAAATAACTGGCTAAAATTTCTAATTCAAGTATTATTTGTTTTAATTAATATTTTTAAAAAAAAAGTTTAGATAAGTAAACTTACTAAATAATTTCAATTCATTACAATTTAAGAAAATTAACTTTAAAATATAGAAGTAAAAGGTTTTTAGAAGCATATTTAATTAAATTAATTCAACTACAATATGCTGAACGAAATGCTAATAAGTTTCTTTAATAAATTAAACAAAAATTAGTTACAAAGAATAGACTCTCAAGATTGTTGAACCAATTATGTGTAAAGTTTTGATGATAGCAACCCAAATGTACTGGTCTATATACTAGTCTATATGCTATTATGCCATGCTTAAGTTCAGGTTGCAAACACCCTGGAGATCAGTTCGAAGGAGCTTGGAACATCAAAAGTGGAATATGTGCACAACATCAACAAAGTACAGGAGTATTAGAGTCTTAGTTTAATCACTGATGGTATTCGTCTAGATTCTTGTTAATATGGCAATTAGAAGAACTTGACTTGACACTCACCTTGAAGGAATTTATTACGCCACTCAGACCACTGCTCAGAACAGATGAGTGATCAAGTCTGCGGTGTTCTGAGGGCAACATATACAACTCGTGTTTTAAGATTTTCAAAGAGTTTTTCTAAATGACAAAATTCCTACAATATTTAGGATTGCTTTTTAATGTTTTGTCTAGGAAAGAGTTCTTTCATAAATAAATTTGGTTTTCCTAAAAAGATATTTTGAAAAGATTCTATCTTATCTTTTAAGATATGATTTCCTAAAAGGATATTGTTGAGAAATTTAATTCCTATTAGGATGCTGAGTATTTTTGGGAGTTATTACAAAAATCAAATACCTTTTTGTGGGTATAAAATCTCTTACCTCTCAACACTATGGTTCATGGTTTTTCAAAGCTAAAAATCGGGTTTTCTGTGAGCTTATTTTTCTAAGTGAAAAACCTTCAAGGATTGTGCTGAATTGAGTTGTATCTATTGGCATAATAGGGATTATAATTGTACCTTACATTTAGCTTGGTTAGAATCATTTAATGTAAGGTGTTTTTTCTATTCTTTTCTTTCATAAGTGAAGTTTAGAGTGTGTCCAAGTCTTGAGAGACTTTGGACGTGTTCGGTGACTAGCTCTCAGGTGGAGACTAGTTACGTGTGTATGTAATGAGGGTATCAGGGGAGACTAAGTTACGTGGGTGATGCAGTCACGAGTGTTACAAAGTGTAACGAATTAGGCCCGTGCCAGTGAAAGTCTTTGCTGAAATCCTACTGAGGTAGGTCGTGGTTTTTACACCTCAATTGGCCCAGAGGTGGTTTTCCACGTAAAAATATTATGTCTTCTTTATTTCCGCATACTGTTTTGTTTTTGCCTAACAGCAAACACCTCTCCAACCAATTCTCACGAGTGTTCTGAAATAAAACGAAAAAGTTGGAAAACACAATTCACCCCCCTCTTGTGTCCTTATGAGCCTTGAATTCTAACAAGTGGTATCAAAGCAGGTTCTCATAAATTAGGCTAACACCTTGAGAGATCCTGTAAGAATGAGTGCACCATAAGGAATCTTGGAAGGTCAATCTGTGACCAGACCTCCCTACTTCAGTGGACAACTCTACAGTTGGTGGAAAAATCGGATGGAGAACTATATCCAAGCTGAGGAATATGAGTTGTGGATGCTCATTGTGAATGGTCCTTACATTTCAGTGAAACTCACAACTGATGGGAAGATTGATCCTAAGGAGCCAAAGGAATTCGACTCAGATGATTTTAGAAAGATGAAGAAAAACGCCAAAGCCAAGAACATGCTATATTTTGGACTTGGACCTGACGAGTACACTCGCATCTTAAAGTGTGAATCCACGAAAGAGATATGGAATGCCCTTCAAGCAGCTCACGAAGGAACCAATCAAGTCAAGCAGTCCAAAATGGAGCTGCTGGTGAGGAAATATGGGCTATTCGAGATGAGTGACAAAGAAACAATCATGGACATGCATACTCAGTTCACCCATATTACTAATGAGTTAAAATCGTTGGTTAGGAAGATCCTACGAATTTTACCTCATTCATGGGAATCAAAGGTCAATGCAATCCAAGAAGCAAAGAAGATAAATAAGATCTCCTTGGATGAGCTTATTGGGAATCTACAAACATATAAGCTAAAGAAGAAACTCCCAGATGAAGGAAGAAGAGAAGAAAGACCGAGGACTCGTGCTAAAAGCTAGAGAAAGCAATAGGTCAAATTTTGATGAAGAAGGAATGACCATGATTGCTCGAAAATTCAAAAAAATCTTCAAGAAGGCTAAAAGCAAATACAAGAAGGGCAACACCAGCAAGGCTAAGAACAGTGATCATGATTAGTTCTCAGGATGTTTCAAGTGCGGAAAGCAAGATCATGTTGTGAAGAATTGCCCCTTGCTAAAGGAAGAATAGGGGTCAGAACAGGTTCGAACCAGAGGCAGAAAGTCGCAGTTAACTAATGCTGAAAAATGGTTCACCAAGGCAATGGTGGCAGCCTAGGGTGATACCTCAGAAGAAGATGAGGATTCTTAGGATGAAGAAGAAGCAGTAGCTCTCATGGCTCGAAGTGAATCTGATTTAGACTTTGATTCAATCGAGAGTCTCAAGAAGGAGCTACGTAATCTTAGCAAGAAAAAACTTGAAAAATTAGTTTTTTCATTGATGGAGGAATGTGAAGTTGTAAATACTGAAAATTGCATGCCTAAAAGTACCCACTCAGAATTGGAAAAGGATGTTAAGAGACTGGAAAGAAAGAAGCAAGAACTTAAGCCTATGAATGAAGTGTTCACTTGTGAGAAGCTCGAAATTGATAAAAAGGCCCTTGCTTTAGATAATGAATTAGATATCCTTAAGGACCTAATGGACAAGAGAGAGGAAGCGTTCAACACTAAATTCTCAAAGTTGGAAAGTGAGTCTTCAAAATTAAAGCTTAGTCTAAAATCCTAGATGAATGAAAACAGGCGCTGGAACAGTTCTTCAGAAGCTTTGAAATGGGTAAATACTCACCATAACCAAAACAGAAAGGGTTTAGGTTTTGTGAATAGAGGTGTTACTAAGCTAGTAGATAGGAAATATGTTGGTTTGCCAGAAAATATAATCTGTTTTCATTGTGGAAAAACCGGTTATTATCGTTATGCTTGCTCCTTGAGAAAAAGGGCCATAGATAGAAATTCATTGTATGTTAGACAAATATGGATTAGAAAAGATGAGCTAAGTTCCATGTAAAAGAAAAGGATGGGACCCAAGTGGATATGGGTTCCCAAGACTAACACTTAGTTGTTTTGTAGGCTAAAGTGAGAGGAGGCAACTGACTATGGTATTTGGATAGTGGTTGCTCAAGGCATATGACTGGAGATAAATCAAATTTTCTCTCACTTATAGCCTTTGATGGGGGGAGAGTGGCATTTGGAAACGACAAGTCCGGGACAATTGTTGGTGTAGGTAAGATAGGTAAATCACTCTCTTACTCAATTGATAACGTATACCTAGTAGATGAGTTACAACATAATTTGCTAAGTGTGTCCCAATTGTGTGATAAAGGTAATCATGTTGGATTCACTTCAGATCAATGTTTGATTACCAACATCAAATCTGGAGAAGTTGTGTTGAGGGGGAAGTGACACAACAATGTTTATAAAGCATGTGTTCTTGCACTTCCCCAAAATCATTTGACTTGCTTAAGTGTTCTTGATGATGATGTTATGCTCTGGCACAAGAGGCTAGGTCACGTTAGTCTTTCCGTGTTAAACAAACTTGTTTCTAAAGATCTAGTTATTGGCTCACCTTCCATCAAGTACAATGATGACAAGGTATGCGATGCTTGTGTCAAAGGAAAGCAAACCAGAATTTCATTCAAGTCAAAGAAGAATGTTAGCACTTACCGGCCCCTTGAGCTATTACATGTTGATTTGTGTGGACCCATGAGGATCACAAGTAGGGGCGAGAAGAGGTATGTGTTTGTCATAGTGGATGATTACTCTCGTTTCACTTGGACCTTATTTTTAGCTTCTAAAGATGAATCTTTTGAAAAGTTTGTTGTATTTCTTAAGAAAACTAAAAAGACAGTAGAACAGTCATTAATAAGTCTTAGGTCTGATCATGGAAAGGAATTTGAAAATTCAAGTTTCATTGACTATTGCAATGAACATGGTATTGATCATAATTTTTCTACCCCAAGAACACCCCAACAAAACAGGGTAGTAGAACGGAAAAATCGTACTCTAGAAGACATGACTAGAACTATGCTTGTTGCTAGTGGTCTTCCTAGAAATCTTTGGGTAGAAGCATTGAACACAGTCCGTTACATTATTAATAGATGCATGGTCAGACCTCTTCTTAATAAGACTCCTTATGAACTTCTCAAAGGGCAAAAACCCAATATTATGCACCTAAGAGTCTTTGGTTGCAAACGTTATGTGCACAATAATAGGAAGGAACCCTTGGGAAAGTTTGACCTTAGGAGTGATGAGGAAATTTTCTTAGGATACTCTTCACATAGTAAAGCTTACAAAGTATTCAACAAAAGGACTCTATGTGTTGAGGGGAGTGTATATGTATTGTTTGATGAAACTAACTCCTTGGTTGAGAATAATGCACATGATGAAGATTTTAATCTTGGACCTACAAGAAAAGACAATGGTAAGATGCTTGAAAGTGAACCACTTCCTGACGCTAATGGTAAGGAAAGTGGGCAGGAAGTAGACCAATCAGGGGTAAGCTCTGTTGATCCTGATATGGATCGAAACCAACCCACTCAACCCTAGCTCTCTCAGACAGATCAGGGAACAAACTTCAGAACTGATCTGGAACCTGGTTCTACTAGCCATCAGGAGAGAGTGAAAAGCGAATCTGTGGATCCTTTCATTTTACGACCTTGGAAGCACCAAAGCTCGCACCCTCTTGACCAAATTATATCTAATATTAATTCAGGGGTACAAACCAGATCTAAGCTTAGAAGATTTTGCACTTTCTATGCTTTTTTATCTAACATTGAGCTTAAAAATGTTCATGAAGCTCTTGCAAATTATGATTGGGTTATAGCCATGGAAGAAGAGCTTCATCAGTTTGAGAGGAACAAGGTTTGACATTTAGAACCACAGCCTAAGGACAGATCAATAATTGGAACCAAGTGGGTGTTCAAAAACAAGCTTGATGAGTTCGAAACAGTCACTTGGAATAAGGCCAGGCTGGTGGTCCAATGGTACAATCAAGAAGAAGGGATTGATTATGAGGAAACATTTGCACCCGTAGCAAGGATAAGGGCTATTCGTATCTTGGTAGCCTTTGCAACCCACATGGAGATCAAGTTGTACCAAATGGATGTCAAAAGTGCATTTCTCAATGGACATCTTAAGGAAGAGGTATATGTAAAACAACCCCCTGGTTTTGAAAGTCATGATTTTCCAAACCATGTTTTCAAACTTGACAAAGTACTTTATAGTTTAAAACAAGCTCCTAGAGCTTGGTATGAACGATTGTTAAGTTTCTTAATTGATAATGACTTTCAAAGGGGTAAGGTAGATAATACCTTGTTTCTCAAATCTAAAGGGGAACATTTGTTGATTGTAAAAGTATATGTCGATGACATTATATTCGGTGCAACCAACAATGATTTATGTTATGAATTTTCAAAATTGATTAGGAGTGAGTTTGAGATGAGCATAATGGGCAAGCTTAATTTTTTCTTAGGTTTGCAAATTAAACAAACCTCAAACGGAACTATGATACATTAACAAAAATATGTCAAGGAATTACTTAAGCGGTTTGGGATGGAATCGGCTAAGCCCATGGACACTCCCATCTCTCCTTCAACCAGGTTGGTGATGGATGTTGGAAGTCTTTCAATTAATGATAAATCATATAGGGGCATGATAGGGTCACTCCTATACCTAACCGCTAATCGACCTGACATTGTTTTTAGTGTTGGTTTGTGTGCCGTTTTTAGTTAAATCCAAAAGAAACACATTTAAAATCTGTAAAAAGAATTTTTAGATATTTGAAACACACATTGGATCTGACACTATGGTATCCACAAGGATGCAACTTTGACCTCATTGGGTATGCTGATGCTGATTATGCTAGATTTCTAGTTGATAGAAAAAACACCTTACGTATGGTTACTTTTCTTGGATCCTGTTTCATCTCTTGGTCTACAAAGAAACAACACTCAGTTGCCATGTCCACAGCTGAAGCCAAGTATGTAGCGACTGCTTCTTATTGTGGTCAACTGCTGTGGATACAGCAACAACTCAAGGACTTTGGTGTTGACACGGGATGCATTCCCATATTTTATGGTAACACAAGTGCAATTAACTTTGCCAAAAATCCGTGTCAACATAAAAGGACTAAGCATATTGACGTTTGTCATCACTTTTTAAGAGACAATGTTGAAAAGGGCTTGATTTCAATGAATTTTTGTGCCACTAATAAACAAATTGCTGATATTTTTACCATGACACTGAGTAGAGAACAGTTTGAAAGGAATAGGCTTGAATTGGGTTTGATTAAAAGAACTTGAGAGTACTTCATCGACCCCCAATGATTGACTAGTAAGGTTTTAGACCAATAAATTAATTCAATAGATGCATTCCACTCTCTGTGCTGTTATTAGCATATGTATGGAATTTGACATGCTGACAGTTATTGAGGTCTAATGATATTACCCTTACTGTCCTTTGATACCTAATATATGGCAGTCAGAACAGGCGCTAAGAACAGGCCTGACCACTGGTTATACCATATGCTAATCAAGTTACCATATTTTTACATGTGTTGGAAATTGGATTTTTTCTTTTATTACACCTACTCTGAAAATCTGTAGCTTTTCCCAAGGTATGATGATTCCTTGGCATGCAAAATTTTTTTTCTCTCTTTCTCTCTAAAACTGACGGCCGAAAAAGGGAAGGATATATTTTTTTTGTTATTTGCGGTCAACTCCTTTCAAACCACTTTCCATTTTCTCAACCACCTTCCCCCCTCTCCTCAAGAACCCCCATCTCCCTCCTCTTCCTAAAACCCTTAAAACCCTACCTCTTTCCTTCCTCGAGCTCTTTAATGGCACGAATTCCGGACCATGGCGCGTCCTCTGGTCGTAAATCATGACACCCCCGCTCACTTCAAGTCGTGCAATCAAGAAAACGAAAAGGGATGCTGCTCGATCTAATTACGGAACCATCATTATCGCCGGCGGCAGCTAATCTGGTACCCACGTATGGTCTTTCTTCCTTTATCTTTCAATTTCTGAAAAGTGTTGATTTGAGGCCCGTAGGAATTAAACTTGAGGCCATACCCCCTGTAAGTCAGTTTTGGGATAGGATTTAGTGCTATATGAAACCCATATGACAGAGTCGAAATTCCCTGAGAAAAGTGTAGAATTTGTGACTGTGGAGGATTAGGTTGAGGAGCCCGATTTGCATGAAGACCCTGCTTGTGACCTTGAAGAAGATGAACCTCTTCTACGGTTCACACGAACTGTGAAACCAACCCCAAAAACCACCCCTCAAATGGCAGCCAAACCATACGCTAGATGCAGAGTCAAGACCACCACAACACCCATTGTGCCTCACACCACTATCCAAATCACCTGTGAAAACAGCCTCCATCCCACTGGACCTACCCGAGGATAGGGTTGCTAGACCTTCAAAGAAGCCTAAATCCACTACTGAAACACTGTTCAAATCACTTGTGAAAACAGCCTCCAAAACGCCTTCCCCAACTATGCCCTTGAAGAAACTTTCCCCAAAATGGGGTTCTCCAGAACAGGGGTCTGACCTGGGTGAAAGAAGTGAGGAACCCTCAAAAAAGAAATCAAGGAAATCAATGACCCAGGGGAAAAGGTATAGACATTTCCTGCAAAAAATCGTGGTGTGAGGGAAGATAGTGAAGGTGTTATACTTCCAAGAACAGGGCTTAGAGGTGTTCTTGGACATATTGAGAGCACAGGGTTGGCTGGATACATTTACCAATACTAAGAGGGGTTGCTCAGTACCTGAATTGGCTGAATTCTATGCCAATTGTGTGGTCACTAATGGGATAATGACTAGTTTTGTTCATGGTCGGGAACTTTGTTTTGATGCTGATAATTTGGGAGCTTGGCTTGGGGTACCCTTTAAAGGGTTTGATGTGCATGTAAGGGAGGATAAAACTGTGCTGAGCAATGACCAACTGTTGGATCTCACCAGAAAGCTAGCCCAACAACTTGATCTAAGTGAACCCCGGTCTGTGAGAAAGGGGAAAATGTAGCCTTTACATCGGTTGTTATTCTGATTTGTCATTAAGAATGTGATTCCTCGGGGCCAGGGACACAATCTTGTAGACCCTATGGACATGTGCCTTATTGACCTCTTCGATCGGGGAGAGCCAATTAATTTGCCTGCTATCATGATTAGTCATGTCGGATGGATTGCCAACACTTCCAGAAGTCATGATATGGGCTATGGCTTTCTTTTGACTTTGATGTTTGAGACTCTAGGGATCCCCTTGCAAAAGAGAATGGGCTTTCAGGTCACCGATGAAATAGGGAGTAACACTTTACTTGGGTGTGGGTTCTAAATTAAGAAGAGTGATGGAACCGTGTTAGAACAAGGACCCAAAAAACCTTTTGGCCCTGGTCCCAGTCCTGTTTCTAGTGCGGCAGCATCTTTCAGCACTACCACAGTTGCGACTCTCATCCAGGACTAGCTCCATCTAAAGGCGGAGATTGCTGAAGTGAAGTAAGCACTGACTGAAGAAAAGGCCTTGAATGCGCAGCGCCATGAGGATATTCTTCATGCCCTCTTTGCCCTCATGGCCAAACGTGCTCCATCCTCCTCTTCTCCTTGATTCATCTCTATTCTTTGCCCTATTCCCACCAACACTATGCGCTTTTCTATTTGGTTAATCTTGATTTTGCATGTGATTGATAATGCTTATATTCTGCATGTGATTGATAATGGTTATATCTGTTTTTAGTTTGGTTTGGTTATGCCATGCCATTGCTTGCCTTTGTTGTTCTGTGTTTGTGCGTAACTGGGATGGCCAATATCATTATGCACTATATACTTGACTGTATCGCTGTTATTTTTCCTCATTACCCGTGGTGGTGGGTGCATCCCCCCTGAATTCATGCATGTGGCCTTCTACACTTTTTGATGATGTCAAAAGGGGGAAGATGAGTATGATCATCTTCTGATTAAAACTACCTATTTTAAGCTGACTTCCTATTCTCATTATTCTCTCTTATGTGTACTAGACACCTTGAACTCTTTTGTCACTAATATTTTTGCCCTTTGCCTTGTCTCATTTTTAATGGTCAGTTGGTTTGGCATCATCAAAAAGGGGAAATTTGTTGAACCAATCATGTGTAAAGTTTTGATGATAACAACCCAAATGTATTGATCTATATGATAGTCTATATGCTATTATGCCATGCTTGAGTTCAGGTTACAAACACCCTGGAGATCAGTTCGAAGGAGCTCGGAACATCAAAAGTGGAATATGTGCACAACATCAACAAAGTACAGGAGTCTTAGAGTCTTAGTTTAATCACTGATGGTATTCGTCTAGATTCTTGTTAATATGCCAATTAGAAGAACTTGACTTGACACTCACCTTGAAGGAATTGATTATGCCACTCAGAACACTGCTTAGAATAGGGTGAGCGATCAGGTCTGCGGCGTTCTGAGGGCAACATATACAACTCGTGTTTTAAGATTTTCAAAGAGTTTTTCTAAATGACAAAATTCCTACAATATTTACGATTGCTTTTTAACGTTTTGTCTAGGAAAGAGTTCTTTCTTAAATAAATTTGGTTTTCCTAAAAAGATATTTTCAAAAGATTCTATCTTATCTTTTAAGATATGATTTCCTGAAAGGATATTGTTATGAAATTTAATTCCTATTAGGATGCTAAGTATTTTTAGGAGTTATTACAAAAATCAAATACCTTTTTGTGGGCATAAAATCTCTTACCTCTCAACACTATGGTTCAGGGTTTTTCAAGGCTAAAAATCGAGTTTTCTATGAGCTTATTTTTCTGAGTGAAAAACCTTCAAGGAGTGTGATGAATTGAGTTGTCTGTATTGGCATAATAGGGATTGTAATTGTACCTTACATTCAGCTTGGTTGGAAGCATTTAACGTAAGGTGTTTTCTCTATTCTTTTTTATCATCAATGAAGTTTAGGGTGTCTCCAAGTCTTGAGAGACTTTGGACGTATTGGGTGACTAGCTCTCAAGTGGAGATTAGTTACGTGTGTATGTAAGGAGGGTTTCGGGGGAGACTAAGTTACGTGGGTGATGTAGTCACAAGTGTTACAAAGTGTAACGACTTAGGTCCGTGTTAGTGAAAGTCTTTCCTGAAATCCTGCTGAAGTAGGTCGTGATTTTTACACCTTAATTGGGTTAGAGGTGGTTTTCCACGTAAAATTATTGTGCCTTCTTTATTTCCGCATTCTGTTTTGTTTCTGCCTCACAGCAAACACCTCTCCAACCAGTTCTCATGAGGGTTCTGAAACAAAATGAAAAAGTTGGAAAACACAATTCACCCCCCTCTTGTGTCCTTGTGATCCTTGAATTCTAACAAAGATATATAAAACTGATGGGATAAAAGACATATAAAACTGATTAAAACATTAGCCATTTGATGATCGTAAAATATTTAGTGGAGTAGATTAATTTGATCGACCGAATAAAGATAAAATTAAAAAAGGGGGGAAAATCTTTTGGGTGGTTGTCTGGTCTCCCTTGTTTGTTTTCATTGGATCATCTCAATTTTGTTGGTGACTTCAGTGTAGAGTTATCGGTGAAATTTGTCTTGGTATGTTTTTCTTCCTCTCATTCATATGACTTTCATTGTTTTTTAAAAACGAAAGGTAATGTCAGGTCTCGTGGCGAGAATACATTTAGTTTAGGGTTGGGAGTATGGTTAAATTCCACTGTGTTGCGTAGAGGGTTATTGATAGGTTTGAAGAACATATTGGAGGAGAGAAGTTTCTGAGATTGTAGAGAGAACTTAGAGCTTCTCTCTCTAAGAATGGAGAATGATTACACACTAGTGATATACACAACTAATGGCTTAAATACATGTGGTGATATGAACAGAAGTAAACTAACCGAGCTAACTAACTCTTAACAACCTGCGCTGACTGCACATGAAATAGAAAGAGAGAAAAACTAATTTTTATTTATTCTAACACCCCCTTCAAGTTGGAGGGTGTAGAGATCCCCAACTTGCCAAGCAAAAAATGATGTCGAGGGCCTTGAGGAGGCTTGGTGAATAAGTATGCCAATTGAATACCAGTGCTAATGTGAGACCAGCTGGCCAAGCCTTCATGGATTTTTTCTCTGACAAAATGACAATCAAGCTCTAAATGCTTGGTTGTCTCATCGAATATAGGGTTCTTAGCAATGTAAATTGCGGCCATACTGTCACATTTGAGAGGAACATGCCATATAGAAGAAATTTGAAATTATGAAAGTAATCTGGTGAGCCAAGCTAGCTCAGTAGTGACAGCTCTCATGGATCTGTATTAAGCTTCAACAGAAGATAGGGCCACTATGGGCTGCTTTTTGGACTTCCAAGATATGGGACTCCCTCCTAACATGATAAAGAAACCACTAATGGACCTCCTGGTACAAGGAAATTGAGCCCAGTTTGAGTCACAAAAAGCGACAAGCTTGAAATCATCTCTATTGTTGAAAAACAACCCTTGAGATGGATCTCCACCGACATATCTTAGAGTATGTAAAGCTGCTGTTAGATGTTCCTGAGTGGGAGCTTGAAGAAATTGGCTCTAATACTGGATTGAGTATGAGAGATCAGGCCTGGTCTTTGTGAGATAATTCAACTTGCCTACCAACTTTCTGTAAACAGAAGGATCGGCCAAGAGTGTAGAAGAACCAACAGTTGTGGGAGGTATCCTCATAGGACATGTAGTTGAGGGGAAAGAATCACACTTGTATTCTTGAATAAGATCTTGGGCAAATTTTCTTTGAGTGAGAACCACCCCATCAGAAACATGTAAAACTTCCATTCCTAGGAAGTAACTGAGGATCCCCAGATGTTCAAACTTGAATTGTTGATCTAGAAAATTTTTTAATGCTGATATCTCAGTAGGATCATTCCCATTGATGACAATGTCATCCACATAAATAGCAAGGATCACAATGGAGAAATTTTGAACTTAGTGGAATGAGGAATGATCATTCCTTGAGTGTTGAAACCCAATAGATCTGAGAGTGTCTGAGAGTTTTGTATACCATTGTCTCGAGGCTTGTTTCAAGCCATAGAGAGATTTCCTTAGCCGTAGGCCATGTTGGGATGAGGGATAACCAGCCCAGGTAGAGGTGCCATATAGATTTTTTCATCTAGATCCCTATGAAGAAAGGCATTATTAACATCCAATTGATGCATAGGCCACCCTTTTTTGACTGTTGTGGCTATAAGGCTTCTGATGGTAGTCATTTTGACCACAAGAGAGAATGTTTCTATGTAATCAATACCCTCTTTTTGAGTGAAAACTCTAACAACCAATCTAGCCTTACACCTTTCAACAACACCATTTGCCTTGTACTTGACTTTATACACCCATTTATAACTAATGGGTTTCTTTCTTAGGGGTAAAAGTACCAAATCCCAAGTATGATTAGCATCTAAAGCCTCAAACTCCTTCTTCACGACCTCTTAGCAAACTGGTTGATTTGCAGCTTCTGCATAACTGAGTGGCAGTTTCATAGTTTCCAAGTTTGTCAACAAAGTATGAGCTTGAGCAGATAAGACACTGTCACTGGCTGTAGAAACATTACAACAAATGGAGGGGATAGTATTTGAACAACAATCTTTTCCATCAAAGGATTTATGAGCAAAGGAACACATGTAGTCTTTAAGATATGGTGGAGGTTTATGGGTTCTGGTGGATCTCCTGGTACATTCAACAGATGGGACAATGGTGTTGTGAGGTGAAGAATTGGAAGAATGAGAGTTTGAGGGCTGAGTATTTGGGATGAAGTTTGAGTGTAACCCTATGTTTTCAGAGTTTGAAGACATGGGTTGAGGTATAAGAGATGAAATTTCTATTGCTGTGGGAGTGTCAACATGCTGGAAACCAAGGGCAGGTTGTTCTGGTGGTGGAGGAGACTGATGTTGAGATATGGATTCATGGAAAGGGAATAGTTTGGGAAAATTACCTTGGGTAAAAGTCTGATATGGTATCACATGCTCATGGAATATGACATCCCCAGAAACAAAGACTTTGTTGGTTTCTAGGTTTAACAGCTCGTAAGCCTTCTATCCAAAGGGGTATCCCAAAAACACACAAGGAACAAATCTTGTATGAAATCTATCCCTGCTAACCTTTAAAGTAGATGCATATCACAAACAACTAAAAACCTTAAGCTGTGCATAGCAGGGAACTTCTCCACACAACAGTTGACAGGGGTTGAGACCTTTGAGCACTTTGGAGGGGACTTTGTTGATGAGATATGTAGCAGCTAGGACACACTCTCCCCAATGCTTTAAGGGTAATCCAGATTGAAATAAAAGAACTCTTGATGTTTCAAGAAGATTCTTATGTTTTCTCTCAACCACTCCATTCTGTTGCGGTGTCCCAACACAGCTAGATTGATGAACAATCCCTTTTGAAGAGAAAAAAAGCTATGGCCTCATTGCTACTGCCTAATTTAATGGCATTATTTGATCTTATGGTCTGTACAGTGGCATGATACTGTATTTTGACCATATCTACAAGAGCTCTAATCAAAGGAAAAGCATTGCTTTTGCAGGCAAGAAGATGAGTCCAAGTGGACCTGCTGTAATCATCCACTATAGTCATGAAATATCTATAACCATTGTATGTCTGTACATGATATGGGCCCCAAAAATCAATATGTATTTGCTCAAAGACATGAGTGCTATGTATCTGACTGTGGGGAAAAGGGAGTCTGTGTTATCGAGCGTTGGAACAAATAGAACATTGTTTTATTAACTCACGAGAAATGGAACCATGTAACAAGCCTAAACTATAAAGCTTGTGAAAGGAAGATGTCCTAGTTTAGCATGCCAAACAAAGGTGTTATCATGCTGAAAACTAGCATTACAAACAAACTTACTTGTGTCATCAGTGAACATAGGTCTTGATGCCTTATTATCAATCAAATATGGCTCAAAAATATCTGAAAGCTTGTGCTCATATTCAGGCCTTAAAGACAAACCATGCTCTAGTAGGTATAGTCCTGCCTGATTCTTACCAAGAACCTGTAGCCTTTTCATGGAAGGGGCCTGCATCAGGCAGTAGCTATCTGTAAAAATTACTATGCAACCTTGTTGTCTACATAGCTTGCTAATAGACAACAAATTATACTTGAATGTAGGAGCATATAGGACTTTATGTAGGATAATGTCTTGATTGATCATAACAATACCATAATGAGTGATGTTAATAGACTCTCCATTTGGTAGGCCAACTTTGCAAGGTTTACATAATGCAATCAAGTTGGTGAACATGTGCTTGTGATAACACATGTGATCATTTGCACCAGTGTCAATAATACAACTATTTGGATATTGGAAAACAGAAGATAAACACACATTCTCGGTAATGACAGAAGGAGGTTTACCTACAAAGTTGGCATATATAGTTAAGGAGTTGTACTCAGAAGCCTGAGAGTTCGAAGGAGATCCTGACTTTCCCTTATTGATTGAATATGCCAAAGTAGACTCATTAACTGAGTGGATTGTTTTTGAGATAATCCAAGAATCATATTGTTGTTGTTGTGAAAAGATCTTTCTGAAGTCACAGTTACAGTAGAATGGTCTTCCTCATGGTTTTGGACATTTGCAGGTAGTCTTCTTCCTTTGGTGAACTTAAAGTTTGGGGGAAAACCATACAATCTGTAACATTTGCCAATAGAATGACCAGGTTTCTTGCAATAGTCATAGAACAGTGACGTTCTTCTCCCAAATTGCTCAACCTTTCCTTCATTTTTCTCAGCCTTTCCTTTAGGCTTATCGAGTGGCTTTCTGAAGCTTTGATTCCCCGTTTGATGTCCTTTGTAGGCATCAACACTTAGAGAGCTAGATTCAGTAAGGAAGTGGCCAGTGCCTCTCACTTGCCTTTGTTTTTCTTCTTGTATCAACATGGAGTAAATCTGACTGATAGTAGGTAATGGATTCATCATTAAAATGTTACCTTTGATGGCATTGTAGCTATTATTTAGTCACATGAGAAATTGTACAAGTTTTTGTTTCTCCTTTCTCTTGAGTAATTTTCCAGCAGACTCACATGAATAGACTAGAATATCATCTAGATTAATCATTTCATCCCACAAGGTCTTGATGTTGGTGAAATATGATGCTATGTCACTTGATCCTTGACTGACATTGCAAATTTCTTTCTGTATTTGATAAAATTTTGCTCCATTGGCTTGACCATACATTTTCTCCAGTTGAATCCACATATCTCTTGCAGATTTGGCATAAATGATACTGTCACCAATGTCCTTGGTCACCACATTCAGGATCTAAGCCATGACCATGACATTACAGTTAGTCCATCTTTTCAAATTAGAAGAAGTGGAAATTGGCCTTGTGAGAGTTCCATCAATGAAGAATAACTTGCGTTTAGTGGATAAAGCAATCAACATTGCTCTTACCATGATCCAAAGCCATTTCCATCGAAAACCTTTGAAACCAGCAGCATTCCTAGATGATCTGATGGATGCAAATTGTATGCCTATGTAAGATCTTCAGCTGAAAGGTTGTTAGAATTGGACATTTTCTGCCGTTGATGTAGGAGAAAGCTATCCACGCTCTCAATCAAATCAAATTTGATCGATCGAAGAGGAAATGAGAAAAGAAATTTGATCAATTTAATGATATGAATCGGATGATGAAAAAATGAATCAACCGATGATTAATGAAACAAAAGAGGAAGAATAGTTGATGATTGATGATCAAAAAATTGAATCAACGCTATGATAGCATGTTAGGTTTGACGAACAGATTGGAGGAGAGGAGTTTCTGAGATTGTAGAGAGAACTTAGAGCTTCTCTCTCTAAGAAAGGAGAATGATTACACACTAGTGATATACATAGCTAATGGCTTAAATACATGTGCTGATATGAACATAAGCAAACTAACCGAGCTAACTAACTCCTAACAACCTGTGCTGACTCTACATGAAAGAGAAAGAGAGAAACTAATTTCTATTTGTTCTAACAGTTATCACTAGTGTTGGCGTTCTTGCCCTGCACAAGCGTGTCTAACAGTGAGAATTTGTTAAACTTTGTCTGATTTAATTATTCAAATTGGTTAGATTAAAAAAACTGCAAAATTATTATTTTTTTTTGTCTAAATTTTACATCTCATTTATAAACTACGTTTGTGAATCTAGTTTGAGTCTTTTGACCTAATTTAAGTTTGTGAAAGGAAAAAATTGGATGCATAAAGTATTTTATCCAAATAAACCTTTCATAATGACTGACTTTACATTTGAAATAGTTAATATGTTGTTCATAAAAATTATTAACACTCGACCATATTATTCGAAACAATATTATGCATAATTTGTTAGAACACTTAGTTGTTAGTTAAAACTTATGTTACATTAGGGTCGATATTTTTCTTTTTTCTGATGGAAATCCATTTTTGATTTTTATTGTACATACACATAATAAACCATTGTTTTGTTTGGAATTATTAATTCTTTTAAATAAAATGGTAATAGTATATTTAATTATATGCCACTACCCTCCCTATGTAATATAGATAAATTTCTCAATTTTCATATATTTAGTGAAACATAGGTTCTTAAATGAATAAATTAAATACGGCTATAACTCATATCTTGACATAACTGTTATTAGTTTTACCAGTATTAGTAGTTGATCCATATTTAAAATATCATTTAGTGTAGAAAAAGGCCTTTAGAAATATCAAAGGTTGTTGACTCTATGAGTCAAACATTGATTTTGATGATGGCGAACAATTTAGAGATTTTTAATATATGAAATGGTGGTGTTTTGTGATTTTATAATTAACCCATTTCATATATACTATTGTTATTGGTCCAGGATATTTGTTCATATGATCCTATATATTTTTGGATTAATTATTTTGATCCGACTTATTATCTTACCATGTCATGAAATGAGATTCAAATGAAATTTGAAATCTCTTATTATTAGAAATATATTATAAGAGATATTATGTCACATTATGGGAAAGATTTATGGATTCTATATCACCACAGTTTGTTGACACTTATATCTTAAAAGACATCCTAGAAATATTTTATTTGATCGAAATTTTGGATTAAGAGATTATTGTCACAAAAGGATCTCGCCTCCAAGATTAATCTTGAGTAACCACACTTGAAGTTAAATTTTGAATTTTAATACTCAAGTTAGTCAATAATCATATCAGATTATTTACATGCATGTGACATTGTCATTTATTAAGTATGTGATCATATCTTGAGATTAATATGTTATATTATTGCTTTCTTTATTTAATGTTTTGCATAAGACATGATTGTCATATCATGTCTTGATGAAATAGCATTGTGACGATCATAATTGCTGTGCAAAAATAATATCATAATGTTTTAAAAGAAAATCACAAATTGATTAAATCATATTGACTGATTAATGTCTTTCCATGGCTATGTAAGTCATGCTTGGTATAATGCAAAGATTACTTAATAAGCTTGATTAACATGCTTGTCATATCTTTTATTGATGGCTAAAATCCTATTGGTTTTATAGTATTGTTATGGACACACATGTCAACATTGTGTCATGGATCATTGTGCATACACTAGTGTGACATTTGTCATGCTTAAATGATATTTGTAGATCATGTTAAAGAAGGAAGTCAAAAGGATTAGGTTATATGTGATCATATCTTGCAAATCAATCAAAGAAGAGGCTTACTCAAATTTCAAGATTGCTTCCATTTAGAGACAAGCAAAGTAAATGCCAAGATGACTATAAATATGAGAAGCTTTAGTAAGTCCAAGGCATCCATTCAAGTGATAAAAGTATTCAGCTTGTCCATTCAATTCTCACTTAAGCTATTATTCCAAAAAGTTCTATTGAGGTTAAAATTGTGTGGTGAGATAAAAAAACATTATTAGGGTGAACTAAATCTTTACTTGGTATCAAAGCAAGTGCCATAATTTTGAGACTTAACTAACTATAGCTGGATACTATGGCTATTCTATCAAGTGCCCCTATTAATTGTCCTCCAATTTTTATTAGCACTGACTTTTCTCTTTGGAAGTGTAGGTAAAGTCTTATGTCAAATCAATTGACCTCCATCTTTGGAACATTTTTATAGATGGTCATTTTATCCCATCTGGATAAAAAAATGATGGTGTCACCATTTCCAAGCCAAAAGAAAAGATAAATCGAGAAGAGAAAGAGAGGCTTAAGAAAAATGCATTGGCTTCATACATTTTACAGTGTTCTTTACATAATGATATTTTTAATCGTGTTTCTTCTTCTGAGACAACCTAGTGAATTGTGGGAAAAATGCTTGCTTATGTACAAAGAAAAGAATAAAGAAAATACCATTTTGTCAAAAATGTGCAACATGCCTGAAAATTTATATAT
>JACYFF010003369.1:53661871-53680625 GCA_017589665.1 Selenicereus undatus
TATATATATATATAGATATACATACACACATATACATATACATATATGTATGATAGGAAGAATTTGAGTTTTAAATTTATAACCCCAAGTGCAAGGTTTTATCGTCGAGTACTCAGGGTGTTGTCCACTGGGAGTTGGGTTTCAAGTATCGAGATTAGCTTAAGTGTTCAATCTAGGACATATGAAAGGAAGAAATAAAGAAAAGCTAAACTAAACTAATGTAAGAAAAAAAGGTGGCTTAAGACTATGATTTGACCAAATGATTAACTAAATAGCCGAGATAAGTCCTAACCTACCCGACCTCAACTAAGAACAAGGTTGTGCCATCAAAGATCACCCAAGTCCTCTCTCAAGGGTCATAAGCTAGCCTAATTAGCCCAACCACCTATTCTCATGGGGTTAGCCCAATTAGGCCACAAAACTAGCAACCCTCAGACTTAGCTAGAATCAAGACTATTTTCATGTCCCGAACCCGACTATCTCCTCTCCCACACTAGCAAATCAACCTCACCTTTCGGCAAAAGTCAATTGCCTAAAAACAAAGATGAAAGATCTCTCAAGCATTTCATCGAACACTTGACGGACGTGAGGAAAAACTCTAAGTTCTAAGCATAATTCGGGTGTGGTTAGGCCTAATACAAGTCTGATTAGCCATCAAAGGGCTAATCACAATCCAAACCAACCAAAATCGCAACTAATTATCACAAAACATAAAAGCCCCAAATAAAACCTAATCTAGCAAACAAGAACATAAACATGAACAAAAAGGGGAGAGGGAAAAAAACTAATCTAACCTAATCAAGCAAATTAACATTGATTAACAATAAAAACTAAACACTTAACGAAACAAAATCAATCACTACCATTGAACTAACATCAAAACATAAACAAGAATAATGTATGAAAAAGAGAGAGAGAGAGAAGAGGAGAAAACATAGGTATGATTTGATGAACTTGAAACCCAAAGCTTGAATCCAAATCCACCAAAATTACAATGTAAATCCCTATTCTAATCTCCCAAAATGGGAATTTTATTTGCTAAACTAACCTAAAACTCTAACCTAAAAATCGCACAGAGAGAGAACGAGACCCCAAATATCCTGGGCGAAGCCTTTTTATACTTGAGCCAAACAGCACACGCAGCAGCCAGGGGCCTGGCCGATGGTCGGCCGTCGCTAGGCCGACAGCCTGGCCCTCGGCAGCCTTTGGTTGGCTACTGGCTTAGCCGGTTGCTGGCCGTCACGCAGTCGACGATTGATCGTCGTTGCCCGATGTTTTGTCTTCTTCTTTAGTTCCTTTTTCGTTCTTTTTGCGGGACTTACTCCGTTGAACTTATTACCAACAAAAGTAAATAAATACAAGTAAAAATTCTAAAGATTAAGTTATTATACAAGCTAAAAATCAGGTAAAAGAGGCACGTAAAATACGACATATTATCACCTAAGTAGGTATATATATATATATATATATACACACACACACACACACACACACACACACACACACACACACACATATATATATATATATATGTTTTAGC
Organism: Selenicereus undatus; assembly: GCA_017589665.1. Lineage (NCBI taxonomy): Eukaryota > Viridiplantae > Streptophyta > Magnoliopsida > Caryophyllales > Cactaceae > Selenicereus > Selenicereus undatus. Next base: position 53,663,412 of record JACYFF010003369.1, read on the forward strand.
AAATCATCTAATATAGATTCATTACATTGCATAATGAGAAAAAACCAAACATTGTAATGTAATTATCATTTTATTACATTACATGAGTGATTGCATTACCTAATCAATTCCATTATATGCATATTACATTACATCCAACCAAACACTACATTACTTATTTGTCAATGATAAACTAAAGTCTGGGCATGTTTTGATGGGAAGGTTTATTTGAAAGTATTTCTTCCAATTGTAATGTATATGAAAAACTATATTTCTTATACAATCAATCTCACCTTAATGTGAAAAACAATGTTCTAATGAGATAACAGTGTAGTTGTTCGGTTGTAAAATTTCATATTTCATACACTCATTAACTCGATTTTTGCTCGCAATTAATTATACTTTCTAGGTTTTTTATTAGGCTGTTGTCTATTTTTCAGGAAATAATGTTGACCCTAAAGAATTTGTGAAAATTAGATTCAAAATGGTGAAAAAGATGAGGAGCATGGAGAAGAATGCAAGACGAAAGGGGCTACCTTGGCTGTTAAGGGCCAAGCCCCACCCGGCCAACCATACAACCATCTTAGGCCAAGAAGCCACATGGCACCATGGCCTGTGGCTAACCACCCAGCTTCTTCTAGCCCATTTTCGCCACTTACACCCACTCCCACTCCAACCCTCGTGTCTTCTTTATCAGTATGACTACCATTTAAGAGGAGTCTTAGGGTGGTTTTTGGGGAGAGTTTTTTTGGAGATTTTAGAGTTAGGCTTAGCTTAGGGTTAGCCACTAAAACCCCAATTAGGAGAAAATAAGTAGATTATGATTTAGTTTGGTTGATTTAATTCAAGCTTGTAGATTTTGAAGTTCCTTCAAACAATTAAGAATAAGTTTTCTCCTCCCTTTCTCTCTGTATTTCATATTTTGATGCCTGCTTAGATTATGTTAGTTTAGTTCTTGTGTTTTATTTTGTTTAGTTAAATGTTTTGTTTTATTGTTAATCCATGCTTAATTAGCTTGTTAGATTAGGTTAGGTTCATTTTCTCTCTTCTCTAGTTCATGTTTATTTACTTGTTTGCTAGTTTGGGTGTAATTAGATTTTATGGTATTCTTGTGATGATTAGTAACTAGTTATTATTGGCTTGAATTGTGATTATCCCTTTGACGGCTAATTAGTATTGGATTAGGCTCAACCACACATAATTTATGCTTTCAATTTAGATTTTCTCTCATGTCCGCCAAGTGTTCGATAAAATGCTTGATTTATGCTGAAGGATGAGGTCAGTTAACTAGTGTGGAAAGAATAGCTGAGATTGCACATGAAAATAATCCAAGTTGCTAATCTAGTAGTCTAATTGGACTAACCTCATTAAAATAGGTGGTTAGGCTAATTAGACTAACCCATGACCCTTGAAAGTGGCCTTGGGTGGTCTTTAATGGTGCAATCGGTCATTTCTAACTGTCAATATAGGTTTGGTAGGTTAGGACTTGCTTTGACTACTTATCATTGATCGATCAAATCACAATCCCTAGCCCCTCGTTTGTGCTTATTAGTATCACTTAGCTTGTTTTTCATTCCCTTTTCACCTAACCTAACTTGAAACACTTGTATTTCTGTACATGAAACCCAACTTCCTATGGATGATACACCAAGCACTAAGCGATAAACCTTGCACATGAAGTTACAAATTTTAAACTTAAATTCTTTCTATCATGTTCATTATATTTTTTATGTAGAAATATTAACCGTAGGCATAATACTAGTGGGTTGTCTCCTCATGGAAATAGACTTAGAATTACCAAGTCAGTTAAAAGATTTAATCTAGATAACGATAGGTTGAATGTAAAGGTAACAACCAAATTAAGCGAGTGAATTGGTTCTTGTCAATAGGAGAGGACTTGAATAAGGGATTAAGGTCACTAATATGCCTACTTTATATGAGCCCTACTTTCCTAGCCAAATCATAACTTAAAGTGGTTGGTTATCTCATTTAGGAACTCCCAGGCCTTCTCTTGAAGAGCAAGGATAGCCTCCAAACAATAAAGCCTCCTATTTTCATGGGGATTTGTTGGTTGGGCCTAAGATAGATAACCCTTCCACCTAGCAAATGCTTAGGCTATTCTCATTAAAGTCAACTATCCTATCCCTTAACCACATTAATTAATGGCTCATCTTTCAATGTAGCCATTAGCCTCAAATGTTAGGTGAAATATTCTTTCTATCATTTCATCGAACACTTGGCTGGAAAGGGGAGGTCCCTCTAGAAATGATGAATCTAAGGCAAAGAAAGCATTACCCATTTTTTATTTAAGCATATTAGATCATGGACCCCTAACCCAAGCGAGAAAGATGACTCCATAATCATCATCATCATATGCAAACAATCACAAATCAATATGATTAATAATAACAAATGAAAGTGATAAAGTAAAACAAAGAGAAAAAGAGAGCAAACTTTAGATTTGAATAGCAAAATGGTAATCAATCTTCAAATTCTTCACAAAGAGTCACCAAACTGAGTCTCTAAACTTAATCACTAACTTAGCCTAACCCTAGAAATTTAGGAGAGTATTTTTCTTATGAAATGAGATATCCAAAAATTGGACAAGTCCACCCTGATGTAGTGGTTAAAACTAACAAAATAAAATGGGGGGATGAAAACGGCTCGCGTGGCCGAAGTGGCCAAGGGAGCCTAGGTGGCCACAGTAACCCCCTTACTTTTGGGCCCATTTTTTCTAGTTGCTGCAGGCTTCGGTGACGAGCGGCATGTTGACCACAGTAGCCATGTTCCCCCTTTTACTTTTCAATTCTTATCTTGTTTCGTTGTTTTTGTTTGTACACTCAAGCCTCGTTCTTGCATCATCTCCTCTCTAACGGTGAGTGTCTTTTTCTCAGCTATCAAGTGGAACACCTAAAAATTGAGATAAAATAATTACAAGAGACAATGTTCCCTGAAAGGGCCAAAGTTGGTCAAATCCCCACTAGATCAAGAGAAAAAAAAGAGTAGAGATGAACCGAAATGGAGCAGAAAAGTTAACAAAAATCGAGGCTTATCATTGGTGGTTAGTTGTGACTAGTCTGAACTCACACATAATGCATGCAAAGTGGTTAAATGACTTAATATTATAATTAAAATATTTAAAAGAAAATCTATAATATAAGATAATGATCACATATTAGTACAAACAAAAATTCCAAGAAAGCTAATCGATTACTTATGATTCAAAAATTAAAAGCATTGCATGTAGTATAACAAAATAAATTAATGAAATCATTATGACATAACTATAAGTCAACTTTAAAACGTTGCATGGTTCATCACTTCTAAGCTTATACCTTTGGTTTAGGTCGAAGATGGTTAAACTATGAATATGCCACATTTGAAGTTCAATTATATTCAAACATAAGCATAGATAAAATGACATTAATAGATGGAACATGATAAAGTGAGAGAATAGAAAAAATTGAATAAAAAATTGAGACAATTATTAGGTAAAAAGCATCTAAATGTGTCATTAAAAGACTCAAACTAGAAAATATCGAGAATATAGTCTTACATGGATTTTTTAATGTGTAACTAATTAGATCAATTATATCTTTTAAATACTTAATATTTAAAAGTTGTTTATTAAATACAAAGGAATGAGGTTAGAGGGCCCGAAAATTAAAACAGCCAAATTAGGAAAGATAAATGAGACATGATGCCTTAGCCAAAAACTCAACAAAATAGAAGTCTTAGCACAAACTTCTTTGATATATACACATTGTAGTTGCTCTTATAGTAAAGAAATTCGCATGAATATAGAAATGATACGAGTAATAAGAAGAAATTGTAGATAGGGGGTAGTAACTCAATCAAGTACAAAAATATATAACGATAAAGATGGTAATTCAATATATGCTAAAACATCTTAAAATTACATTGCGCGGATAACTAAATCCATTTAGAATTAAACAATACAATACCCAAAACAAAACAAAAAATGAACCAAAAGGAATTGGACTAAATGCAATAGCATTTAATTAAAAAATAGCGTAAAGTGAGTGAATAAGTAATTGAGATAGATCTATGTACTGATCCTTCGGAGGTAATAAAAATAAAATAGCATGCAATCAGATACATCAAATAGTAGTAAAAATATTTGAGAAACTTTGATCAATAAAAAATATTTGGTAAAGTATCACAATTTAGAAGCACAATATCTTTATAGAATTTAATATTGCAATAATTTTTTTAATTATTTTAGAGATTAATATGTTTAATATATAAATAATAACAATTTTTACATTAAAGAGATGCTATATGATCTTATCATATAACAATATATGCTTTTATTTTCTAGTTCAAGATCACAAAAAAAATCAGGATTGCCATTTTTACACCAAGCAAAATTTCCTAAGGTACTACTACTTATTTAAATTAATGAAACCCAAATCAAGCCTCAGAAATCAAAAATAAAAGATGGAACATAAAGGTTCAAATTATCTAAAATAGTACATTATACTTTTTTCACAATAATACATTATGCTTCCTAGTTGAAAACATCAACACTCACGTTGTGCTAAAGCCAAGAGAACAAATGAAAGTTAATGAGAGAGCAAACAAGTAAGAGAGAAGAAATGAATTAAATGGAACAAATAAACAAAATAGGGAAAGAAATGATAGAATTCTTCTACCTTGTATCAAACTTCATGCTTTTAAGCCATGTCCTTCCCTTTGATTGCTTCTTGTTGTTTCTACAAATAAAACACGGTTCTTCCATTAGCTAAAAAAAAAAATGCAAAATTTAGATAGAAAAAGAAAGATGGAACACATAAAATAAAAACAAAGGAAATTACCAATGAAATAGTTTCAAAATTCATCTATGTGATGCATTTCTGTCAAATTATTCTCGGTAATTTACAGAAACATTGACAAAATTGAAAATTAAAAATGAATCTAAGTATATTAGAACATTCACCAATAGAAACAACAAGAAAAAATGTATATGTAATAAAAAAAATCAAAGTATTTCCATGATGATATATGAGAATTGCAACACCCATGATAATATATACTGTCAATCCGTCAGAGTAAAAGGTCTACTTGTATTCCCAGCCCAAAACCAAAAGCCCACCCTCTGTGTGCTACCAGTCCATATGTGTACATCATTATGTGTGTGATATTGCATACCAAATATATAACTGATGCACTCCAAACATATTACTAATACACACCAAATATAAAACATATGCCAACGATATATTTTGCTAATACACTATATGTATTTTTTTCTATCTTTACCTTCTTTCTTTTATTTGTTTCATAATAATATTGTTTATATTATTATCAATATGTATAGAATAAATGTTCAACATCTATATTGCCAGTTATTGTTTTTATGGGTTTTAGTTCATCTAGCTGCTTTTCTTTAATTTTATTCTATTATAATTACTACACAAAATGATATATTATGGTAATGTGCACCAAGTGTTCACTCAACATCATACTAATCTCTGTCAAATATTATATTAGTCATTGTGCCGGGATGTTGTACACAAAATAAATAACCAATACACACTACATGTACACTCCTGACCCTGGATAGTATATAATATAAATAATTGTTTTTTGAAATAAGATACATAAACTATAAAGGAGTGTAGTGCTTGGGGATGCCTTCTTTGAAACATGAGACTAGCGACTCAAGCCTGGAAAGCTATAAAATTGAACCCAAAATATATCGTGCATAAGCAAAGTATATGGAGTGAATCAAAATTTTGTTTTTTCATGAGCATGACATATTTGGTGAACTTTCATAGTTTGTTGTATGCATCAATGACATACTTGACGTGCATCTACCCCATATATTTGATAATAATATTAAAAAATTAAAAAATTATTAAAAAAGATGAAGACAAAGCAACAAACCAAACATATGTGTTGTGTATCAGTATTTTGTTGATGTGCATTAGTATCAACTTTTGTGCACAACAGTTACATATTTGGTGTGTATTATCAGTAACGCACACACATAGAGGGCAAGCTCTTATGCTTGTGCTAGGAGTACAATTTACTTGTACTTCTACAAGAGTACCGTATAATTTTTCCCTTGAAAATTAGAAATTAAAATTCGTGTTCCTCCAAAAAACACTTAAAATGAAAAATTATTTTTTGAACGTTGTAACCTGAAAATTGTAACCTACAAAGTCATCTTTCTCAAAAAATTGATTTCGCTAGAAAGTTTTTGCTTTCAATAAAAAAATTATGTAATAGAAAAAAATTATATCTATAATTTGAAAGTACCTTTGTCTTTTTTAGTGGCATACAAGGCTGTGAAAGTGTCTTTTGAAACCTAGCATGAATACTCCTTTTGCCGGTATTACCATTATTCAAAGTTTTTGTTGTTCGCAATAAAGAAGAGGATTTTATTACCCAAACTTAAGCACCTCGCAAAGCATGGGGTATCCAATATGTAAAACTACTTATCAGCAAATTTAAACAATTTGAGAAAATACACTTGAACAAGTGGTGGAATACTCAGCTTCTAAATGAGGGATTACGGGTTCATACCCCACCACTTGCTCCGCTTTGCAAGTGGAAGAAAACTTACATTTCGTAAAAAAAATAATTATAGAATATTTAGCTACATATCATTTCTTTCTAAGATCTAAATCTGCTACTAATTTTTGCCAAAACATCAAATCATATAATAACCTCCTGTACAATCTCCTCAAAAATGCATTCCTCTAATTTCTCACATCTCTTGAAGAACGATGAGTTTCATTCTGATCTAATATGGTAATGACATGATGAATATGTAGCATAAATGATTTGCTTCTACGACTGACTCCATTTACCTATTGGTAACCACATGTGCATTTGATCAAAACTAGATCGATTATATGTGCATCCTAGCCACTAAAACAACTTCTGATCTCCCAGGTTCATGAGCAATGCAACAGGATGTGTTCAACATTGTCTTCCTCACCTTCCTTATAGAATAACTTGCAATGGACATCACTCCTATCCTGAAACTTGGCAACCATGTAGCAGTTAGAGTCCTCTTATGTAGTAGGACAAAGTGTCTAGGGATGTTATCCCTATTCCGAACCAACGTATTGATTTACAGTCTAGGTCTCCTTGAATTTCTCTTTCACTCTACATAGTTTTTTTTCAACACTAGCACATATGTGAGGTAGGGATATAAACGCACCAGTTAACCAATTTAAGATGGCTTCCCACGAGTCCCCTTCACCCAAAGATTATCCTCCTTTTGACCAACATCCCAAACATATTTACCTATAACAGCCTTGTTCCATTTCTTGATGTTTCTCAAACCAAATCCTCCCTATTTCTTAGTCTTACAAACTATATCTTAGGCAATAAGTGGGATTCTATGATTGTTATCATTACCAGCCATAAGAAGTTCCTGCAAATATCCTCGACATCTTTGAGTACTTTCTAAGGAAGAATAAAAATGCCTGACCGCAACCTAAGAAACTCCCATAAGCACAGAGTTGGTTGAAGCAACTATTTCTACATATGAGACATTTTTTCTACCTCATGATTCTGACCTTAGGTGGAATGATGTAAACAAGCCCCGCAAAATCACTCTTTGTAAGTCAGGCAATAGTAATACGTATGCCAAGGTACCTAAAGGGAAGCCTCCATTCAGAAAATTCACTTTTCACAACCAAATCCCTCTTGATGTCTTCTTGAACCACTCTAATGACAATTTGAGATTTATCTTCATTGACTTACATCCTTAAGACCTTTGCAAACTCCTTTAACATGTTAACCAAAGCCATAGCATACAATCCATGAACCTCAACAGAAAAATATGAAGTGATTACCAAATATTAAATGGTCCAATTTCATACTTTTGCACTAAGATGGAGCTTAAAGTCAGGTGTGTTAGCAAGTAAAACTAACATCCTATCCAGTTATTCTATGGCTATCACAAAACGAAAAGGAGACATAGGGTCTCCCTATCTCACCCCTCAAGCTCCTTAGACAGCTGGCAACACCTCCCCATTGAAATTCAAAAAGTAAGACATAGATTTAACACAAACCTTGAACTGATTCACCACCTTTTAAGGAAAATGAAATCCACGAAAAATCTCTTCTCAAAAGTCCCAATGTAAAGAATGATAACCTTTCTTTATGTCTATCTTCATACTGCACCTTAGGAAACCAGACTTCCTACAATAAGACTCTTGGCATACCACTATATTGTGAACAAGTTGACCACCCTTGATAAATGCACACTGGCTTGGGCATATAAGAACATGTAAGATCTCTGTAATCCTTTAACATATTAGCTTAGTAATACATTAATATACAACATTACAATGTACGATGGGTTTGAATTCATTAGCTTGTTTATGTTTAATAACCTTAGGAATAAGGACCAATCTTATAACATTCACTTGAGAGAGTAAGTTACCATGTTGAAAAAAGTCATGAGTTGCAAAGGATATAATGGGGCCAACTAGGTATCAAAAAGCTAGTAAAATAACCATACAAGCCAGTTCACTTGTTTTTTGGAATTAAGAACATGACCTTTTTGAGGTCTTCATCTGAAAATAGTCCACACAAATTAAGTTTTGATAAACATTAAGTAGTGAACTAGCCAGCTTTGAGTACCTTTTCATCAAATTTGCCCCTAACAGTTTGTACTCCTAAGAGGTTGATATAAAAATTCTACATAATTTCAGCCATCTGACCTCTGTGTTTTGTGATGCTTCTATCATCATATTGCAGCTGATAGATAAAACTGGATAACTTTCTTCGGTTAACCACAACCAAAAAGTATTTAGGGTAGTGGCTCCCTATGTTAGTCTAGTTTAACATGCTTTGCTATTTATGAGGCAAAGAGATGCACTAAGAAATTTAATATACTTATCCCTTAACCTGTTTCTTCTGATTTTCATAATGTTTGTTAACTGGTCAGAGTAAAATTGAATTTGAGTAGCTTGAATCTTGGTTCTATCAAGGTCTTTCTTATTGTGCATATCCCCTTGCTTGTTTCTATTAAGCTCTCTCAAAGTCTTTTCAAATCTCTAAGAAAAGAAAGTATACTCATCCTAACCTGTTTCTCTTGATCTTGATAATGTATTGCACGCGGGTAAACACACACACATACACACACACACCCACATACGTATATATATATATATCTGTGTGTGTGTGTGTGTGTGTGTGTGTGTGTGTGTGTGTGTGTTAGAGGACTCGAATGCGAGGCCTTACTAAAAGAAACAAGTATCCGACTACTTAAACTAGACTGTGTTAGAGTGTGTTGTGCCTGTGTCTGTGTATCTGTGTACATAATATATGTATATTGTCACATATAATATATCATTTTTTCATATTCAAATGTGTCCCTTGAGTCAGTTACGACACATGATAGAGTTAATTGTAATCAAAATAGGAACAAATTAGATAATAACCTATTCTGTTAGATGTCGAAAGTTCGAGAAATGCTTTATAATAATGTACTTGAACACTAATGAAGCTTTAAAACGTGCTTGCGACAAGGAATAAGTTTTAACATAGAGAGGATGATGACAAGTGTGGAGTGAGAAAGGGCTCTAAAGGTGATAATAAAGAGAAGAGGGAGAATGAAGGGAAGTGGGAAAGGGTAGCATATCTTGATTCCTTTTTGAGGTCATGTGTTAGGCATCCCCCAATGAGTGATTCATCCTCCTCGTCTTCTTTGTTATCATCATTAGATAGTTTAAGTTTCATACTATAAGAGTCTAGTGATGATAAGCTGATGTTGGAGTATGTTCTTGCCAATGAAACTAACATGAAGACGATAGAGTTATTTGTGAAGCTTAGACAAACTAGACAAGAGAAGAGAAGAGAGCTTCAACATCATCGGAAAGGCTAATAAAGAAGAAAATTTTTATTAGGAGAGATCGAGAAGAAGCCCATGATTACCTCTATAAAGAGTACTTTTCCAAAAACTCAATCTACAACAAAAACCACTTTCAATGTAGATTTCGGATGCGAAAGTACTTGTTCGTTCACATAGTTGATGCTGTCAGGTGTAGTTTTAAGTACTTATAGTTGAGGTACGATGGTATTGGTAGGTGTGAATTCTTGCCGCTAACTAAGTACACCGTATATATCCGTAGATTGTGTTGATGAATACTTGAAAATTGATGAAAGCACAACAATGGAGTGCTTGAAAATTTTGTTGCTAACGTCATTCAAGTGTTCGGACAAGAGTATTTAAGAAAACCAACCCAAGCTGATATTGATCGTCTATTGCAAGTGGCAAAAGCCCGTGATTTTTCCGGTAAGTTGGGAAGTATTGACTGTATGCATTGGGAATAAAAGAACTATTTATCAGGCTGGAAAGTAGTGTTTGCAAAAGGAATATATAGAGTCCCCAATTTGATTCTTGAAGTGGTTGTTTCCTACGACCTTTGGATATGGCATGCCGTCTTTGGGTGGCGAGGAAGCCTTAACGATTTAATAGTCCTTGGCCATTCACCGATTTTCCAAGTTTTGTATAAGGGTTGACCTCCATAACGCGAATACGTTGCCAATAGTCGCAAGTATAATATTGGAAACTTCTTATTTGATGATATCTGTGAAAGATGGGCGATCATCATCAAAACTATCCCTCTTCCTTAAAGGCCAAGGTAAAATTATTAACTGAATGTCAAGAATCTGTTAGGAAGGATGTGGATAGAGCCTTTGGGTTTCTACAAGCTCGCTTCACTATCATCCGTGGCCCTACCAAATACATTGACAAGACTGACTTGAGTATGATAATAAAAGCATGCGTAATACTCCACAACATGATTGTCGAGGACGAATGTGATTTGTATGGCCTTGCTTATGACTATGATTATGTGGAGGATAGCACCTCGGAACCTAATGTTAGACAGGATCATCATCCGTGCTATATAGTCTATCTTCGTAGAGTTGCACAAGTTCATGACTCCAAAATAGATAGATGTCTCTGTCATAGTTAGTTGAAGAAATATGGAAGCGAAAAATGGCGTGACAAGTGGCGCGACAAGGATCGCACTCATCATTGTTATGTATTTTTTCGTCAATGTTTTGTGTTGTGCCTGTTATTTTTCTAGTCGAATTTTCGTGAATTATTTTTTCGGCCCCTAGCATATTGTATTTTTTTTCATTCGATCTTTCATATTGTATTTTTTTATGTCGAACCTTCATATTATATTGGTTTGAATTGTACTTTCTATTCTATATTCTTTGGCTTGTGCAACCAATTAAAAATAAACACTATCTTACATGTTCAACCTAAAACAACTAGGTAATCATTTTTTGGGTATTTTAAAAAAATATGCATTTTTTCGATACAGAAAAAATAAATATTTCTTTTTCTGAAAAAAATACAGTCTATAAACATAAAATACAAATACAAAATTAAAAGGATAAAAAAAAATAAATTTGTTTAATGATAGGCTCCAAAGGAAATATTTAATTTAATGATCCAAGTTGGAGTTCCATTGGTTGGGGAAGTGATGGAATGCAAGTTCTAGAAACTTGGAACATTTAATGATGTGGCAGGCCCAAGTTTCAAAGATTGGAACTCAGATTAGGAATGCTCTAATATTGCAATATGTTATGATTTGTTAATGTGCTATGTAACTTGAGATTCTTTCGATGACAAGATAATTCATCATATTTTATATATACAGTAAAATATGATATTGTAAATATTATAACATATTTTTCTACCAAATTACTACCAAGTTAACTATATTATCTCTTTTATGATGTAAAGTTTGTATTTTATTTGCAAAAAATCTGTATATCACTCATTTTTTTAGGACTATCAGCTGCATTTAGTCATACACTTACATCTGTAATGCTTTCTTAAGATACCATTAAGGAGCATATATATTCATGTTCAAAGAACTCCCCGTGTCACTACACTAAAATCATCTACGACATTTGCAATTCCACAATCGGCACCTTTCACCTAACTACATTGCCTACACGCACCATCTGCTTCAGTATCTATCATTCGTTGGGGATTGGAGATCCAAGTAAGGAACCTAATTGTACAAGGCCCACATCTTTTTTTCTTTTTTATATGATAGTTGATAAGGATAGAAGAGTTAGTTAACAGGTAGTTAGCAAGAATCTAGGAAAGTTAGTTATAACAGCTTGGACTTCAATATATATATATATATATATATATATATATATATATATATATATATATTCTCCAATTCTAACAGAATAATTCATTCATTGTATTCTTTCCTTACAGCAAGAATAATATTCTGCACTCTTTCTCTCTCTCTCTCTCTCTCTCTCTCTCTCTCTCTCTCTCTTTGTCTCTCTCTCTCTCAAAGCTTTCATGGCTATTCATTGTCAGTGACATGGTATCAGAGCTACGACATACTCACTTCTACTGGTTGATTAGCTATAAATGATGAGGAGCTTGTTTGTTTCTCCTTTGAACATTCAGTTTTAGTCAACACTGCAAACTTTCAGATCCTTAAGGTGAAATCTCTTTGAAATTCGAAGTTCATTTAGTTTAATACACATATGAGAATCTTCTTTTTGAGTTTCTTGATATCAATTGTGTATATTCTCTAAGCTGTAGTACTGTTTCATTGTTTCTTGATTGATCTACTGAGTTCTTGATCAATTTGTGAAGTTGAAGATATTGTTTCTTTTGAGAACTTTTGTTAGATATGGCTGTTGTTAATGAGAACGAAGAAATTGATACAAATGCAATGTACATTGGAAATTTGAGTGAGCCATCTTATCTTTTGTATATACATCCTTCTGATAATCTTAATAACATTCTGGTTAGTGATCTCTTAAATAGGGACAATTACAGTCATTGGATAAAGGTAATGGAAGTTTCTTTAGTGGCTAAGAAAAACTAGGTTTTGTTTTAGGGCAATGTGCAAAGCCAACTGCTGTAAATCTAACAGTGCATTGGGAAAGATGTGATAAAATGGTTTTATCCTGGATCATGAATGCTGTTGTAAAGGATATAAGCTAGAGTATACTATTTTTTGCTACTGCCAGGGATGTTTAGGTTTAGTTAGAATAATGTTTTGGTGAAGCTGATGGTACTAAGGTGTTTCAAATACAAAGAGATTTGTGTGTAATTTCTCAGGGATATCTATCAGTCACTGAATATTTTACATAAATTAAGAAACTTTGGGATGCATACAACAGTATTATTACATTGCTTTGTTGTGTTCCAAGTGGAGATCGTTGTGTGAGTTTAATTGCTGCTAAGAAAATGATTCATGACCAACAATTGATGCAATTCTTGGTTGGTTTACATGAGGATTATAGAAATGTCATAGGAAATATACTGATGATCAAGCCTTTGCCTAGTCTTGATCAAGTCTATCAGATTGTGTTACAAGAAGAAAAACAAAGGTCTTTATTTGCCTCAGCTTCTATTAATGGTAACTCTACTGCTTTTCATAGTTACATATGTGGAGATCGTTCCAAGAATAGTCAATTTTAGTAGAGGTCTTATACCCAAGGCCCATCAAGGTTTACTTCTGTTTCTAACAGTGGGTTTCAACAGTCTCTACCATCCAATTCTGGAAATTATAAAATAAGGGCAGAAGGGTTTTTTAGATAAGAGTTTTCAGGACAAAAGATCTTATTTTTGTGATCATTGTAAAGTACCAAGACATTCCACACAGAGGTGTTTTAAGCTTCATGGTTATCCTTCTGGACACAGACTTTATAAAGGAAGAAGAGTTGCAGCCATTGCCCAAGCAAAGACTAGAACAGATGTTTCTTCTTCTTATTCACCTGCACTCACCACAGAGTAGTGTAACCAGCTCATAGAACTATTGTAGCATCACTCCACTGATATGGACAAGTCCAATGAAGGAGGTAGTGTAGTTAGTTTCTTTGCATGTAAGCCTTTCTGTTTTCTTACTAAGGCCACTAAAGATAGTGTTTGGGTTGCGGATAGTGGAGCCAATGATCATGTTACTTATGATCTTTCTTTATTGCATAATGTTTAGAAACTGTATTTGCCCTGCTTTATCACTATGCCAAATAGTAAAAGTGCACCTATTACACATTCAGGCTCTATGTATTTGAGAGATGAATTACAACTTCATAATGTCCTTTACATACCTACTTTTCAATACAATCTACTTTATGTTAGTAAATTAGTTAAATAACTTTTAGCCAATGTAATCTTTACCCCAACTTCTTATGTGCTTTAAGCCCCCACCATACAGAAGGGATTACTCCTTGGTAAATAATATAAAGGTCTCTTCTTACTGCAAAAGGTACTGTAGTTGAGCAAGCTACTTTAGGAGCACTTAGTCTAGGCAATAAGAGTTTTTCTATTGCTTGTTTGTCTATTTCTGAGTTGTGGCATCAAAGATTAGGACATTTACCTTTTGATCAGCTTAAGAATGTAGCTTTACCTTCTTTTATTGACAATAGACATGGTGTTTGTCAAGTTTGTCCTATGGCTAAGTTGCATAGAAAGCCATTTCATTTGAGTATTACTAAAGCTGGACATTACTATGAAGTTTTACATATTGGTATTTGGGGCCCTTGTCCATATAAAAGTTGTGATGGTGCTGTTTATTTCTTATCAATACTGGATGACAAGTCTAGGACAACTTGGGTAAACCTAATGGCCACAGAGAGTTCTACACTTCCCTTGGTTAAAACATTTGTTACTTATGTTGAAAACCCACATGGAGGTAATGTTAAGATCATTAGAATAGACAATGGATTAGAATTTAAGGATTCTGCAACACTGGAATTTTATAAAGCCAAAGGTATTGCCCATCAAACTACATATGTAGATACCCCTCAACATAATGGGATTGTTGAGTGGAAGCATCAGCATTTGTTACAGGTTGTAAGAGCTTTAATATTTCAGTCCAATGTTCATAACAAATTCTGGGGGGATGCTCTTTTGACTATGGTTTATTTTATCAATAGGATGCCTTCTTCAATCCTTATAATCAGACTCCTTTTAAGGTTCTGTATAAAACTAGACCTGCCTATCTTCACTTGAAATCATTTGGCTGTTTGTGTTATGCTGCTACTTTAAAGAGAAACAGGGATAAGCTACAGCTTAGGGCAAATCCATGCATCTTCATAGGATATCCTTTCAATCAAAAAGCATACAAACTTTTTGATCTTAAAGCCAAGAAGGTTGTTGTATCTAGAGATGTGGTTTTTCATGAAACAATCTTTCCTTTTCATTCTTTGCCTCACTCCTTAGAAATCCCTTTACCAGCTATATTGGAGTACATTCCTAACACATTAAATTTGTCACCTAATGTCCTTGATCCCTTTAATATTGAAGCTATCATACAAACAGAATCAGCTCTTAATTCTCCTCTAAACAGCTACAATACTTTTGCTTCTAATTCATCACCTGATCATAATTCCTCTATTCCTAATCTTTCCTCCCATAATACTTCACAACCAATTTCCCAGTCATCTCCTCATCCACTCAGAAGATCCACAAGGACACATAAACAACCTGCCCATTTATAGGTGTTTTTTTTGGGGTATGATTCGGACTAACAGTTTTCCTACAGAATTTCATGCTTTTTTCATACTCAATTGTTACAATACTCTGAACCTAAGAATTATAAAGAGGTAGCCAAGAAGCCTAAATGGATTGTAGCTGTGGATAAAGAAATTGAGGCTCTGAGCAACAACAACACTTGGGATCTAGTGGACCTTTCTGCTGGCAAGCGAGCCATCAACAACAAATGGGTGTACAAGGTCAAGCTCAAGTCTGATGGATCCTTGGAGAGATTTAACGCTAGATTGGTTATTAGACGTTTCACTTAGCAATATGGGGTTGATTATCAAGAAGTGTTTTCCCCAGTAGTGAAAATGACAACATCAGGACTATCATTGCATTGGCAGCTTCTAGGAATTGGCCTCTTTTTCAACTTGATGTCAACAATGCATTTTTACATGGGGATTTGGATGAAAAGGTGTACATGGAAGTTCCAAAAGGCGTCCTAAACCATCAAAAAAAGTCTGCAGCTTAAGAAAGTCACTATATAGCCTCAAGCAAGCAAGTAGACAATGGTTCTCTAAACTCACTCAGACTCTTCTCACTCTGGGATACCAGCAATCCAAATATGATTACTCCTTATTCATAAACAAATCTTCTACTGATATTACACTAGTTGCAATCTATGTTGGTGATATCATGGTTACAAGTTCCAACTCTTCAGAGATTATTCATCTTCAACAGCATTTAAATGGCTTGTTTGGCATTAAAGACCTAGGTTAGCTTCATTATTTCCTTGGTCTAGAAGTGATTCATACTGCTAAGGGCATCATTTTGTCTCAAAGAAAATTCACCACTGAGCTACTCAGGGAATGTGGACCTCTGCTATCTACTGCAGTTTGAACCCCTCTACCTCTAAAGTGCAAACTAAGCCCTGATGATGGTGAACGATTGCTTGACCCCTTTCTATATAGAACTCTAGTTGGAAAATTAAATTTTTTAACCCATACCAGACCAAACTTGAGTTACACAACACAAACTCTCAGTCAATTTATGCAACAACCCAAAACATCTCATTTCAAAGCCTTTCAACACACTTTCAGGTATATCCAAGGCACTATTAGTGCTGGCATTCTCTTTAAAAGCACAAACAAATTGACATTACAGGCCTATTCAGACTCAAATTGGGTAGCATGTCCCTCAACTAGAAGGTCTATCACTGGATATTTAGTTCTCTTTGGGAATTCTCCAATTA
Source organism: Selenicereus undatus (assembly GCA_017589665.1). Lineage (NCBI taxonomy): Eukaryota > Viridiplantae > Streptophyta > Magnoliopsida > Caryophyllales > Cactaceae > Selenicereus > Selenicereus undatus. The sequence goes on from JACYFF010003369.1 coordinate 53,680,112, forward strand.
GTAGGAAGAGCAAGAAGTAAGGCACTGTATCAAAATCCTCTTCAGAAGCAGAATATAGAGCCATGTCCCAAGCTGCCTCAGAAGTCACCTGGATTGTTAGATTATTGGAAGAACTTGGAGTACCCTCTCTCAAACCAGTCACCTTGCACTGTGACAATCGGTCTGCCATTCACATAGGCAAAAATCCCGTATTTCCTGAAAGAACAAAATACATCAAAATTGACTGCCATTTCACCAAGGACAAGGTATTAGAATGTTGCAGCTATCTTACATGCCTAACAATGAGCAACATGCTGACATTCTCACCAAGATTCTACCTTTCCCCCAACAAAACATCATTCTAAGCAAGCTTGGAATGGTTCCTCACCCATCCAACTTCAGGGGGGGTGATGAGAACACAAGAGTTAGTTAAGTTAGTTAGCAAGTAGTTAGTAAGAATCTAGGAAAGTTAGTTATAACCGCTTGGATTTCAATATATATATATATATATATATATATATATATATATATATAT
>JACYFF010003369.1:53680725-53713514 GCA_017589665.1 Selenicereus undatus
TAATTGTAACAGAATCATTCATTCATTGTATTCTTTCCTTACAACAAGAATAATATTCTACACTCTCTTTCTCTTTCTCTTTCTCTCTCTTTCTTTCTCTCTTTGTCTCTTTCTCTCTCAAAGCTTTCATGGCTATTCACTATCAGTAACAATAGTCTAATTGAAAATATATCTCTCATATATCGAAATTGTACTAATTGATAAACTCTTCTATATCTATAAAACAACCTGAACCGAACCTCCCTTATGTGTGAAATGAGAAACCTAAGATTAGGCCTCTTCTTTAACAAATAGGCCAAATGCTTTTATGTTGATCCATACACCATACCATGCGTATTATATACACATATGTTGATCAACTATAATTAGCTATACTTGTTTATCGCCTCACCTCTCTTTTTTCCAATTAATGTCCGATGGAGAAAAAGCAACAATTTGACAGAAACCTCAAACACCTCTATCGGTGCCTTAGTTTGGTGACGGCATATTTTGCACAAATGGGTCATTCGGCTCGAGTACGGGTCAGGTCAAGTTTGGGTCGGATTATGTTCGGGTTAAATGACATTTTGGGTTGCTTCGATTTGGGTCGAGTATGGTTCGGTTCGGGTCGATTTCGGATCAACTAATTTTTGGTCAAATATGCTCATCGTGCCAAAACAAGCACCTTTGCAGAAAATTTCGGGTCGAGTATGGTTCGGTTCGCATCAATTAGGGTTTCGGGTTCACTTTTTGGTGAACATATTTCGAATGTCAGATCGGATATGGGTTTGGGTCGTTCGGTTTGAATTTTGAGTCTTAGGTCAGTTTTGTCAAGTCTAATGTTGACCTTCTATAGATTATAATTTATTTATTTTTTAATTAAAACATATAATAATTGTTGAATAATGGTAACTTATATCCAATTTGCATGTTGTGTATCTGAAATTCAATGCTCACGGTCTGTTCTTTTCGTGTGTCAATTCCAAAATACCAACCTCAACTACTTCAATCCATTTCAATCTATTTCAATCCACTTCAACCCACTTCAACATACTTCAATCCACTTCTACTATTTTAACCAAGTTTAATTTATCACATAAAAAAATTCAACCCACTTCAACCCGCTTCAACCCACTTCAACCCACTTCAACCCACTTCAACCTCCCTAAACCCACCTCAACTAGTTCAACCTACTTCACCCTTTTACCCACCGCAATTTACCCACGAAAAGAACATGCCCTTAGAATAAGATCTGCCAACACATGCGACCCATCAATCACTTTAATTTCCTCAGACTTAGATGGGACCGGAATATTAATTCTTAATTAAGTAGTAGTTAAAATTAAAAGCTTGGCTCAGACTCATCAGTCATCAGTCATCAGTCGTCCACACTTAGAGTGGCTGCTCTTATTATTTTATTAAGTAATTAATGACCCCTATTAATTATCATGGCAGTCATAGGGCTGCTTGACAAATGGTTTTTTGAAGTGCTTTTTAGCCAAAAAGAACTTTTTTTAATCTAAATTAGTTGTTTGACTAAGTAAAAAGTTAATTTTGGTATTTGGTGAAAAAATTTTTTAAAAGAGTTTTTTGGGCCCAAAATCTAATTTGAAAAAGCTAATTCCATGAGTTTTTTTAAATAGCTTTTTAAAGAATTAGCTTTTTGTCTCACAACTTTATCAAAAACAATTAATTTTACCAAATAATTTTTCAACAAACAACTAATACAAGCAACCAACTCAAACAGTTGACAGCTAATAGCTAATAGCTAACAGCTATTTGCCAAATAGGGTCATGAAAAAGAAGTTTCAGTAATTGTTTCTTTGTGTAAAAAATTATCAATCTTAACAGGCTATTCTTTAGTTTTTTAAGAGTCTTGAATATTACGCAAGTGCACTACTATTAATGTTGCATGATGTATGTTTGTTTAAGAAAGGAAAACCTTGTTAAAGAAAATTCATCTTATGACAAGTCTGATTATGAATCTAAGAAAGTGTTTTAAAAAGAACTCCAATTGTTGAGCTATGAGTATAGCATTCATCCATCCTAATATATATTTTTTTACAAAGGTAAACAGAAATCAATAATAAGGTTGGACGTCTCTTCTCGCATGAGTACGTCCAACTACATCACCTGTGACAATTGCTCGAAGCGTAGGTGAGAAACATAAATCAAGAGAAAAAGAGTTAGTAATCGAATGTTCGAATTTGGAAAGCCAATCTATCGCCATATTAGCCTCTCTAAACACCTGTTTTGCAATTATATGAATGCCCGTATTTTTTCATGTATGAATATCCTTGATGATTCCTTGAATTTGCCAAGGAGTCTTAACTTCCCCTTGTAACGCCTCGATGACAATTTTGTTGTCACCTTCCGCAACTATATTGTGATACCCTACTTGTATTGCTGCATAAAGTCCATCATGCATAGCCCTCGTCTCTGCAACTAAAATGGAAGAGGTACCATAGAGCGCTGAGCCTGCGTCGAGTAACTTTCGAGTCCAATCGCGAAGGATATAGCCTCCAGCTGCTAAGGAGCTGATGAGTGATCCATCAAAATTAAGTTTGACGAGCCTAGGAGGAGGAGAGTGCCATCTAACAAAATAGATGGTGGTGGAAGGGGGAGAAGGAGCCCTCCTAATGAATGTATCAACCGACATGCAAGTTCGGATTCTCCATTCCGCACTTGCTTTTTTGGCTCTTATTAAGCATGCAAGAGGATTGGGAACTTTGTTTTTGAACACTATTGCATTTCTTTCTTTCCAGATGCTCCATAGCAAAAATGAAATTTTTGTTTGACCATTGGATTTTGTGTGGAGTGAATCTTATCCAGACTATGCAACATATCTTGGCAGCTAGTCGGCGAAACATTGAGTGGGAGCCATTGATACTTATCAGCCGCCTCCCACACTTATTTAACCATTGAACAATCCTTGAATAGATGTTCTACAGATTCAATATCACCAAAAATCGGGTCGATGTTTAGCCCTCTTCTAAAAAGTGTACCTCTTACAAGTAATGCTCTGTGGCATAGTTGCCACAAGAAAATTTTGATTTTCAACATAGTGTCAATTTTTGAAATCCAATTGAATGACCTTTTGGATCTCTCTTGATTATAAAATCCATGGGCTACCTATGTTGCGGATTTCGTAGAACATTCACTAGAACTATTTAGACCCCAATAGAAAGAGTCTTCTGTAGCATCCATATGAATGAGGATTCCTCTTTAATTTTATGGACTATCGGATGGTTATTGAGGGCCTAGTTAAGAAGTGGAATATTCCACTGTGATTGATTTATAATAAATTCACTTACTTTTACCCTTGATTGGGATATACTTTCATTGTTAAGATCTAAAATATCGACTAAGTTCCTATTTTCTACCCAGTTGTCATTCCAAAATGAGATTTGCTGACCATTACCAACCTTCCATATGATGCCTAATTTGAGTACGTCTCGACTTATCAAAATACTTTTCCAGACTGGGGAATCTGTTGATTTCTGTTATGAGTCATCAAGTTAGAGTTCTGAAGATATTTCTTAGTCATATATTGCACCCATAGACCAGGGCTTCCTGTTAGAATTTTTTATGCCAATTTACATTGGAAAGCTTTATTAGTGGCCTTTGTCTTTCGAAGTCCAAGACCTCCTACACTTTTAGGCATGCAGATCTTATCCCGTGCTACCATTGGCAGTCCTTTCTCAGTGTTAGATATTTTCCAAAAGAAATCCTTATTGCATTTATCTAAGAAGTTAGTTGTTTCCATGGGTAATTGGAAACATTGAATTGTATGGGCTGGTAACGATTCAAGGTGAGATTGAATCAAAACTGATCTACCCACTTTTGATAAGCAATTAGTCTTCCAACCATCTAATTTTGTTGTTGCTCTACTAATAATTTCTTGAAAGTAGTGTTCGAGGGGCGTCCTTGGAAGACTGGACAACCCAAATATTTGCCTAGAGAACCTCTTCGTGGGACATTGAGAATAGCAACTACTATTTGTTTTTAGATTGAAGAGGCATTGCGGGAGAATGTCAAGGTAGATTTATGATAGTTAATCAGCTGCCTTGATGTTGTGCGGAAATGACCAAGTACCGACTTTAGCTTATTACAAGCTTCTGAGTTTGCTTTACAAAAAAGTAAGCAATCATCTGCAAAAACTAGACACAGAATCTTTATATCCTTGGGGCTTAGCTTTATTCCTATACTTGACTTACTATAATTAGCTTGAATATAAAGCATATGATTAAGGGCTTCCATTATAAGATAAAAAGGTAAGGAGAGAGTGGGTCTCCTTGTCGGATCCCTCTCGTGGGTTTGATTAACCCATTTGGTTCATCGTTGACAATTAGCGTGTAAGAAACTGAGGATATACATTCTTTAATCCATGAGATCCACATTGAGAGAAAGCCCATTTCCATGAGCACTTTGAACATAAAATTACACTTGATTCTATCATAAGCTTTTTCCATATCTAACTTGATAGCTGTCCAAGCCGTCTTGGTTTTCATATTTTAAAAATTGTGCATAATTTCATAAGTAAAATGTTGTCATGAATTTATCTTCCTAGCATAAAGGCACTTTGGAATGGTGACACTAACATATCAAGAAGGGGTCTCAGTCTATTAACCAGTACCTTTGAAATGACCTTATAAATAATAGAGCATAGACAAATGGGCCTATACTGGTTTGTTTGTGTAGGGTTAGGAACTTTCAGAATAAGTGCTATGAAGGTGTGATTGATTTCCTTCAGGATCTTGTCGTTTGTAAAGAACTCAGTTACACTATTAAAGAGGTCATTTTCATTAATATGCCAATAATTTTTAAAGAACCCTACACCAAAGCCATCAGGCCCTGGGGTTTGTTGGAGTCGATATTAAAGAGTGCAGTTTTTACTTCCTCTAGATTTGGCAATTTAGTGAGTTCTTGGTTATCGAGCTCATATAGAAGTTTGGGTAATCACAACTTAGGAAGTAATCTGCTCGTGTTATGAGCAGATTTAAACCTATTAGTATAATCTGTAATGAATTTTTTGGTAATCATTTTTCAATTGTCAATCCAGATGCCACATTTATCTTTTATCTTCATGACCATTTTTTTCTTTCTCCTAGCATTAGCTCTAGTTTCAAAAAATTTGGAGTTCCTATCTCCATTCACCAGCCATTCTATTCTAGCCAGTTTACCCTAATATTTCTGGTTAAAAAGGAGGAGCTTCTCCCTTTGTTTCAGGAGGCGATTCATCCATGAGTTTAGCCTATAACTATTGAGATCCTGTATAAGTTTTCCTTCCACTTAATTGATTTTACAAGCATTTTAGGCAAAGTTCCCTCTTGTTCTCGCTATTCCCGTAAGCTTATTCTTTTGCCTCCTTAGTATCAGCAAGTAGACCTTTTTTCTTGTTTGGGGACTCTTTTTTGGATGTTGGGAACAACAATTACATCAATACTTCAACTCATGCTCTTGCTAGTTTTTATCCTTATGGCATCACTTTGTTCCACTACCCCACCGGTTGCTTCTCTGATGGTCGTCTTATTAATGATTTTCTTGGTACGTATGTACTATTCATCTTAGTAAAGGGTATTAAATCATGCGATTTTGGTTCAAATTGTGTTTTGGGTTGTCCAAATTAAGTGACTCCATCTTGAAAAATATATTATTTTTAGCTAGACCGAGTTGCTTTAACTGGGTTAGTTTTTGGGCCATATATGACTAACATACAAAGGGCCCAACTTGGTTTGCCGAACTTTTGACCTTTTCACCATAGGCCCAGCCAGAAGAGCTCATCTGGATTGGTCTACGGCTAATTAACTTGATCACTTCCTCAATTACCGCCTCTAAATTGAAAAACTTATTCTAGGAATAAATTATTATCCTTTTTTCCCCCTTCTAATTTTTTATATCGTAGGGCTACTTTTGTATTGTATCACATTAGTATAGACTCGTGCTTTGCACGGTAATTTATAACATAGATAATAAGTTGTTTACAAAAGACACATAGTTGATATTATTATTTAGAAAAGAAGACACAAATTAGGTACTTAGTCAGTGATGCTGTTATAAGTAGAAATAAATTTTCACTATAAAAATTTAATAAGCCTAGTTATTATAGTTAGAATTTTTTAGTATTATATATTTTTTTATCATTTTCTTTTAGGGGATTTTTATCTTTGAAAATAGATCTATTTTGATCACAATTTCATTCAAGTTATCTTAATATGTAGATACAATACGTCACAATTAGTCATCCATGATGTGCTTAGGCTCTTCCATTTGAAATCATGAAGTTAGGTGGCCTTTTGTTGGAAAATATGTTATCGAATTCTTCTTTAGACAACATATCTTCATAAGGTTAGTGTTCCATTTAAATCATGAGTTGCAACACAAATGAGTTGTTGTAGATTTAGGACCATAGATTTAGCGATTTTAGGTGATTTGAATTAAGCAAATTTTATTTTTTGGGAAAAGGGGGTCTGTGAAAATAGTGGATGGATTCAGAAAAGCAATAAAAATTATTATATATTGTAGTTGATCTATTGATTCTAAACTACCTACCAATTTATATAAGTTGTCCCATCTCAGAAGGAAAAATAATGAGTTAGCAGAAAGACACTTGTTAAGATATTCTAGTTAAATCATGGATCATAATTAATTGTACCATATTACCCACAGATCGAGTTTTGACTGTCTTAACTGTCTGTTTAGTTAACCCATAATTTAAAAATCCAAAAATAGTATTTCTAAATTTGTTCGTTCGGTTAGCTAACCTAAAATGGGGTTATTTTATTTCTTGAAATTAGAAGGACCCATCAAAATCTCAATTAACACATGATTTTCAAAAAAAAAAAAGCCCAAGAAATTAAAATTTTCTATAACCTTACATTCTGATTTGTGTCTTAAGTTAACTATATGACATAATTAATGATTTTGAACATTTGTCATGATTTATGAAAAAAACCTGCAAATAGTATTCAAGAATACATTACAGTATTTTACTAAATAACAAAAACTGTTACATTGATTGAAGCATCCATTACAGTATTGAATGTATACCATGAAAAAAAATATATATCAATAGTATTCAAGTATGCATGGTAATTTCTAACTAAACAATGGAAATATTAAGCATGCATTATAGTTTCTAACTGAATAATGATAACAGAAAATTACATTGATTCAAACATGCATGTAATATTGAACGTATGCAATGATTTTAAAGAGAAAACTGAAAAATTACATTTGTTAATGTTGGAGGCATATTTTGAAGGTGAATAAGTTAATCAAAATCGTTCTAAAGACTTTATAAATTAGGATCAACTTTTAAATATTAAACTCATCCCATATGCCATTAATGCAATTTGATCCTACTGCTACGGTTCATAACCCAATGAAATCCCCTAACACCCCCTCTATATTGTTTTAAATCCCAACCTAACCACCTCAGTCAATTTTCAAAATAGCAAAACTTTTGAAGATATAGAGGACTATACTCTTATCTACGTATGTAAAAAAGGAAGTCAAATTTTGTGGTTTCTTTTATATATCTTGACAATAACTTTTGTAAATTATGAAATTCATATTATAATTTGTAGTATAGATATTTGAAATTTTTTTAATTGATGTAAATAAATAGGTCACCAAACAATTTAGATACATGTGAAATAGTTTGCATTATTGCTTCCATTAAAAATTTGAAACGCCAAGGAAGATGATCAAATTATTAGAGTTTTTCTTATAAAAAAACAAAAATCCATAAATGAACAACATAAATAAAACATGAAAGAATCTAAACACAATTAAGTTAATAATACAATATAATATAATATAAGCAAAAAAATTTTAACCTAAGTCATAAATCGGACGGAAATAATTAAGAATATAAACGAATCAAACCAAACACCACCACTATTAATCAAGCCTGACAAAAAATACATCTAAAAAAGTGAGATTACGAATTGTAGCAATAAATCAATGATGGCGTCAATTAGTGAAAGATTAAATATCAAGAAAAGAAAATTAAGCCACATATAGGAGGGAATTACAACAAAAAAGTACACAATTTTCAATCAAATACGAACAAGCATTTTGGCGATACTAATTACAAAAGAGGGGGTCACTTGCTAACGAATTAACAAATTAATACAAACAAATATATGAGGAAGAGAACGATAATTATTATATATCCGAAAGTGAGGTAAAAAAGATCACTTTGACACACATGAGCAATGAGCAAGACGACATAATTGATTTCAACTATTAGACATATTCTAATGTATAATTTCAACTATGAGTAAGAACTACTTGACTATTTACACTAATATTGAAGGTTCAAGAATGATATCTTTTTTATCTATAATTTTCATAGTTATTTGTTACTAACTACTTCATAATTCATTGTTGTTGTTGTTGTATTGGGATTATTCTTTTTTATTTACTATCTAGTGGTGATAAGGAGACATAATGAATTCAAAAGGTTTAAGAAGGATATTTTTTATAATTTTCATAATCACTAATTACTGCATAAGCATTCCTTTAAAAAAATATACTCCATAATCCTCAGTTCGACAATTATGGAATTATACGTCATAAGATTATACTTTCTTACGATCATTTCCTTATTAATGATTTTTTCCCTTACTACTATATGAGAAATTTGAAAATCATAAATTAATTATTTTCAATAATCAGATGGTTGCGATGAGGAGAGAGAATGAATCTAAGGGTTCGAAATCTCTAATTAATGATAATGCAAGAAAATTTCACATCATCACAACATTGCTTTCATATATAGTATAGATAGCGGAAGATGCAAATATTCCATTTATTCCTCCCTTCCTTGAACCGGGGCAATCTCAATTTTCCGATGGGTCAAACTTTGCATCGTGAGGTGCTGGTGCTCTTGTCGACACCTTTCAAGGCCTGGTATGCACTAGAACCATTTCTATCACTAATTTTTCCATTCAACATTTCAAACACACATGTGTTCGTAATGAGTCCACAAAACCCAACTCGAAACAAATTCTACAAATCTCACAAATAGTGTCCATATGGATCTAATCAATTGGTTTTAGGGCATGCTCGAGTATTTTAATTGTTTGATCTTGTAATCCTAATATTCGTAAACAATTGATAACATGATAAAATTATTAATTTCTTCATGAAAACATGTATTGGTGCAAGTTATTGATCTTCATATGTAGGTGAAGAATTACAAGAAGATGGAGAAGGAATGGTTGTTAAGCAAGTTAGGAGAGGTGGGAGCAAGGGAAAGGTTAACAAGGGCAGTGTACATGTTCAGTGTTGGCACCAATGACTATCCTACACTTTTCTTGGGCATCAAACCTCTCTTGATTACTTACACCCCCTCTCAATATGTTGACATGGTCATTGGCAACATCACCTCTGTTGTCACTGTGAGTCTATTTAATTTTCGCCTTAATTTGGTGTTTTCCAGTAATTATGAAGCTGCATCTTGATTATTTTGATTTGGCAGGAAATTTACAAGACAGGAGGAAGAAAATTTGCATTCTTGAATGTATCCAATTGGTTGTATGCCCATCCTCAGAATACAAACTATTTGATGGGAATTGTCAAGGTGAATCTCTGATTTACATTAGAAAACATAATGAAGCTTTATTACAAGCCCTAAACCTAATGCAACTAGAAAAGGAACTTCCAGGGTTCAAATATTCCCTCTATGACTTCGATTCTGCTGTGCAACAAAGAATTGATGACCCTTCAAAATATGGTACATACCCTCCTTTTTTTCTTTTTTTTTGGCAAAACGATCTCATCTGAGAATTTAAGAAGGAATAATTAATAAGATACTGAAAAGAGAATTGATATTAATCATCGAAGTAATATTCCCTTGTTCTTATTCATCAAGCACCAGGTGTATTTATACATGAATAACATGAAGTTTCCTAATCCTAAACCATCTAGCTTTCCTAGTCCCAACCTACCTAAGTTTCCTAATCATGACCCGTATGGGATTTGCTTTCCTAATCTAAATAGAAGTACAATAAATTTTATCAAATCAAAATACATTGTTAACACTCCCCCTCAAGTGGGAGCATGAGGATCGAGAATGCCCAACTTGGACCGTAAAAATTTGAATTGATTCCGACCAACAGCTTTGGTAAAAATATCTGCTGGTTGTTCTTTAGTATGAATCTTGAATAAAGCGAGAAGGTCGGCTTCAATCTTTTCACGAACAAAGTAACAGTCTATCTCAATATACTTGGTGCGTTCATGATAAACTGGATTATTTGCGATATGCAAAGCTGCTTGACTATCACAAAATAAACGCATAGGCTTGGTGAAGAAAATGCCCAATGCAGCTAGAAAAGTCCTCAACCACACTAACTCACTAGTAGCGACAGCAATGGAGCGATATTCCGCTTCAGCAGAAGAGCAGGATACTGTAGATTGTTTCTTGGTTTTTCAAGATATGGGAGAGCCTCCAAGCATCATAAGATACCCTGTGAGAGATTTACGCGAAAGAGGGCACGCACCCTAGTCTGCATCACAAAATCCTGTAAGCTGCAGATTGCAATCCTGTCGTAGCAAAATTCCTTACCCGGCGGTACCCTTAAGGTAGCGCACGACCCGACGTACAGCCTCCATGTGTTCTTCCCTTGGTTCTTGCATAAATTGTGATAATATATGGTCTGCATAAGTGAGGTCAGGTCGGGTTATAGTTAAATAAATCAACCGTCCCACAAGTCGACGATAACGAGAGGGATCATCTAACAATGTCCCTTTTGCAAGGGCAAGTTTATGATTCTGCTCCATGGGAAACTCAACAGGTTTTGCGCCAAGAAGACCGCATTCATCAATAATTTCTAATGCATACTTTCGCTAACATAAAAACAAGCCCTGAGGTCCTCTAGCCACTTCAATGCCAAGAAAATATTTCAAAGTGCCTAGATCCTTGATACTGAAACAATCGTTCAAATAGGTTTTGAACTTTCGACATGCTTGGGAATTATTACTGGCGAGAACGATATCATCCACACAGATAAGAAGAGCCATAAAGACATCACCCTGTCGATAGGTAAACAAAGAATAATCTGCATAGGACTTAATGAACCCGTACTCACAAAGCTTAGAAGATAACTTAGCAAACCATTGGCGGGGTGCCTGGCGCAGCCCATACAATGACTTCTTCAACTTACAAACCTTGGTTGGACTAGAGGCTGCATATCCAGGTGGCAATTTCATGTATACGTCTTCCTTCAAATCTCCATGTAGAAATGCATTGTTAACATCCAGCTGATGTAACTCCCATCCTTTTGCAATAGCTACGGAAAGAAAGCATCGTACACTAGTCAATGTAGCTACAGGGGCAAAGGTTTCATTGTAATCAATACCCTCTATTTGGTGATCTCCCCGAATTACTAGGCGAGCCTTGTAGCGTTGAATACTCCCGTCAGAATTGTACTTCACACGATAAACCCACTTAGAACCAATGGATTTCTTTCCAATGGGAAGATCCACTATGTCCCAAGTATCATTCTTGTCGAGAGCTGAAAGCTCTTCATTCATTGCTTCCCGTCACTGATCTTGCTGTACAGCTTCATGATAAAATCGGGGTTCACAAACCTTCATAATAGCTGCTAAGAATTTTTGATGGGTAGACGAAAAATTAGTACAAGTGACGTATTTATGCAAAGGATAGCACGTACCTGAAGATTCCTTTGGATATGAGTGTGCAGTGGAGACGAGGTTTTTGATCTGAGCACTGTAACAAATGTAATCGTCCAGATGAGCAGGCGGTCTCCTAGTCCGTTTATTAGGCCTTGGTCCTATATCAGGCCCAAGAGTATGCTGGGCGCTGTCTTCTTGTTCACGTGATCCAGGCGTAGTGGACAGTGCAATAACTTCATGTTGCTCAGGCCCGTGATTAACACCCCCCTTGGACTCAGATGTCTCTTGCTGCTCAGGCCCAGTCTGCTCAACTTCATGTTGCTCAGGCCCGTGCTTAACACTCCCCCTGGACTCGGACGTCGCTTGCTGCGCAGGCCCATTCTGCTTCTGCCCAGGCCCATGCGCCTCACGCCTACGCTCGCCCAGACGTTCAGTGCTCCCAGACAGCCCACTTTCTCCTGTTGGGCTGGTAGATATGACAGCATCATCATCCACCCAGGGTGGTGTTGGCTGCATCAGTGGCTCTACCGGGCCTACGGTGCTAGCAAAAGGAAAGTTGTGTTCAAAGAAAACAACGTCCCTACTATCAAAGAAAGCATGGCTTTCTAAGTCATACAAACTCCACCCTTTCTTTCCAAAGGGATAGCCAACAAACAAACATTTTCGACTCCGAGAGGTAAATTTGTCTTGTCCCTTAGAAGTGTTCTTAGCGAAGCATAAGCACCCAAAGACTTTAATATGGTCATAAGTAGGAACCTTGTTGTAAACCAACTCATAGGGAGTTTTCCCTTGCAATAGCCGACTAGGCGTTCGATTTATTAAGTAAGCTGCAGTCAAAACACATTCGGCCCAAAATTGTAGAGGCAAATTAGCTTGAAATCGTAGGGCACGAACCACATTTAGGAGATGTCTATGTTTCCGTTCCACACGTCCATTCTGTTGGGGAGTATCCACACAACTTGTTTGGTGGACTATCCCATGACTAGCATAGAATTCCTTCATAGCTCCTGATTTGAATTCTGACCCGTTATCACTTCTTATAGTTTTAACAACCTTATCAAACTGAGTTTTCACCATAACTACAAAATTCTGAAGAAGCTTCTCAGTTTCTCTCTTTTCTTTCATCATATAGATCCACACACCCTGACTAAAATCGTCGACCACACTAAGAAAATAATGGGCACCACAAGAAGAAGAGACCCTGTAGGGTCCCCATATATCACAATGAATAATTTCAAATAGAGCCTTGGCTTTATTTTCACTTAAAGAAAACTGATTTCTAGTTTGTTTGGCACGAAAACAAGCTTCACACACATCTTCCTTCACCTCAAAATTACCATTATAATTTAAGCCTTTGAAACAAGACATGATTTCCTTGGAGGGGTGTCCCATACGCTGATGCCACAATTGCCCAGTTTTGACGACATTGACTCGATCATGTTTCGCTTGTCGCTTCTTGAAATAGTAAACCCCGCCTAGTTGCTCACCCATACCAATCGGAATCCTCGTAGTGCGATCATATAGAACACAACAATTATCATTAAACGTCACTGTACAATTTAAATCCTTGCATATACGAGACACTGATACAAGATTGCAACTTAAAGAGGGAACAAGCAAAGTTTTCTTCAAGAGTAAATTGTCCAAAACAATGGTGCCTTGCTTTGTGGCCACGGTCGTTGCTCCATTCGGTAGATCAATTAATACTGGTGATATATAGGTTATGTCTTTCATCAGATGAGCATCGCCTGTCATGTGGGTGGAAGCCCCACTATCGATTAGCCATGACGGCTTACCTGTGGGAGTCTCGCTGGCTTTAGGGGCCTCTATGAGAGTGAGCAATTTCTGAATTTGCTCTTGAGTGAAACCAGGAACTACAACTGCTGGTGACCTGCTGCCAAAAGAGACAACATCAGAGGAGAATTCGGCCAATGCTGCGTGAGCTCCTGCTCTGCCGCCACCGCGTCCTCTGCCTGAACTTGCTCGACCACCTCTTCCATTGCGGCCTCCTCGACCTCCTCTGCCTCGACCCCGAGTTCCCCAGCCGGCTGGGTAACCAATGAGTTCGAAGCATTGAGACTCGTCGTGGCCAAGCTTTCCGCAGTGGTTGCAGGATACTCGCTCGACTCCTCTTCCTGGTGACTTAGCATTCACAGCAAAGGCGACATCTTTGATCCCATCTTCACGCCCTCTCACGACCAGTTTGTGACTTTCTTCTTGACGCACGAGGTTGAATATTCTTTCGAGACTAGGTAGGGGATCCATAGCCAAGATATGACCTCGAAGAGATCCAAATTTCGCATCGTTCATTCCCATTAGGAATTGATGTGTTTTTTCTTCCTCTGCATCTCGGATTAGCTTCTGCCCGATCTCACACTTGCAATTTCCACAGGTGCAGCGATGGTGTGTGATGACGCTGTCCAATTCATTCCAGAGTCCTACAAGTTTAGAGTAGTATTCTACGACAGACATTCCGTTTCCCTGTTTGCAATTAGCAATTTTAGCCTTCAAGTCATGCTTTTTAGGTATGTCGGAAGTCCCATACCTTTTCTTTAAATCATTCCACATGATCTTGGCTACATTAGCATAAGCGATTGATGGGCGGATTTTAGGATCAATCACGTTTAGCAGCCAAGAGCATATGGTTGAATTTACCATCTCCCAGGCATCTATTTCGGATTAATCTGCACCATCATTCAATTTGATAGTGCCATTCACGAATCCAAGCTTGTCTTGGACCTAAGTGCCGTAATAACAGCATTTTCCCAAAGATCGTAATTTTCGCCATTAAAGATCACCGCTGTGATTGAGATTCCTGACCCTTCTGATGGATGAACGAAGTAGGGCGAGGTATTGTCAATCACAAATTTCTTTGACATGACGAAATTGTGAACCTAATGCTCTGATACCATGAAAAGAGAATTGATATTAATCAACGAAGTAATATTCCCTTGTTCTTATTCATCAAGCACCGGGTGTATTTATACATGAATAACATGAAGTTTCCTAATCCTAAACCATCTAGCTTTCCTAGTCCCAACCTACCTAAGTTTCCTAATCATGACCCGTATGGGATTTGCTTTCCTAATCTAAATAGAAGTACAATAAATTTTATCAAATCAAAATACATTGTTAACAGATACGGTTACATGTACATTTTGTTTTTTTGAGAGTAGGTTACACAGAAGGAAAGGCAGCATGTTGTGGGACAGGGGCATTCAGAGGAGTATTCAGTTGTGGAGTAACAAGGCCAATCAAAGAGTATGAATTAATTGTGTCAAGACAGAGAACCATGTATCTTGGGACTCAGTCCATCTCACAGAGAAAGCTCATAACCAAATAGCAGAGATGGTGTGGGGCAACGAGGAAAACGAGCTATTTTATGGATCGTACACTATTAAGGTCCGCATCCACTTACCTTCACCATCAAATCAGTACAGACATACAAAATATCTCGATCAGTTGTTTGAGAATGATACTCGTCCATGGCCAGTTCCAATTATTTCTATGTTAATCAGAAAACTGTGTTCTGTTTATGATTTATGCACTCTAAGATCTCTAATATTAGCTCAAACCAAGCAAAATACAACAGTTATAGAAGTAAAAAATCACAGCATTGTATCGTTCCTCTGTTCCTTTTCTTTTCCATTTTGTGGTTTCGTATACGGTGCCAAGAAAATAAAATAATGAGACGTGCATTAGTTATATCGCTTGCAGAGTAAACAAAAATGTATTATCTAAATGTGTGACAACAGACAACTAATAAGTAGGCTATCTCGTGGAATTGCAACACACGGTCCAAAGCACACACGCTGCGTTCTGCCGTGTCCTAAATGGTCGTCCTTGTGTGCCTTTCTTTGTCTATGTTTTTTTGGGGTCTTTTTTGTCACTTTTGATGTTTCCTTTTTTTTTTTGGTTAAAAAAGTTGTATGATATGGGGGTGGATATACAATAAATATTCTGTTTATTGATTCAAATTGGAGTTTCATTGGATTGAAAAATGTAAGGGAAGAACAGAGAAGAAGTTAATTTTTAGGACGATGGGAACAAATAGATTCCTACGTGAGTTCTGAAAATTGAAACATTGATTTGAAATGCCCTAAGAAAAATGGATCACGTTCGTTATTTATGTGGCGTTTGAAGAGTCAAAGATGTCTTAGCCTAATGGGCAATGACCCCATATTGCACACTTTCCATCCAAGTTCGATCATGTGGGAAAAACACATTTTGTCTCTTTATGAGGATTTGTGCACCAGACTGCCCTTTTTATGAGGATTTGTGTATATGGAACAAATTGTGAGCCTAGGTAACTGGACTTTGACATTTTTTCCCTCCATGACTTGTTTTGACCCATTGATATCTGAAATAGGGGTTTAATGGGCGTTTTTTTAATAAAAAATGTGGGATTTAAAGAAGAAAGATGCCCCCACGAGTGATATCCGAGGAAAGGTTGCATTGCTGGTTGTCACTATGTGCGTCATCATTAAATTGAAATATTAACATCCTTCTGTGTGTGACTCATGTGGTTTAGAAGATATCCACAAGTTATTGTGGCGTGAACTACTTGATAAGTAAAATGTTCTTTCATACAGTCAAGACAAAGTACAGTATGTTTTACTTGTATATATAAATGGCTGAAGGATTTAGAGCTTATGGATACAAGTCAATTTTCTTTGGGGATTCCCATGCCTGAATCTTCCCGCATCTAAATCTTAAGAATCACGCCAATGTATCAAAACCAGCAAGCAATTACTAATGGAAACCATGCAAATTTCATTCTTGTTCTCTTCAATCCTGTTAACTTCGTCTCTTGCCTTAGTAAATGTAACGAACCCCTTTTTCTTGTTTGGGGATTCCTATTTGGATGTCGGGAACAACAATTACTTCAACGCCAGTGTTATTAATCATTTTCTTATGGCATCACCTTCTTCCACTATCCCACTGGTTGCTACTGTGATGGCCGTGTTATTAATGATTTTCTTGGTAAACACCACTTCGAACAATCAAACTCATCTGGTTAGTAACTCGGCTCTCTAATCATGGGTTAGCCACTCCTAATTAGTGTTGGCCTGGAGCTCTAGAATGAGGAGTTGGTAGGTTAGGGTTAGGTCCACTATTTACTTTGCAAGGAGCCTTATTTGCTTGCATTATGCGTTCTCTTCGCCATATATCAACCGTGAGGAGCTCAGCTTGTTTTGGTCTTGGGCAATTTTACCTCCGTTTAATTAGTCCATTTAACATATATAAACTTATTTTTGTGTACACACTTTTTTATTATATTATATCGTAGTTTTAGGCCCAAAATTAATAAAACAAGGTGCGAAGGATTCAAGTGTCTTACATTCACCTTAAAAATTGGCATCACCATTTATGCATTATCTTGTACAGCAGAAGATGCATATGTTCCTTTTATTGATGCTTTATAGGCAAGTCAGGAGTGGCGGGAGCAAGAGAAAGTGTTGACCCTATCCTTATGTAATGTAAGGTTTTGATGATAACAAACACAAATGTAATATATGCTTGAGTGTGTTGATTGAACAGGTTCCAAATATTGAATACTTTAAAATTGCTTGGTTAACAATGCTCAAGAACAGGTCTTAAGAACATGTACTCAAGATCAGTTGGCTGACAAGACTTTTCAGAACTTCAGAACAGCCTTAAGAACATCTCTTAGGAGTGTTTGGAGTAGCAAGCTAAGTTTCTACAAGTTGTCTGGTTCATTCAACAAGAGTCTCTGTTTTGTTATGATTTTTATTTTATTAGATTCTTGTTAATATGCCAATTAGAAAGTCTTAATTTAACATTCACTTTGAAATGGTTTTTTCTTTCGTTGAAAGAATTTTCAGAACACTGTCTTAGAACAGTTCTGAGAATAGAGTGTTCAAGGTGTTTTCAAGCCAAAACTGCAAAACTGATTTTTCACGATTTTTTCCTTGATTTTTGGGCTAACGTCTCTGAGATTTTTTTTGATAGATTTTCTGCTAACTGCTAAGTCCAAAAAGGCTATTTCTAGCTATGAGAAACTTGGGGAGAACCGCAAGTCTATTTTTAGAGTGCTTTATTCTCCAAGTAACAACATCACTATTTTTAGAAAATGGCTGAATTTGTGGAGAAAAACATGGGATAATTTACTGAGTTTTTGTGGCTGAAAATAACCGTGTAGCTCAAGCAGTGGTTGGGAATTTTCAGCTCACACTTTCCACTCCTTGCGGCCCAAGCTTTTTCCTCTTTATTTGTAATTATTCCACTTGGTTTTCTATTTAAGCAAGACTCCACACTCATTTTCATTATCGGTTTTTCACAGCAATATTCCAGAATTTAAGAGCCTTATTTTCAGAAAGAAAACCGACCCAAGTGTGTGCAAGATTGAGCTTTCAAAGTTGGCATACTAGGAGCATATTTGTACCTTACACTAGCTTATTTGAGAAGCACAAAAGTAAGGTGTCCATGTTATTTTCTCTCTTTCAAAAGTGAGTTGAGTGTGTCCAAATCAAGGGGACTTTGGACGTGGGGTAACCGGTCTTAGAGAAGACGGTTACGTGTGTGTTACAAGTTGTAACGGTGTGAGTTGCATTGTAACGTGTTTAGCCCGAATAGTGAAGTAGTTGAAAATCCTACAGAGGTAGGTCGTGGTTTTTCACCTCGATTGGGTTAGAGGTGTTTCCACGTAAAAATCCTGTATTCACTCACTCTTCTACTTATCTCCGCTGCATTTCTGTTTTCTGGACGTGTTACAAACAGTCTGTCAGAACAGGGCCTAAGTCTGTTTCCAGAAAACTGCGAAAATTTGACAGCACAATTCACCCCTCCTCTTGTGTTTGTGTACTCTCAAAACTAACAGAAAGGTTTAGGAGGGCAGTGTATATGCTTAGTGTTGGCTCCAATGATTATGCGATCCTCTGCCTTGGCAACAGCACCCTCTTGGCTGCTTACACCTGATGTATACTAACCTCACAAAGTTCAAACTCACGAGGACACTCAAAGGTAGTCACGGATTGATGGGGATGAAGCCGAAATGCAAAGATGAGAATCAAGAGTTTGGATAATCAAGTGACCTTTCAAGGGATAATCCTAGGAGCCACCCTTAGATAACACTTGGGCAATCTCTTTAGATCAACTAGTTACAGAATTTAATCACCTTCTAGTTGAGATAAAGAGACCTAGAGACCCACTTGGGTTGCCAAGCACAAGATATAACACTGGAAGTTTTAATGGAGAGAGTTTTCAAACTCACAAAGTTCATACATTCAAAAGTGAGCTCAAATGAGGACCAAGGCTAGTTTTGTTGCTAATTCAGTCGTGTCCTCCCTTCCTAGGTCGCAAAAACTAAGCTAGTACACATGGGGAAGAGTTTACCCATCCCATCAGTCACTTACTAGTCTAATACAACACTTACTAGCTTAATCTACCTTATTAGGGTTCATGATGCATCCCAAATGAGGTGTCAACCTTACAAAGGCCCTAGAATGCAGAAAAAAGAGTCAATTCAGCAAGTGGGCAAAGCTAAACCCAAGAAATAAACCCCTTTGTACCGGCTAATGAGCAACTGGGTAAAAGGGTGTTTTTCTTGTCCTTTTGGCTGGATAAAACCAACACAAGGGGTTGCTTTGGATGGGATTTGAACCCATGATCTTATAAATATTTATGTCCCCTTTCATGCCCTAAAACTTCAGAAAGAATGGTCTAAAGTTGATGGCCAAACTCTCCCTTTGATGCGGACTGTGTTGGATTAGTGCCCAGCCTACAATGTTGGAAAGATCTTGTTATTTGACTGACCTAATCACCTCCAAATCCTTTGCAACTTGTTTTATTGGATTCCTGACATCTTAAACTTAAAGAGAGGGGGTAAAGCAGTCAATCATCCCCTCACCTTCAAGTCCCAAAAGGGGCACAAAACCGGGCAAATTGCCGGTCGAATCTACCCATATTCTGTCTGATTGCTCTATGGAGTTTCTGACCAAGGCATGAAGGAGCTTGAATAGATGTGTAGACTAGTTGGTTGCTCATCCAAGGCTTGATCATGATGGTCCCCATCAACACCCATTCTCAATATGTTGATATGGTCATTCGTAAAATGACCTCTGTTATCATTGTATGCTTCTTTCTTTGTCCTTTTTTGTTGTTGTTTTTCATTTCTTTTTTCTTGTAACTTTTGAAGCTCAATTTCAATTCTGCTTTTTCATTGTTAATTTGGGTAGGAAAGTTACAAGACATGGTGGAAGAAAATTCGCATTCAAGAATGTACCCCAATTGGGTGTATGCCTTTTCTTAGAATACAAAGTGGTGATGGGAATTGTCATAGTGTATCTGTGAGTTATGTCATGCACACAACATAATGCAGCTTTGTCACAAGCTCTAATACAACTGAAACAACTGCCAAGATTCAAATATTTCCTCTCCATGACTTCTAAACAGCTATCCAACAAAGAATTGACCACCCAGGGAATATGGTACGTCCCCTTTTTGTTCCATTTTCTGTTTCCCCCCCTCTCTCTCTCTCTCTCTCTCTGAGGCAGTGGATCAAGAAAATGTAGACATGGGTGTTCCTTTTTGAAGTTTTCAAAATTTGACTAGTATCAGCTATCAATTAATTTTTACGGCTATCTTTTGACAAAATTTTAAAACTTTTGAAAACTTTTGTTGTAACGAATGCGAGAAAGTAAGAACAAACTAACAAATACACACAGATTTAACATGGTTAACTAACAATGTGTTAGCTACGTCCACAGGCAGAAGAGAGGGATATGTTTTATTGATCTGATGATATTGGAATACAGAGATATGCATTACATATATAGGGTTTAGGTTTTAGGGTCACCGCGCTAGGTCCGCGAAAGGAGCTAAAGAAAACTGATTCAAGGCATTCTAACAACTTTAATTTTAAAAAAGGACACTTGCGCTGATTAATTGCATCGACTATTTGCTCAACTAACAAGGCGAAAGCGGTTAGATAAAATAAATTTAGGGTGAAATTGTTGGAGATATGGTGAGACAAATAATTTTAAATGATTTTAAAAACTATTTTATGACATTAATAATTCATTTACTTTTTTTGTGAAAATTAGAATTTGTTTCTAATGAATTGCTCGTATCAAAATTAAAAAGCCATCCACCCACCCTGATATAACTTGTCAATCACCCAATTAAACTTACCATTAATAGAACTCACTTTACCCTTCTTTTTTTTTTTCTTTTGAAGTAAAGTGACATTGTCTAAGAATTTGAAAGGCATTGTAATTGTATATGATGGCATGTAATCTTCTGGCAAACAGGGTACACAGAAGGAAAGGAAAGATAGCTTGTTGTGGGAGTTAAGGGGTATGAATTGTGCCAACACATAGAAGATCACTTGTTCTGGGACTCCGGCCTTTTCACAAAGAAGACTTAAAATCAAATAGCAGAAGAGATGTGGGGCAACAGCAAGACTACACTCTTGCATGGAAAATGAACTCAATTTTCGCAAGCTCCCTTCATTTCACCCACGCCTTATAGTTAAATTACCGAGACAGGCAGTGCCTACTTGGCATCCACAAACTTGGTCAATCATATTCCCGGGATTCCTGTAATTTTCTATCTGTGTTTGCAATTTTATTATTTCCAACAGATTCCTGCAATAGTCTACATTACCTGTGCAAAAATGGTGGCGTCCACTGCAACAAGAGCAGGACACCAACCACTGCATAATTAACTCATTGTGAACTGATTTGGAGATTATATACAATATTAACTGAATTGGGGAAATAATGGTCTTAAACTTGTCCCAAAAGAAATGAATGAATAAATAGTTTGGATATATTCAATTAAAAAGAATAGGCCGGAGCCGGACCACAAACATTAAACTATATTTGCGTGCAAGTCATATTACTTAGCTTAGAAATCCATTATGGAATGGATTGCTATGCTGGCCATCATAATGTCAAACTAATTAAACTATGCTTCTACAGTTATATATGCAGCTGAAGAATTTAGAGCTTTATGAATATAATTATCAATCGACAATGGAAATTATTAGGCTAATTTCCCTCTTGGTCCCTTCAATCTTGTTGGTTTATTCTCTTGCTTCAATCTCAACAGCATCGGCAACCAAACCCTTTTTCTTGGATGCTGGAAACAACAATTACATCAACACCTCAACAGTTGCTCAGGCGAATTTCTATCCTTATGGCATTACCTTCTTCCACTACCCAACTGGTTGCTGCTCTGATGGACGTCTTGTTTGTGATTTCATAGGTATTGCTTTGTATTATAAGGTGCATGATGAATTAGGCCTATCTGGCTCAAATCATTGGCTAGTATACTATTTTGCCATGACTTGAGTCAGATAGCTCAAGCGGATTACACCAGCTTGACCTGCTAAATTAGTAACCTCTGACTTGCGAAACTATCTTTTTATTCACTTTTGTTAATCAGTTCATATTTTTTTCATATTTTTTGTCATGTTTTTATGTATTGGTTTACACAGCGGAAAAATGCAAATCTCCCATTTATTCCTCCATTCCTTCAACCGGGGGAACATCAATTTTTTGATGGATCAAACTTTGAATCTGGAGGTGCCGGTGCTCTTGTCGAAACCTTTCAAGCCCTGGTATTCACTTCAGCCACCTCAATCACTAATCCCTAATCGACTGCTATCATCTTAATTTTTGAATCTCTAAGTGGCAAGTATACGAGTATAGGTAATTGATCTGCATATGCAACTGAGGAATTATAAGAAGGTGGAGAAATGGCTGACGAGCAAGTTAGGGGAGGTGGGAGGAAAGAAAAGGTTAAGGAGGGCATTGTTCATGTTCAGTGTTGGCACTAATGATTATGCAACTCTTTTCTTAACCAACAACACTTTCTTGACTAATACCCAATCTCAATATGTTGATATGGTCATTGGCAACATCACCTCTGTAGTCACTGTAAGCCTCTTTTTTTTTTTTCTTTTTCTTTTTTTCCTTTGTTCTTTGTAATCTCTCTTTCTTGTAATTTATGAAGCTCCATTTAATTTTCTGCATTTTTCTACGCTGATTTGGCAGGAAATATACAACACAGGAGGGAGAAAATTTGCATTCCTGAAGGTACCACCAATTGGGTCTATGCCTCTCATCATAATACATGCTTTTGGTGGGAGTTGCTTGAGTGAATCTCTGAGTTACACCAAACAGCACAATGAAGCTCTGCTTCGAGCCTTGAGAAAACTGGAGAAGCAATTACCAGGGTTTAAATTTTCCCTCTATGACTTCTACAATGCTGTCCAACAAAGAATTGACCACCCCTCAACACATGGTAGATTCCATTTTTGTCCTTGTCCCTTTCTCCCTCTCTTTTGACTTTTGCCCTTACAAGTCAATTGGGTGATACTATTAGAGGCTTGGTAAAGATGGCAATATTTTGGGGTGATTTTTGAATTGTTTTGGAATACTAGCGATTCATTTTTAAGAGTGATTGTTGTTTGGATTTTGAAGTTCATCTCAACTGATTATTATTATTTATGTTAAAAAGTTTGCCTATTCGCCCTGGATGAAAATAGCCTTAACCTTGAAAGACTCTAGCTATAACATTATGATGTATGGAGCGAGACCGTCATGCCTAGGAATCCATAAAAGGGATAGCATGTATGAATATGATTGACTTGTGCTTTTTATGAGCAGAGTACACAAAAGGAAAGACAGCGTCTTGTGGGACGGGAGCATTCAGAGGTGTATATAGTTGAGGTGGAACAAGGCCTGTTAAAGAGTATGAATTATGCAGAGACATAGAGAACCATGTTTTTTGGGATTCAGTCCATCTCACAGAGAAAGCTTACAACTATAGATTCAAAATGTGACCGAACCACGACGAAACGGCCGCATTAGAAAAGTTTTGGAGTTGGGCGAACCACGTTTTTATGCCGCAATAGCGGCGATATGAAACGCAATAGTCAGCAATTTTGCTGTATCGCGACCGAAACCAAAATCGCTACCGAAATCGCATTTTTAATCCTTACTTATAATCAAATAGCAGAGGAGGTGCAGGGCAATGAGGAAAACCACCTCTCTTATAGATCATACACAATCAATGACCTCTTCCGCATGCCTTAACCAACAAAATACACCCAAAACGAAACTGCGATCTCACTAAAACTCCAGAATTTTTGATACTCATCCAAGTTCAATTGTTTGTATTTTATCGAAATGTCGGGGATGTATTTTATTAGGCATTTTAACATTGACTTCTTCATCATGTGAACGTCTAGCATGCATACGGGTCTTAATATGGGTTTCTTCAATTCTTTATTCCACAACAATATTGATCGTGCTCATATCTAGACCTCAAAACTTTAATAAGTGGATATAATATTATTTCAAATAATCGATTCAACAAAAAGTTATGAACGAATCAATTTAAGTACACGTACATGAGCTTAGACCAATCAAAATAGAATACACATAGTTCATAGCTTGCAATCGAATAGTGCTTACAATCTTACAATCTTCTCATTTAATAGGACTTAACATAGAATAGCATCAATGAATTATGGTGAAATAATTATACTATCAAATGATTCTCAATCATAATACATTACATTATGAATTCATAACATAAGGATACAAAATTACTAGACCCATCTGCATAAAAACATTTTCCAATAATAACCGCAAAAAAAAAAAACGAGATCCACTCTAGGTCACGTTTCACAACACATTGATTCATTTGGGCATAAACACAAACACCTTACATGCAAACCTACATAATTACCTCATCTACTCATAATTAATCAGGCAGAGCCATTAGCTTGGGCCATCCTGGCAGCTTCAAGATTGGCGGCCTGTTGGAGAAAATTGCCATCGGCATCATCAAGCAACATCTGAATGGGGCATTCACCAAGGCCATCAGCAACGGCGAGCAATATCTTCTTGATTTCTGATTGAAACTTGTTGCGGTCGATGGTACCGCTGTGATCGTAGTCGAATTGGTCGAAGATGCTGTCATAGAAGGTGGAGAGCTGCTCCGGAGTACCGGGGTTGGGGTTGATGCCGTAGTGGGTCTCAATCAGCTTCATCCACTGGAACGCCTTTCGGTGCTGTGACTGCTAAGAAATAATTATGAATATCTTGTATGTTATTATGTTTCCTATCTCATTTAAGATTCTTATATTTCTTGCATACCAAGCTAGGGTTAGAGTTAGGCAAGACAGAGGATTCCTTGTATCATATATATATGAGGCACATGTCGTGAATGAAGGGCAAGCAAATTCATACCCAAACCCTGGTGTTTCTAGTTTCAATTTCTTCACGGTATTAGAGCATTCCTGTCAAATCTAAAAAACAAAAGAACAAGAAAAAAACAAACAAACACAAGGGATCGAAACCCTAAAGCCCACGGCATGGGGACGGATGATGAAACAAAGAACACAATTGAGACTTTTGTCATCACGCCTCAATCACCTTACTATCTATCCTCATCCGATTCTCCTAGAGCCCTTATCACTGCTATCAAGTTCGATCGAAAAAAACTATGATCTTTGGGAGCAAGGTGTAAGAATAACTTTGAGAGCTAAAAATAAGCTCAGTTTCATTGATGGAACGATAACGAAACCGGACATAACCGGAGGGGACGAAAACTTGGCCATAGCTAACGCTTGGGAGATGGTCAATTCTATGATAACTTCTTGGATAATGAATGTAATTGACCCTAAACTCCATGCAAGCGTAGCCTATGCAAACTCAGCCCATGCAATGTGGTAGAATATCAGGAAACGATACTCACTGCCTAATATACCAAGAATACATAAACTAAAAGCTGAAATTGCATCTTGCAAACAAGGCAATATGGAGGGAGTTGAGTTTCTATCCAAACTTATGCGCCTTTGGAACGAACTTGGAAATTATGTTCGTGTACCCGACTGCAAGTGTAGAGAGGCCGAAAAGATCCTCAAGATGGCGGAGAATGACAAAGTCCATCAATTTTTGATGGGGTTGGACGACGAGGCAATTTCCATCGTCCGTAGTCAAATATTGGCTCTCGACACCCTGCCAACTATAGACAAGGTTTTCAGTATGGTGCAGCAAGAAGAGGCACACAAAAGGGTGATGCTCAATCGTGATGGAACCATTATCTATGATGGCGTTGCCGCCTTTGCCTTGAGCCACACTAGAACGGGCCAGCAGAATGGAGATAAACCGACATGCCAGTACTGTGGTAAGTATGGGCATGAGGAGGCTGGGTGGTTCGAATTAATCAGTTATCCACCCAGGTGGAGCTCTCAGAAAGGACGTGGTGGACGCGGCAGAGGGCGCAGCGGCAGAGGAAGAGGACGCACAGCAGCCCGCCGAGGAAGCGGAACATCGAAGGAGGTGGCTCATGTGATGTAGACGAACCACGAGACAGGAGGAACCGAGGACAGCAATCACAGTCCTCGGCACCGGAGCAGCAACGTCACAGGCTTAACCCCCGAACAAGTGCAAAAAATTTTAAGCTTGATCGAACCCTCCAAATCGACACATAAGAGGTTGTCAGGTAAGGATTCATGGTTAATTGACAGTGGCGCCTCTTGCCACATGACCGGAAACATAAATATGCTCCAAGAAGTGCATAAAGTATTACCCATTGAAGTTGAACTACCCAATGGGGCGTATACCTTAGTAACCAAAAGAGGGTTTGCTTATTTGAATCCTAATATTACCCTAAAGGATGTACTTTATGTGCCTTAACTAAATTCCAATCTCATATCTATTGGGTAGTTGATTGAAGATTTGTTATGTACCATCACATTTACTAATAAGCGTTGTGTGATACAGGACCTTATTTCGAGGACCCCGATTGGAGTGGGTGAGCGAAAAAGAGGGGTTTAGTATTTCAAAGACAAGCCAGCAACAGCAGTTCGAGTCAACAGGGTCTCTTTGTATGAGCTATGACATCAACGTTTGGGGCATCCTTCTAGACAGGCATTATCTAAGCTATTTGCTAGCATTAGTAAAGGTTTTGGTAGTCATAAAGAGGACTTATGTGATGTGTATCTACATGCAAAGCAAACCCGATCATCTTTCCCAATTAGTGATAATATAGCATTAAATAAATTTGATCTTATTCATATTGACATTTGGGGAGCCTATCGTGTTAAAGCCTTTTGGGGTGCACACTATTTTGACTATTATTGATGATTCTAGTAGAGGTGTTTGGGTATACTTAATGAAAGACAAAAGTGAAGCATCCCAACTTGTCAAAAAATTTTGTCATATTGTCCATACCCAATTTGATGCTAAGGTAAAAATTATTAGAAGTTACAACAGTCGTGAGTTCACTTCAGGACCAATGAAAAATTTCTATAATGAACATGGAATTGTCCACCAAACAAGCTGTGTCAATACCCCTCAGTAGAATGGAAGAGTCGAGAGGAAACATCGTCATATTATGAATGTGGCACGACCACTGCGGTTTCAAGCCAATCTTCCTATTGAATTTTGGGGAGAATGTGTGCTAATCGCCGCCTACCTTATTAATAGGACACCCTCCACAATCCTTCATGGAAAGACCCCCTATGAGGTTTTATTTGATACTAAGCCTACCTATGATCATATCAAAGTCTTTGGGTGCCAATGTTATACACACAACCTACAATGACAAAAAGATAAATTTGGTCCTAGGAGTCGAAAGTGTGTGTTTATTGGATACCCATGTAGCAAAAAGGGGTGGAGAGTTTATGATGTTGAACGTGGTGATATTTTTGTTAGTTAAGATATAATTTTTTGTGAGGAGATTTTTCCTTTTTCAAAGGAAATTGAAGAACAAGATCACCATCATCCTAAAACTCTTGACTTACCTATGAATGTTTGTGTGGAGAATGAGGATTTACCAAATATTGGCACCTTATGTCCTACTGCCCAAGCCATGGATGGCATTAAGCCTCCTCAAGGCCTTCACTCTACGAATGGGCTGACCAGCCTAGAAAGGTAAAGCCCGCATGAAGAGCTTTCTCCCGGCTTGACACTAGATAGGCTGCCAAGGGACTCCACTGATAGGGGGAACGACCTAACTGGCCCAGCAGTGTCTCCAGGCCCAACACCACATTTGCAAAATCTATCTGGGCCCACAACATTAGAGGTCTCGGCCAACCCAGAGACAGGCCCAACTGCCGAACCCAAGGGCCGAAGACGGGAAAGGCACACCATAAAGAAGTCGAGTCATCTAACAGACTACATTTGCTGCTCGGGGCAGTCCAAGAACCCCTCTTCATCGGAACAACCACCCCAAATGGTATCCTCAGGTAGACCTTATCCTATCGTTAATTATATTACATGTGCTCGGTTTTCTAATGCCCATAAAGAATATCTTACCGCTATAACAAAAGTGGTGGAGCCCAAGTGCTTCCATGAGGAAGTCAAAGATCCCAAGTGGAGAGAAGCGATGGAAAAGGAAATTGAAGCCCTAGATCTAAACAAAACTTAGACCATAGAAGAGCTGCCTCCAGGCCAGAAACCCATAAATTGCAAATGAGTGTACAAGGTTAGATACAAATCTGATGGGAGTATCGAGCGTTATAAAGCTCGCTTGGTTATTTGAGGGGACCAACAAATTGAAGGATTTGATTAATGATGGCGAGACTTTTGCTCCTGTAGCAAAAATGACAAGTGTGAGATGTTTTCTACCATTTGCAGTTGCTAGAGGTTGGAATTTGCATTAGATGGACGTGAACAATGCATTTCTGCATGGGGATCTGGAAGAGGAAGTATACATGACCATACCCCTAGGCTTTAGGACACAAGAGGCCTCAAAGGTATGCCAGTTGCAAAAATCGCTTTATGGGTTGAAACGAGCTCCTCGTCAGTGGTTTGCAAAGTTATCATCTAAACTAGCCAAATATGGGTTTATACGATCCTATGCAGATTACTCATTATTTGCCTACAGGAAAGGCAATATATTTATGGCACTCCTAGTCTATGTGGATGATATTGTACTTATGGGTAGTGACGATGAAGCTTGTAGTAAATTTGAGAGATATCTTGATGATTGTTTCCATATTTAAGACCTAGGACCTCTAAAATACTTCCTAGGTATTGAGGCTGCTAGAAATTCACAAGGGATATTTTTAAGTCAAAGGAAGTACGCTCTAGAGATTATAGATAAGTGTGGACTTCTGGGTTCCAAACCCACAGATTTTCCCATGGAAACAAATCATAAACTTGCACTGAATGATAGCAAGCCACTGCATGATCCTGCGCAATATAGACGACTTATTGGCAAGTTGATTTATCTTACTATTATGTGTCCCGAACTTGCTTATGCTGTTGATATTCTCTCTCAATTCATGCAAGAACCTAAGCCAGCACATATGGACGCCGCTACACGAGTACTAAGGTGTCCTAAAGGGTGTGCAGGAAAAGGACTATTGTTGAGAAGCAACTGTGATCTACAGTTATATGCTTATTGTGACTCAGACTGGGGGGCATGCCCTCTTACTCAAAGATCACTCACAAGATATTTTGTCACTCTAGGAGGATTTCCCATACCATGGAAGACAAAGAAACAAACAACTGTATCAAGATCCTCAGTTGAAGCAGAGTACCATGCCATGGCAACTGTAACTAGTGAGTTAATTTGGATCAAATCTCTGCTTGCTTTGCTTGGAGTGTTTATGAAAGCTCCCATACCGTTACATTTTGACAACCAGGCAGCTATACATATTGCAAAAAACCCAGTTTTCCATGAAAGAACCAAACACATTGAAATTGACTGTCACGTCATACAAGAACGTATACTCTCAGGTGAACTACTTCCAGGATATTTGCCGTCCAAGTATCAATTGGCAGACATATTCACCAAAGCACTTGGAAAGCACCAGTTTCAAATTTTATTGGGCAAGTTGGGCATGATCAACTCACATGCTCCAACTTGAGGGGGAGTGTTAAGAAATAATGTGAATATCTTGTATGTTATTATATTTCCTATATCATGTAAGATTCTTATATTTCTTGTATACCAAGCTAGGGTTAGAATTAGGCAAGAAGGAGGATTCCTTGTATCATATATGTATGAGCGCATGTCGTGAATGAAGAGCAAACAAATTCATACCAAAACCCTTGTGTATCTAATTTCAATTTCTTCAGCGATACAGGGTCCCATCCCTATCCAGATCCAAGGTGCTAAAACACTCATTCAAGCCTTTGGTGAACTCTACATCGTCTTCTGTGAAGGATCGAACTGTTTCTCTGTCTATTATTACCACACCTGTCTCTCTTTGTGATTCAGCAAACGTAACTTTGAAATGATCGACTACATTCGTGTTATATATGCGTTTAATCCAGAGATGTTTTGGGTTCTCCATTTCCGGTCATACGAGGAAATATTTCTACATTTAGATCAAGGAAACATTATTTATGGGCCAATGAGAATCATACATAAAATGCCCAAACAGAAAAGGTATTAATGTATTATTATAAAGTAAGTTGAGTTTGCATGATAATATTATGGTTGGGGTGTACGCCGTTAGAGAATATGTTTGAAAAATGTATTTCTCTTAAATGTATCATTAAGATTACCA
Source organism: Selenicereus undatus (assembly GCA_017589665.1). Taxonomy (NCBI): domain Eukaryota; kingdom Viridiplantae; phylum Streptophyta; class Magnoliopsida; order Caryophyllales; family Cactaceae; genus Selenicereus; species Selenicereus undatus. Next base: position 53,710,856 of record JACYFF010003369.1, read on the forward strand.
CTAGGAAAGCCATGGCATGACTAAAATTTGGTTTAGATGATGAAGTTCATCGAAGATAATGGGTTTGTAAGCACATTTCTACTACCATTTCATTGAAGTGTTCTTTGCTATGAAGATGGAATATTTGTGAAGAACCCTCAAATTAGCCATTATTGATGCAAAATTTAAATTTCATTCTAGTTCTAGTTGTTGCTAATAAATTTGAGCTATTGAGGTTACATTTTAGCCATCTAGCATTCGTAGGTAACTCCAATTTCTATCAAAAAACTGTCCAACCTAATTATTTTGGATTAGATTGTTTTTAAAATGGTGATGAAAGTTTTTGTTTCTTTGAGACAATCTTGAGGAGACCATGCCTCATTCTTATAAGAGCCATTATTTCTACAAAAAAGACAATTGGTTTCCCCACTAAAGATGTCTCAGTCTTTTGCCTTAGCTGGGCAAGCTTTTCAATCCAAAAACAAACAAAGACTCTATTCAATAAAATTAGTTGTTTAAATAGCGGACAACGATTTAAGTAACGGATAAAGGTTTAAGTACCGAATAACAATTCTAATACATCTATTTAGATGAGTGATTGAAGCAATGCGTTATGTAAATTTAACTGTTGGTTTCTTGACCAATGTAAATTAACATAAAAGAATATAGAAAATTTTCAAAAAAAAATAATCCAAAGTGTATTTTTTGGTCAAAAAATGTGAAACGCTACTTTTGAATACCAAAAGCTAACATTACTAGTTTTTCAGAAATACTGCTTAAAATGCTGAATGCTTACTTAAAATACTAGTTCAAATGCTACATTATCGAGTACTAAAAATTGACTGATTAGTGTATTGACATAATATTAATTAAAATAAAAAAAGAGTAAATCCGTCAAAGATAATTAGAACCTACTTGTTTAGGAATAGAAGCCCAACATCTATATTATTATACAAAAGCAATGTTATGATGATGTGGCTTTTTTGAAATTTCTCATAAATTTGAGATTCTGAACCATTTGATTATTTGAATATGTGATCACAACCATTATATTTTCTATGAAAATAATTACTCTCCAAATTAGAAAATGCTATCATAATTAAAAAACATATAATATCTCTTAATATTTCCTTCTTTTGACAACATAATCTCTTAACTTCTTTTGAGCAATGAAAGTCTTACCCACCTTTAAAAATTCTTTTTATTTGATAACTTTCCCTCGGTTAACGTAACTCCTTCCTTTTCTTCTTAATACTTTATGCTATCACTCTTCTTGTTTCCTTGGGTGAAGATAGAATTTTGTAAGATGAGTCAATAATTGTATCTAAGTGATAGTCTTTTTGTGTGTTTGATTCAACATCACTAGGTTGTATGATGTTCAAGTTTTAGTTATGCTGAATAATTTTTCCCCACTTCCCAATTATCATATGTTTGATTCTAAAATGTATTCATTCTTTTTGTATTACTTTTGAAGTTGCATGTATTACAATATACCAAAAAAAGGTCTACATTGATCAAAGATCTGCTTAGAATTTCATGCTCTCTCCCATTTCGTCTCCTTCTACCTGGATTCAGTTTTATGTTTCAAATTTTCTTTTTAGTTTAGGATATCCAAGAAATGGTGCAACTACCAAATATGCAACTATCATTTTTTTTCAAAAACAATATACCAATATGAGAATTGAAATTTTGGCTTAAATATTATAATTGATTATTTACAATTTTTGCTTGAACATATCAAAACTTAACTAATGAATAAAAGAAGAACTAGAAACTAAAACATTATTATGACACAAGATCAAAAAGTACGTCTTCGTGATTGTTTACTCAAAAAAAGGAAAAGGAGTTTTAAACAAATGGGAATTGAAATTTTTTTTAAAACATATAAAAACTATCATTTCTTTTTTTTAAGTAAGATCAAAATATAAAATCACTATTATATTTTATTACCGTTATTTTAAATGTTGAAAATTACTCCTTAATAAACCACAAAAGCTATAATAAGAGTAGTATCTATTTTAATTCATCTATAGTACATATTCTTACTTTGCATATGTTTCACAAAATTGAGGAGATGTGAGAGGATTAGCATCCTCGAAGGGAAAAGACGGAGGGGGCGACCAAAGAAGAGTTTGGACGAGGTAATTAGAGAGGACTTAAAAGTTGCCGAGCTGACGGAGGACATGGCTCAGGATAGGTTCCTCTGCTTACATCTATTGGCTAAAGTATGGTACCTTCCTCTGCTTTGTTGTACTAATGTTTACATAGTTGTTGCCCCTGCTTTAGTACTCCTTAATTCAATTCAGTGATGCTTATCCTTATCCTAAATTTTCCTCCATAAAATGTGGTCACAAAATCAGTCTTTTATAAAAAAAATTCACAAAATCCTTCCCCTATGAAATGTTTTCATAAAATCTTGTTTTGTGGGTCTATTAAAATCAGCCTCTCAACGGACAGTCATGTCGGTTGAGGTAAGGTGGCCTACATCTGGATTTCCCTAGACCCCACGAAAGCGGGACCCACACTGGGAGGTCTTGTTGCTGTTGTTATTGTTGTTGTTAACAGCTAATTCTACCATAAAAATATTTGACATGTTATATATATATATATATATATATATATATATATACACACACACACACACACACACACATATATATATATATACACACACACGCAC
>JACYFF010003369.1:53718514-53734985 GCA_017589665.1 Selenicereus undatus
GTTCACAAATCAATCACATAGCATCATTTAGCAATCTAAGGAGGGCAGGGGTTTACAAATAGCACATTCGTAAGACTTCGTAGGAATAGTTTCAGCAGAATCAATCTAATACTCCATATACCTCGCAATCCACACGATTGCGGTCAATATCAAACCCAGGCTCCCTCCTCACATAAAACTGACCACAAGAACCTCGAATCAGTTAATAGTTCCATCTCAAACCATCCAACTACTAAAATTAGTTTAGTATCACAATAATTCAATCGTTTAGTTCACAAACCAACATCCATAGGTGTAGAATTTTTATGTAATTACGACAAACAGAATATAAGCATGCCCAAATTGATCTAGCAATAACCTTTAGACATAATTTAGTTTGCTCTACAATTACCTCAATCGCCCAGTTAGCATTCTATGGGCATAAAATTCACATACAACCTTCAAAACAGAATTTAGGCATACTAAAAGTGAACTAAGAGTAACTTCATGACATAATTGTGCTTGTTTCACAATTCTCCAAATTGATCGATTAGTAAGCTATGCATCAACTCAACATGCAAGAGTGCCAAATCAGCATCATCATCATATTTATCTAATTTCATTTCAAAGTCCCCCAATTACTGATAATTAACTCAATTTCAACATGAACTAACTACAATCAGTAAAATTCTTTGAAATTAGTAATAATTTAAGAGAAGAGAAACGCCACCTCGATTCCAAGCTAGAGACCCGTTCTAAGGGCTTGGTTTGGGCATATATGAGTCGAGTTCCCCCATCTACTACTATTACTGCTTCTTCTTTTTGTTTCTAGGCATAGTTGATCGTCGACCACCATTCACTAAGGTGGTGGTGGAGACGGGTAGGGCTTCTCTTGCTACCCTTCATCATGCGCCCCTTGTGTGTGCCACAGCTACCGGCTGGTCACCGACAACTATCAGGGACTACTGCACAGTCTGGTCATCGCCCGTGCATCACGAGCCTCAACCTCACACTCTTTCTCATTCTGGTGGGTCGTGGAGAGGGTCAAGGCTTGTCGCTGGCGTAACGGTGGCGTGCCACCGCCCTTCGCCTTCACTCCTCTCTCTCTCTCTCTCTTTGTAGTGGTTAACGGGGATGGGTCGCAGGTTTTGGGGAAGCAGGAACCCCCTACCCCGTCATGATTTCTTTGGGGAAGAAGAAGGGGCTTCGGCCCCTTTTGATCCCTTTTTCTTTTACCCCCTGTTCCTTTTTTTCGCTCAATTGCTAGTCAACTCTAGTTCTCAGCCCCCAAATTACTAGCGTGCAGTCTAGACTCATGCCTAAACAGTCCAATGATCAACATTCTAATTGAATTCGAGAAACGACTAAATTAAACTATCGGTGAAATTTAATGGCATAAATTAGCATGAATTTAATTTCAAAATCAATAATAACAATAACGATCAAAGCAACAATAATAATCTTTCTTAATAAAATTATTGCTTACACAAGCACGTCAATAATAATTTAAAAATCATATAGTCACTAAAATATGATTTTATAGCGTCATAAGGCAAGACAGTCAGCTTAACGTAAAAATAAGGAACGCGGGCATTACATTCTTCCCCCATAAAAGAATTTCGTCCTCGAAATTCCAAAGCTCAGTTTAGTCACACGTAAGATGTGCACATACATGACACAATCTACACAACTCGCACTAAAATCCAAAAATCTTGTTTTACAATTAATCCAAACCGAAAAAGAGGCTTATGGTATCCAGTTTTCTCATTGCCAATACTCTTTAAGTAGCCTACTCACTCTATTTGGGCATCAAGGGCAATCGCATAGAAGATGGATAGCTGAGTTGGTGCAAAAAACTATATTAAGCTTGTTTAAAAAAAAAAGAACATAGACTTTCAATTATCTAGACTCAATTCGCATGGTAAACAACAACTCTATGTACATGCATCTTCGGCATCTAGAGGTATGACAATTGGGACATGACACCTCAAGGTCATATAAAGGTAGTTTATTTCTAAAATACGAATTCAAGTCACTTTTAGAATCAAAATCGTTAACATGGAGATTCCTATAACACATTAGAGCGATAAGAACATCACATAGCATCACGTTGCACTTTAGTGCGATGGCATCGCATAGAATCAACAACTTAGCATTCTCAAGCCTCGGAATCATAAGCAACATGAACCCATCTAATACATCTACAGCAAGGAATTTACAAAAGGAAAGCATATGCAACCGACATTTCTATGTTTGTACGTCAAGCACAAATAACCTTTAGGCCTTTCATTCAAGGTAACTTAGGCATGATATGTCAAGGTCGTATGAAGGGTTAACTTAGTGTAAAGCCTGTCGAGAGCTACAAATTTAACCACTACTTCGGTTATTAAATAATTTTATAGCATAGGAAAGTAGGGATCGATCCACGAGGAAAGATTGTTGTAAATTGCTAGCTTAATCCTAAATGATTTTATTAACCCACTTTATTAAATCTAATCTTGATAATTCTAAAATAATTAAAAATCTAGAAAAACAAAATACCCAATGATGCTCCTAAATATTATGAATCATATTCTGGAAATAATACAGTAAAAAGATTTCCTAAATAATCCAGAAAAATAAAATCAGAATAGTAACTAAAATTCTAATTAAAAATCAAAACAGAAATTATTAAACAGAAAATTAATACTAAAAATCACAAGCAGTAACCTAAACTAATAATCTTAAACTGGACAAGTTCATAACTCCAGAATGATGTCTGATTAATTTCAGGAAAATTAAATCAGAAACTTACTGCATAATAATCAAGCAGAAAATTTAATCTGAAATTAAAAATAAAATAATCTGCATAAATATAAATACGAAATTAATTAAGACAATTAACCTAATTCTAAGACACAATTTTCTGGACTTAACAACACCTAAAAATCGTAAATTAAAATTAGAAATCGAAATTTTCAGAATTAATTATCTAAAAACCTGCACATACCAATTTCACAAAATAAATCTGAAACATTATCAAATAACTTCCAAAAATTACGAAATTTAATATGAGAAGACTAGGACACTATATAAACTCTAGGAATTAATTAAAATAAAAAAATAACGAAAATAACTATTTTTAGTCTAAATTCGAACAAACTGGTAATTAAATACTAAAACTGAATATAAATCAATCTAAAATTATAACCACTCCAAAAATCAAAATCTAAGCTATCCAAAATTACCTAGACACTTCTAAAAGACTATACTTTGGGGGGGGGGGGTGATTGAAATTATATTGAAGCTAATAAAACTAGAACAAAAATCAACAAACTAACCAAATTAACTTTAAGCAACAAATAATAAACAAAAGTTATCAAATTTATGAAAGATACTTAGTATAATCTCAATCCACCATGCAAATTAATATTTATCATTAACACACAAGTTAATTTTATTCATGAGTTAAACTGTAGAAGATATCCACCAGCGGTTCTTCCCCGTTTTTCCTTAGATTTTAGTTTACTAAAGTCCAGCCCTAATATAAACCCTACTAATTTGATAATCTTTACACCAGCGCAAAAATTTAACCAAATTAGAGCATTAAGAATTAGAAAAACATCATTTAACACTTTGTAACCAATTTACCAGCAAATCTATTTAACAAAGATCTAAAGCGATTACCTAATTAAAAGATATGAGTTTGAGTCATCCATGATTAATTAGGGTGATACCTAGGCCTAAAAGATTATAATTTTTACGTATTATAATGTTTTAAACTATCAATCGAATTTGTATTTAATCAACTAGCATGCATTCTAATCGATTTAACACAAATTTCATAAACGATAAACACTAATCGCTAAAGAATCATGAATATAAATCAACTAGGCATTAAAACACAAAACTTGTTTCAAAATAATTAATTTAGCATGGCTTCAAGAAGATTATATTAAGCACAAAAAAATTACTCACTCATGTAAAAATTAAAATTACAATAATAACTCAAATATTTCATGTTTAATATCAAACGTACCACAAAATAAATAAAACAAAATAAAACTAATAATAATAATAATAATAATAATAATAATAATAATAATAATAATAATACGAAAAAAAAACAAGCAGCCACGCCTACTGTTATCGTGATGATGCGTGTGACGATGATGATGAACGATGATGGTGTTGATCAACGATGATGATGATGATGATGATGCTGATGATCAGTGATGATGATGAAGATGGTCGTGAGGAGAAGAAGGAGAGGGGCTGATGATGATGGTTGAAGAGATGGTATGTGCGTGGTGGTGAAGAGAGGAGATGGTGGCAATGAAGCTGATGATGATGGAGTTGTGAAAGAGAAGAGGGGCTAGGCGTGGGTTGTGACGTTGTGGCGTGAGGTTGAGGGTGAGGAAGACGATGATGATGCCGGTGGCGATGGAGGATGATGTGAGTGAGGATGCTGAACGTGTGTGAGAAGAAGGGTTGGGCGTTGATGGTGAGATGGGATGGCGTGGGGATGTGTTGTGATGATATTATATGGAGGGGGTGAGGCTAGTTTCTTAGGGTTTCCTTCTCCTTTCTTGCTTAGGTTTCTTCTTCCTCGAGACTTGTAGCATTTTACCAATTCTTGAAACCCTAGCCCAAAATAATAATTCTGAAAATAATAATTTCCATTATTATTTTTTGACCGTCTTGTAGCCAAATGTGTAAGGCCCGAGCTTCTACGTCCTCTCTTCTCCTCTTTATTAAATTAACACTAACCCAAAAAAATATATAAAAGAAAACAAATTAAACGAAATAATATATATAATATGCTCAAAATAATTATAAAAATAATGCATAAATTATGACTTAACACTTAGCCAAGTTTATCCGATAGCATGAGGGTATTAAATTACTCCAAGATTAAATCAATCAACTAGGAAGCTAATCACATAATACTAAAGTAGCAGAGATATCATATTACATCGCATCACAATGACGGATCTTGAAGTGGCACTCGAAATCACATTGAGATCACGTAGAGTCAACAACAGAACACACCCAACATTAAAGCGTTGTTCAATTTCGCGTTTTTTAGGATTTAGCTAAAAGCTTATTATCTCCTTACAGCTTCTTACATCTCCTTACAACTCCTTACATCTTTAACATAATCCTTACATCTTCTTACGTCTTCTTACATCTCCTTACGTCTTCTTACATCTTTTTACATCTGATATAGATTTTCTATAACATCTATTTATTTTAATTAAAGAAATATGTATAATTTTTAATTTTGCTACCAATATACAAAATTTGTAAATATGTATATTTTTTTAACTATGCTACCAATATTTACAAAATTTGTAAATATCTGACATTCCACAAAATTTTTAGGAACACAACATTTATTTATTTCTAGTGGGGTGGGTTTGTTTAGAAAGTGGAAAGTAATTTTCAGGGGGCAGGGGGCAAAAGCAATGCTGGGCATTATTTCTTCAACGCTGGCCATTATTTCTTGCATGACCTCCTGTCTACTTATTTAACTTATCATCTTTTATTTTTATTTTTTTTGGGATTTTGGAAGGTAATTTTCAAGTTTTGGTTGTTTAATATGACAATACAATTTTTGTATTTTAAGCATTATTTCTTAATGTTTTAAGGATTTATTTATAAAATTTCTTGCGAACAATATTGAGCATACACTTACATTTAAAATTGTTTACTTAAAATAGGATTTTATTTTAATAGTTGTGTTCAATTTTGTCAGAATTGTTTTTTATTCGTTATACTTCACTTATTGTAAGATCAAACTAATGTAAATATAAAAAATAACCTCAACTGTAAGGGATTTTATTGACAAATTTTGTGGGGTTTAATATATTTTATTGTTGTGTAATTAACGTAGTTATTGGTTTATTTTCAATAGCTACATTATTTTAATATTATTATTTCTCATCCAGAACGTTCATTGTATATTAAACATGTTTAGTTCCAATAATACTATGAAATATTTGTTTACTGATGGTATCAAATTTTAGTCGTAAATATGACAAATATATCATAATTGTCACAAATTATGTTATGCAACTCTTCAATCATTCAACAACTCCTTACTCCTTACATCTATCCTTACATCTCCTTACAGCTCCTTACATCTCCTTACAGCTCCTTACATCTTCTTGCAACTTTTTACATCTCTTTACAGCTTTTTACAGCTCCTTACAGCTTCTTATAGCTCCTTAGATTTCCTTACAGCTTATAGCTGTATCAAAATGTGAAATAGAACAGGCCCGAATCACAATTAACACGAACCTGTATCATATGTCTATAAGATCAATTTAAAAAGAAAACGCTAAGGCAAGAATGTAAGTCGATGGGTGGTAAAGGTCCAATATAGGCCCGAACATAAGTCGTTTAAGGGAGGTTGATACATGGTTTCTCGGTGATGCTAGATTTAATGCCAAGTTCATGCATCAAGTATCGCACTTATGCCCTAGCTATCATAATGTTCTACCTTCAAGTCTTATTTAAAACTGGTTATTGTTGGATCATGGAAATATGCAATATGATGTCAGACTCACGTATTTCTATTAATTATATTGGCACACATATCTTATAACTTAATTGTCAGCATACATTTTGATATGATTATGAATACACCAACACCTTATCATTAATTCCCTAACGAGGTTCATAACAAACACTTCGATACACAGTTACAATTTCTAATGTCAAAGGGTGATAGCATGATAACACAGCAATCAGGAGGTCCATAATGGAAACGTCTATGCAGCATGTCTTAATATAATAGGACAACAATATTAACAAACATAAAATCGAATGAAGGTACAATTCTAAGGTTTTTTTTTCCACGAAAACTTTTTTTTCCACGAAAACTACCATGCAATACGTGAAACTCATCACATAGGGTATAGTACAAGATAACTTAATCACATCACGTCCTTGGACCTATACAATCTATGTCAATCATTATTTAACATAACTTCCCTGACAAGTGTAGAATCAATAATTTCAACTATAAGCAGGGTACACTAGTATGCTATCCGATCAAACATAAGATACAAGGCAAGAATATGCGAATGCAAGTTCCTATAATCGTCTTATTATGCTTTAAATATGTGTGTATGCAGTTATTCAGCTATAATATGAGATCATAGAATTCATGAAATGCAAATAACGACACAGAGGTCATACCATGCTACAAATTACATAAGCTAGACCATTTGGCTAGTTCAGTCACATGTCAAACCAAACTCAAGTCAAGCGCAAACACCAAGATGTGCATTTATTAAACAATTTATTCATAAGACACCTGAAAGACCGCCCATAATGAACCTAAGTAAGTATATGGGCTTTCATAACCTTTACTTTATTCATAATGTTATGCTTATGCTTCAAAACATATACATTCGCAATAGTGTCTCACGGAGGGACATCTAGACGAGTATACACGAGTGCAACCCTGATTTAACACCTAAGACTAAGGGTATGCCTTGAGGTTTGTCCTAATTATTTGGAGTTAGCCATCAATCAACCAACAAATGGCAAGAACAATAGCATTATTGGTCTTACGGATATAAGTTGAGGTTTTGCAACACATTTGTCTCATAAGGTAATTGCGGAGATCCGAGGAACTCTTACTGTGGATGGGGATGTTCTGCCTTCTACTATGGGGCATTCCAGCTTCTGCACTTGGTGTTAATGCTCAAGAAAATATTAGCAAAGTATGGATCATTTCCCCATGAGGTAACATGGTGATGCATGTGGTGTAACAATTCCAAAGTTTGTCAGGCTCTTCCTTTTATCTTCGTTCTAGGTGTGCTGAGGTTTATATAGCCATGACACTATCAATCATATATTAAGAATAGCGTCCCATGCCAAGTTGAGCATAAAGCCCAGTTGACTCGTAAGTAATGGTAGTTACGTATTTGGAAGCAAGGAAGACTCCCTATGTGAATGACAATCCAGATTAAGGCCTCATCTAAGTATTAATGGCATGTATACGAAAGGCTCGGAATAACACTTATGCAACAACCAATAAGACCCTATCACAACTACCAACATTGACATGCGCGTATATGAAGTTCTCACTTTGTTCCTTTAGCAATTGAGAATTTACGTAAAAAGAGGTATCATTTAGAAGAACTTCTAATCAAGAAAAGCAATCTATTAATCACTTATTAACAACTTGTCATTAGCACATCAAGCAACGTATGCATCGTGGCATGAAGGTATTCGAAACATCTACTTACACATAGAAACGTATGCTTATAGAACAAAGCTCAAACATCATTGTAAAGCAATTGCAAGTCTTCAGAGGCAACAGTAAACCTAGCTATATTATTAGAAAGGTCTTTTAGTGCAAAAGAAAAGCCTTAACTCACTATTTAAGAAGGATCTTAACTTTCAAGGTCTTTAGGTTTCCAAAGGAGAATAGTTTAACTACTTCTAGCTTTTTTCCTACCAACCATTGAGTGCGTCTGCTCACTTCATTATGGGGCCCAAGGAGCAAATCGTACTTAAGGGGCAAGAATGAGCTAGGAGTTAAAACATTCTCAATTGTTTGAGCTCAAACCAAGTGCACTTGAAACTTTTGATTTAAATCGCCAAGATGTATATGCAAAACAACTTTCGATTGAGCTTACACTTAGCTTGTTCATGAGAATACTAGTCACTCGGCCTACACCCTAGCAAATGGTTCATTCATTCAATCAATGAGTTCACTCAAGCTGAACATAACTAGCTAAATGCACCAACGTTCACGCAAAACCCACATTTGCATACAAAAGCATGCATATATCACATCATCATGAATGTGTTCCTAGCTAACTATATGAAATGTAAGACTCAGGTCGCAGCCTGTGGTCACAGGATCTTGCTTTGATACCATCTGTAACACCCTCAATCCCTTCGATTAGGAGTACTAGTGGTTTCTTAATTCCTACTCAAATTCTGGGGAGAAACGGACAGAGTTTCGCCTGAAAACTGGCCATTTCACAAGTTTAAAGCCCTATATTAATCCCTGCATTGGGTAAAGTATTAGAGAGCATAGAAATACTCTCAATGGCAACACGTCGAAGTCTATAACTCTACGAGTCACTTGCCCGGAGTATACCAAATATTAAAGCTGAATAATAAAGATGGAAATAAAAGATACAACTCGACGGATCATACATCCGGAGTACTGGGGTTTACATCCCAAAATATAATTAACTTTAGTTAAAAAAGACAACTAGGTAATCAGATGGTCGGCTCACATGGCCATACACAGCGACTTCTAAACAATGTGCTTTACATGAACTAGAGTACTTTGTTTATGTATATTTACAACTCTAGGGATACATTATATTACATTGTTTAACTCATAAGTGTACTTCTACAACTGCACACTTGACACCTTTTCAAAGCAAGGGGATATTCCAACTTGGCATCCGTAAATCAACTTCTACCCATCACATCGAAAACATGGGAAAAAGGGGAAATAGAGATGGGATGAGCAACCACATGCTCAGTGAGTATTTCCCAATTCCTTAAAGCCAAACCGATTTGCAGGCAATAGTAATAAGTATTACTCACACAACATTTATATATTAATCTCGTATTAGGCAATCAATGTCTCCAAAGAAGAACTATTGGCCCCCAAGCTTCACACTAGCCACTTAAGCTTGCTTCTAGACCCTTAATAGTCAGACTCCCTTAATAATCAAGCATTTAGGCACATAAGCAAGCAAGCAATAAGGATAGGGTAAAAATGCTTTCAAACACGCATTTTGAAAATGTTGTGACTCATGTTGTGTTTAAAGAATAGTCTACAAATCAAACTAGCCTCTTTAAAGCATAGTTTACAAAACAAACTAGTCTTTTTAAAGAATAGTTTACAAATCAAGCTGGCTCATTAAGAAATAGTTTACAAATCAAGGTAGCCTCCTTAAAGCATTGTTTACAAATCAAACTAGCCTCTTTAAAGAATAGCTTATCATATACTTTTTAAGGTCCTTAAATACCCACATTGGTAATAATTCAAATTATTTTCTCATTTATTAGGAAAAATATCTTTGTTTTTAGGCATAAGACCTCATAATGTACTAGTTAGGGGAGATCTACACTCGCCCTATGTGAGGTCGCCACTCACAACTCATGTTACCCCGGGGTATACATAACATGACATTTGGCCAAAACGCGTCTCAGCAAAGTAGCTTTACAACTCTAGGGATACATTATATTACATTGTTTAACTCGTAAGTATTCATCTATTTGTGCACACATGACACCTTTTCAAAGCAAGGCGATATTCCAACTTGGCATACGTAAATCAACTTCTACCTGTCACTTCGAAAACCTGGAAAAAAAGGAGAAATAGAGATGGGATGAGCAACCACACGCTCAGTCAATATTTCCCAATTCATTATAGCCAAAACCATTTATAGGCAATAGTAACAAGTATTAGTCACACAACGTTTATATATTGATATCATATTAGGTAATCAATGTCTCCAAAGAAGAATTATCAACCCCCAAGCTTCATACTAGCCACTTAAGCTTGCTTCTAGACCCTTAATAGTCAGACTCCCTTAATAATCAAGAATTTAGGCACATAAGCAATCAAACAATAAGGATAGGGTAAAAATGCTTTCAAAAACGCATTTTGAAAACATTGTGACTCATGTTGTGTTTAAAGAATAGTCTACAAATCCAACTAGCGCCTTAAAAGCATAGTTTACAAAACAAACTAGCCTCTTTAAAGAATAGTTTACAAATCAAGCTAGCATCCTTAAGGAATAGTTTATAAATCATGCTAGCCTCCTTAAAGCGTAGTTTACAAATTAAACTAGCCTCTTTAAAAATTAGTTTAAAACTCACACTAGCCTCTTCAAGGCTCATATACTTTTTAAGGTTCCTGAAATACCAACATTTGTAATAATTCAAATCATTTTCTCATTTATCAGGAAAATATCTTCTCTTTTTAGGCATAACATCTCATAATGTGCTGGCTAGGGGAGATCTACACTCGCCCTATGTGAGGTCGGCACTCACAACTCACATTATCCCGGGGTATACATAACATAACATTTGGCCAAAACGCATCTCAGCAGAGTAGCTTTAACTTTGATATTGTCCTCTGTAGGGGCAACAGCTCATGTCTTATCCTGCGCCTAGCCCCCCCTCAAGGTTTTATCACGCATCACATATCATCGAACGTTACCTTTGGGGGAAACAGCTCACGCCTTATCCTACATCCAGTTCCCACCCTCAAGGTTTTATCACACATCACCCTCATCAGGGTCTTATAGGGTTCCCACTTCTGGGTATCACTCCCTAGGCCTAGTCAATTTCTTAGCACTATCTTAGCCATTAAAATCACATTAAACCCTCATAGGTTATGAAAAGAAGTCACAATCTCAAACAGTAAGCTTCACCTTCAAGTGAATCATGATTCATTTCTCTTTAGTAGTTGTTTGCATAATTAAAACAATGCTTGTCTAGCAAAATAACCCATAACACTACTAATGGTTTATGGTTCTTTCATTTTCAACATGAAAAGCTTCTCAAAATGATAGTGACTTTACTAACTCGCAATTCGAAACTTAAAGTAAGTGGCTAGCATATAATTCAGACTATGTTTTGTAATTAACACCTTCAGTTGCCTTTTTCAGTTTGTTCAAATCTTTTTTAAACACAAGAAGGAGATATAAACAAACTAAAGCCTTAAAACATTTTTGAACTCGCTACTGGTTCGCTTTTTAACTTCCTAGACCCATCGACTATGTTGTTGGATTAGTTACATATTAGTTCGATGATTTAGGAGCATTTAAGGCCACAAATACCTTAACAATTGAACATGCAACTAGTGAACATTTAGAAACATTTAAATTTATGGAAACACACTTTTAACGACCCTTTTAAATATTTCTAAAGTTCACAAATCAATCACATAGCATCATTTAGCAATTTAAGGGGGGTAGGGGTTCACAAATAGCACATTCGCAACACTTCGCAGGAACAGTTTCAGCACCATCAATCTAATACTCCATATACCTCGCAATCCACATGATTGCAGTCAATATCAAACCCACACTCCCTCCTCACACAAAACTTACCACAAGAACCTCGAATCACTCAATAGTTCCACCTCAAACCATCCAACTACCAAACTCAGTTCAGTATCACAATAATTCAATTGTCTAGTTCACAAACCAACATCCGTAGGCACATCATTTTTATGTCATTACCACAAATAGAATATAAACATACCCAAATTGATCTAGCAATAACCTTTAGACAGAATTCAGTTTGCTCTACAATTACCTCAATCACCCAGTTATCGCCCTATGGGCATAACATTTGCATGCAACCTTCAAAACAGAATTTAGGCATACTAAAACTGAACTAACAATAACTTGATGACATAATTTTGCTTGTTTCACAATTCTCTAAATTGATCGATTAGTAAGCTATGCATCAACTCAATATGCAATAGTGCCAAATCAGCATCATCATCATATTTACCTAATTTCAGTTCGAAGTCCCCCAATTACTGATAATTAACTCAATTTAACCATGAACTACCTATAATAAGTAAAATTCGTTGAAATTAGTAATAATTTAGGAGAAGAGAAACACCCACCTCGATTCCAAGCTAGAGACTTGTTCTAAGGGCTTGGTTTGGGCTCGTCTGAGTCGAGTTCCCTCATCAACTACTATTACAGCTTCTTCTTTTTGTTTCTCGGCATAGTTAATCACTTACCACCAGTCATGAAGGTGGTAGTGGTGTTTCCGATGTGTGGTGGTGGAGACGGGTTATGGCCTCACTTGCCGTCCTTCATCATGCGCTCCCCTGTGCATGCCAGAGTCGTCGGCTAGTCACCGACAACTGTTAGGGACTGCTGCCCCGTCTGGTGATCGCCCGTGCATCATGAGCCTTAGCCTCACACTCTTTCTCATTCTGGCGGGTCGTGGAGGGGGTTAAGGCTAGTCGTCGGCATGGCAGTGGCACGCTGCCGCCCTCCGCCTTCGCTTCTCTCTCTCTCTCTTTCTAGTGGTTGACGGGGAGGGGTCACAGGTTTTGGGGAAGCAGGACCCCCTACCCGATCGTGCTTTCTTTGGGGAAGAAGAATAGGCTTCCGCCCCTTTTGGTCCCTTTTTCTTTTACCCCTTTTTCCTTTTTTTTTGGTCAACTGCTAGTCAACTTTAGTTCTCAGCCCCCAAATCACTAGCATGCATTCTAGACTCATGTCTAAACACTCCAATAATTAGCATTCTAATTGAATTCGAGAAACGACTGAATTAAACTATCGGTACAATTTAATGGCACAAATTAGCACGAATTAAGTTTCAAAATCAATAATAACAATAATAATAATAGCAACAATAATATTTTTTTTCTAAAATAAAATTATTGCTCACACAAGCACATCAATAATAATTTAACTCATATACTTACTAAAATACGATTTTATAGTGCCATAAGGCGAGACAGTCAGCTTAACGTAAAAATAAGGAACGCGGGCATTACAGTTTAAGTTTGATATTTTTGGATATTTTGGTTCCTTAAGATCTTATCTTTCAGGGCATGTAGAAAAATTTGGGTTAAGTCGTGTAAAAATGGGAGAACCATGTTAGTTTTGCAAATAGTGTCCGTGAGAGCCTGGTTCTGACCGGTTCACTTCAGTCAAGGTTTTTGGGCAACAAATGAAGTCGAAAACATGTGATTCCACCTAGAGGAGTTAGAAGACATCTAGTGTCTGTAAGAACCACGTTAGTTTTGCAAATAATAATAGACCTTGCAAACTGCCAGCTATTGTCGGGTTGCACCTTATTGGTGTATTAGGTGGTGGATGTCATTCTAGGCATCTAGTCCTTGCCTAGCAGCATGATTAAGCAGTTAAAGGAGTCTTGGACACAATCATGAAGCAACCGATTTAAGGACCAATGAGAAACAAGTGAAGAAAGGCAGCAAAGATTCCATTGGCTAGCCGTAAAGTGCAAAGGAGATAAGATCACTTTTTGCTTTTCTCTCACATGAGGGCAGCTGCTTGCTTGCTTACTTGCTTGCTTAGTGGTTATAATTAACATAATCTAGCTTATTTTGGTACATAAAGTTGTAATTAGCTTGATCAAATCGTGTTTTACTAAAACAGATTTGACTAAGCTAGATTAGGCTAGATTAAGTTAGGTTAGAGGCTTCCCAACCTTGAAGAAACCTCTTAACCTATTCTAGGCAGCACTTGGACGTGTATAGAAAGACCTTGGGGGCCTCATTTTGTACTAAGCTTTTCATCCTTGAAATTGAAAGTGAATTGAGAGCATTGCTCCCATTCGTGTCTTAAACTCTTACTTGCTTATCCTAGTCTAGGCCATATTAGGTGGTGATCAAGTGAGTCTTAAGCCTTGATTAGGTGGTGATATCTATATCCTAATTAAGTTTAAGGGCCCTAAACTAGTTCTTAGTGTTGATTTCTGTATCTAAAAATTGGTTTAGTTTCAATATATCCTTGAATTTGCTTTCGGATTTCATCTTGTCCTTTAGTATCCAATCAGTTTGTTTTCACTTTGAATATATTCTGATTTGAACAAAGTTCAAACCGTGAGCACATACATCCCTAACCTTGATCTTGGTGGTGATTTCTATATCCAAGATTCAAGTTTAGTCTATCCTTAAACTCATTTTCAGTTTCGGGTTACATTGATTTCAAGTTAAGCGCTTTGAGTACTTAGCTTTCTCTTTGCTTTCCTTCGAGAGTGAGTTGAGTTGATTGAGCTTTCCATCATTGCTACGTTGGTGCTGTACAATGAGCCATGGCCCATGGAGGCTACCAATTTTGACAACCATTTAACCTCCCAGTGGGACATTTTTCAGTGCTCTTGGGCGTAGTTTATATCTTATGTGTATTCTCTTCTCTCGATGTCTTTGTAATCTTCTTATTCATCTTCTCTCACAGAAGTTTTTATTTTCCTTTTTGGAATTTTTGTTGAATCTTTAAAGATGAGATGTGTAATAGCTTGCTTATTTCGAAGTGGTTTGATCATTAGAGAAAAGGTATAACTTCTTCCAATACTGCATATTATGCAACATAAATTGTGGGCACTGACTTTCCATTTTCATACACATACACACACACATATATACTCATGTCAATTGTTGAGATCAACTGTGCTATACGGTTGTATCTTAATTCTCACATATGTTATTCAGTTGTTGATTTTTTTGGCGTAAGTTATCTTTAGTGTGTTGTATAGTGACTTTGTGTGAATGTATCTAGAAATGGATTGGATTTATTTGGTGTGAAATCAGTATTCCTTTCTAATTAAGCACGAAATTTAGATTTTAAAATCATATTTTCCTGAATCGTTCACCAAGGATGAGCAATTCAGGGATCTGATTAACCCTGCCCCTTACAAAGCGTGGAAGATGGGGTGCATTGGCTCTTGCGTATCCACTGTTAATATGAGAGTAATATCTTCCTTAAGAAAGGAATCTAGAAGTTGATTGATTAATTTGATCCACAAGCTTTTGGCATGAGAATTTGTGTTTCGGTCCCAACAGCACGACTAAGTCAGAATTTAATGACAGATTAACAAGAGTGATATAGTTGATCTGGCCCAACAAGGCTTCTGGAAACAGAGAAAGTTAATCTCGCTGAATGTTTTCTTCTCGCAACATGCGTCGGTCCAGCATTACGTTGGCAACTCTTTTGCAATAAATTCTGCCGGAACAGAGCTTTGGTTAAATTGGGAGACCATGATAGTAATTTTTGGTTGGACTCGCTATCCATTTCTCATGAACATTATGTTCTACTGTAGCTGTTCTTGTTGCCGCGATGATGACTCAATTTCTGCTGCTTATTGATCTTGCTTTTGTATTGCCATTGCACCAAGCAATTTCCAATTTTACATTGTTTGCATAATTTCGGTTACATGATTGACATGGCCCAGTCAAATCTTCTAACTTTTGTTTGGAAATTACCAACAGAAAATTCTTTTATTTTTCTATTACTCAAAGGCGCTCCTTTCGTAGATTGGTGTTGAATTATCATTGAATAATGGCCAAATTTAACGTTGGGTTGGCAGAGGACTGGCTGATTGATGGCGCAAGAAGACGAGTCCATCCCTCCAAGAATTCACTAACTAAAGGCTCTCATCAATAATAATAATAATAATAATAATAATAATAATAATAATAATAATAATAATAATAATAGATAATAGATAATAGTAATTATATTATTATTATTATTATTATTCATCTTTTTTAAATAGTATTTACTAATTTTATTCCTTCTAATGTTATTAATATTAATGACATTATTATTTTTAAATTCTATTTTTTAATACTAAATTATTATTTTAAATTTTATTAACAATTTATTTTATGTATTGTTGCTACTGTTATTGTTATTGTTGTTATTATTGTTATTATTATTGTTATTTTCTATTTTATGTATTATTGTTGGTAGTATTATTGTTGTTGTTGTTGTTGTTGTTGTTGTTGTTGTTGTTGTTG
>JACYFF010003369.1:53735385-53753820 GCA_017589665.1 Selenicereus undatus
TTATTATTATTATTATTATTATTATTATTATTTATTGCTGTTTTTTTATTAAAAAATTGATCTCAACTCACTCACACACACACCTAATTTAATTTAAAACTTACAAAAATATATTTTATGATCTTCATCTATTAGATTTTAACCCTATAATTGATGTCTCAAGACTCAGAATTCTTGGCTAGGGCTTATGGTTCAAGATGTGTATGTGCCATGCACACACATGTACCTGTATGTGTCTACACAAAAAAAAAAATATTTAGTTAATATAAGTATGCAAACATATATATTATAGGGTCTTAGCTAGTTGGCCATTTGGTTTGTAACCTATGATGGATGTGTCAAGGTTTAGGGTTTCGGGCTTTTGTTTAGGGTTTATAGTTAAGGTTTTGGCATTCAGAGTTCACTACAAGAAAAAGACGGAATTAGCGACAGAAAAAGGCTTATCAGCGACGGAATTTTGGTTTCAGCAACGAAATTTGTGACAGAAAACGGTTGTCGAATTTTCGCTCGTCGCTGAGTACCTGGCGACGGAATTTCATAATTCCGTCGCCATCAATAATGGAATCAGTGATGGACATTGCAACATCCCTTTTTTTGGCGAGGCAGGCAGCGACGGATAGAAAAATCCATCGCCACTAGCGATGGACTTAGCGACGGAATATCCGTCGTTAGTGGCGACAGAACTCTCTGTTCGTCACTGGCTTCTGCAAAAAAAAAACTCTTCAGTTCCGTCGCTAAGTTTCTAATTTTTTTAAAATAACAACACTGTTTTTGATCGTATCCCATAGTACATGCATTTCAATCCTTACAAGAAATTTGCAAGGAGTATTCACCCCATCATCATCCAATGGTTTCGAATATAACTTCATTCGAAATGCTCTCAACAATTCCAAACCACATAAAGGTAGATTATCACATCCAAAGCAACACTTCAAACCAAGGGTTTTGAATTCACAAAGCACAAGTCCCAAATAAAGTGTCTACATATCACAAACTACAAATCCAAACAAACCAAAAGTTACTAGTAATTAAAAGTAACATTATTTTGCAGAAGAAGGAGAAGTAAGAACCAAAGGGAGGGGAATGAAATAAGCACCAAGGGGAGGGGAAGCAAGCAGCGGATGTACTCCATGAAGAATCAAGCAGGAGAGCTACCAGCTAGGGGAAAACTACAAGCAGCTCAATCACCAAGGTGAGGATCATTATCTCCCTCATCCTCATCCTCATCCTCATTATGTTGTGAATGATAAGTAAATGGTGGCTGAGATCCCGAGCTAAAAGCTTGTTGCATTTGGAAGAAAGCTTGCAAGCGTTGATCGGTACTCATCATTTGTTGGCTCAGTTGTTGGTTGTTTTGGGTGAGCAATTTGTTAGATTCCTCCGGTTGCTTACATTTCTCCACAAGCAACCAGTAGCTTTTAGCTTGTGAAGTTAGCTCACCCTCCAAATTGGTTACTGCACCCCTTAAGTTATTGAGCTCTTCTTGCGATGGCATATAACCAGCACCTGTTGACAAGCATTTAAGTGAAGTACGCATTAGTATTGCAGTTAAGTAAACTTATCGTATAACCATGTTCATTGAAACCGAATTCCCTAATGTTGACAGCCTCATCGCCAATGCCATAAATACGACCCTTCTTGTTCTTGTGCGTCTTCACCCATAACTCATTTGGGTTTGGAAGTCGCTGGTTTGGATCTTGAGAAGTGTCATCCCCGGTCCTTTGAGAGTTGATAACATTTTGAAATTCACGTTCAAAGGATTCCTACAGTATTACAACATGAGCAAGAAATCATATATATTACAATTAATGAAAGTAAAGTATACAAGTTCATGTTGAACTACAAATAAAGATTGTGAATAGCTAATTGCTTACATATGTTTGTTGTGATTTCTTGTCTACCCAAGGGGCATCTTCTTTGCCATGGAGTTCGTGAGTGCGGCTGAATAATTCAACAATCGTGGGCTCCATCCCAAGTTGTTCCCTCTATGTGCATGCCACACAGAATGATGTCAAACACAAGCCAAACCACAGTATTAAAGTTAAAGATATACATAGCAAATTCATTTGCCCGACGCCGCTATGCTCATGCATAGGGATTGAGCCGCAGGTGTGGAGAAATAGGACACCACTTTCTGGAGTACCCAATCGGTTCTTCTAGGCTGTTTGACATAATTTCTTATAACCTTTGTTTGCCCAGTATTACTGGAGTCCCTCTCATTGAGCATCACTGAGCCAAACAGGCTTCCTTGTTGTGCTTCCTTGCTCTGCCAAGGAAGTCTCTCAAGCATGCATTACCTCGATTTTCAAAGTTTTTTCTTATACGACCCTCATGGACTAGATCTCAAGTAAACCACTTCTGGAATTATGAAAACAACAAACACATCAAACAATACAATAGTAATTTATCACGTTCTCACAAACTGTTAATATGTAGTCACTATAGTTACCTTAAACTCTCCAAACCAGAAATCCCATACTGGTTTGGGTACTTTACCCCAAGTAGGCCAAGCTCTATCATATTTGCTTTGAAATATGAGCAAGATCCTACTAACA
Source organism: Selenicereus undatus (assembly GCA_017589665.1). Taxonomy (NCBI): domain Eukaryota; kingdom Viridiplantae; phylum Streptophyta; class Magnoliopsida; order Caryophyllales; family Cactaceae; genus Selenicereus; species Selenicereus undatus. Next base: position 53,737,941 of record JACYFF010003369.1, read on the forward strand.
ACACCCTTATTAGGGAGAAACCTAATTGAACATAACACATCAAATTGATTACTTGTGATGCAAAATCCATGTAGTAGTTTATAACATATAACAATGGAAGGCTTACACGTTACTATCTGGCTCAATCCAAATCTTTGCTCGAGAACTCCCATAACTGGATTGTGCTTCACTTTCTCCAACTGCAATGTTGTCTTGGGACTAGTTTGTGTTAGGGTCAATGGGTTGGGGATTAGGCTGCACAGTGTTCACAAAAGGGGCGTTTGGAGGAATGTTGTAAGCAAATTAGCCGTACATGGTATTTTGATTGGGAATGTATGAAGTCTGATGATAGAAAGACCCAAATGGGAGAGGCATTGGTCCTAAAAGACCTAGTATGTAACCAACCAGTGTAGCTCCTGGCTAAATTGGGGTATAAGGTACCTGAGAGAAGATGGATCAACATACATTGTGGTTGGATCTATGGTGGAGCTCCTACGCCCTAATCCTCTACCTCGAGTGGAGGACTTACCTCGACGAGAACTGGAATCCATACCTGAAACAGGTGACAACAAATGCATGTACAAATATATAATAATTGCACATATCAACCGTTTACTCAGGCATCATAATACGTACGTAGGTAACACATATTTTCAAAATTCATGCAATAAAAGTAAAGTCACAACCAATAATCTCCAATGCAAAGTGCTCAAATACATAAGAATTCGTAAGCACTCAATCATCTGCATCTTCATCATCATTGTCATCGTCATCGTTATCAACATCATACAAATGCAAATTTTCCTCTACTTCATCTGTTTCATTACCGTCATCCCACTCACCCTCTTCATCACCCTCATCATCCTCTACCTCATATATCTCGTCATTACCTTGAATGAATGAAAACCCCATTTCATCATTAACCTCTTCCGGTGGAGCACTTTCATCCAATAATGATATAGAGATAACATCATTCACATGTTCAATGATTGTCGTCATGTCCGTTTATTGGTAGGCAGTAGGCAGAGTGTACTGCTTATCCACTATCGCCCTTGGTTTGGTTGGTGTGACAACAAGCCAATCGACCCTATCCCTTGAGCAATCTGCATGTGGCATGGAGTATACTTGTGATGCGGTGTTTGGGAAGATGAATGAGTTGTACTTTCGGTACCTCCTTGTACGGTGAACCTCAATAAGTTTGCTTAGTTTATGAGATCATGTCCCACAACTCAATGTGGGATCAAACCACTCATAACCAAATAGCACACATTCTTTAAATAGTTAGCCTATTTACTCAATTTTGACAATATCCTTCGGTACACCATAATAATCATTTTCAATATCACCTTCCCCTATACCACAAACACCAACACCACAATTATATATTCTCTTCTCAGCGCTGTGAGCTTCTTTGTAGAATTTGAATCCATTAACTCTATATGTCATCCACGTCGACACATACCGATTTGGCTTCGCAGCCAATTGTGTCAATTATATAGATTACTCAATTATATATTACATATGTTTACTTATAAATTTCTACATGCACCCAAAAAAAAACTTATAAATTTCAACAAATACACTTATATTCTTACGACTTTCACAAAACTAATAATTCATCCAACGTTGAGCACTTTATTCCACCAACATATCAAATATCAACTTAAAATTACCAAATCTAAGTCTACATTGCATTGGGCAAAAGTTTCAGATAAATAAGAGCTACAACTTCATACGAATATCACATTTGAACAAAATTATAAACTAAAGCATCTTATTCCATCAACATATCAACTTTCAACTTCACATTACCAAACCTAAACTCTAAATTGCATTGAGCAAAATCTCCAACCAAATTAGAGCAATAACCTAACACAAATACCACATTTCAACAACATTATCAATTAAACCATTTCATTCCACTACCATATCAAATTTTAATCTTAAACTATCAAACCTAAACCCTAAATCGCATTTACCCAAATCTTGAAACAAATTAGATTAATAATCTCACACAAATACCACATTTCAACATAAATATGAACTAAATATGAAATTCTAACAATGTAATACAAAATTTTGCAGAAATTACAACTAGTGTAGTTAAAAATTTACCTCAAACTTGTTGAAAACAACCGGCAAGAGGGCGACAGGTGGCGGCTGGTGGCTATAGGCAGTGGGGGAGATCGGCGACGGCGGCAGAGGTGGCCGGCAGTGGTTGGGTGGTGGTCGCGGTGGTTGGACGGAGCTCCCAAGTCGATCACCACTCTCTCTCTCTCCTAAAATGTGCTTCACGTCGAATGAAACCAAAGCGAGATCTGGTTTCATTTAAATGGGCTGGCGACAAACAGGCAACGGAAATTCTGTCGCCAGCCCTATTTTTTAAAAAAATTTAAATTTTTTTTGGATGGGCAACGGAAATTCCATCACCATATGTCAATTATGGCGTCGGATTCAGATGTCCGTCACCTAATCTATCGTATAATATGACTTTTTCGTAATACTGGTTTTCCGTCGCCATGTCCGTCATTAAATCTGTCGTTAAATATTTCATTGCTAGTTTTTAATTATCTTTAATCTAAGTAATTTGAGATATTATAACATATTTTAAGCCATTAATATTTACCTCAAATGATAAACCCTAAACCCTAAAGTTAGGACCCTAAATCCCAAACCATAAATCGTAAACTCCAAACATTTCCATACAACTAGACTTTATCTTCATTTTTAAAAAATATAGACCTAGAATATCCAAACATGATATTTTGATGGGAGCGAATGTTGTGCGAGTATTTATTTGAATGCCTTTTAGTATAGAGTATAAACTTTTTCAGTTATTGTATCCATCCCTACATTCTCATTCACAAATTAAATCAAATAGGAATTTCTTGAAATGTGGGTGTTCAATGGTCATAAAACAAATTTCGAGATAACACAAACTACCAACATCTTAAAGTACTGTCTCCAGAAATATGAACAGTTAACCCAAGTTAATGACTTGTGCTAACCTAGGTTTACTATTTTGACTAACTTGGGTTAGCGATTTGCACTACATTTTAAGTGAGTGTTGAAAATCAACAACATTATCTGTGGGCTATTTTCATTAGACATTTGAGCAATAGTACAACCTTTAGAACAATATAGTTCACTGTGCCGAAGTAAATGGGAACACACCACATTAATATCCATCACTTACACAAAATTTCTAACTTACAAGGTAAAAACATTTACATTTTTAAATCAGTCTAATTCAACAAACAAAAAAAAGGGGAAGAAACCAGAAACAAAAATACCAACAATCCATCAATAATATGAAAAATATTTTTTTGACAAAATCCAATTAAAATGTTAAATTTTGTTTAAAGCAAGAATGATGGTATTTTCATAAGCTAAGATAAAAATAATTTAACAAAGAATAAACCTAATAAAGTTAGAAAATTTTAAAAATTAATTTTTTTTGAAATACATAAACTAAAATTAATAAAAATGACAATTTGAATAATAAATTAGCAAGTGGAAAATTTAATTGAATCATAAAATTATAAATAGAGGCGTTATTATAGACCCTACATTCACTACAAAAACGCGCTTATTTATACACAATTTTATATGTGAACTTTAAGTTCCGTATCTAAATTTTACATAGAAATGAAATTTGGAAACGAAAATGTTTTAGTATCTAATAGAAATGAAAAATTGAAACTACGGCGGACTTTCATTTCTATTAGATACGAATATGGTAATTCGTTTCAGAAATTCGTATCAAATAAAAATTTTAATGTTCCCTCAATTACTCTCCTCTCAGTGCCCCCGCGAATTCCATTCAGCGTGCCTCACTCTCATCTACGGCCTCCCTCAAAAACCCTAGCAGCAACTGCATCTCTGGCGCCTCATTGGAGCTCCACACGACATCTCATCGGAATTATGAGTGGCATTTGCGGTTAGCCTCCATGTTTATCTCTCTTTCTTCCTTTTTGTTTTCGTTGTTCTCCCTTCTTTCTCTCACACATATTGTTTTTAACTTTTCCGGTTTGCAAAGTTTTGGACAACATCTCCGTCAAATTTGTCGGCAAGTTCTAGTCTCCGGCCTCTAATCCTGCATGGCTTTGCGTGTCTAACAATGTAAGTGTTTGAATTTTTGGGTTAAATTGATTTCTAATGTATTTGGGGTAATTGCTTTGCTTTGCTTGTATGGTCTTCGGCAAGTTCTGGTTTTGCTTTGCGTGGCAACCATTTTCGGGGTTTTGGGGGGGGGGGGTAATTGCTAATGTGTTTTCGAAATCTTGAGCAAAAATAGGTGCTCTTTTCCAATTATGGTGGTTTCACTACAGTATTGTAATTGTTGGTTCGTAGAATTCTGATGTTGGACACTCAACACTTCTCTAATAAACCAAAAAGGAAAAAAAATATTACCAAGCATGCTGCTTTGCTTGTCGGACCCTAGAGGAAACTGTATTTGCTATCTTCTTTCACTCTTTCAGAATTTCTGTTCTTCTATAGAATTAGAACTAGTATCAGAATAGAAAGAGAGAGAAAACGGTTGTCTTCTCACTTCTTATAACCTACAAAGTCGACCTGTAATGGTGAGGATCCTCGCATTCATGATATCAAAACCAAAATTTGGGTTGTTCTGATTTCCCTAAACCAGGTACAATTCTGGGCTCTATCTTTCTGCCCTATTTTTTAAGTTTTTCATTTAATTGTTAATTTTCTAGGACCTTTTTTTTTGGAAAAAAATGTGTGCATGTTTGCTGAATTGCGTCACTGAGATAAGGAAGGCTGTTCTGTTTTCCCCCTTTTTGTATGAGATAATTTGGGAAATTTCTTTAGGGGAAATGCTTGTGTTACTCCCCTTCTTTTAGGGTAACAAAAGTTTTATAATGGTTTTTTGTGTGTTTCCTGGGAAATTGTTGTTTACCCTCTTGAAATGCATTTGGCTTCTTGTAAATAAGATTGAATGTCTAGTGTTCTTGGAATAGTTTGCTTATTGTGCCAAATGAAAGACATATTTAGTGGTTATGTTAAATTGCTCAAGTTATTAAATTGCTCTTTCCCATTCTCCTTTACTGAACTTTTGTTAAGTGAAACCATCAATGGTTGATTTTGGGATTGGTGTTTTCTCCTTCATCTATTGTTTTATTAGTCTGTATTAATTGATTTACCTTAAGTCGTGTGTATTGCCATGCTGTTGTTTGATGAAAGTCCTCAAAGAAGTATGATGTTTCTGAAATAAGTTTGCATGAAGTGTTATCTTGTGCCCGCCATATACATTTGTAGGAAGAAAAGCTCCCTTTTGGGGGGGGGTAAATTTAATGGAGAATCCATTCAAATTGTTGGGAAAGAAATTCATGAGAAATTGGGCGGATTGTGTCTACTTGTCATTCACAAGTGAGTGCTTCATTCTCATAGCATAGGATACCCACATCTCGTTTTTGTATGATGAATTTATAGCCTTCGTATTCAATTATCCTCCACTTGATTATTATCCCTTTTCAAGTGTGCATTACGTTATTCTTAACTGATTTAACATGTGAATATCTTATGTCAACTTGGTGTTTGGGTTCTTTGGGCTGTATTATACTTCATCCATCAGCTGCACCATTTTTTGAACATCATTCTGAGTGAAACTCTCCATCAATACTTCAATACAACATTCAAACCACTTTTAGTTTATAGGGAAGATTAATGGAGCATATTTATTTTCATTAAATCTTTATGGGGAAGATTTATTTTAATAAAATCTTTATGGAAATCATTACTTTTGTCCAGATGCGGTACTCTTGGGCTGAGGAGTTGAATGATACAGTTTACAATGAGTGAGTAAGAAAGGCCAGTGAACACCTTAAGGACATGTTATTAAAGGCGTTGTGCTTGACAACGACATCATCCATCTTTTAATAAAATCTTTATGGAAATCATTACTTTTGTCCAGATGCGGTACTCTTGGGCTGAGGAGTTGAATGATACAGTTTACAATGAGTGAGTAAGAAAGGCCGGTGAACACCTTAAGGACATGATATTAAAGGCCTTGTGCTTGACAATGACATCATCCAGCAGCTTCCAACTCCACTTAGAAATTAGGTGAAAGCATTTGGCTTGTTTGGTGAGAAAAAGCGGAATGGAACTTGAATCCCAAGGTTTCAAGTTCCCTTCCTTCTTGTTTGGTGAGAGTTTTAAAGGGAAGGGACTTAAAACCTAGGGTATCAAGAACCTCAAGGAACTTGAACCCCCTCATTGTTAAGGGGTTTCAAATTTCCATTCCTCAAGGATCATATTATTGATTAAAAATTAAATCAAAATAAAATCAAAACTTCATTTTTTCATTTTTCGGTGGCCGACTTTGCCCAGTTCACCCAAACCCTCGCTCTAGAGATACAGAGATAGACAGAGACAGAGACAGAGAGAGAGAGAGAATTGGGTGCGACATCTGCCGTCGACGAGAAAGAATAGGCCAGCCAACGTTCACCGTGAAATCCTTGCCGGAAGAACCTAATGTTCGTATATCTGCATCCTATTTATTCTCGTTCTCTCATCTTTTACTTTTGGGGGGGTTTGCTTTCAATCTGCTCTCATATTTCTTGTGATTTGTGGGTCTGAGCAAGAATTGAAAAGGAATGGAGAAGAGGGTGAAGATGACTCAGATCTAAGTGAGGGAGAGCAAAGGAAGACGATGAAGATTCTACATAGATGATTCTTGTGTGCGTGAAGGGGTTTTTTTTTTCTTTTACAAAAAATGGTTGTATAAAGGTGAGGATATGTCACTGATAGAAGGAAATCATTTTCCTTCTTTATTTGGGTGTTATATAACATAATTAATTTATGCATATAAAATCATAGGTTTTTTTTTAGATTCGAAAAATCACCTTATAAAATTATAGCTTTCAACCTTAATTTATAGACCAGACTTGTTTTAAAATTATGGGTTTATAATCATTTTTCATTCTAACAAAGATAGTAACTTACATTATCATTTAAAAAATGAAATAGAAAAAATCAAAAAATAGTTAATTATAACTATAAGAAATGACAACTTATAATAGGATTAAAAATATTCTAAAAATAAAATAGTTTGATTCCATTCCTTAACTGCTAGCCAAACAACATATATTGGAACTGCATTCCTTTCATATTCTCTCCAAACATATAGGTTCGGGATTCAAGTTCTATTCCCAACTTCTTCAGGATTCAGGAATGATTCCATTCCATTCCACTTTTTCTCACCAAACAGACACTTAGAGAAACTAAGGATTTCAAGAAGAGGTGAAGACAAAACTCAATTAACAAGAGCACTGGTCCTAAAGCTTCCCTGTTCACACTTAAGCGTCTATTTTAGTTGAACAAACGACAAGGAAAATGGTAATATTGTACTTGTAATTATCCCACTTGGGCATGTTGGATGGGCATGCAATGGTGTTTGGTACACACTTCGCACATTGCTTTTGGTTGTGATATTTTTTTGGATGTAAATTGGTTGATCGTTGCACGTGGCATACACTCAATACTTGGAATTTTGTTGCCAGGTTGTAATATACATTGGTCATAATATATGCATATTTGGTTGGTATGTATGTTGCAATGTTAGACTCATATGTAGTGCCATATTTGTTACGTGTACAAGGGAATTCGGCATTCTTGTCAGTTTTTTAAATGAATGATCCAGATCAGAAACGAAAAATGAAAGCTTGTCGGGTTTTTTCATAAAAAGCAAACAGGAACTTAGCTACGTGAATTAGAAACGAAACAAATCTTTGTATCTCCTGGAATCCAAATAGAAATGAAATATTTCGTATCAACTAGAAACAGAGAACGTAAGTAGTCTCCAATTTCGTCAGGTAGATACTAAACAAATTAATCAAATATAAACATGGTTCGTCCCTAATAGATATGAAACCCGGACTCGTATCTAATTGTCGAGTCTAACAGATACGAATTCTGATACAAAAAGGTTCGTATCTAACAGATACAGGGCAGATATTCGTTTCAAAGGTGGGCTCTAATAGATACGAATTTTGATACGAAACTGTTCGTATCCAACTTGTACGAAAGTGGCCTTCATTTCTAAATTTTGTTTCTAATAGAAACGAAATCATGTTTCGTTTCCGTTTTCAGTCTACAACCATGCCTTTTGAAACGAACATGTTTTCGTTTCTAATTCATAGCTGATGGATTTTAGATACGAAATTTTCCCATTTAGATACGAAAATTTTCGTATCTAAATAGGCGCTTTCTTGTAGTGATTTAATATTCTAAATTTGATTTTGTCATATAATAATTGACCATGTAATATTAACATTTTTTTTATTAAATGTAATTGATTTTAAATTATCATGTCTGATATTAATGCTTTGGGTAATATGAAAATAATGTCTAAGAAAAGTAGAAATAGAGGGAGAATGAGGCTTGATTTTAATTATTAGTTATGAATGTTATGGTAAAGAAGTAGCCTTTTTTCTATGATGGAATTAATTTTGTAGGCGAAGATGAGAGAGATAGAGATGAGAGGGAGAGGCAGACTCCATTGCCAAGTAGAACAAGCAGCAAGAGGCTAGGGCAACTAAGTAAAATGCCAAACGACAAGAAGTAGCTAGCTCAAAAGCAGTGGCTGCAACTTGTCTCAATAAAATAACACATTACTGTAAAACGGTAGCTATGAATAATATTAAAATTAATGCAACACCTGGTCATAGTTTTCCCCCTTTCAAATGGATTGTACGTTGCTAGCCATCATTTGAGGAACACTATGTTACCTGCACTGTCATCATACTCAACTACTATAGAGAAGGAAAGCTGAGTACTTGTCATGGTATATGTCCCATAGCATAATGACTGATATGATATAATTTGCACGATAAAAAAAATTGATATCAATATGAAAGTACAGAGTCTAAATCTAAGGAGCACTTGCACATCACACCGAACTGTATTCCATTAATCCATATTTTGATTTGTCTAAAGTTACACATTTGCTGCAGGTATGCTGTGATATGTCAAAATTGACACTAGTAAGTAGTCGGTACAAGAGCGCTTTACCCCCTCTTGCTATATCCTTGTACCCTACAGATGGAAAAGTAAGCTTCAGGTTGTGTTCATGTTGTCCAGTTTAACCACAAATCTTGAATGCAATATTTATTGATCCTAAACGTGTATGGAACGGCAATTGATCAACTAGTTAAATGTGAAACATTTAAATTAGAAAAGGTGTCTTATACTAGAAAAATGGTGCAGCTAAATCACTAATGTTATGTTTTAGACATGCATAATACCAATGTAGTGAAATAGGTATCTAGAACATCGCATTGCACAATGTGAATAATGAGTACATCGACAAATCAATGCATTAAATCTACTCATCTTGATTGAGCAGTGAAAATATCAAAAGTGTTAAAAGTTAATTTGTAATGTTCAATAAGGGGATTTCTAGAGAAGTTGAATTATTAAGTTTAAGGTTTCTATGTGTCTTGGAATTGTGTCTATCATTGGAATTATGTTTAGCAGTTTATTATGAGTCTAGAAGTGTCCTAAGAGTGCTATAAGTGTGTGTGGAGTATGCTATCATGGATGCTAACGTGAAAAAAAAATATCAACCCCTCTAATGAGAATATCATATCTATTCCTCAGTTAGCCTACCTCCTTTGCCTCTTATCCTCTGTTTTTCCAACAAATTTGGTATCAGAGCCAGTATGGCTTCCTCCTCTACAAACCCTTTAACGTACTTCACCTATTCCCCCAGCCAAATACCGATATTCGATGGAGAACACTACGAGTATTGGAGCTCCCAAATGGAGACCATCTTCGTTTCTCAAGATCTGTGGGAAGTGGTGGAGCAAGGATATGAAGTCGAGTCCGATTCGGATGCGGAGGAAGAGCAGCAGAGGGAATTGAAGGAGAACATAAAGAAGAATGCAACGGCTTTACGTATAATTCAGCAGGGGGTGAGTCAATCCATCTACCCCAGGATTTTCGACATCAACAGTGCCAAAGAAGCATGGGACGTTCTAAAGCAGGAGTTCAAAGGGGCTGATAAAGTAATCTCCATTATGCTGTAGAACTATTGGAGAAGTTTCAACAATTTGTCGATGGAAGAAAACGAATCCGTTAAAGACTTTTCTTTGAGGGTGGTCAAGATTGTCAACCAAATCAAGGAGTGCGGCGATACGATCACAGAGAAGAAAGTGGTTGAAAGAATTCTCATATTTATGCTGCAGAAGTTCCGTTGTGGTCATTGAGGAGACGAAGGATATGTCGCAGCTCACTCGGAATGAGGTGTTCAGCTCATTGCAAGCACACAAAGATAGAATTAATGACTATTCGAGTCAGCCACTGGAGCAAGCTTTTCAAGTAAAGGCGAACCTCGGGGAGAAGAAAGCTAATATAAAACAAGGAGGTGGTCCATACAACAAAGGATCGTCGAGCTGAGGATGTGGTGGCCTTAGTCAAGGTCGTGGCCGAGGACAAGGAAGAAATTCGTCCTCAGGTGAGCAGTGGTCTGACACACAATGTCATATATGCAAAAATCCCGGTCATGAATCAAGAGATTGTTGGCATCGATGCACTCGATGCAAAACTCCCAATCATTCGAACCGGCACTGTTGGTTTAAGGAGAAAGGTGGAGCTGGAGAATCGAAGGCAAATTTTGCGAGAGAGGATGATGTCGAGAAGCTATTCTATTCATCTATGGATGGTGAGGGGCTGAGGGCAATGCCAAGGAGACATGGTTTCTTGACAATGGTTGTGGCCACCACATCACTGGAGATCAGTCTTTTTTTGTGACACTAGAAGAGAAATTCTCCATGCAAGTGGAGCTCGGTGACAGCAAGAATGTGAAGATTGAAGGGCTAGGAGTTGTTGTTGTCTCCACAGATGGAGGTAACAGAAAGCATATTCACGATGTTTATTATTCTCCAAAGATTGCGCATAACTTGTTGAGTGTCGGGCAAATGATAAAGAATGGTTATAAGCTGATTTTTGATGCTGATTGTTGCGATATCATTGATAAGAAGAGTAATGTTAGAATGGCTATTGTGAAGATGAACGCGAATTGCTTATTCCCATTTGATATGGTGAAGCTGCAGAGCTATGCGTTTAGATTTGGGAATGTCGATGAGCTTATCTTTGGCGTTTGAGATATGGGCACTTGAATAATAAGAGTTTGCAGCTGTTGAATCAAAAGGAGATGGTGGTTGGATTTCCTGCAATTCAGCCGAAAGATTGAGTTTGTGAAGGCTGTGTATGCGGGAAGATTCATTGGTTTCCATTTCCGAAGACATCGTGGAGAGCTCGAAAGCCCCTTAGAGCTTGTCCATGCTGATATATGCGGCCCAACTCGAAGCCCTTCACTCGGTAACAAGCAGTACTTCATTCTCTTTGTTGATGATTTTATGAGGATGATATGGGTCTATTTTCTCGATAGAAAATCCAATACTTTCAGCATCTTCTTGCACTTCAAGGCCCTTGTAGAGAACCAAAGTCGATGTCCAACCAAAACTGTCCGAACAGACCGAGGAGGAGAGTTTATATACAAGTCGTTTCTTAAGTATCGCAAGGAGAATGGGATTATGCGGTGGCTCACCGTGTGGTACACTCAGCAAAACGGAGTTGCTGAGAGGAAGAACCAGACAATTTATGAGATGGCTCACAGCATGCTGAAGGGAAAAGGACTTCTGAACAAGTTTTGGACGGAAGCTGTGGATACGACGGTGTATATATTGAATCGGTCTCCAACAAAGGCGGTTTCGGACAGGACTCCATTCGAGGCATGGCATGATCGAAAGCCAGTTGTAAGTTACTTGAAAGTGTTCGGATCCATCGTATATGCTCATATCCTACCACAAAACCGGGAGAAGATCGATGAAAAAGGAGAGAAGCTCATTTTATTGGCTATAGCGATGAATCCAAAGGGTACCGACTTTATAACCCGAGAACAAGTCAGCTGGTTCTATGAAGGGATGTAATCTTCGTTGAGTTGACTGCTTGGAGTTGGGATGACAATGAACCGCAAGTCATTGCAACACCTAGTGGGGTTGCAATAATCCCACCGGCTGATGCCCCTCTGCCTACACCACAGGAGACACAAAACATAATAGACAGAGAAAGTTTCAGTGCTACAACATCAAGTGATGACTCAAACTCGAAGTTTCCTCATAGGTATCGCTCCTTAACTGACATATATGTTTCAAGTAATTTTTTTTTGTTTGGGGCTGAACCACAGAACTACGAGGAGGCTGCTGATCAGGAGGTATGGAGAAAAGCCATGAATGAAGAGATTAGAAGCATCGAGAAAAATCAGACATGGGAGTTGGTCAATTTGCCGGAAGGGAAGGATGCGATCGGATTGAAATGGATATTCAAGACGAAGTACAATGAAGATGGAGCATTCAAAAGTACAAGGCAAGAGTGGTCGCCAAGGGCTACTCGCAGCAGCCGAGGGTCGACTTCAACGAGAGCTTCACACTGGTTGCTCGGATAGAGACGATAAGAACCGTTCTCTCATTGGAAGCTCAGTTGGAGATAAAGGTGTACCAGCTCGACATCAAGTCAACTTTCTTAAATGGAGAATTAGAAGAAGAGGTATATGTACACCAACCCGAAGTATATGTCGTGACGGGGCAGGAATAGAAGGTTTATCGGCTGCGAAAGGCTCTTTACGGGTTCAGGCAAGCCCCTCAGGCCTGAAACAGCAAGATCGATTCATATTTTCAGCATTTTGGTCTTCAACGGAGCTCGAGCAAGCCATCCCTCTATGTGAAGATAGGAGAAAAGGGGAACTTTCTCATAGTTTGCCTTTTTGTTGATGACGTTATCTATGCAGGAACCGATATGAAGATGGTTGAAAAGTTCAAAATGACCATGATGAAAGAGTTCAAGATGACTGATCTCGGCCTCACGAAGTACTTTCTCGGCTTTCAGGTCAAGCAATCAAGTGGAGAGATTTTTATTTCACAAGAGAAGTACGTAGAGGACCTATTGGAGAAGTTTCAGATGTCGACTTGCAAGTCGGTGCCTACGCCAATGGCACTTAACGAGAAGTTGCAGCAAGAAGATGGAGCAAAGATGGCTAATGAGAAGTTGTGTCAAAGCTTAGTGGGATCTCTGATTTATCTCGCTAATACAAGGCCCGACATTGTTCAATCCGTAAGTATGCTCTCGAGGTTCACGAGCAAGCCTAGCAAGATTCATTATGCTGCTGTAAAAAGAGTACTTAGGTACTTGCACGGAACCAAGAAGACGAGGCTGAGATATGTGAAAGATTCGAGCAACAAGCTGGTTGGTTTTACAAATAGCGATTGGGCAGGATCCGTCGAAGATAGGAGGAGCACTTCAGGATATCTTTTCTGCTTGGGATCGAAGCTTATTTCCTAGAGTTCGACGAAGCAAAACACAGTGGCTTTATCATCTGCAGAAGCTGAATATGCTGCAGCAACAAGTGCAACTTGTGAGGCGGTTTGGCTTAGGCAAATTCTGTCTTATCTGCAGTAGAAGGAAGAGGTTCCAACCACCATTTTTTGCGATAATATGTCGGCGATTGCAATGATGAAGAATCCAGTGTTTCATGCCCGAAGTAAGCACACTGAACTCCGTCATCATTTCATTCAAGACTTGGTGAACAAAGGAGAGATTTGATTGGAGTTCATCAGGACCAACGAGCAGCCAGCAGACGTTCTCATGAAGCCCATGTTGAAGGAGAAGCTTGAGAAGTTCAAAGGCTTAATGAAAATTACAAATTAAGGGGGCGTGTTAAAAGTTAATTTGTAATTTTCAATAAGGGGATTTCTAGAGAAGTTGAATAATTAAGTTTAAGGTTTCTATGTGTCTTGAAATTGTGTCTGTCATTGGAATTATGTTTAGGAGTTTATTATGAGTCTAGAAGTGTCCTAAGAGTGTTATAAGTGTGTGTGGAGTATGCTGTCATGGATACTAACGTGAAAAAAAAAAATTATCAACCCCTCCAATGAGAATATCAGGTTTATTCCTCAATTAGCCTGCCTCCTTTGCCTCTTATCCTCAGTTTTTCCAACACAACTATATACAAAGTACTATGCTCAGAACTCTTTATAAAAGAGCCATTATTTTGTAAATAGTGATAATGCCTTGATATTTCTAATGTAGCTAAATCAACTCCACCTCTTGTTCACTGCTATTTGGTTTTGCTAATTCTACAAAAGAGAAAAAAACATGTTAAGTCATGTTCTACATCCCATTTTTATTTATTGATGTTCTAATTGTTCAATGTTGGTTTTGGTAATTGTAGGTTCCTTGCGATGGTATGATGAAACCATGGTAGCAAGAGATGATGTACTGAGAAAAGCGGATGTTGATGGGTTATCATTTCAAGATCTTGTTGATGCGGGCCCTAGAGATAAGGTGAAGCTTGAAGCAGTTTTTGCCTCTGAGAGTTCCCTGGAAGAATTTAGGAAGCATGTCCTCAATTCTTGTTCATCGAACACATCATATATTCTTGCAAATTTCTTAAGGCCTGTACTAGGATAGGTAATTTGCCTATGACTTTATCTGATGTCTTCTACTTCTTATATCCCTAAAGTTCCATGTCAAGGGTTAGAACTTAGAAGCCTGGGGTGATGATTGATTTCTTAAATTTTTTTTTAAAAAAATTTGTATCCTTGCCACTGTAATATGAGTCTTCAACTTATCCATATTTCTTTTGTGTGTGATTGAATATTTGAAAAAGATTATGAGCATACACTTTATTTGCATTGTAAAACTTTGATGGGTACTTGTTTTATTGATCTCAGCTGGAAAATGATACTTCTCACCAATTGGTGCATACAATCCAAGTGCAGATGCTATTCTTATCCTAGATGTTGCCCATTTCAAATACCCTCCTTGTTGGGTGCCCTGTCTCAACTTCTGGGAAGCAATGTCTGTATTTAATCTTTTCACTGGAAGAAGCAGAGGGTATTGAGTTGTCAATCACTGTATATCTTGCACTTCCTTTGTCACTGCCATTTGCTGATTCATATTTTTTGCATTTTAGGTATATGTTTATCTCAAAGCCATGAGAACTTCTGCTGATTCCAGCCTTCGCTAATTAACCTTCTGCCACTATGCTCTTAGTTTATTCTATTGATGTGCTAGCAGACATAGATGTATCCCTTAGGTATTTTGATTACTTGGAAATTTGGAATCATTTAGTAGGTCTCCAACCATCAACAATGAGAAAATTCTAAATTTAATTTATTTCTAAATTTCCTACGTTAAATGTAGCCTCGAAGTGCTTGTAGTTCTATACAGTTACTCCAGAGTTTGGCCAAAGTTATTAGACAGCTTAAATAGATTGGGCAAAATTTCTATTGGGCAATTTTTTTATTTATTTTGCTTCTTTAAGATGCATGAGCTTTTATGGTTGATTGCCTAAATAGATTTGACCAGACTTCCAGTTGGATGTTCAGTAACTATGCTTCAAGCTAAAATTCTTTGTGTTTGCAAGAACACTATCGATACTCTGTAAGAGAACTATAGGTTAGTTAGCATTTGAAAGTGATGGAACAATAACTTTAGGATCATTATTGTCCCGATTGACTTCAACTTTGGAGACTGTGATAAACCTGCAGAATCAAAGAGAGTTTAAGCCTACAATACTATTTATTGATTAATGATTACTTTAAAAAAAAAAAAGAATGCGCTCACCCTCTAGTCTTGCCCAAATCCTTATCTATTGTATTCTTGACCCAACGTGAAGAATATTTGTACCAAACCAAGTCCAACCCTAGTACGGAATCAGTTTCCCTATGGTATGGACCAAGAGGGGAAAATGACCATCTCAAGTCTAAGGCAGTAAAATATATATGCGAGCATGTCATTTTAATTTATGACAATTAGTTTGGACCCGTATTTTATGCGGTGCATATTGCAATAGACAGCTTGAACATATATATATAATATA
>JACYFF010003369.1:53758820-53790923 GCA_017589665.1 Selenicereus undatus
ATATATATATATATATATATATATATATATATATATATATAACATGTCAAATATTTTTATGGTAGAATTAGATTTTAGCAAGTACTTGGATAAATTAGAACATTCAACTTTGTGAAACATTTGCAAAAGTAAGAATATGTACTATAGATGAATTAAAATAGATACTACTCTTATAACTTTTGTGGTTTATTAAGGAGTAATTTTCAACAACATTTAAAATAATGGTAATAAAATATAATAGTAATTTTATATTTTGATCTCACTTAAAAAAAAGAAATGATAATTTTCATATGTTTTTAAAAAAATTTCAATTCCCATTTGTTTAAAACTCCTTTTCCTTTTTTTGAGTAAACAGTCACAAAGACGTACTTTTTGATCTTGTGTCATAATAATGTTTTAGTTTCTAGTTTCTCTTTTGTTCATTAGTTAAGTTTAGACATATTCAAGCAAAAATTGTGAATAATCAGTTATAATATTTAAGCCAAAATTTCAATTTATCATATTGGTATATTGTTTTTGAAAAAAAAAAACAATAGTTGCATATTTGGCAGTTGCACCATTTCATGGATATCCTAAACTAAAAAGAAAATTTGAAACATAAAAATGAATCCAGGTAGAAGGAGACGAAATGGGAGAGCGCAGGAAATTCTAAGCAAATCTTCGATCAATATAGACATTTTTCTTGGTATATTGTAATACATGCAAATTCAAAAATAATACAAAAAGAATGAATACATTTAAGAATCAAACATATGATATTTGGGAAGTAGGAAAAAAAATTATTCATCATAATTGAAACTTGAACATCATACAACTTGTCAACAACTTTTTTTAGCAATGTTGAATCAAAGCCACAAAAAGACTATCACTTAGATACAATTATTGACTCATCTTACAAAATTCTATCTTCACCCAAGGAAACATGAATAGAGATAGCATAAAGTATTAAAAAGAAAGGGAATGAGTTACGTTAACCGAGGAAAAGTTATCAAATAAAAAGAATTTTTAAAGGTGGGTAAGATTTTTTTACCCAAAAGAAATTAAGAGATTCTGTTGTCAAAAGAAGGAAATATTAAGAGATATTATATATTTTTTTAATTATGATAGCATTTTCTAATTTTGGAGAGTAATTATTTTCATAGAAAATCTAATGGTTGTGATTACATATTCAAATAATCAAATGGTTCAAAATCTCAAATTTATGAGAAATTTCAAAAAAGCCACATCATCGTAACATTGCTTTTATATAATAGTATAGATATAGCTAAAGTTTTGTAGAAACTTAACAAAAACAAATTTTGGTACTTATCAAAATAGAATAAATAAGAAATGATAATACCTGTCCAAGTGGGGCATGATCATTGAACGCTCAATGGACGAGCAGATATCGACAATATGCCTGAACTCATCCAACGATGTCTCTGGAGCAAAGAACTTGTCCACTTTGACCTTATCTTTGGGAATAACTTCAGTGAGCTCTTCAACAGTTACGCCTTTAACTTTGATTTCTTCAAGTACTTGCTTTTCAACAAGCATACTTGCATCGTACCAGTGAAAAGAACCTCATGCGATACATAATATAAGAAAAATTATCCATCAATTGCTCCAATCCTTATAGATCCAATTATAACCAAATTTGATTAATGAATTGACATATATCAATCTTACAAGTACTTATCATCTGTTAATGTCATAGTTGAAAGTTACATCCATCATTAAATAATGAGATCATAGACCAGTTTTGCATCTCATTCGACAGAAAATATAATATTTACTTTTTAATGTTACGAGAAAGTATTACTACCGTACATACCTATGTGTTAAAACATAGGAATTGTACATCTGTATTTTGTCCACTTTTGGGGGGGGGGGGGGTTGGTGGGGGTGAGGATCTGTTATGTCCGAATATGGCCTAGCTTCTCTTACCAAGAATTGTTTCCGCAATGAAGCCATTATTACAGTAATTGCAAGTTGTGTGTTACTGGAGTGTTGTGATCCCAGGCATACAAGTACTTATTGAACTTGGAACAGAAAATTGTGTATTGTGATTACTCTACTCTAAAATTAAATTTCCATTCCACATCATACATAATAGCCCACCTCCTGGGCCGTATCTGAGGAAGTCCAAATGGGGTGGGGGAAAGTTGAGTCCACTTATGGGCAAATTAAAAAGGGGGGCAAATTAAAAGATGGGGAGTCGAGGGGTACCTTTCCAAATTTTCCCAGGATCGACCTTCAGGGAGTTTAGAACTGTCAAATGACTTGCTAGACCACAATAAGCCAGCTCTGATTGCGTCTCCAGACACCCGAGAGTCTCCAAGAACCCCTTTGCCATGCCTAAGGTGGAGGCTTCATTCAGAAGCTTCTATATTCAAAAATAGAAACATGTGAGGAACTTTATCATATCTAGATGATAATCCTAACCATTAAAATATAGTCCTCCCCCCTTCCCCCAAAAAATAAATAAATTGTAAACACAAAATACATATTTTCTATCAAGTATCAACTAATGCAAAATATAGTAATTTTTTTCAGACTTGCAGTGCCTTCATCTTAAAATAAGGAAATGCAAGTGTCGGCAGACTCCTCATGTAGAAAGAATGCTATCAAATAAAAAAAATTCAGACATACAAAATAAGAAGTTTGTCTGTCAGAAACGATACTATATAGCTCATAAATACGATAAAGGTAAGCAATTTTCTTACAATGCCCCCCCCCCCCCCAAAACAGAAGGAAACAAAGCCGCTTTGTGCAAACTTAATTGCATGTCATAATGATTGATATTAAAATGCGTGCACAATGAAGGGAACAATCTGTCTTTCAGTTCATGACTTCATGTTAATCATTGACTATCAGATAAGCTCTTCTCTACTGATTAAATATCCTTAAGAGAGCCTTATTCTTAATTAATTATTTTAAAAATCATTTACTATACGTGACTGTCTCTATGTACCATGCATCACCTTACAAAACACATGTGTATTTAGGGTGTGTTTGGTATGAGGAAAATCATTTTCTCATAAAATCATTTTTCATGGAAAATATTTTCCCAAGAAAAATGATTTTCCACTTACATTTTTAGCTGTTTGGTAAAATGAAAAATCATTTTCTTTCCACTTCATTTTTTGTTATTCGATAGAATGAATCCCCTGTCCTCACTTCATTTCTTTTTACCATCAACCCCCTTCCCTACTCACTACTCTGACCCAACCCAACCAACGAATTCTGTTTCTTTCTTCTCTTTAAAATCAAACCCAAAACATCAGTAAGAAATATACCCAGTAACAAACCCAACAAAAGAGAGAGTTAATATTAATGAATCTCAATTTTTTTCACTATTCCCAAGGATTACCCAGTTGACTTTGAGTAATATTAAATCCAGATTAAAGAAAATGACGAACGGGGACACGATGAGTGTCTCAGATTGCGAAGTTCTTCAAAAGGACAACTGTAACAAGATCAGAGAATTCAAGAAATAATTACAGAGATTAACGATGGAAATCATCGATGAACATGAAGAAAAGGGGAAGAATGAGAAATGAAAATGAAAATAGAGTGATTTTAGGCATAATTAAAAAAAAATAGAACGGGAAACAAAATTGGGCAATGAAAACTGGGTTTGGAAAATCGTTTTCCCTACTTTTTTAAGGGAAAACAATTTCCTTCACATGGGTTAAAATGATTTTCCTCTGAAAATGATTTTCATCTCCTTGTTTTACCAAACGGCGTAAAATGAGAAAATCATTTTCAGGAAAAATGATTTTCCCCCATACCAAAACACACCCTTAGTTAGCCAATGAGAACATCAAAGTTAAATTTAAATGGCAGGAAAGCTTTTGAAAATGTATTAATTAAAGTGCCAAACCAATGCTTTAACATCTTTGGAGCCAATTACATCATGCTTGAGCACGGAAGAGATTGACGTTTTCCTTCATTCCTGAAAATTTTATTTAATATCTTTTAGGTACCAATTATGCATACATGGATTCATTTTGGACCAACATCAAGTAGGTTAGATCGATTCTGGAGGTAATTTTGAATGTAATGCATACACATGCATATATTGACACCATCCTCAACTTCCGTAGCTTTCTTCGAAACATTACCAGCATCATTGGATATTGATGCAAATACTACCTGTGAAAATTGAAAGGGGAAAATTTTATTGAAAAAGCATTAAAATATAAGTTCTTCAATGTAGCCATGTATATACCTTGAAATTAATCATGTTTCAAACAATGGGCTAAATGTTTATCAACGAAACATTCAGAAATTGTTTTTCTTTTTCTTTTTTTTGTAAGTTGTATCTTAAAACTACATACATTTTAGCTATATTTTTTTGATAAAAAATGGTTATAATTGGCTGAGTGTTGTGAAAATTTTTATATGAATTAATCATGAAAGTACTTCCATCCAAACTATCTATCTCACACTATACGAATCATAAATATATGTCCTAGGCTCAACAAGCTCATCTCCTCCTATCCACCAAAAAAAAAAAAAAGCAAAGAAAAAAAAACAATATTCACCTTTTAAAATAACAAGCTTATCCAAAATAATTTAAAACCCTAAAAAAAATTTAGAAAAAGAAAACTGTGAAACAGAGGCCTGGGATCCAGAGAAGAAAAAAATGTAGTAATGGATTCATTGTGTTCATGCATCGAGCTGTACATAAGAGTGTGCCTTATATACAAGCAAGCTGATGTGGCCATCCCCTAACAACCTTCTAACAGCCAGCTACCAGAATAACAACTCGACTATTTACAGTAACTAACTATATTCATAGCTTAACAGCTTAAGATCCCCCCCCCTCAAGGTGAGATTGGGGTCGAAGCCAACAATTCAAGCGTAACCTTGAACACAGGTATGAATGTTGTGCTTCCCCTAAAGGTTTCGTCATAATGTCAGCTAGTTGTTCCCTGGAAGACACATGTGACGTTTGGAGAAACCCTTCAATGACCTTGTCTCGAGTATAATGACAGTCAATTCGAAGATGCTTTGTTCTCTCATGGAGAATCGGGCTCTATGCAATATGTTGTGCAACTTTGTTATCACAGAACATGGTGATGGGCAAGGTTGGATTAAGGAAAAAATCTTGCATCAAAGAATAAATCCACTCGAGCTCAGAAGTAGTAGCTGACATGCTTCTGTATTCAGCCTCGGTAGAGGACTTGGCAACTCTCTTCTGCTTCTTTTGTTTTCCAGGATATCAAGGATGACCCTAGGAACACATAATATCCCGTTAATGATCTAGCAGAATCTTTACACGTGCCCCAGTCTGCATCACTATATGCCTGCAACTGAAGACTGTTGTTCTTGGAATAAAAAAGACCCTTGTCAACTGTCCCTTTCAGATATCAAAGCACATGTAGAGCTGCCTCATAATGAGGTTTTCTGGGTTGATAAAGATACTAACTCAATTGTTGCACTAAGTATGAAATATCAGGCCTTGTAAGAGTGAGATATAGCAATCTTCCCACCAACCTTCTATAAGAAGAAGGGTCAGGAAGTAGTTCTCCTGATTCTGAGGACAGATGAAGACCTTTGGGCAATGGAAAAGAAGCTGGTTTGACACCTGTAAGGCCAACATCTTTCAAAGTGTCTAATATGTATTTCCTTTGATTAAGAAAAGTGCCCTTATATGACCTCGCAAGCTCTATGCCAAGGAAATACCGAGCTAAACCCAAGTCATTAATGGTGAAAGTGGTATGCAGGTTTGATTTAATAGCTGCAATGCTTGATTGATCGTCTCTTGAAATCAAAAGATCATCCACATATACAAGGACAAAGGTGTATAAACCATTCACCCTCTTGGTGAACAAGGAGTAATCACTTTTGGATTGCTTAAAACCTTTGCTAATAAGAAACTTTGGCAACTCTATATTCCATTGTCTTGAGGCTTGCTTCAAGCCATAAAGGGACCTCTGCAGCTTACAGACTTGACTAGGCAAAGCACTAGTATAACCCTCAAGGGGCAGCATATACACTTCTTCATCTATGAAACCATGTAGGAAGGCATTGTTTATGTCCAACTAATGCAGTGGCCAACCCCTAGCAATGGTTAATGCAATAAAAAGTCTAACAGTGGTAAGTTTGGCCACAAGGGAAAAGGTATTCATGATGTGAAGATGAATGGTCAAGTTGTGATGAATCTAGATCATGTGAGGGAATTGAATCATGACTTGGAGAAGAGGGTGAGGAAGAAGCAGAGGGAGTTAGTGATGTAAAAGAGTTAACATAGCCAGGATCAGTAGTGAGTGAATATGATATTTCCAAATTGGAGTCATGAGGAGGAACAGACAGAGTGGAAGATATGCTTGAATCTAGGAACTGAAGTGAAGAGGGAATGGTATTATCAGATGCAGCATAAGTTGGAATAGGATGAAAAATGGTGGTATGGTTGTCCTGCACAGAGGTGCCAATGGGATCTGGGTCTTCCTTAAAAGGAAAAATATTTTTATAATAAATAACATCTCTACTGTGAAAAATCTTCTTTGTTTGCAAATCATATAATTTGTAGCCTTTATAAACGAGAGTATAGCCCAAAAAAATGCATTTCTTAGCTCTTGAGTCAAACTTATCAGAAGGGTGTAAATTTGCAGCAAAACTCAAGCAACCTACCACTCTCAAATCTTCATAGGTTGGTTGCTTACCATGTAGTCTTTCAAAAGGACTTTTCCATTGCAAATTTGCTATGGGTAGCTTGTTGATAATGTGTGTAGCAGATATAACACAGTTTCCCCAAAATTGCTTAGGCAATCCTACCTGTAGCCTTATTGCCCTAGCAGTATCCAAGATATGCCTATATTTTCTTTCTGCTACCCCATTTTGCTATAGGGTACCAACTATAGATTTTTGATGTAAAACACCATTTTCAGCAAAAAAGGTGAGACAAGGCGTGTTCAGAAATTCAGTGCCATTATCACTTCTGATTATGGCAATATTGGTGTAGAACTGTGTTTCAACCATGTTAGAAAACTGCATTATAGCAGGGCCAATGAAGTCATCAACTATGGTTAGAAAAAAACGAGCCCCACAAATATTGGCAACTCTATAAGGACCCCCTACATCCACATGAATTAATTAAAAAGGAGATGAAGAAGTAATGGTGCTCTTGGTAAAGGGCAATCTGTGCATTTTAGCCATGATACAGACATCACATGTAAATGTGTTTGGCAAAGAATGTTTACACAAAGAAACATGTTGTATTTTTGAAGCTGAGGTATGCCCAGTATGGCATGCAAAATGTCAAAATTTGGTTGCTTACAATCAGAGGAAGTAGAAGTAAACACATCATTAGGAATAGCTGCAGCTATGCTGATGCTGTCTTTATTTTGTCCAGTCCTAAGAAGGCCTTTTGTAGAGCTAGGATTGCCATCTTGGTTAACTGATTTAAGCTGGTATAGTCTATTGTCCACAGGTGCAACAACCACAGTCAACCTATTGGAAAGGTCCTGAAAAATGCATTTTTCAGGGGTAAATAGGGCTAGCAAATGAAGATAAGTTATCAGCTTGTGAACTGATATTAACCTAAACTTAAAATTGGGTACATAAAGGACATTTTGTAGGGTTAATTTGGAATAAAGTGGAACTTGGCCAGCATGTGTAACAACTTTGAAAGATCCATCAGGTAAGGTAACATGGATGGGTTTCTTTAAGGGCTGAAGGTTTGTGAAAAATTTCAGGTTGGAAGTCATGTGGTCAAATGCACCAGTGTCAACAATCCAAGAATTGCAACAACCATTACTCACAGCACGACATTTACCGAGAAGGGAGCTATTTCTAATCATACCTACAAAGTGAGCAAAAGAACCAATTGTAGCAGTCTTCCCATTTTCATCATCCCCTGAGCTAAGGCTTGAACAAAATTGGAATCAAATTGTCCCATACATGACGTACCCTTGCAATCATCATCCAAAGGACTTTATGGGCTTTGATCTGCTTGGCTGACCACATTTGCTGCTACCATACTGTTTCTCTTCCCTTTTGCGGTGTCGATCTCTTGGACCTTCATACCAGTCTGGGTAGCCTACAAGCTTGAAACATTGATCTTGAGTGTGCCCTAACCTCTGGCAATTATCACAAAACCTATTACCCTTGGGCCTCCTATTATCTTTCTTATTTTTTTGATTGAGACCATAGCCACTCTTGGCAACTAGAGCACTGGAATTTTGGTCTTCATTACCAAAAAATGTGCAAGTTGTTATGCTTGCAACAACTAGAATTTCTTTAGGGCCACTTGAATATGAACCAGTGACATGCCTTTGTGTTTTCACTCTAGCTATCATGCAATAAGCCTTGCTTACATTTGGCAAAGGGTCCATCAACAGAATTTGACCTCTAATGGACTCATATCCATCATTCAGTCTCATTAAAAAATGCATCAGTCTTTGTCTCTGTCCCAGCTCTCTAGTTTTCTTAACAACAGTACAATCATCTTTGTGAACACAAGTGCAAATTGGAACCTCACTCAAATAATCCAATTCATCGCATAGTCGTTTTAGTTTCGTGTAGTAAACAGCTACACTGTCATTGCCTTGATATAACTCTGAGATCTCCTTTTGAACCTGATATAGAAGTGGCCCGTTATTCTGACAAAATCTTTCAAACAATTCAAGCCACAGTTCTTCAGCAGATCCAGTGTAAACAAAGGTCTCTGAAAGTTCAGGAACTATGGAATTGAGCAACCAGCTCACAACCATACTATCACAGCGAATCCATTGTTCATACACGGATGAATTCGAGTCTGGTTTCTTGCAAGAACCATCTATAAATCCTAGTTTTGCCCGAGTACGCGATGCTATCTTTACAAACCTACTCCACTGCTGGAAATTTGAACCATTCGATTTAACAATGGTGAGATGCATACCAGGATGATCCGAAGGTTGCAAGAAAAGAGGATCATTGTTATAGCCTTCATTCTATCTGACACTATGACCAACTGATCGATTGCTAGATTCGTTCTCCATTGTTGAAGATCTTGCAGAGACTAGGTACGTAATCTGTGTTGTATCGATATTAAGGCAGTTAGGTCGATTGTCGATTCAAACAATCAGTCAAAGATGAACAATCAACCAAGAATTTAATCGAAGACGATTGAAAAACTAAGTAGTGTAAAGCTTGATCAATTATGAATCAAATCAAATCAAGAAAAGAGGAAACAAAGCGAATCAGTATAAGATGTCTCCTGAGAGCTCTGATACCATGTGAAACAGAGGCCTGAGATCTAGAGAAGAAAAAAATGTAGTAATGGATTCATTATGTTCATGCATCAAGTTGTACATAAGAGTGTGCCTTATATACAAGCAAGCTGATGCGGCCATCCCCTAACAACCTTCTAACAGCCAGCTACTAGAATACCAACCCGACTATTTACAATAACTAACTCTATTCGTAGCTTAACAGCTTAACAAAAATGCTTCTTCACAAGTAAAATGAGCTCATTCCCATATGAATTCATGCCCGTTCTTCCATTATACATGTAATTATTATTATTATACTAATACACCAAACTTGTTTTTTGTTTTAAGAATAAAACCCGACAATTATAATGTTGTAGATTCAATGGAAAATTTTCTTCTCAAAACAAGATCAAGGTCTTCTTGATAACGTTTTTTATGCAACAAGGAAAAGTTATGCAGAGAAATATTGTCTCATCCCCCTCCCGCTGGCTCTACTTGCATGAGCTACCCTAGACAAATGTATTTGTGGCAAAAACAGATTAAAGAAAACAAGACAATGCTGACATATATTGTTAGATCATCTATGAAAAACCAGGTTCTATGCTGACACAAATTAAACCGAGAGAGAGAGAGAGAGAGAGATGGCTGCAATCGAGAAGCACTTTGGTATAGGAAGAGCAAAAAAAGCAAAAGAAAAGCCAGATTGAAGTTTGAGTAGTTATGCAAGAGCCTAATTCATGAGAGAGAAAGCAAGAGAAGAGAGATAGAGACATAATATACCCTGGACTTGGAAATGGGATGGTAGAGCAATGGCTATGGCTTCGAAGTCCTAACAGCTGGGACAAGAAATGCTGGATGTGAACTTGGTCTGGGCGATGAGTATGACTGCGTTAGGTGTATCCCACTTCCTCTCTCCGACGACAACGATGTTAATGATGGATGGTATTGGTGGGACGTTGTCTTATTATCAGACAGCTACATCTACACAGCCTACTGCCTTTCTAAAATTGTTTAGTGCACCGATTTCCGCCACGTGGATGACCCGGAGCGCTTGATCTTTGCCCTTTTCCTTTCCCTTTCCCTTTCCCTTTCAATGCAGACACTTCCTACCGCTAGCTGAAAAGTGAAACCCCTTTTATTAGTGCCACAGTGTATGTAATTTTGTGCTCTACCCTTTTATCAAGTCCTGTGATGATAAATATTGAGAATTTAGTCCCATTTTAAGGATTTTCTTTTATTAACTAACATGAAATCGCAATTACTTCTTTTTGTCGACAAACATTTAATAGTTACAATTATTTATCAACATAGATTGACACTATCCATCACAAAAATTACATAATATTATCTTTGTTGACAAAAGATAATCCTTAGTGACTAATACAAGGCAATTATGTATTTACCATTAGCTTTCCGGATAAAAGAATTTATTTTAACATTTTATATTTACTTTATTACAAATATTTATTTTAAATAAAGGGCAATTATTGTAAAAACTTTTCAATACTTCATCTTACCATTCTTTTCCAACTTAGTATATAATATAATAGTTTTTAAGTAATCAATTGAGCCACTTTTTTAATCCTATCTTTTATCAATTTAGTATGTGATTCGCAAATATGTACCATTTAATTGCATGCATGCATAGATGAAGTTGATTAGCAGCAGTTGAAGTTGAATTTGGCTTGCTTTTAACATGTTCAACCCTCTGAATTTATAGAAAAAATGATGATGAGAAAAAATCATGATGCTCGCAAAAACATGAAATTTATACTAAAATATGTACAAAACTCAAAAGCATTCTCAAGTATTATAGCTGTAGAACATGATCCTCTTCTTCTATTATACCTTACATGCATGCTTAAAGTAGCGTCTGCGGCTCTCCGCCTTCTTGACGTGTTGCACAGAAGTAGTACTATCAATAGTAAATATTGTTCCTGGTGTGTGTTTCAGATGTTTTTTTTTTGTAATTTCGGAAACCTTATTTGGATGAATATGTTGAGTGGTCAATTGATTTCGACGCCTTCAAGTAAAAGCAAAAATTATGCTAATTGATGTTTCAATGCATGTAATCTGGTCATAATATATTAGGAAAAAAACCATGCTTCCAGGTTGAAGGGTTCATATGGTAGGCCTGGCGGTGGTATGATGAAACTGTAATAACAAATTACAAAGTTTGAATTTTTATAGATTTATTTGAATTAATTGAGTACAATCTCTATGAATACAATGATTCTTTGATTCTCTCTCCTAATTAGGATGTATTTTTTTCCAACCTTTGAATCAAGGGAATTGGGGCTTATTTATAGGAAAACTTCTCCCCTCTCCTTGAAAGTCAAGATGAGTCTTGACTTAGATTTTGGGCTTTGACCTGAGTTTTGGGTTTTTCAATTAGATCTCACCCTAGACCACTTGGACTTTCATATGCTTTAACTTTGATTTTGACTTTGACTTAAGAGTCTCCCGAGTTTGGGTTGAGCATTGATTTGGAAGCTGCCTCGTACTTTGACCAGACATTGACTTGAGAGTATATGACGTTTAACTTATGAGTCGATTTAGGTCTTGACCTTTGATTTTGACTTTGAGCTGGTTTTGACCGCGCCTTAACTTGGATGTCGTTCGGGTTTTAGGTCATGACGTGACTTGGTAGTCGTTTAAAGCCATGATTTGGGTTTTTTTCTTGAATTTTGACTGAGCCTGGACTTGAAAGTCATTTGAGTTTTATCTTGGGCTTGACTTGTGAGTCTTTAGTAGTTAACTTGTGAGTCTTTGGGCCTGATTAAATTAATTAAGAGGGTTGACCCAATTAATTAATTTGATTTTATTTTTGTACAACACGAATAAATTTTTGGTGCCTACAAATTGCCCTCTCGAGACAAGGTCGTGTGCAAGACTTGTTGTTTGAGCATGACCGACGTCTCGATTTTTTTTTGACACGGGCTATGTAGGCGCCTTTTTTTTCGTGCGCCAAGCCACCACTTAAATTGCAAGGACTCAACTGTTAGGGTTGTTCTATTTTATCTAACCCTTGACCGACCAACTTGTTAGATGCCATTGACGCCCAAAATTATAAATGCCCTTGCGTTGGGTCAAGTCAAAATTATGCAACCGTTGAATTACATGCGCTATTTGGGTGGGTCATACTTTCAGTTCAACGATATTTGACACGACCACCAAATTGCAAAATAAACATTCAAGGGAATATAGGAAGCGCCAAATTGCAAAAAGGACACCTCAATGAAATGTGAGGGTCAAAATTGCAAAGGCGGCTTCTTTCTTTTCCCTTTCCTTCACGTTAGTGCTTGGCCTCGGAGCTTCTCTTTTTTCTTTGTTTGACACGTGGGCCTGAGCTTGTCCATTTTGCTTCCTTCGTTTCCGTTTTCTTTTACAAAAGCCCATCCTTTCTATTTCACTTAAACGCACGCACAGCTCACGCGCTCAGCTACTATTCCTCTTTCTTCTTCCTTCAATCAGCACAGCCAGCACACAACCACCTTGCACAACCCTTCTTCTTCCTTGCCCTAGCTGCAATCATTGCTACTGGTGGTTCATGATGGTAGCCCTCCAAAAGGTCTGATCTTTGCACCATTTTTTTTGATCCTTGGGGCTCGAAAGGTAGTCCCTTCTCACTCCATTTCCTTTACTCTCTCTTTTTTTCTTTTTGAAGCTGCTGGGATCTTGGTGCTTGGCTCTTTCAAGCTGTCTTTTTTGAATCACAAGCTTCAGAATATCTACAAAAATACTTGAGATCTGCGACGAAATCTCCGATGGCAAAATTGAGAAATTTCGACGGGAAATTCAGTCTCCGACGAAAATTACAACAAACAGACGCCCGTCGGAAATTAGCTCGGCACATATTACATTCCAAAGGATTTCGGCGGAATAACCCGTCGGAAATTCCATCGGTCAATTTTCAGGGTTTGTAGAATTTCGGAGAGATGAGGAAATTTCCGACCCCTCAGAAATTCCGTCGGAAATTTCCTCTTCCCTCCAAAAAAAAATTTGTATATTACTTAAATATCAAACAACCACCACAAACACACAAACAACATATATTATGGTTACCAAATACGAATTTTCATGTCTTAAAATTAAATGCGCTAAATTAAAAATGATTCATGATATCCGCAATTACAGCTTGAGTGTACCCCTCCAATTTCTTGCGGTGCTCCTCCTAAAAGTTGTAAAAAATAAAACTATTATATACCAAGGCGACAATTATAACATCTGAATAATGTTGGTAATTTGATTGCCTTAATTGTTATGTATACTACAATTAATTTCAATAAATATATTTTAGAAATCAATTTAACCAATGACCAATGAATTATTGTAATACATTATACAATTCAATATTTGAAAGACAATAATGAACTTATGTACGAATATTACCACAATGTTGAAGCACATAAATAATTATACGTAAAGATAATAAAAAAAAACCTGTTTCAATTGACAAAAAACAATGCTGAACTTGTAACATGAACATGAACAATTGCGATTTTTTTGGGATCGTAGAACATTATTTCTTTTTTTTCCCATCTAAAATACGTAACAAATAATCCATAACTAACACCATTTACCAAAGCAACTATTTCCCTTTCAATATACGGCGATTTAAATCAAAAATTACTTGTGCACACAAAATTTTGATAACATTTTTGTTCCATAACCGGTAACTACTTACAATTGTTTATCCAAATTAACATACATACAAATTAAACTATTTATTTCACACTTCATCCAAATAAACAACCCCAAAAAAAAACACTATTCACCAAAAAATAAAATAAAAATACTTAGCAAATCAAACAAATCATACAAAAAATTAACCATACCTCAAAAAAGAATATACTTCACATACTTACTAAAAATTAATATACACAACAAATCCAACAAAAAATAAAAATATGCTTAACATACTTAAATCATTTACTAAAATAAAACATATTATACATGCTTACCTACTTACAACTATTTCATTTATCAAAATCAACATACATTACAAATTAAATTAAAGGTTAAATTATTTATTATAAATTTTATATTCACTAATGACACTAATAAAAAAAATTACGTTCATATTTAGTTCACATTTTATATTCCTGTATTCCGGAAATAAATTTTCACAAAAACCTAAAATACAACAATGTAATTAAACATATATGCTACCAAAAAATAAATTTAACATAACTATTTTATTTTTCCAAATAAACTTAATTAAGCATCAAACACAAATTAAACTATTTATTTCACACTTCATCCAAATAAACAAACCCAAAAAAATAACAAAATACTATTAACAGAAAAATAGAATAAAAATTCTTAACATATCAAACAAATCGTACAAAAAATTAAACATACCTCAAAAAAAATATACTTCACATACTTACAAAAAATTAATATATACTACAAATTGAAAAAAAAAATAAACATACTTAACAAACTGAAATCATTTACCAAAACAAAGCAACTTATACATGCTTAACATACTTCAACATTTTATAATAATTATATAATTTTTATAAATATACATACTTAATATATTTTGTTTCACTTATCCAAATAAATATACTTAACAAATCAAATAAAAAATTAAGATAACTCACATCCATATTTTCCATATCCATATTTTACGAAACAAAATAAATTAAATAAACTATACAAATATGTTTCAAAATTGAATTTCACAAAATTTAATAACACATACCAAATTAATATAATTCAACACAAAACAATTCCACTAACCTTTAAATATCCGAAAAAATAATCGGACTGCCGGTGGAAATGGCAGTGGCGGCGGCGGCGGAAACTCTTCAACCCATTCATAATAAATCAACCACCATAAAAAAACACCAATTAACTTAAATATTTCAGCTTCAAGGAACAAATAAACTAAAAATAAATGGTTTACCGTTGAATTATACACGACGGTAACTCTTTTTTCCGATCACCGACCGCCAAAAACCATGGATCTTCTACTTTTTCTCTCTTCCTTGCTCCCTCTCTCTTTCTTAATAGCTCTCTTTCCTTCTTATCGCGGCTGAAATGAGGGCAACGCATGCCCACCCGAAACATAAAAAACTAGATCTGAAATTGTTTGAAAAAATTGCATGAAAATTCCGACAGAAACTCCATCAGATTCCGACGAAATCTGATGGAATTCCGTCAGAATTTCCGACAGAACCATTTTCCGTCGGGAATTTCATTAGGAATTTGAATTTCCATTGGAAACCGATGATATTTCCGTTGGAAACTCTTCTTCCCTCCATCGGATGCCCGTGGCGTCGCTGTTTCCATCGGAGTTTGACATCATTTTTGTACCACTCATCGTTGTTGCGCCCAGAAATCAAAGACCCCATCTTCAACAATAGGGCGCCCAGCCCTGAAAATTTCGAAACCCAAATGCTGTTGGTGCAACTTCTGTTCAAGGTGGTCAATGAGGTCCGCCCCTCAAAGTTTAATCTTTGCTCCACCTTCTTCAATCGTTGCAAAGGTATCAACTTTCTCAATCTTCTTCCATCCCCTTTCATCCTATAGTTGGCTGAAATGCCATGCTCTTTTTTTGCTATATATGCGAAGGACTCTGACTTTTGGTGTAAAAAGACTTAACTTTTTCTTTTGTTTTTTCTAGATGGGCTCTTCGCTTGGGTGCACCAAGAAAGTTGGTCGTGGCTTGAATGAGCTGGGTCCTTCGGGCACTGTTTCCTCCTTTTTTTTGGGTTAGTGCCATGAGAGCTTGTGTGTTTCACAGATAAGAGAAAGGCCAAGTTATGGCCAAATTATGTGAAATTTGCAATGTTGTATCCCCATTGTCGTTTTCATGAAAGAACGATGGCTTTTTTTAATTGAGACTAGTTTGATGTTGAATCCTTTGCTTGGGTTGTGGTAAATATTAATGGTCACCCATATAATCAAAGTTTATGGACTTTGTGGACATGGCGTCTGTGATCTTCCAAATATTGTTGGAAAATTTGGCATGAATCCACCCGGTGGCTTCTGGGGCTTTTTTTTTAAAAATTCTTGTAATCCGAGTTATTGCCCCCCCCCCCCTTTTTGTTTGCATGAATGATCAAACTTTTTTTTTCGATGCTTATTGAATCATGGGTTGCCTATAACCTGACCTTTCATTGAAATTTCAAATGTTGTGGCTTGGTCTTGAACGACTTGCCCCCTTTTTTTGGTGACCATGGATAATAAAGGTGGTAACTTTGGCTGAAACACATCCAAAGGAAACCACTTTATTTACCTGAAAAGTCTTCTCACATCTGCTTGCGCCGTTGTAACGCCGCATTCATTTATTGTCGTGCTTTTTGCGCATCGTGACGTCATGCTCACTTGCTCAAAGATCGCTTTTTTTTGGTCGCTTGTGCTTATTATTTTTTGAATGTTGAGACCACCTTTTTTGTTGTGTTTGTATCATTGTTTGTGCAAATTGAGGAGCCATTTGAAGAACCACTTGCGAAACGGTTCGCCGCTAGGCCTTGGGCTTTCAACGGATACCAATACGCATGAAAGTTGTACGAAGACTTGAAGAACCCTTTGCGACACAGTTCACCTCTAGGCCTTGGGCCTAGAATGGATACCGATACACATGAAAGTGGTACGAAGACTTGAAGAACCACTTGCGACACGGTTCGCTGCTTGCCTTTGGGCCTTGAATGGATACCGATACGCATGAAAGTTGTACGAAGACTTGAAGAACCACTTGGGACATGGTTCGCTACTTGGCCTCAGACCTTGAACAGATACCGATATGCATGAAAGTGGTATGAAAACTTGAAGAACCGCTTGTGACATGGTTTGCCACTTCGCCTCAAGCCTTGAACGGATGCCGATATGCATGAAAGCGATATGATGACTTGAAGAACCACTTGCGACACGGTTCGCCGCTTGGCCTTGGGCCTTGAACGGATACCAATACTCATGAAAGTGGTACGAGCAGCGAGGAGGACCTTGGCGGTAGAAAGGTGATGTCTTTGATCTCTTTTTCTTTCATGCCCTCCCCCTTTATTGTGTGTGATGTGTCTGACTGCACCTGATGATTTGCTGAAGCTGCCTACGTACTTATGGGTACTTGCAATTCTCAATAAGATCAAGTTGTTACATAGTTCAACTAAGCATCCTTTTTTTATTTGTTTTGTCGTTCACAGTTTATATTCTTGCGGGCCAGGATTAGTGCAAAGGTTTGGCTTGAGTGAACAGTTTATACTCTTGTTCGGGGCCTACCATTTTCTTGATGTGTGTAAACAGTTTAGATTCTTGTTCAGGAGCCTTCTTTTTTGAATATGTGTGAACAGTTTAGTCTCTTGTTCAAGAGTCTGATTTTTTGAATGTGCGAACAATTTAGTCTCTTATTCGGGAGTTTTCTTCTTTAAACGTGCGAACAGTTTAGTCTCTTGTTAGGGAGTCTTCTTTTTGAATGTACGAACAGTTTAGTCTCTTGCTCGGGAGTCTTCTTTTTGAATGTGTGAACAGTATAGTCTCTTGTTCAGGAGTCTTCTTATTTGAATGTGCGAACAGTTTAGTCTCTTGTTCAGGAGTCTTTTTATTTGAATGTGCGAACAATTTAGTCTCTTGTTCGGGAGTCTTCTTTTTGAATGTGAACTTTGGGTGTGTCTTTTTTTTATGAGCAGTTTAAGCTTTTGTTTAGGAGCGGATCAAGCCCTTTTTTAGTGGTGGTGAACAGTTTAGGCTCTTGCCCAAGAGCTAATCCAACATTTTCTCAGGAGAAGTTGCCAACATTTTGGCTTGTGTCGCAGTGGAAAGAACCTTGCCCCTTAGTTCTTTCTTTTAAACTGACCCTAGTGCCATGGCCAGTGAGAACTAAGACACGTTTCTTTACCTTCAACGAGTTATCCACCTTCACATCCAAAGTGGAAACATGCTTCACATGTGAAGGAATTGAACTTTAGATTTCATTGAGTTCGCCAAGGTAGTTGAACACTAAATCCTTCTTTTGGGAAGGCGGTGAGTTTGATGACGTCTCGCTTATCTTGATTTTGGCAAAGACTGAGGGTTTAGGTCGCTAATCTTTCGTTAACCCATGGAAGATAGAAGGCTTCAGGATTTTGCCCTTTCCCAACCTGCTAAACACATAAGGGCGTTGGCGCGACGTTGACAACTGCAACCTGTCGAACACCGTCATTTTAGGGTTAGTCTTGGCATTTTCACCCTCATCATCATCAACCTCTTCAGCTGTGATATGTTGTAAAAGGACTTGCTTGTCCTTACGCCATCCCGAAATTCTCACAGGCTGCGGCGGTACATAGCTAAGACCAACTTTAGGCGTTACGCATTGCCCACTTGACTTTGCATGACCCTTTGCGTGCTGTCAAGTCTGTAGGGCATAGCTTCAATCACATGTCCCAAAGATGTTAGCTGGCTGAAGTCATAGTTGGACCTCGTCATTAACTTGTGCGCATTAAAATCAAACCCATTGTTGATGCGCTTCTTTGATAGCTGACTTTCTGCTTGGAGCGGGCCTTTAGAATAGCCAACAAAACCAGAGAGAAGCCTTGGTCAATTTACTTGGGTTCGCTCTATGAACTGGAAGCACACCCTTTTTTTTTAGAACACACCAACTTGCTTCGTTGAAATTGCGTTCAACCTTGGTTGCACTTTTAGGATTTATACATTAACAAAATGGTGATTCTTCATCCTTGTTATGGGACTTAGGAATGTACATAAAGACTGGCGCCGCTGGATTTACCGCGACATTTGCTTGCTTGACGGACAAGACTAAAATTGTCCTCTCATTCTTTTCTTTCTGTTGTTGTGGCTGGATGCTGCCATCACCATTTTCTTTAGGAGGAACATTCAGCCGTTCATTTGTTTCGTCATCTTCAAATTCAAAACATGAGGTTATGTTGACAGCTGCACCATCAAAGAAGCTCCTTGTGAAGTATTCTCCTGAGGCCTCTAGTGCTTCAGTGATATCTATTTCAGAATCTAACTCATCAGCCTCTTGCATTGTGATGTGGCCAACTTCTACCACTGCATCCAAATCTAAAATGATTCTTCCTTCCTTAACTAGTCGCATGATGCGCTCCTTAAGTGGAACAAACTTTTCAGAAGGGTGACTAACGATTATATGGTACCAACAATATTTGGGGTCGGCAGTCCTCCCAACTTCCTCTAAACGCTTTGGCTCGGGCAATTCGATGACACCTTTCCCAAGCAAGTCATCTAGCATGCCTGATGCTTCTTTGTCGTAACCTTGAACGACGAGCTCTTCTTGCCCCCTAGTTTTGGCTTTCCCGTAATGCGAATTGGCTAATTTGTAGAGGTGGAAAACGCTTCTTTGGTCATGCACTTAGAAAAGTTAACATTCTTCTCGAATTCAACTTCATCCTTCCTTGATTCAGTAGAATAGAAGGAGTTGCTGCGGCGGCTAGCTATCATCACCTCCATGTCATGTGCCATGGTCGCTAATTCTTGAAAAGTCCTAGGTTTGGTCATTTATAGAAAGTATAGCAAGTCCCAGTGCACATCTTCGGTGCACATTTCGACAACGGATGTTTCAGACAGCCGATCCTTGTGCTCGAGGCTAAGTGTGCACGAGCGGTTGATGTAGTCAAGAACTGGCTCATCTTTCCGTGTTTGTCAGCACAGTCATGCTGACAAAGCGCTGAGTGCTGCAGAACCTATTGAGGAACTCTTCCTCCATTTATTCCCAGCTATCAATGGACTCAGGTTCTAAGTCGGTATGCCAGTCAAAGGCAATACCTTTCAAGATCCTGACGAACTGTTTCACCATAAGGTCACTGTCAGTTCCAACATTGTTGCATGTCTCAATTAAGAGCGCGACATGCTACTTTGGATTGCATTTCCCATCAAATTGTTGGAACTTGGGGGGTTGGTAATCGTCGCGCATGTGAAGAGCATCAACCCTCTTAGTGTAAGGCTTGGTTTATAGGTGAGTTCTGTGCGAACCTTCACCTAGCTGCACCTTAACAGCATTTGCTATCAAGTCTTGGATTTGCTCAATCATCATTGATCCAGAGGACTTGACATTTTTAAATGCAACGCCTTTCTTTGGTTGTTTTTCGTTGTCAGAAGACTCGGTGTGGATGGACATTTTTTCTGAATCCTCACTTTCTGAGTCCCTTGTAGAACATTGAGCTGGCCGTTTTTCTAACTTCCTGGTCAACTTAGCAGTCTTTTCCTCTTGAAGCTTGATAAGCGCTTCCTTTTCTTCGTTCCCCTTAGTGAGTTTTCCTAGGATGGCCTTCATGTTAGCTATCTCCTCTTCTAGAGTGGTTGTGTCTGTCATCATGGCTGGCATGACAACAATTTTGCAAGACTCAACTTCAGTCTCTGACATGCACGCCCCCTTTGGTGAGGGCGAGGAAGAGTTACTGCTGTAGTAGTCTTCAACCTCGCATACTGGAGATTGAAACTGGGGGTTTTGAATTTCACCCATCCAAGACGGCGCCTTTTGTTGTGTCCTCAAGCCTTGGAGTTTGGATGGGGGGTGCAGTTTTCCCAAGAGCGGTCAGCGCAGCAGCTTTCGCTATACTCCTAGTCCTCATTGTGTGTGCGCGCCTCCTAGAAGTGACGCTCGCTCAACAAGATATGCGCGAAAGAGATCTTGCACTCTTCTTCTTCGAAGCTTGCATGGTAACGTTCTTTGTAGCCATGTCTTCGTTGAAGAAGATGTTCTTATGACTTGAAAGTCTTGATCTTTTAGAAGAAAGATATGAGAGGTAGAGATGTCTCACCAAACGTGCCAAATTTTGTAATCACAAATTACAAAGATTGAATTTTTATAGATTCATTTGAATGAATTTGGTACAATCTCTATGAATACAATGATCCTCTGATTCTCTCTCCTATTTAAAATGAATTTTTTTCCAACCTTTGAATCAAGAGGGGTAGAGGCCTATTTATAGGAAAACTTCCCCCCTCTCCTTGAAAGTCAAGATGGGTCTTGACTTGGGTTTTGGGCTTTGACCTGAGTTTTGGGCCTTTCAATTAGGCCTCACTCTGGACCACTTTAACTTTCGCTTGCTTTGACTTTGACTTTGACTTTGACTTGAGAGTCTCCTGGGCTTGGGTCGAGCATTCACTTGGAAGTCTCCTCGTGGTTTGACCGGACGTTGACTTGGGAGTCTTTGACGTTTGACTTGTGAGTCGATTTAGGTCTTGACCTTTGACTTTGACTTTGAGCTGGTTTTGACCGCGCATTGACTAAGACGTCGTTCGGGTTTTAGATCGTGACTTGACTTGGTAATCGTCTAGAGCCTCGTTTTGGGCTTTTTCTTGAATTTTGACTGAGCCTAGACTTGGAAGTCATTTGGTCTTCATCTTGGGCTTGACCTGTGAGTCTTTAAGACTTGACTTGTGAGTCTTTGGGCCTGCTTAAATTAATTAAGAGGGTTGGCCCAATTAATTAATTTGATTTTATTTTGGTACGACATGAATACATTTTTGGTGCTTATAAAAACCGTGCTTCTAAGTCCAGATGAATGTGAATAAGCCAATGTTGAAGGGCTATCGTTTCAAGACCTCGTCGATCTCATCCCTATGGATAAGGTGAAGCTTCAAGCCACTTTTGCTGCTGAAAGTTCTCTACAAGAATTTAGGGAACACATCCACAATTCTTGTTCATCGGACTCATCATTTATTCTTCCACATAATTTACGAACTGTGCTACGACAGGTGAGTTTCCTTAGTTGCCATCGAGTTTGTTATATTTTACGTCTTTGAACTTGTTATCCCATTATTATGAGAGAGTTGTTTGCAGAAGAGCTTCCATGTTATTTATTGTTCATTTACGTTAAAGAGACTTCTAGAGCATAGCATAACTCGTGATGGTAGGGTGTATTTTTGTCAGTGTGATTACCATATGATATGTAGTTCATATTCAATTGTCATGACTGTCATTGAGCATCTGCCTGGTGATTTTAGACTAGAAGCGCCCATTTCTCATTGATAGACAAATAGGACTGACCTGGAATACGGAATTATCTATTGAAAATAGCCCACGTCGATCTGCATGTGAGGCGGCTACTATAGTTGCCTTTAGGTTGTCCACGTCCTAAACCCGAAGCCCAACAATGATGGTAGGCAGTCGTGAGGGGAGAGGGGGAGAGTGGTTTCTGTTAATCTATCCAGCCCTAATTGATCCCCTGAAACCCCTTATACAGGGGGAAGCAATTAGGGTTGCCTTCCTAAGCGGCTTATGTGGCAGTTGGGCCTAAACTATTAGGCTTGACCAATAGCTCCCACTCGGCCACAAAACATATGCTCTCTACAAATTACAACTCCTCGCGCTTCTTATCAGGAATAGGACGTGCGATCGAAAAGTAATAAGTAGTGTTATATTAAGTTACCATCTAACTAACATAACACCTTGACGAAATACGATACCCCAAATCATCCCAAAACATCACTAGTGGCATTTCTAATCCCTTATGTCATGATATATCATATGATTATATACTCAATATCATCACCTGGGCTGATATGGTGATTATGGATAGATTTTTCATTAAACACTCATGATATTACATCTTAGCTTAACTGCTTTTCTAACACGCCCTCGTCGAACCGTATACATCGCGGCCCTTGAGGAACGCATTAAAGTACCAACATCAAGCTTCAACTTCATACCATACCTTTAAGTCAAAGGGTCATCGTCCATAGGATTACACAGTAACAAGAGATAGGGAGGTCTATTGTCACTTCATGTATGGGTCGTCTTTTAAGCATACACAATATGAGATGTGTGTCATGGCATAGCTCCCACTCAATTGGGCTCATCCCTCTATATGCCATGCGAATCGCCAGTCTAGATTTTCACCCAAAATCTAACCTCAGCCATAAGATTAACATACCAAATGTTAATCTTGACACTCAAGATTCGGCTTTTAAGGCTTCAATATGAAATCATATCTCATATTCCACTGTATCGAGTCTCATCTTAGACTTACTAGGGTGACTATATCTAATCTCATTCATACATTTCCAGTATGAGCAATCAATATTGCACACCTCATGCCAATATGATTGAGCCTCATCCTGCCCGCTACTCAAGCGTCAAGGCGATTACCTGTGCGACTGGGTCCACTAGAAGCCTGTGACATTTCAATATGCCTAATGTGAAATAATAAATCATGAGCATTTTGCTCATCACAAGAGAACCTTGTCCATCACATGACAAGATATATCTTAAAACTGAACCTTGCGAATTCCTAGACCCAACATATGACTTTTGAACGTATCACTTGGAATAGGTTCAGTCAAAAGGGACATAAACACGTTCTTGGTGTACATATACTTTATGACAATGGTTTTTGTCTCAATGGTTACTAACAACACTATATGCCTCCATAGTTAGCTGTGTTGTTCAGTTTTACTTCTTACTGCACCGTGACATGGCTCCCTCACTCGGGGTAAAGCATATCCTAAGGTTAACCTGGACTCATCCAGGTCACCATCCCAATCGGCATCTGAGTATACTCCGAAGTTGAAGTCCTTGCCTTGACAGCATAAGACTAAGTTAGTTGTACCATGAAGGTATCGCTCGACTCTCTTGGTAGCTTGCCAATGAGCAAGTCCCAGGTTGCTCTGGTAACGACTTACAAAGCCAACTGCAAAGCAAACATCAGGCCATGTACATAACATGGCGTACATTGAGCTTCTTACAGCATTAGCGTAAGGGACATTGCTCATTTTCTCCTTTTCTTTGTCTGTTTTTGGGCATTGGTCGAGACTCAAGGTTAAACTCTTCCCAACTGGAGTGTTTACAGGTTTGGAATAATACATACGGAACCTGATGTATCCGCCGAGGGTCTAAGCTAGGACTCAATTTAAGAGTGAAAGCTTATAATTCAAGGGAAGATACAATCAAGAGAAACTAAGGGAAAGTGGCACATAATATGTTGGTTGTGAGGCAACAAACATGTGAGGGAGGAATGGAACTTAGAATTAAGGGATTCTAGGTGAAAACCAAAAGATAATTTGATGTAATTTGATGTATACCACAAGGGAGGGATGGAACCAAGTTACAAGCTACCAAGAATATGAGGCAACCAAGTGAAAACCACACAAAATAGGTGTGGCACGGTCGTGCTTCTAGGCACGGGCAGACCGTGCCAACTTACTGGTTCGTGGTGCCATGTTTCTCACTTTTGCACGGTTGAAGGTGGCTTGGAGTTTGTGATGGGAGCTAGAATATTAGAGGTAGTCTAAGCCTTGAATAAGTATGGGAATGGATATGTGAGTAATATGTAAGTGAGGGAAAGTGGAAGAGAAGCAAAGTTAAGATTTACTAACTCAAAATTAGAGCTAGCAAACTCACTTTAATTCTCTTTGAATCGTTGAGTATAAACACCAAATGGGATAGAACTAAACTTAATGTTTGGATACAGAAACACCACCAAACTCACGTTTAGGGCCCTTAAACTATGATTAAGATATAGATATCACCACTTAATCAAGTTTAAGACTACACTTGATCACCACCTTAACCGGCCTAGCTAAGGATAAGCAAGTTTAGTATTTGAAGTGTGCCTAAGCACGAAAGCACAAATGCTCTCAAAGGGGTTTTTGATTCAAATTCAGGTTATATTGATACAAGGGGGCATGTGATGCTTCTTAAATAGGCCTAAGCTAGCAAGCATGCAAGCACACATACACCACCACCTTTCTTACTAGTTAGGAAAGGTATTAAGAGCTAATACAAACTGATTTGTGCTAAACTAAGTACAAGCTTGCTTAAACCAATCTAATACATTCTAAGCGTAAAGTAAACCAATACCAAAGCTTATTATACATTAATCAACTCATAAATAACCTTAATATATGTTGAATGCTAGCTAAATTCCCATTGGCAGCCGAAAAGGAAGTGTTATTTTACGACTAGCCAATCACGCACAAGGGACCAAAGTTTGCTGCTTGTTTCTTCATTGGTTGAACATTTCAAGGCAGCATCCTATCATAGGATAGCTTAGGGACGTGTGCCAAGCCTAGGAAAGTATGCCATTCATCTTTGCAAGTTGTACATTTCGGCTAAAGGAGAAAAAGAGCCGAACATTGCTGAATCAGGTTTAGGAGCAGTTTCTGGCTGTGATTGGAGGCCACATTTCTCATGTAAAACGTGGTCATAAATTGGCTTGCCACATATGGTTGGAAATATATGGAAGTCTTATAACTCCTCCAAGTGGCATTACTCAATTTGGAGCTCATTTGCCTAGTGAAAATATCAAAATGGGCGGACTAGTCTGAACCAGGTCTCAACCTACACGGTTTGGAAGATTGGTCTAGTTCTTCATCTTCCACTTGACTTAACTTGATTTTATCACTTGGACCGCATAGCTAACATCTTGAGGCCCCAAAATATGTAAAAATACAAGACTTACAATGAAATATAGCTTAATAAAAAAGATACACAAAACCGAGTACATTTTGGCCCTGCTAGGCAGTTTTGACACCTTGGGTTTATTTGCTAATTTGAATGGGTAAATGAAGTACAAATGGGATGAAACTTGTTTTGTTGTAAAGCTGACTTCTTGAACTTCAAATCCATCCAAAAACATTAGACTTAAACCTTAAGGATGCTTGAGTAATTAAGCACACAAAAACAGATTAGCTGCTGGAATCTACCCTTGCCCTGCAGTTTCAATACTTAAACAAAACTTGGATGAATTATTCATCCTTTAACCAGCATAATAAGATTACTTGATTAATTGGCTTCCTTTTTAAATCATAGGGGATAGAGGGATATCCATCAGAATCGTTGCAAGATTTTCTTGATATATGCCTCTTGGCTCATACCTAAAAGTTTCTTAAGATGATTTATGATTACTTCCATGCCTAGGACATACCTGGCTTCACCTATGTCCTTCATCTCAAAGATAGATAACAACCACTTCTTAGTGGCTTCAATCATCTCCAGTTGTTCCCAACCAGTAGTATGTCATCAACATATAGGGTAAGAAATATAAATCCCCCAGTTGATCTTCTGACATACACACAGTGGTCTGCTGGAACCATGGATAAGCCAAACAAAGTTATAGTTTCATGGAATCTTATGTACCAAGATCTGGAAGATTGCTTGAGACCATATATGGGTTTTTTAAGACGACATACCTTGTCCTTTTGTCCTTTGATACCAAATCAATGGGTTGATCCATATAGATCTCTTCCTCAAAGCTACAATTGAGGAAAGCAGTCCTTAGATCCATTTAAAACAACTCTAACTCCAAATGGCAACCATGGCTAGGAGTAGGCAACTAGAGGCAAACCTCACCATAGGAAAAAATGTCTCTTCATAGTCTACACACCTTCAATTTGTGTAAACCTTTTCTCCACTAAATGTGTTTTAAACTTTTCAATTGAACCATCTGTCCGACGTGTTATCTTGAAAACCCATTTGTTTTCAATAGACTTACGTTGGGGTGGAAGATCAACAGGTTTCCAAATCTTGTTTCTCACCATCAAGTCCATCCCATCCCTCATGTCGTCCATCCACTCTTGTAATTTGGTGAGTTAATTGCCTCTTGATAAGAGGTAGGCACCTCAACTTCCAAGGGAGTGCATTGGAAGATTTCCTCTTCGATTTGGAAATATCGTCGGGGAATTCTTCCACGCTTACTCCTTCAAATCCTAGGACCTTCATTGTTTGTCTGCCTAGGTGAGGCGTCTCTCCCGTTTTCTCTAAGAGGTGTGGGTCCCTGAGCATGTGGAGAATCACTCCCATTATCCCTTTGGGGCATGAGATCCTAAACATATGGACTAACTGCATGTTCGGGAACCGAAAATTGAGGACGGACCTCACTCACAGGTTGACTCTCCTCAAGTATGGAAGATCGAGGATGAATCTCATTCTCCTGAGCGAACAAGTCTCCCCTATCCCTTTCGGGTATGGGAAGCATACCATCTTCGGTGACTTGGTTAGAGTCCAAATTCTCCCCCTCACCAAACGATGGTTGAATGTCTTGCTGTAACACAAACAGTTCGACATTTTTCTTAACTTCACCAATGATTGGGAACTCATCCTCGAAAAAGTTGATATTACGGGATTCTGTTTCTGTCATGCCACCATTAAGGTGTCCCTCGTACATCACATATCATTTGAATTGTGCAAGATACCTAATGAACACCATTTTGGTGACTCTTGGACCAAGTTTTTTATGTTTGTGGGTTGGGTTAAGTACATAGCCGTCTGAGCCCTATGGGTGTAAATGGTCCAAGGATGGTTTCTTACCAAACCATAACTCGTACGGTGTGGCAGGTATACTCTTGTTTGGCACACAGTTAAGGATATAGGTTGCTGTATACACCGCATCCCCCCCCCCCCCGAAATTGATTGGAAGGTTTGCATGTGCCACCATTGAGTTGACCATGT
Source organism: Selenicereus undatus (assembly GCA_017589665.1). Taxonomy (NCBI): domain Eukaryota; kingdom Viridiplantae; phylum Streptophyta; class Magnoliopsida; order Caryophyllales; family Cactaceae; genus Selenicereus; species Selenicereus undatus. The sequence goes on from JACYFF010003369.1 coordinate 53,786,358, forward strand.
CAAGTAACGTACGATTTCTGCATTCCGCAATACTGTTTTGTTGTGGGGTGCGTGGAATCATTAGTTGTTTTTGTATAGCTTTTTCCTCATAGAATTTCTTGAACATATCAGAGAGTTGTTCACGACCTCGATTAGTCCGAAGATTTCTAACTCTTTATTCCAATTGAGTCTCTACTTTTTGTTACAAAGCGTTTGAACGTATCGGGTGCCCGTCACGATGAGATAGTAGGTACACATTCCCACGTCATGAATAACCATATGTAAGGGTGATGAAGTAGATAGCCCCATGACGTACCTTAACGTTCATGGTCCGCAAATGCCTAAGTGGACTAATTTTAAGGGACTAGATGCTCTCGAAGCCTTACTAACAGGCTTTGCTTTGCAGCTAGACTTTACTCACTTAAGCAAGTTAACCCTAGTGAGTTAATCTAAAAGACCATATCTTGTTAGCTTGTTCACTCTACCTTGACCCTCATGGTCAAGTTGAGTATGCCTAAAAACAGAGTACAAAGAAAACGGCAATGACGGAAAATGTCGAGATATACAGAAATTAAGGGAGAAAACTAATATCAGAACCAAAAGGTACAAAGGTACCCTGAACTCTAAGTGCGAAGAGAGTGTCGTGGAGAGACAACTTTTTTTCTTCACGGAGTTTGACCTGATATGTTGCTTTGTCAAGGGCATGTTCCCTACTGTCATTCCCTAAGACAACAGTCTATGAACCCATCGGGTAGCAATAAAGGTTCACAAAATCAGCTCAGCCCTGAACTTTGTGTTTGCTTGCTCCCATGTCTATAATCCACTAAGGATGAAAGTTGGTAACTGCTTCTTGGGAGAACACATGTTATTCAAGCTTAACTATGAAATAAGGTACCTTAGTTAGCTTGGGACGATCCCAAGCAGTGGGCTTCTTCTTTTTACAGTTATAGCACTTCACACGCGCTACATTCTACTCTTTATTGACCTTGATATTTTACTCTTTTGGTAATACCATCCTCGGGTTCGGAGTTTTGAAAAGGGGGATGAATATGGTCAAACTGAATGCTAAGCTGATCCCATATGTCCTCAACAGTGGGATAGCCTTCAAATCCCCTTACCAGATCATCATGCATGCAATACCACAGAGCCAACACGCTGATGGATCCATACTTGAACCATTCCCGGTATGTTATTATCCTCTCTCTTGATACTGCTCACGCGCAACTACATCTATGTTATTCATATCTTTGCCTTTCCTTGGAGGCTTTAGAAGCCGTCAAGTGCTGTAAAACTTCACGTTCATTCAGGAGAAGCTAAATCTTCTAACACTATGTATTATAGTTAATGCTATCTTAATCTCCATTGGTAAACTAATCACCAATCATATTTTATTTGCCACATCTGAAAGCATATATTTAAAAATAGACATTAGGCATATTTTCAGATAATTAAATTATCAAAACTCCATCACCCATGTTGTATGATTGAAAATTTCGCTAAGCTCATAATCATCACATACAAGCATGAACTAGGAATTTCTATAATTTAATTACTGCAATTTCCCATAAAATGAAACTTATGGAATACACAATTTGTTAAACTAATTAACACATCTAGAAATATCACAAAGATCTTTAGCTTTAATCATGTAAAACAAATTTACACAAAGTTATATAAAACGAATTTATATAGTCATTAATGTGTCATTTAAAGGTTTATTTAATGACATATCAACTAAAAAGGAATTACACGTAGTAATTATGTGGGACACATCTATATAATGTTACTGACCTTAATCAATATGAAACGAATTCATATAATTTGTCTATTTAGAGATGTAATACATTAGTATACATAAGGGCAAAAGTTCACATTTAGGCATGTAAAATACCTTTACACATTTTTTATTTTATATGAAGCTAATTCATATGTCCTATTACTAAAACAATTTGTCTATTTTCTCAATATATAACACGTATTATACATCATGCCTTTTAAATATGGATGTGAATTTAGGGGTTTCTTTTAAATAAAATTAACTCCATAGAATTTTCTTAAAGGTTTGTTAAGCTAATTAACATATTAACTTAGTGAATATCACAAAGATATTCACTTTTAATTACATAAACATATTTACATAAGTTTATGAAACTAATTCATTGAAAATATTTTCATTTTTTTTTTCAATATATATAACACAAAGTTACATATACTCAACTTGAAAGTTTCATACTATTAACAATTTTATATAATAATATGAAACAAAATAAAAGGCAAAGAGATATAACTCGAAAAGCATGTATATAGGACCAACCCATGGTTACTTTCAACATATAAAACAGATTTATATGATAATGGGAGCAAATATTCAACAGTCCAAATCAAAAATCGTGTCAAACAGAACAAAAACCCTTGTGAGGATCGGCACAAAAGAAGGGCTCTTTTGTAAGGGAGCCCAACCAGGGCTCCTTTTATAAGGGAGACCCTACTCTCTTACCCTCACTAACTTAATTCTTGATTTCTCTCTTCTCCTACCTCTCTAAATCTCAGCCTATCTCTCTGCATTTTCTCTTGAACCTCAAAAGGAAAAATCTCTCTCTCTCTCTCTAGTTCTCGGTATCTCTCTCTTCTCTTCGATGTGCTTCCTGGTACTTCCTCTCTCCTTTTGGCTCTCCCAACGCTGTGGCCATGGAAATGGAGCACTAAGCTTCTTCCTTAAACTTTCGACACCACGAGCATGGTAGCCACCGTCGCTGTTCTGGTTCTTTTAGAAAACACCCAAAGGATGTGAGGCTACTGCCCCTCTTTGCCTTCGATCCAAGCCAACCCTTTGAGAACCGATGTCATCACCATGTAGATTGGCCAAAATCAAGTCCGAGGGAGCGGTCCACGCGGCCAATGTGCCACTTAGGCGATGGCATGTGGACTCACGAGCCTCCAACTATGGTGTTTTGCGGCTTTATCGCTCCAGGGTTGCGTTGATCGACATGCAAAGACGGGCTTTAGTTGAAGAAGAACGGCCAACAAATTAAAGCCCTCACCAGCGGCGCATGTGCAACACGCCCCACCCTTCCCTGGTGGCTCTGATGGGTATGGCCTGAATCTGAGTTTCTTCTACCCTTTTCTTTTTATTTTTTTTTTTATTGTTGGGTCGAGGTGGGGGTTTTGAAGACAGCGAGGCTTCGTCACCACCGCCGCAGCCACCGAGGCACTGGCGGTGGATTCAGGTTTGGGTTTCTAAGTTGGTCAAACAACCGATTTGACCTTGGGTTGAGTTCCAGGCAGAGGTCGATTAATGGTTAGGGTTCTGGGGTCTCAAGCATAAACGAATTGCCTTGCTTAATAATTAATTAACATAGTAACAGACAATCAATATGGGCATGATCTTGGTTAACACATAATCGAAAAAAAAACCATGCTTGTAAAGTATAAACACCTTGAGCATGAGTTTTGTCTAATATTCTAGATTCATGAGTCATTCATAATTTTGAGCAGTTCATGAAGAACATATCATCAGTCATAAAAAAATAGGGTTCAGGGCATAGAAACAGAACATTCATGAATTTCCTCGACTAAAATTTTCAATCTTTTAGTTTATTCAGGGCATCGCAATCACAAAAGCATGCTATTAACATAGTAGGATTGCATAATTATGAAAATTAAGCAATTTAATCGTATAGGCAAGCATGTTTTGAATCAATCAGACTTGTCGGGACTATTCCAAACAGTTTGGCTCTAATACCGCTGATAGACAAATAGGACTGACTTGGAATGCGGAATTATCTGTTGGGAATAGCCCATGTCGATCTGCATGTGAGGTGGCTACTAGAGTCGCCTTTAGGTTGTCCATGTCCTAAACCCGAAGCCCAGCAATGATAGTAGGCAGCCTTGATGGGAGAGGGGGAGAGCGTGGTTTCTGTCAATCTGTCCAGCCCTAATTGATCCCCTGAAACCCCCTTATATAGGTGGGGGGAAGCTATTAGGGTTGTTGCACTAAGCGACTTATGTGGCTGTCGGGCCTCAACTATTAGGCCCGACCAACACTAACCAATTGCTACATATAATTCTACTGTTGATGTTGTTCTAATTCTGGATGTCGCTGGTTTCAAATATCCTCTGCACTAGGTGCGCTGTTCCAACTTGTGGAATGCTATGTCTGCAGTTAATCCCACAACTGGAAAAACTGGAGGGTATCAAGGTTTCTTTGACGATATATTTTTTTCATTTTTGCACATACATATATCTATGTTTTGGCTTCTTCTATTATCATCTTCTTATTCTTATTTTTGGTTTCAGGTTTATGGTGATCTCAAGGCCGTGACATGGTGAAGATAAAGGCTTGAGGCTGTTAGGAAATTTCAGCGTTTGCGATCTTGGAGCCGGTACTCGGTAAATTGTATGAGTTCGTGTGGAGTCATAGTGTGAGCTTTTACATGCAGTAAGATAGTTAAGATGTAAAAATCAATGTCGATGAGATCTTAGGCATGCACAACATAAAGTCTTTTTAAGGTAACTTTGAAGGGTGAGAACAAAAGCATTTGGGGTTCATGAAAATTATGACAAACTGTGTATGTGCTTGACAAATAC
>JACYFF010003369.1:53820976-53833102 GCA_017589665.1 Selenicereus undatus
CCTTAGCCCCTGGTGGGGCTAGGAGCATAGCTACCGGCCGTGAGGCCGTGCTCGAGGGCCCTTGGCCCTTGGAGGGGCTAAGAACGTAGCGACCGGCCGTGAGGCCGTGCTCGAGTGTCCTTAGCCCCTGGAGGGGCTAAGAGCGTAGCGACCGACCGTAAGACCGTGCTCGATGGCCCTTAGCCTCTGGAGGGGCTAGAAGCGTAGCGACCGACCGTGAGGCCGTGCTCATGACACTGAATGCAAAGAAAACGGCAAGAATAGTCATTCCCAAGCACTGAGTAAATTACAGCTTAAACGTGGTATTTCCTCAGATTGCTGCTGTGCCATGCCCGGGGAACAGGGGTGCCGTTAAGAGTTTCCAGCCGAAATGTGCCGGGACGAATTTGCGAGACGACCTTGTAAGGCCCTTCCCAATTGGCTGTCAACTTGCCATGCTCCGTTGCACGGGCAACGCTCTCCGTGCGTCTGAGTACCAAATCCGCGACTCAGATGGGTGACATTTGGACTGTACGATTGTGTATTCGTGCGATTCGGAGTTTATAGAGGGCCTCTCGAAGCATAGAATTGCCGCGGATGGAGGGGAGGAGGTCCAGAGCCTCTCGTAAAGCCGCGTTGTTTGCTGCCTCTTGAAATGTAGTTAGTCGATGAGTATGAATGGCCACCTCCACGAGAAGGACAGCCTCAGAGCCGTAGGTGAGCATAAACGGGGTCTCTCCGATGGCAGTCTTTTCGGTGGTGCGGAGGTTCCACAGGACGCCGTGCAGCTTATCTGCCCAGTTACCCTTGGCGTTATCGAGTTTTTTCTGAATGCCATGGAGGATGGATTTTTTGGCCACCTCGGCATGTCCATTAGTCTGGGGATGCGCCACAGCCGTGAAGCGAGCCTGACACCCCAAGCTACTCAGGTAATCGGTAAGCTTGCTGGTATCGAATTGCCGGCCATTGTCGAAGATCATTGTGTGGGGGATGCCAAATCTGGTGATAATATTTCGCCAGATAAATTTTCGCACTTATGCGGTGGTAATGGAGGCGACGACCTCAGCTTCGACCCACTTGGTGAAGTAGTCTACAGCCACAAATAGGTATTTGCGCTGGCTCGTGGCCCTGGGAAAGGGTCCAAGGATGTCCATGCCCCAGGTGGCGAACGGTAGGGGGCTGACAATCGGTGTCATGAGAGTGGAGGGGATGCGTTGAACGGGCCCGAACCGTTCGCATTTGTCACAAGTCTGGACTAGCGTCATTGCATCTTCCTGTAGACTGGGCCAGTAGTAGCCGGTGCGGAGAGCCGTTACGGCGAGCGCCCGCCCGCTGAGGTGCGAGCTACAAATGCCCTGATGCAACTCCTCCAGAATCTGCTTTCCCTCCGCTGGGGGTATGCACCTCAGAAGGGGTCGGGCAAAGGAACTCTTGTAGAGAATTCCTTCGTACAACACGAACTAATTTGACCGCCTCTTGATCTTCTCTGCTTCTTTGGTATCTGTGGGCAACGTGCCATCAGCGAGATATGCACGAATAGGTTCCATCCACATGGAACTCCAGTCTAGCCATGCCACCTTATGCAAGTCGATACTTCTACCCATCAAGGTTTCCCACTGAATGTTCTTTGGCCGGCCGTCATCAGAAGAGCTCGCTAGCTTGGACAGGGCATTTGCCTGCCGGTTCTCTGAGCGAGGGATGTGCGTGATGGCAAAGTGCTTGAGCAACTTGGTGGCCTCACGAACCCTCCTGACGTATGCGGCCATAACCTCGTCCTTTGCTTCATAATCTCCGTTGAGCTGACTAACGACGAGTTGCGAGTCAGAGAACGCCTGGACGTGATCAGCCCCTGCGGTGTGACAGAGTTCTATTCCCGCAATGAGGGCCTCATATTCTGCCTTGTTGTTGGACGCCTTGAACATGAACTTGAGGGCGTGCTCGTGGCGTGCTCCGGATGGGCTTTCCACAATGAGACCGGCCCCGCTACCCTCCTTAGTGGAGGAACCATCGACGTACAAGTTCCATGGGCGCGGTTGGGAGTTTTTCCCCACAGGTGCCTTACATTCGGCGAAGAAGTCGGCCAACGCCTGCGCTTTGATGGCTTGCCGGGGCTCGAAGGCCAGGTCGTAGCGCGAGAGCTCCACAGCCCATTTCAGGAGGCGGCCCGACGCATCCAACCTCTGAAGGACGCTTCTGAGGGGTTGGTCGGTTAGGACCAAGATTTTATGGGCCTCGAAGTAAGGCCGCAGCTTTCGACTGGCCATCACCAAGGCGTAGGCGAACTTTTCAATGAGGGGGTAGTTTACTTCTGCGCTTGCTAAGGCATGACTTACGTAATACACTGGTACCTGCTCCCGTACTCGCTCGGCCACCAAGACCGCACTGACCGCATGTTCTAAAACGGCCAAGTACAAAGTCAACACTTCCCCCTCTGTGGGACTAGCAATCTGTGGTAGTCGAGCTAAGTACGACTTTAGCGCTTGAAAGGCCTCGTCGGCCTTCTCATCCCATTGGAAATTATCCCGCTGACGTAGAACACGAAAGAAAGGCTGGCACCAGTCGGCTGAGTGAGACATGAAACAGCCGAGGGCAGCTACGCAACTTGTCAAGTGCTGAACTTCCTGTATGGTTCTGGGGGGTTGCATGTCCAGGACGGCCTGAACCTTGTCCGGATTTGCTTTTATGTCGCGATGACTGATCATGAAGCCAAGAAACTTTCCTGACCGCACCCCGAAGACGCACTTTTTTGGGTTGAGCTTCATGTTGAACGCTCGGAGAATCTCGAATGTCTTCCGTAAATCGGCTGAGTGGTCGCTTTGGAGCTTGCTCTTGACGATCATATCGTCCACATATACTTCCATGGTCCGCCAGATTAGCGGTTCGAACAACTTGTTGACGAGACGTTGGTAAGTGGCCCCTGCATTCTTGAGGCCGAAAGGCATGACTTTATAGCAGTGGAGGCCCCGGTCGGTTATGAACACCGTCCTTTCCTGGTCTTTGGGACAGAGAGGTATCTGGTGGTACCCTGAGAAGGCATCCATGAAGCTAAGCAGGGCGTGGACGACCGTAGCGTCCACTAGTTTGTCAATTTTTGGCAGGGGGTAACTATCCTTCGGGCAGGCCTTGTTCAGGTCCGTGAAATCGACACACATTCTCCATGCACCGTTGGGCTTTTTACCAATACCACATTTGAAACCCATTCTGGGTTCTGGCATTCTCTGATAAAGCCGGCCTCTAGCAGCTTCTGGACTTCCTTGTTCGCCGCGGCCGTGCGCTCAGGGCCCATGTGGCGGTTCTTCTGAACGACCGGTTTGTGCCTAGGATCGACATTTAAGTGGTGCTCCATTACTGTGGCAGCTATGCCGGGCATCTCACCGGGGCCAAAAGTGAAAATGTCCTTGTATTCTTGCAGGAGGCAGACGAGGGGTTGACGCTCTGGGTCGGCAATACCGCACCCAAGCTGTACCGTGCGCTCTGGCCGCTCTTCTTCCAAGTGTATATGCTCGACCTCGTCTTCAACCTCTGGCTGATGTCGTGGAAGTTCAACGGAGACAGAGTGAATTACCAAGGTCTCAGGACCCGTCGCGACAGGACTTTCCTTCACCCTCTTTGCTGTTGCGAGTGGTCCTGCGACCTCGCGCTCCCGGGGTCGTTCGATGAGGGGCTTTATGCTGACCAGGTAACACTCCCGTGCTGTCCGCTGATCCCCCCGGAGCTCTCCTATGGCTTTGTCGTCGGCCTCGAACTGGAGCTGGAGGAGATAGGGAGCGACTACGGCCTTAACCCTATGGAGCGTGGGCCGTCCGAGAATTACATTGTATGCCGTAGGTACATCGACCACAAGAAAATTGACTTCCAAACTTCGGAAACTGGTCCTGTCCCCGAATCGCACCGGTAGGCGAACGGTCCCAGCAGGATTCACCTCTTGTCCTCCAAACCCCAAAACAGGAGTCGTAATGGGAACGACCTCGCGCCCTGGGTGGGAAAGTTTTTTGAGGCATTCCCTCGTTATGATGTCCACAGAGCTGTCGGTGTCTACGAGGATATGGTGCACAACCGCATTTGCAATCTTCATTTCAACCACCAATGGATCGTTGTGGGGGGTAGCTAACCGTGGGGCATCCTTGCCCCTAAAGACCATGGTGGGTGCCGCGAGGCCAGACTTCTGCTCCATGGTGAGCACCTGTTGTGCGCTCCTAAGCTGTGCCTTCCATGCCGACCGCGTCAGATCCGTCATGTGGCCGCCCGCGATGGTTGCCACAATCTCTGTCGAGCACTCATCATCCCGCGGCTGGGGTGGCTCTGGGTTTTGTTCCCGCCGAAGCAGGCGCGACCCCTTTTTTAGAAAGCGATCGATTTGCCCTTTGTCTGCGAGCTCATGGAGAGCTTTCTTCAGCTCTCTGCATTCGGTCGTGGTGTGACCGCTCTTCTCGTGGAATTCACAATATTTTTGTGTGTTCTGCGGCCGGGGGGCCATGGTCATCGAAGGCGGCCGATGCAGCATCGGATGCCCTCGTACCTCCATGAGGATATTCCTCGCATCAGTGGTGAATCGGGCATCTAGAGTTTCCACTGGCTGCCTTCTGTCCCGAGGAGCGGGGTTCCTTTCACCGCAAGTGAAACCCCTATCCCCCGGAGCCTTCGCCTTCTTGGGGGCGTCTGAACCCTCGGCGCAGATTTCAGTGGCGCGGATGAAGTCCGCGGCCTTTCTCAATGCTTCAGCTAAAGTGGTTTCCTTCTGTTCCGCCAAAGAGAACTTAAAACGTCCGCTCTTGAGACCGTTCAGAAAAGAGGTGTACGCTACACCATCTTCCAATTCCGGGATTAGGACCGCCTCCTGATGGAACCGTCTGACGAACTCGGCAAGGGATTCCTGCGGCCCCTGCTTGATTTTCGACAGGTGGATGCTAGTTCGTCGTTCTTTGCGACTTGCAATAAATTGACCAACGAATTTGTCAGCCAGGTCCTGAAAATAGGCTACGCTCTCCTGGGGCAGACTGTTGAACCAAGACTGCGCTACCCCCTTTAAGGTAGCGGGGAAGTAACGGCAATAAGAGGCATCGTCCACATCCTGGACATACATTTGAGCTTTGTAGACCCCCAGGTGCTCCTCTGGGTCCCCCGTTCCATCGTATAGATCAACCATTGGCATATTCACTTTTTCGCATCTTGGGGCGTTCACGATCTCTGGGCAAAAAGGGGTTGAAAAAGAGGGGGCGGCTAAACGGGCGGCCGTTCCCGATACTTTGATGGGAGTACTGAGGTGTCGTTTGACCTCCACCACAGAAGGACTTCTCGTGTCTCCGATGGGCTGTAACCCGCGATGCGGGGAGCGGTCCCTTATGCGGAACTCATGGCCGCCTGCTTCCCTCACTGGTGGACCCCACGCCCGATCTCAGTTACTGCGACGCTCCGGGCTACGGCGGCGACCGCGTGACTTATCCCGTGTGAGTCGGGAGGTCTGCTCCTGCTCATGAAGCCAACCAGATTGCCGAGAGTGAGTGGCGTAAGGAGTTGAGGCGGTAGCGGAAGCTACGGTGCGTTCACGCTCGGATCGACAGGCGACATCAAGTGTAGTGCGGTCTTTCTGTCGTTCGTCTTGGAGTCGGTTGATTTAGTGCGACCTCCCCTCACGGGCGTGGCCCTGTGAGCGTAGGGACCCTGGTTCCTCCCCAGGGGACTCGGCCCGTGGCTTAACATGCCCAGGAGGGTTGAAAGGGTTTCTTGCGCCGTTCATCTCCAGAGCCCTCTGGACCTGCTCGGTGACCTGTTTCGTGATAGCGTCCGCCATGGTGGACATGAGCCCCTTTGAGTGCGTCCATTGTAACATAAGCTTGAGGTTCTTATTGCAAAGCCCCCCCTGCCCGAGGGCCTGCCCTAGAACTCTCGCTAGCATCCTCAACCGCGGGTGGCGCAGAAGGACCCACGACTGCTGTGTTTTCTCTGCGCGTCCGCGCCCGTGTCGCATCGTTGACTACCATCGCTACCGCGCTCTCCCCACAGACGGCGCCAATCTGATTCCGGTAGGAATTAGGTTTGTCGTTATGTTAGTGACGTGGGACGAGAGAACGGGTTTATCTGATAGCTGGCAATCAACACGTCGTCTCCCTCGTCTCTTTATGCTCCGACCTGCAAAAAGGGCCACCCCAGGGATGTGGTCCGGGGATCGCCTCTCCGGCAGTCAAGTCAGTGATCAGTTTCCAAAAAGCGTAAATACTAGTCAAAGTTCACTGTTTTCCTCCTCTTTTCCCGAGAAGGTAGATCACTATTTATAACCCCCCTTTTGGACAAAAAAGAGTAAGATGGTAATTTTACTGGAATAGGCCAAATAAATTCCCGGTCCTAGGGTCGTTGGGCCCAGGTAGGCCTTTAGGGTTACGACTTGGGCCCCTTGGAGTGTGACCTTGCGGGTGAGTATAGGCTGGCATTCCTAAGGAGTCTTGGCCCACATATGGGCCTAGTTGATTAAGCAGATCCTAGGGCCAGGCCCAAGAGGCAATATCTGTGTTTTTCCCAAATCACTTAGCCCCTCACATCTTACCTGATCGCTGAGCCCGACAGATAGTCAGGTGAGATATGGACCCAGGGGTTTTATTGTCCTAATAACTCTACTCACCGGTATACGGTGGAGTGAGGTAGACGCATTATGGCCACCTGCCACGCAGCAAGGGATTATGGGGATTCGCACCCCTGGGTTGGATGGTTGCTGCAGCTGTTGCACATAGTTGCATGGGGTTTCGGGGTGAGAGCTGCGCATGCACAAGGTAATTATGATCTAACATAAAAGGCGATTGAAGGAACGTAGTGTCCCACAACCTTTGTGGACCTTCATGTCTATTTCGCTTGCTTATAAATACCCCATTGTTTTTGTTGGAGATGGGTGCGATTGCAATTGTTGAGGAGCAAACAAACCATCAATTTGAGTCGTCATGGCTTTCCCTCTCATCCGCAACACCAGGGAGATGGCACTTTACCTGAGGGAGACGCTCGGATGGCACCGAAGGAATGCATCGCGCCCCCCTCGCCCTCTCCCCGAGGGGTTTTCTGGGCTATGCCCGGGCTCTTCCTTACCTGAGGCTGAACTTGCCGCGACGGAGCTTGGACTCCCCGAAATGGTTCAAGCGTCCTTCTACGCGATGCTGTCGAGCTGGGTGCGGCTCATGAATTCACAGGGGACGAGATGAAGTCTGTACTCATGGATCTGAGGTGGTCATCCTTCGAAAGGTGGATAAACTGTATGGACGATATTTTGAGGGCTGCTCAACAGAATCGTCCGGTTGACGAGATAAATGTCTCGGACGTTGCCGACGTCCAGGGAGGAGTTTCTGACTTAGGCGGCCCCCCTTCCCCTTCTAGTGATGAAGCCTAACGGCCTTTTGTATCAATGTGCGCCCTTCAGGGCGCTGGCCAGGGGCCTTTATGTAATGAAACCTTGCTTTCTTTCTCGCATCTGTACATGGTATTCCGTATGTCGGGCCCCCAGGCCGTGCTTGATGGCCCTTTGCCCCTGGGGGGGTGAAGAGCGTAGCGACCGACCATGAGCCACGCTCGATGGCCCTTAACCCTCAGGGGGGGCTAAGAGCGTAACGACTGGCACTTGGCCGTGATCGAGCGTCCCTTACCCCCTAAGGGGGCTAAGAGCGTAGCGACCGGTCGTGAGGCCATACTCGATGGCCTTTAGCCCCTGGAGGGGTTAAGAGCGTAGCGACCAGCCGTGAGGCCGTGCTCGAGGGCCCTAGGCCCCTGGAGGAGCCAAGAGCGTAGCGACCGGCACATGGTCGTGCTTAGGAGCCCTCGGGCCCTGGAGGGACTAAGAGCGTAGCGACTGGCACATGGCCGTGCTCATGGGCCTTTAGCCCCAAGGGGAGCTAAGGGCGTAGCGACTGGCACTTGGCCGTGCTCCAGGGCTCTTATCCATTACAGAGGCTAAGAGCGTAGCGACCGGCACTTGGCCGTGATCGAGGGCCCTCAGCCCCTGGGGGGGCTAAGAGCGTAGCGACCGGCACATGGCCGTGCTTAGGAGTCCTTCACCCCTAGAAAAGCGAAGAGCGTAACGACCGACGCTTGGCCGTGCTCCATGGCCCTTAACCCTCTGGAGGGACTGTGGCCGTGGCATCCGGGGCCTAGGCCATGCTGAGGAGAGCCCTTAAGCCGTGGTGATAGTGCCTGGCCTTTGAGGGACTTCTTGAAGACCGGAGTCAGGCTAGCTTAATTTCCACTTACTGGTGACGTGGTTAGCCCGCAGGGGCCACGTGGCATGCATTTTGAGGAGGCGTGGTTGTCGAGGCGCGTTGGGGTATGTGAACCGTCTCTTGGCTCTATATAAGGATGAGGTCCTTACCGCCTTAACCATTTGTGCCATACTTCTACTACCCATTAGAGATAGAAAAAAAAGGTTCTAGAGAGAGAGACTCTGACATCCTACTTCCCAGATTGCCTGGCTGCTTCCAACCAAATCTCTATTTCCTCGACATCCACAGGTACACGCTCGCCCCTTTCGCCGCATTCTTTGTATGTTATGTCATCTTGTACATCTAATGGGGGCGTCTCCGAGGAGTAGGTTGGCCCTCTTATGGAGGGCCGGCATCCGCAACTCCCCAACCTCCCGGCCCTAATTGATGGCCGTGTAGTGGCTGGACTCCCCGGAAAGAATAAGCCAAGGGAGCCGAAAAAGGTCCCTTATGCCGTACCCATTTTTGAACCTGGCACTCCCTCGTGGTCCAGCTGCGAGCATTCTTCCACCCCTAGTATTTTAAGTCCCGATGTGACTGTGACGTATCCGTGGGAGGTTACTATTGCTAGTTTTGTGCCCGACTTCCAGGTCCGCGGCATGGCGAAGACGAAGTCAACCCCACGCATCCGGACTCCAGACGAGCTATTGGCCGAGGGCTCGATAGGTAATGTTTGTTAAGCTCTTCCTCAGTCTAATGTGGAGGCCCGAGTTGCCTCCTCCAGTTCTAGTACGTCCTCTCGACCTGGTTCATCTAGTGGGGCCTCGAGGTACAACTCTTCATCCGAGGAGGCATTGACAAGCTCCTCATCCGGGTCTTCAGGTCCGGGCGATTCGGGGCACTCCCGTTGTCACCGTGCGGCGCCCGTAACAGAGATTGTGGCCGAGGGGTTGGAATTTCCCGGGGCTCCAACCCGTTCAGACCTTCAGGACAGACCGGGAAATCACTTCCCCGACCCGCGAGTAATTTCCAAACTCAAGAAGTCGGCGCTCGACAAGCAGTACCTCCTGCCGGCCGGGTACTCCTTCGTAATGCCCGAGCCGGATGACACAGTGAACGAGCCACCTGCCAATTGTATTGCCGTGTACAGAGTAGCCCTAGATTATGGCCTTCGGTTTCCGTTACATCCAGTAATCAAGGATATTCTCAATAAGTATGAGTTGGCGCCCGCTCAAATTGTGCCGACGTCTTGGCACAACATCTGCTCATTTGTGGCCACATGTGAACTGCGGGGTTTGACCTACTCGGCGTGCGCGTTCAGTCTAGTACATACGGTCCAAAGGGCCCCTAAAGAGACCGGGGACCTGGGATGGTACTGTTTCAATAACCGACCGGGCTATATGACAACAATCGAAAAGAAATCCAAAGTTAGATATTGGAAATACGACTTCTTGTTCCTGCACCGGGCGTCGGGTTGGGGCGACGTCCTTGACTGGAATGAGGGAAAACCGGTCCGGAATCCATTTGAGGAGCCTACGGCCGAGGAGCGGCGAACCGCCCGGTACTTTATGTTCTATATCCGTGAAGATGATCGCCCTCGGCCCATCCCAAGATTTATAAGTCAGGCTATTGAGGCCGTGAAAGGTCCAGAGAAGAGAAGGACCAAGTCTAGTGACCGGGAGCCGTTGAACTGGCTGTCGAAACTGAAATTTTTTGCTAATGACTTCTTTCTCGCCGCGGCCGGTCTTCTGATCCTTAAAAATTTTACAAAGGGTACTCAGTTGTCCCGGCGTGCTTTAGTTCCGCATTTTGTGCTGACCTGACCTGTTTATCTTTGTGCAGATCAAGCGAGGGCTAGACTAACGGTCTTTGAAACCGGGGATGCGACGACCGAACAAGTGGTTGCTGCCGCCGACCGTAGGAGGGAGGAGGAGAGGCAACTTGCCGTCGTCCAGCAGGCTAGGAAGGTACGATATGACCCCCTTTGTTGGTTGCCCTCACGTTCACAGGAGATAACTTTACCTTTTGCAGGCGCCCTCCCTTGGACCTCGCGGGAAGAGACCTACCGTGAGTCTGCCTCCGCCGCGCAAGAAGCCGAGAACCGACGAGGTGACCGGGGAAACTGGTAACGAAGTTAATGCTCAGGCCGCAAGCCAGTCTTCTGGAGAGCGGACGGCTACCGAGCAGAGACGCCATACACCCTCTCGAGGCACTGGCACTTTCCCCGCGGCTCCGACTGGTGTTACCCATTCATCTCGTCCCTCAGGGAGCTTCATCAAGGCCGACCCCACCATTCGCCTTGCCCTTGTCCAAGACATCTTTAAATCGTGGGATCTGTCGGCTCCCGGTGTCTCGGATCCGCCGCCCGTATCCGTGGAGGAGATTGGCATGGCGGAGGCTTTTGCCCGAGGTGTCAAGGCCGTGGCCGAATGCCGACGCCTAGAGGGGATGGTAACCAGCTATCAGCGTCGGTGTGAACGGCTTCAATTGGACCTCGCAGCCTGCGAGGCTGCAAAAAAGGAGGTGCAGCAGAAGCTGGAACAGGCTGTAGCTGACACGGCCAAAGCACAAGAGCGGGGCTAACAACAGGGCCATTCCGACACCTTGGCCTATCTCCGCAAGGTCTTGCTAACTCTTGCGGGAGAATTTGATGACGACCGTTACTTCGAAACGTATCTGAAATATGTTGATGAGCGCGAGCAGGCCGTTGCTGAGGGCCGCGACCCGAACGAAGTGGAGTTCGTCGCTCCTTCTGAGGGCGAGGCCACTGCTGATGAGACCACACATCCTCTGGAGGTAGCCGGCCTTTCAGAAGAGGAGCCGGCAGATGACAATGAGCCTGATGCATAGCCGGCGCTACTTTGTCTATTTTGCCCCGCCCTTTTAATTTTTGATTTGCCTCTGCTCCGGCTTGTAGACAACGTTTTTTTTAATCGACTTGTAGACAACGTTTGTTTTAATAAAAAGGATATGCTTCTCTTGGCCTTTTGTTTGTGTATGTCTCGTCTTTTTTTTACTTACTCGTATGAGGGTGGCCCTTAAACAGAACGGCAAGACGCGCGAAAGGCCCCTAACATCAAAAGGGACCCATAGTGCAGCGACCGGCCGTAGGACCGCGCTCAAGAGCCTTTAACCCCTGGAAGGGCTAGGAGTGTAACGACCGATGCATGGCCGTGCTGAGGGGCCGAGCGTAGCGACCGGAACATGGCCGTACTCCTTGGGGCTAGGAGTGTAGCGGTCGGCCGTGACGCCGTGCTTAAGGGCCCTTGGCCCCTGGAGGGGCGAAGAGCATTGCGACCGGCCGTAAGGCCGTGCTCGAGGCCCTTCGCCACTGGAGCGTAGCGTAAGGCCGTAAGGCTATAAGGCTGTTGGCCCCTGGCGGGGCTAGGAGCATAGCGACTGGCCATGAGGCCGTGCTCGATGGCCCTTGACCCCTGGTGGGGCTAAGAGCGTAGAGACCGGCCATGAGGCCGTGCTCGATGGCCCTTAGCCCTTGGTGGGGCTAGGAGCGTAGCGACCGGTCGTGAGGCCGTGCTCGAGGGCCCTTGGCCCCTGGAGGGGCTAAGAGCGTAGCGACCGACCATGAGGCCGTGCTCGATGGCCCTTGGCCCCTGGTGGGGCTAAGAGCGTAGCGACCGACCATGAGGCCGTGCTCGATGGCCCTTAGCCCCTGGTGGGGCTAGGAGCGTAGCGACCGGCCATGAGGCCGTGCTCGATGGCCCTTAGCCCCTGGAGGGGCTAAGAGCGTAGCGACCGACCGTGAGGCCGTGCTCGATGGCCCTTAGCCCCTGGTGGGGCTAGGAGCGTAGCGACCGGCCGTGAGGCCGTGTTCGAGGGCCCTTGGCCCCTGGAGGGGCTAAGAGCGTAGCGACCGGCCGTGAGGCCGTGCTCGAGGGCCCTTAGCCCCTGGAGGGGCTAAGAGCGTAGCGACCGGCCGTGAGGCCATGCTCGATGGCCCTTAGCCCCTGGTGGGGCT
>JACYFF010003369.1:53833202-53851227 GCA_017589665.1 Selenicereus undatus
TATATATATATATAATATGATATATAAGTGGTTCTGATATAAACAACGTGGGTTGGAATTTCTGGAATTAAATATAGTAGGCATGTGGGCCCAAGTATTATTAGATGATTTTGAAATGTTTGAACTAGCAGTTGGTGATGAAAGTGACATGTACTTGCTTGCAAGCCAACGTGGCATCCAATTTTGACATGAAAGTTTGGATAATTTTTGGTGCTTGCTAGTTAATTTCAACTCTATCCAAAGTGAGTAATCTGGTGAACTGGTGTATAAGGGAAACATGATAAGTAATTTGAAGGAGTATATAAATTTGCCCACACGTGTTTTTTTATCAGTCTTTTTTATTGATCTCCCTAATGACGTTGAAAAGAAACTCTGTCAAATTTTCTAATGGAGAGAGTTGTGACTTTGTATTATCCTAGAAGTGTATTTGCTTGAACTCTTTAGTAAGCTTGCGGTGGCTGCAAATAACACTTTAAGGAGAGTGTTTTATGTTTCAAAATCTTCCTTAATATCCACTGTCGTATCAACTTCGAAGTGTTGTTTTGCAATCAATTTTGGATCACAAGCAACAATATCTTTGGTGAATCAAGAATTTGTCAATTTAGAACAATTTGATGGTACATACTATAGTGGATGGAAGGATCAAATAACTTTTATCTTATTGGCCCTAAAAATCTACTATATTCTAGATCCAAATCTTCTTGCAATTCCAGAAAGGAAAGATGGTGAAGTCACTAGACTGGAGGAAATGAGGAGGAAGCTTCAAAAAGATCAACTATTGTGTAGGGGTCACATTCTAAATCGCCTGTCTAATAGCCTATACGATCTCTATTCATCCAATTAGTCACCCTTGACAATTTGGACCTCATTGGAGACCAAATATACTAATGAAAAACAAGGGATAGATACGTTTCTGATTAGGCAATACTTTGAAATTTCTATGGTCGATGACAAGCTTGTAATAGATCAAGTTCATGATTTACAAGCCATTATAAATCAACTTAAGGATCTAAAAGTTGAGATTTCTGAGACATTGCAAGTAAGGCAATTATTGCAAAATTTCCATCTTCATGGAATGATTTTAAGAAAAAGTTGTTGCATATTACTAAGAATTTATCCTTGGAGCAGATTTTAAAACATTTACGAATTGAAGAGGAAACTCGAGTTCAATTTAAGAATCAAGTGTATGGAAAATCTGACTCTAAGGTTCATTATGTTGCTGAAAATTCTCGAAAGAATGCAGGAAAAAGAGGAAGGACTTTCAGGGAGAAGCCTCTAAGAACAAGAAGGCAAAACAAGAATGTGAAGAAGTGTTAGTATTGTAAGCAACCTAGCCACTTTGTTAGAGATTGTCCTGTGTTGAAAAAGAAGAAGTAGGATGTTGCAAACAAAAGGACAAGTGATGGTAACGTAGTCAATGCCATTGAGAATCAAACAATGATGAGATAATATCGATGATTTTTGATCTTCACGTTGGTATGATTTCTTAGGCCCTATTATATTTTGCATTTTTTACGATTTAGATAAGAGCTTACATTCCTTTACTGCTTCTTGCATCTCCTTACAGCTCTTTACATCTTCTTACAGCTCCTTACATCTTCTTACATCTTCTTCCATCTTCTTACATCTTCTTACATCTCCTTATATCTTCTTGCATTTTCTTGCATCTTCTTACATCCCATATAGATTTTCTATAACATTCATTTATTTTAACTACAGAAATATGTATATTTCTTAAATTATCCTACCAATATACAAAATTTGTAAATATCTTATGAACACAACATTTACATAAATATAAAAGCATAATATAATGACGTAAATTATATTTTATTTTCGACATGAACAACATTTACTTATCATCTTTTGATTTATTTTTTTTTGGATTTCGGAAGGTAATTTTTTAGTTCTGATTGTTTAATATGACAATATAATTTTTACATTTTAAGCATTATTTCTTAATGTTTTAAGGTTTTATAAAATTTCTTGCGAACAATATTGAGCATACATTTACATTTGAAATTTTTTTACTTAAAATAGGATTTTATTTTAAGAGTTGTATTCAATTTTGTGATAATTTTTACTGTTTTGTTATACTTTGCTTATTGCAGGATCAAATTAATGTAAATATAAAAAATCAACTCAACTATAGGAGATTTTATTGACAAAATTTGTTGGGGTTTAATATATTTTATTGTTGTGTAATTAACATAGTTATTGGTTCATTTTCAATAACTATATTATTTTAATATTATTATTTCTCATCCAAAACGTTCATTGCAAAACAAACATATTTAGTTTCAATAATATTAAGAAATATTTGTTTGCTGATGGTATCAAATTTAAGTAGTAAATATGACTAATATATCGCAATTACCACAAATTATACTATATACAACTCTTTAATAATTCAACAGTTCCTTACATTTATTCTTACATCTCCTTGTAGCTTCTTACATTATCTTGCAGCTCTTTGCAGTTCTTTACATCTTCTTACAGCTCTTTACGTCTTCTTATAGCTCCTTACACCTCCTTACAGTTTCTTACATTTCCCTACAGCTCATAGCTATATCAAAACACGATATAGAATAGGCCCCTAGTTAAATATGGCTAAAGTTGGTGATTCCAATTATTAGTGGCATAATTTTGGAGCAGTGTTCATGTTTGAAACAATAGGGCTCACTTCAAGGGGTAAAAGAGGTCGATGAAGGAAGAGAAGTGTTGATAGGAAACCACACTACTGTCAACGTCTTGGGAATGGGAAGTGTGAGATCCAGTTCACTTCTTGGAAGAAAGTCACATTCGTGAATGGTTTTCATGTTCCCGACAGAAGGAAAAACCTAGTTTCTACTGATTTGCTTTGTAAGAGTGGGCTTAAGGCTGTACTTAAGCCTAACAAATTGATCTTATCTAATAATGGTGTACTTGTTGGAAAGGGATACTCATGTGATGAGATGTTTAAATTAAGTATCAATAATATGATGAATGTTTCTGCTTATATTGTTGACCGTTCTTTATTTCTTTGGCATGAATGTTCAAGACATGTTAGCTTTAGATCTCTACAATTTATGTCTAAACATGGTTTGATTAGTTATGATAATCATGATACAGAAGAATGTGAAATTTGTGCATAAGCCAAGATGACCAGATTACCTTTTCCTAAATCACAAAGAAACTCTAAAATTCTTGATTTAGTACATTCAAATATTTGTGAAATGAATGGTATTTTAACAAGAGGCGAAAAAAGGTATTTTATTACATTTATAGATGATTGTTCAAATTACACTTGTGTTTATCTCACGAAAACCAAAGATGAGATATTTTATATGTTTAAAGTGTGCAAAGCTTTGTTGAAAATCAAATAGGAAAGAAAATTAAAGTCCTTCGGAGTGATAGAGGTGGAGAATATTTTCCCACTGAGTTTTCATCTTTTGGTGAAGTAATTGGGATGATACATTAAAAATATGCTCACTTATACATCTCACCAAAATGGCGTAGCAAAAAAGAAAAGTAGGACTCTAATGGAAATGGTAAACACCATGATTTTGAATGCTAAATTGTCGATGAATTTGTGGGGAAAAGCTTTATGTGTTGGATGTCATATGTATAATAGAAACCTTCCAGAAGATATAAAATATCCCCTTATGAGGTGTGGAAAGGAAGACACCCCAATCTTAATTATATAAGAATATGAGGGAGGGATAACAGTAGATCCTGGACTAGACCTCGACCCATTGGACCCGACTCAATTTAGAGGGTCTGGGTCCATTGATTGGCTCCAAGGAATGTGGGCCGGGTCTGCGTCTAGGTATGTACCTAACCCTAGACCCATTTAAGGTAATTGGTTAAAGCAACTCTAGACTAGTAAACCATAAAGCAACTTTATTTTCTGCTGGTAGTAGAAGAAGAACTATTTTGTTATGTTTGTTTAAAATTTGATGGACTTTATCTTTGTGTCTTGTATTAAAATATTATTTTTTGTGTGTAAAACGTAAGTAAGAACACTTAAATATTGTACGTGTCACTAGAATATTTTTTTATTAAATATTACATCTTCTAAATTTAATTATTTTTCTCTATAATGTGGTAATTGATGTTATGATGTGGTAAAAATAATTTTTAATATGAAAAAACAGTTAGGGCTCGTGAATCTACCAAACCCACAGGGTTTGGGTCTAGGTCCCATCTTTCTAGACCCAACAGGTCTGGGCGAGTATGGGTCCAGGTCCAAAAAATTTAAATAGGTCTGGGTCCAAGGGGACCCAACCTATTGCCTTGTTAGGTCTAGGGCGGGTATGGGTCCAAGTCCAAAAACTTTAAATGGGTCTAGGTCCAAGGGAACCCAACCTATCGCCATCCCTAGTATGGGGTTATGTTGCGTAGTATAGAGTGCTTGATCTGAAAAAACAAAATTAGGACCAGGAGCTATCAAAAGTGTGTTTGTTGGATATGTTGAAAATTCTAAGGCATATCGATTATTGGATTTGGAGTCCAATGTTATTCTAGAGTCAAGAGATGTGAAATTTTTTGAAAATAAATTTATAAATGACTCCATCAATAAGCTTAGACAAGCACCAATTGAAAATTTAAGTAATTTTGACCCATCTACTTCTACTAATCAAAAGTATAAATATGTTGAAACAATGAATGAACCAAGAAAAAGTCAAAGAGTTAGAAAAGAAAAATCTTTTGCTTTCGACTTTGTTTCTCCACATGATATTTTATTCTTGGTAGAAGGAAGTAGAGGTGAGTACTTAGCAAAATACCCATTGTGTTGAATACTGAAAGTGAACTCAGAACTCTCAGAGAAGCCATGCTTCTAGATACTTTGCCTTTTGGGAAGAGGCTATAAATGATGAGAAGGACTCATTATTATCTAATAATAAATGGATCTTTATGGATTTGCCTCCTAGATCAAAACCAATAAGTTATAATGGGTATTTAGAATAAAATAGAATGCTATTAATTCCATGCAGTGTTTCAAGACGAGATTTGTGGCTCAATGTTTCACTTAAGAAGAAGGTATAGATTATTTTGACACATATGCACCTGTGGCTAGAATAACATACATTAGGACATTATTAGCCTTAACATCTATTCATAAGTTGGAAGTACATCAAATGGATGTTCAAATTGCATTTGTGAATGGGGATTTGGATGAGACCCGAAGGGTTTGCCATGCTTGGAAATGAGAATAAAGTTTGTAAACTAGTTAAATATCTTTATGTTCTAAAGCAAACAAAAAAGCAATGACATGCGAAGCTTGACTTTGAGGTTTTATCATATGGCTTTCTACACAATAGTGCTAATAGGTGTATTTATACCAAGCTCAACGATCAATATGGTATGATAATTTGTCTATATGGGGATGACATGTTGACCACAAGTAAGAAGGGTGTTGATAAGACTAAGAAGTATTGATCCTCACAGTTTAAGATGAAAGATCTTGGTGAGGTTGCTACTATCTTAGGTATTAAAGTGCATAAACATAGTGAGGGTTTTGCTCTTAGCCAATTGCACTATGTGAACAAAATTCTTAATAAGTTTCAAAATTTGCAATTTAAAGAAGCTAATACACCGTATGATGTTACTTGTAAACTTGAAAACAATACAGGAAGGTCAAATTCCCAATTAGAATACACTAGTGCAATAGGAAGTCTTATGTATGCCATGCATTGTACAGTTTGTATTACCCTTGATATCGGCTTTGTTGTTTGTAAACTTTCAAGATACACTGGTAACCTTAGTGTTGAGCATTGGAATACCATTGGTAGATTATTTGGGTATTTGAAAAGAACTAAAGACACGGTTTTGCTTTGGTTTTAGAAGGCTACTCGGATGCTAGTTGGATAACTAGTTCGGGTGAAAATAAGTTCACGTCTGGTTGGGTTTTTACTCTAACGATTGGAGCCACATCTTGGGCTTCAAAGAAACATACGTGCATAACTCATTTGACCATGGAGTCGAAATTTATTGCACTAGCAACTGTAGGTAAAGAAGTAGAATGACTGAGAAATCTTTTGTTAGATCTAAAGTTGTGGCCCCAACTGATGGCAGCTATTTCTTTGCATTGTGATAGTGAGGCAACAATGTTTAGAAAATTCAATAATATATATAATGGAAAATCTAGACATAATAGTCTTAGACATGCCTTTATTAGGCAATTGATTTCAGGAGATGTATTCACCATTGTATATGTAAGGTCTTGTAATAATTTGGTGGGGCAGTTTACGAAAGCTCTTTCGAGAGAAATGGTGAAATCCTCTAGTGGAATGAATTTGAATTTGAAACCACTTGTATGAATCACTAGTAGTGGGAACCCAACTCTTCCTCTAAATTGATTAGTTAAAGGGTTTAATGGGTAATAACAAACTACTGACAAGTGATTGCGTTTTGCAATTTGTCGATAACTTAATGTGATTTTGAGGTTGAATGTTTACATTCTTAATGAAATCCATGACATCAATTTGCAATAAAATGGTTTTCATTTATATGATAAAACTGAGATGCTGTTGTCTCAAAAAAAGTATTTTAGTTTTGTATATTACTCATGAATCTACGATTCAACACATGGTCATATAAGTGCCAAGATTTCAATAATGATTTATCCGGTGATAGCATGTGAATTATGATTTAAGCAATCAAACCACCATTAATTTAGTTATTGCCATGATAAATTTACACTAATTGGAGGTTTAATTCTAACGGCACCTTCATTACGTGTATTTCTAATATTGAAATAAATATCATAACCTAAGTGGGGAAATTGTTGGTGTAGGCTATGATATTATGTGTGTTGGCTTAGCGATAAATTAACTAAAGCAAATATAAAAATAGTTCACACATAAACTACATGGGTTGGAATTTCTAGAATTAAACATAGTAGACATGTGGGCCCAATCATTATTAGATGGTTGGAAATGTTTAAACAAGCACTTGGTGATCACAGGCCAGAAATGTTTGGCCACATGTACTTTTCTGGCAAGCCAACATGACGTTTGGATAGTTTTTGGTGCTTGCTGATTAATTTCACATATATTCAAAGTCATTTAGGTGGTGAATAAGTGGATAAGACAAAATGGTTGTGTCTTGATAAGTCACTTTAAAGGAGTATATAAATTTGCCAACATATGATTTATTTTTTCATTCTTTTTTGATTAATCTCCCAAATAACATTGAAAGAAACTCTCTTAAATTTGCTAATTGAGAGAGTTGTGTCTCTGAGTATCCTAGAAGTGTATTTGCCTGAATGCTTCAGTAAGCTTATAGTGGAGGCAAATAGCACTTTAAAGAGAGTGTTTTCACGATTCAAAATCTTCCTTAATTCCCACTATGATAAAAGAAGTGGTGATAATATCCGGGTTAGTTGCCAAGAAAGAGAAAGCTATCTACTTGATGGCTAAAGGCTATGCATTATGGCACCACTAGTTATTAAACCATGACCATATGACCAACCATGTGGTAATACATGCTGGCTTTGCAGTCATTCATTAAGCCAATTAACTGATCTGTGCCATTGCCAAAACAAACAACTTTGTTGAAAATTTCGGGTCGGGTATGGTGCGGGTCGGGTCATTTCGGGTGTCGGGTCGGGTATGGGTCCGGTTCATTCGGTTCGGGTTTCGGGTCTCGGGTCAGTTTTGCCAGGTCTAGTATTAGTAGTGTTTGTTATAAAAATAACAACAACAACAATAACAACAAAATAATAATAATAATAATAATAATAATAATAATAATAATAATAATAATAATAATAATAATAATAATAATATTTCTGCCACTTAATTTTAAGTATCAAGACAATGAAACAATAACAATAAGACAAATTATTAACACCAATATACTCACTAAGCAATTAATACGACAATAACAATATATCTCGCAACACTATTGGGTTAAGACCCGCAATTATCAACTATCATAGGAGTAAAGCTCATTTCCATAGTTGCATGCCTACCTCCGAGAAATGCTGGTAGTTTCTTTAAATTTGTAGGAGGTTCCATGTTGAACAATTTATAACCTAGATTGTTTTGCACACCAAGAAAAGACATGGTAAGCTTTCGTTTTTACATGCAATACAAATGCAAATCAAGCTGATTGTAAAGGTTTCTGATTTGCATCTTCGTCCTATCCATCTTGATTACTACTCTCTTTAACATTCCCTTTATTTCACTCTACTCAATCAGATTTTGTAACTCGTTGTGTTCTTAGTTCAATTAACAAGTCCATCGATTTTTCATCCTCGTCATCTTTTAAATGAGACCTCTTTCCTGAAGCCATAGTGTTAAATATTCTATTACCATCCAAATACTCATCCGAAGCATGACACAATCTATTGATATCACTTGACACAACTTTATAATGCTCAATTCTTGGGTTCAATTGAAGCAAATTTGGCTCATTTTGGTTGAGTTACGCTAGGTTTTGGGATTAGGTTGTTTAGCCTCTTAAACCCCATTTCGGAGAGGGAAAATTAGGGTTAAACAGGTTGTAAACAAGAGAGGGACAAACATTATAGTTCACAACTACGAAGGTGAAATTATTTAGAGTTGCTAAAAATCTTAGTATCAAACAAGCTATTGTGTGGACTAAGTAAAGATATAGGCTTGTAAGCAGAAGCTAGAAAACATCATATGAAAATTGTGTGTGAATTCAACAGATGAGACCGTTAACAAGATTTCAAGTGTAGTTTATGATGCTAGAATTTCTAGTCTTTGTCTTAATTGCTTCTTCATAAGTCATGTTCATAGAAGTGCTAATAGAACAATCCATTGTCTAGTTAGAGAGGCTTTTGAGATTAATGATTTCTAGGTTGGACTGAGGAGTGTTTTCATACATTTTTGATATTGTTGTTGAGAAAATTTCAAATTTGAATAAGAAAAAAACTAACCTGACATCTAAAACCCAAACCAAATAACCCAAAATCATATCTAACTTGAATACTTGAAATAGTTAACCCAAACTGAACCCGAAACCCCAGATGATTCAACTTCAATTGAACACAATGCAAGTTTTCCTCAAAAGTTGTTCATCGCAAGAAGATTTTGGACAAAATCGATTAGAAGCCAACTTAGAAAATGCAAATCGAGTCTTATCAATCGGACCCTGATACAATTACACTTAGTGTAAAGAATCTATTTTACACTTCCAACAAATAGTTGACAAGTGGCAATAGAAGAATGTTATCTATAGAAAAAGTGGAGGGAAGAAATGGAGGGAAATGAAGCTGGAAAGGAGGGAATTGAAGCTACAAAGGAGGGAAAAATTTGGGAAGAAGTTCTGACATTAGAAAAGCAACTCGTATTAATGTACATCTATTAATTAAAGTTTATGAGGTGGGCATTATTATTAAGATGTAGTATTTATAATCAATTTTTTTTTAGATTGAATAAGTTTAGTTTAACATGCTATAAGTGAATAAAAAATTTAGACCAACCTTACTAAATAAATTAACTTAAGACAGAGGAGGAATATAATGCTTATCAATAGATATTATTTTTTAACTTAACAGAATTTTTATAGCTGAAGATGTAGGAGGGATGGAGTGTTTGCTATTAGCTCAAGTTTAGTGAGCCTAAGATATTTTTTTTAAAACTTAACTTAAGATTATTTTTTAACTTAGCTTATGTGGGATGTAAGCCTTCCATATCTAGTTAGGAGTTGCCCAATGACTTGTGGACCTACCTTTGGACTTTCAATGAAACTTTGTATGAACAAACGAACTTGAAGTAAATCTCTGACATGAGTTTTCTTTTCGTCAAGACACATTTTTAACTATGAAAGGGTAATAAACGAATGATAAAATGTGAAGAAGACTAAATAAATTATACAATAGAAGGTAACGATACAATATTATTTATAGGTGAATTTTCCCTCCAAATTTCTTGCCTCCAAACTAACTAGAATTAATGCTCGCTACATTTTAACTTTCTAACGAAGATTAATAACAAGATGTTTCTTTCTCAAGGTATCTTCTACCCATTCTAGTTATTAAGGATTTATTAATTATTATCTCGATATTTGCTTGATAAATATTCATCCTACATCTATTTACGATGGTTGTTAGTATAAACTATACTGAAAGACAATTATGCTCCCAAAAAAAAATCCCAAAAAAAATAATCAAACAAGGTATTACATAGCAAGGGACACAATTTCTATTATATAATCTACTTTATTAGAAATACGCATTACATAACAAGTAACTATTCTATTGATTAAACAAAAACTAGCATTTAGTCTTCTTCCTCTAAATTTTTAAAAAACTCATCATCAATAAAACCTAGGTCAAGATCATGGTACTTATCCTTGTTCTTGTCTCTACAAGTAACAATGCCATCTGTAAAACTATTTAGTGAATATTCATTGAGTTCATTCATATAAGCATTTGTTTGCTTAAATTCTTCAATAATCAAATTTGCAGATTTCTTTTCTTCGATCATGAATGTTTCCAACTGGTCTTGAAATTCATCCTTTTCTTTTGAAACTGTGTCAAACTTTTGTTTGAGGATTGCATTTCCTCCGTCTCTTTTTTCAATTCTTTAATGAGTTCATCTCCCCTAGCAGTAGCATGCAACAATAACATTAAGCTCTGCAGGAATTAGAAAATTCAAAAATAAACAAGTGATGATGATTATCATAATAATATTAGTAATAATAACAACAACAATGGCAGTAGTAGTAGTAGTAGTAGTAGTAGTAGTAGTAGTAGTAGTAACAGTAATAGTAGTAATAATAGTAATTGTAGTAGTAATAGTAGTAGTAGTAGTAGTAATAATAATAATAGTAATAATAATAATAACGATAATTGGGGCCAAATTGAGGGCATTTAATAAGGAAATAATGCATGGTGGTAAAGGAGGGCGAAGACCAACAACAAGGAACTCCTCATACATACAATAATGATATTTCCTCGAAGAGTTGGCACATTCACTAGAAGAAGGTAGATGTAAATGGATAATAGAAGGCATATTAAACTTAATTGCAATGCGTTTAAGGTCATCATCCATTGAAGTACAAATTTGAGAATTATGGTCGCCCTTCTCAATATTCACGTTTTAGGTATTATCAGCAAATGCATTCCCATGAATATTGCTTCGAACTAAGTCCTCTTTTCTCGTGTGGGATAAAGAAGTAGTTGAAATACCATGTGCCTTATGAAAACGAAATTCATTGTGAGAAAAGGTATCAGAAGATGAAGACATGGCTCTAGAAAACACTAATTCTCAATATGTCACCGATAATGCAGGGAAAAATGACAAAAAGGAGAAATTAATTTCATGGATGTGTTGCAACTTCACTAGACACAAGAACACAATTGAAAAAGCATGCTACATTTTATGACCTAAGAAAAATAAGTTGAATATTGTACACAAAGATTCTAACAAACTGTTAAATTAAAAAGTCAATACTTGTTCATTAGAAGAGTAATTTAACCAATTAGTGTCTAAACTATCTAGAGTTTAAAGTTTCTATTGCCAATCTTAAAATTTTAAGTAGATCAACCTAACAAATTATATTTCATAATGGCATAATCCATAATTGTAATGCGTATATCTTGATCCTAACATATTATATTTAGTGCAATCATAGTTAGTGCCCTTCCCCCCCCCCCATGTGTCTTGCTTAAAAAAATACTAAAAAAACCCAAATGTTTGAATTTCAACCTAGAATATAATTATAAATATCAACATCTTTGAATTTCAAGGAGAGAGTTGGCATAGATTGAATGTTGTGAATTCTTACTTATAATTTGTTATTTAAGAAATTAACAATTACATAGTAAAACCCAAATGTTTTTAATTACAAAGTTGTTAATAAGAACTAAAACATAGACGTAAGAAAGATCGAGAAAGCTAACACCATAGTTAAAAATAAAAAAAATCACCCAAGTTAAGTCATGCATTTTCATTGTAGAAAATTCATTGGAGAGTTTTCAAAATTCAAACACCAACAACATTGAAGAATAGGAACAGGGTTAGGAAACGTAATGATATTAAGCTTTGAAACAATATAAGCATTATTAAACCATACCTGATCAATCTGTGATGGTAAATGCACTCCTCTAAGGCACGTAAGAGGAAGAGAGTGGGAGAATGAGAAAGGCAATGATACTAGGGTGTTATCATGTATAAGAGGGGAAGGTGAATAAGAAGGATATGGTAATGTTATTAGGGTGTTACATATAATAGAGGAAAGGATGTAGGGCTTTGAATTATTTTATTTTATTTTATTTTTTTTGTCAAGAGGGTTTGAATTTGAGTAACTAAATTTTTAGATTAAGGAAAGATTATATAATTGATGATATTTTTAATGCATACTTTAATTGTAATGCGTGAATAAAGGGAGGGGCAAGGGGGAGGGGAGGGGGAGGGGAAGGGGGAAGTGAGGTATTGCAATTATTAGAGTTTTAATGGCATGGATAAAGGGAGGGGGAGTTGGAAGTAGTATAAATCTTGGACTGAAAAATTAGAATTTTTTTTAAAATCATAATTAATAGTTAGAAACTAATAGAATTGCAATTATATAATTGTTAATAACCACTATCAGTTAGAAGGAGGGTAAGTAGGAGGGGAGATATTAACATTTTGTAATACCTAATTCTAAGTTACTACTATCATAACAACTTATTATATGATGAAAATAAAATAAGCTAGACTTGAATAACAATCCAAAATAACAATACAAGATTGTTAGAGGCATTTTAGAAAAATAAGTCTTGTGAGCCAATTTATGCTACTAGTAGTATCTAAAAAAAAATAGCAATCAGAAGCTAATAACTTGCATTTGGTGCTCCTCTTCAAGGTTGGGAGTTGAACCAGTTTATGCCATTATTAAGGGGTAAGTCTTGTGAGTTCCCATCTTCCCAATTCCCCATCTCAAGCAGAGTATCCTATTCAATGTGAAATAAGAAAAGCGTTAGACACTTGTTTTTAATAAAAAAAATGAGTGAAGTAATTGCGGATAATACTTACATCATAAGCACCACTTGCACCACCTCTTCTTGCTTCCACACTACTTAAAGTCTTTGAATAATTTGCTACAACGCGAATGAAGAAATAAATAAGAGGATGATTTTCTATATTTTTCTTCCAAAAAAAAAGAGATACAATAGACAAAATAAAGATAAAAATAAACTAACTTCATTTCGATCTAGTTCTTGTTTTTTCAACATCTTCTTGTTAGCAGTTCCTTTCTCTGATGGATAAGGTTGTCATTTTGCTGGTGCTCTACCTTTTCTTCTACAATCAGGAGGATCCTTAAGAGTACTATTGCTATCAATCTGTTTTCTCTTTTTAATATACCTTTCATTCTCCTACAGTATTCGCCACCTTCTTCTACCATATACTTGATCCCCACCACATTGCAAAGAGTTGCTACCAGATTTATCATGAATGCCTAGAGTACACTCAAGCCTCTTGCAAAGTTCATTTGCGCCTTCCATAAACATGGTATAAGTGGCATTGTTATGCAATGCCAAAGATGTCAGATACTCATTTATGGTGGTTGTCCCTTGAAATCTATCCAAAATATATTTCTCTGGAATACAATCAACTTCTTCAATCTCCAAAACTCAAATAATGTGTTTGCATAAAATACCTCTAAACTCAAAAGTCTACAAGATCATTTAAAGTCACCTAAAGTTCTATTTAGGTTGACAATAAAGTTCTTTCTCTTTGCCTTCCAAATTGGTTTGACAATCTTCTCTGTAACTTCATATATTTTCAAAGACCCATCTTCAGTAACCTTGTTTGCATTTGTATGCGTAAGCCCATGTACCTCTTCTTGAACTTCTTTAAATGTAGAATTTGTATATGCCTTATGAAAAACCTCCTCAACAAGGATTGTTTTATTGCATTTGTGAGGTTTTTCCATTGTGTTGGCATTCGTGATTTTCTCTTCTTCAACTTTTCTTGCAAGAGCTATTTCAAATAAGTTTATGAATTGCTTCAAACCACTATTTAAGCTCATGTATCCTTTGGAAAAAAAGTTCATTCCTTCACTTCTTTGAGTGGAGGACATATCGGCCCAAAAAGAGTCCCTTCAATATCCTGGAACCCAATGATGTTTTATATCATATACATATTTTATCCAAACATTATCATGCAATGCAAATTTCTCAACCATTAACTCCTATGCCTCCTCTAACTCTTGTAAATTTAAAGAGTCATGAACAACAAGCTTCATATTCTTCTCAATGTCCTCCCATATTTTATTAATACGCAAGTTCCTTGCTGCATTATGCAAAATGTGCCAAATACAAAGCCTATGCCTCACCTGAGGCAAAACAAGTTCAACTGCCTTACCAATAGCCTTAAATTGATCCGTTAAAATAGCACCAGGAGGGCTTCTCATACACTCTAGCCAACACTTAAACAACCATGCAAATGTATCTGTATCTTCATACTATATTAATCCACATCCAAGAAGTATTGAAGAGCCATGGTGATTGACCCCAACAAAGGGAGCAAATGGCATCCTATACCTATTTGTTAGGTGAGTTGTGTTAAATGTGACAACATCACCAAAGTCCTTAAAGGCTGCATGACTCCGTGCGTCTGCCCAAAGCACATTCATTAGCCTCCCTTCAGAATCTCTTTGGATGGAGCTAAAAAAGGTGTCATTATCTACTTTCATCTTCTCCAAGTATGACTCCACGACGGAAGCATCACCCTCTAATCTTGTACGCCAACGCTCTATTCCCAACACATTCCTCATATCTCGAATGGTAGATTTTCATGCCCTCCACTCTCTACAACTAGTGAGTTGAAGTTCTTTGTAATAGGGACCCCAGCAGCATCATTACTCAAAATTCTCCGCTGTGGAACGGAGTTATGTACCTACAAGGATATTAAATATTTCGTTGTCAAAATATATCAACATACTACAATAAATATAAATCAAGAAAATACAATGGTAGATAGAAAACATTACTTTAAAGGAAGGTTTATGTACCTATAATTGATCATGAAGCAACTGTTTGCTGGGTCTAATGGATGATTATGTTTGAGATGTAAAATTGTGATTGTCATCCTTCCTTTTTGCATTCGCGCATCTACATGTGCTTTACAACCAGTTATTTGGGATTGACATGTGTCATCTGTTTTTTGCTTCCCTCCTTTACCACACTCTAACCTTAACCTTTTTCACAGATAATATTGAGGTTCTTGTCCTGACTTCCTCTTTCCATATGATTTCCCCTTGAATTCATCTAATAATTCACATATATGAGTATGATATTGAAACCCTCTACTAGATGCATATTTGTGACAATACTTTGCAAACTCTTGCCCACTGTCAAAGCACATTCCTACAAATGGGTCGGGTACCCTGTCTGTATTGTTTGATCCATCACTGTCTTCATTTAGCTCCTCTCCCATATCAATTTGTTCTTTTTCAACCTCCTCGTTCATTCCTTCTGCCTCCTCATTTAGGTCTATCCTTTTCTCTACATTATCATTAAACTCTTCTATCTCCTCATTTAAGTCTATCTCTATCACATGTTTTCTTTCATAGTTATCCATAATCTAATATACAAGTGCATACATAATAGATATAAGTAACAGATAGCTAGCAATTCAAATAATAGCATAATGTGTTTCAATTTTGAAGATATTACACTATATCTAAATATTAGTTTCTTACCTTCTGAAATAAATAGCTCTAGCCTTGAAGATAACAAACTTCACAAAGGGAAAAAACAACACAAAAACAAAATTTAGCCCAACAAGTAACCGTCCTCATTTTAAGTTGCATGGGAATGGAATAGTAGTTGTTGTCCATCTATTTCCTCTAATATGATAAAATAGAAAGGAAAAAAAGCAATTTACCAGCTCTTAATTCAAACCTTCAGCAGATATTTGTTTCTACATAATATAATCATTCCAAACACTATATTATTTGTAATAGCTAATTAAGTACTTTCTATACTTTAATTTGAAATTTTGAAGAAGGCATTTTTATCGCATCTTCTCTTAATTTTGTATTTCTCTCCAATGTCAGTAATGAAAAGTTACATCAACAAGGCAAATGATATAAAAAGAGAAGTTTGAAATTTTACCTGATAGTTCAATTGTTCCTTTAAATTGTGAAAAATATCTTGCGGTAGAAATGTCGTTTTGGAATAATCTTCTATTAAGATGCGAAAACTTCTTCTTTTTTCTCCCCTTTGCAAGGAAGAGGGAGATGTATTTACCTGTGAGACACCAAAGATGATGATGATTCTTGGGAGAGGAAGGGAAGAGCAAGGGACACTGTTAGGTTCACCACCTACCTTAATTACATATCATATTTATTTAGATTAAAAGAAAAATAATACCATACTTTCCTTTTTTTTTTCCTGCTTCACTTTGATTCAATTTGTTTAGCTAAATTTTTTAATTTATTAAATACCTGTATATTTATTTTACAGCTTATGTAATATTTTTGTCAAAGTCAATTTACAGAGACATAAGTTGTTTGACAAAGTCAATTTACTAGTTTTTACAATTTTGAGTGTTCAACAACATTAGTGGTTAAGACCACCTATTTTAGCCTTATGTGGTGTTTTTGAAAAGCTATTTAGGTAACTTTTGAAAACCTCTACCTAATGGCTTTAATTATAATTCCGATTTGCCTTTTCATATGACAAAGGCCTTCCTCCGTCATATCCTTTCATGTTATTTTGCACCGATCCCTTTTCCATACAGCTAAGTTTACCTAACATTAAGGTCACGTTCGGCAATAGCGTTTAAAGTGATATTTGGCATTTTTTACTTAATCAAGACACTAATCAATAGGTATGTGTGAAGTTATGAATTTACAAACAACATCTATTTTTAATCATGTACAATGTTTTATTGTTAGATATGATCGGTCAATGTTTGGTTATTTTTGCATATGATTAACATTTTAAATTCTATGTTTTCTTCTAAAGTTAAATTTCTTTTATATATAGTATCTAATCATTTTTAATTTTCAATATATCAAAAGATAATTATTTTTGTAGTAGTTTGGTTGATATCATGTATGAAAGTCAATTAATCGTATAAATAATAAAATGTAATGATCAAATTACATTTACACTGATCAACAGTAATAGATACTTATCTTCATTAGTAAACAATGATTATCTGATAATCTTCAATACTCATCAACATTCATTATACTGATCGCATCACTATTGACCAATACTCGTCAGTAATAAGTTATCTATGATAAGTTGAGCAGTAAGCCAATGAGGATTCGTTTATTCACGATATTAGAAATGACAATCACTTGCTGCCGACAGGATCTCTTTTCCACTTATGTGTCTTACTTATATTCATACTCTATTCGTCTTCTATTTGTATAATCTTTGTGTGCACTATGACATTGACAAAATTTACACGAGATAAAATTTATGTTTAGCAGATGTGTTTCAAATAGCAATTGATGTCTTTATAAATCAAGTTATATGTATTTACGTTATTCAATTTTCGTTTTTTATGATACCGTCATCGCACTTCAGAGATTATTATTTCTTTTCATAGAAAGTTGAATTTCTCATAATACTAAACTTCTTTAATTGGTAGTGTAAAATACGAATTTCAATTGATAAAAGGCCCCAGTCATATCTAGCATTTTAATTGGTAGTGAAATAGATTCTTTTACACTAAGTTATTTATGATAAGTTGACTAATAATTCGGGTCGGCGGCTGAGGGCTCATGGCATCAGTTACCATGGGCAGCACTATTAGGAGTGGAAGAGAGAAAGATTATAGGCGGAGGGGTGTATAAATGTAGCAATAAAATTTTAAATGAAGCTAAAATACAAAATAGTATGCTAGTAATAGTTGTTGCTACAATAATATCAATAGTGATTTTCGTTCAAAAAAATATGATGATGAAAGTTGTTCTGAGGATAATAATGACGGCGATGATATGATGATGATGACAACAACAACAGCAACAACAATAACGACAATAAAATAATAATAATAATAATAATAATAATAATAATAATAATAATAATAATAATAATAATAATAATAATAATAATAATAAT
>JACYFF010003369.1:53862023-53879494 GCA_017589665.1 Selenicereus undatus
GGTTGAAGTTGATATTTTTTTTTCAAGTGGGTTGAAGTAGGTTGAAATAAGTTGAAGTAGGTTGAAGTGGGTAAATATGGATTGACCCACGAAAAGAACATGCCCTTAATAAAAAAGTAGTAAGTTTGTGTGAGAACATCTCATATAAGTTATATCGTGAGACGAATGTTTTTATGGTAACTATTAATAATTAATTGGGGTAACTAATGTACTTAGAGGTAACTATTATTACAGTCACACCTAAATAAACTATTAATTACTCCTAAATTTAGAAGTCACTACAAAATATATTACTAGTCATCATAAAATCTTAAAAAGGTCACCCCTAAATAGTCCGTCTCACAATAATCCTTATGTGTAAGAATTTGTACTTGATAAAAAAATATTTATGTAAGTGTGTGTTAATATAATAAGTAAAATCTCTATTAACCATTATCAAAAATTTGGATTCAGATCCCACTTATATATTGGCATTTATGCATGCCTTGCTTTGCACCAAAAACAAAATTAATAGAAAGATTTTTATTTTGTTATTTTGGACTAGTTAAGGGGGGAAAATAAGTTGGGTTATAGTTACCATGGTATAATGGCGACAATCATGATAGCCAATGCGAAGATCAGTTTTCCAGTTACTGCTGAATTCATAAGCAGCTTCAACAGCATTTGGCTTAGCTGAGTCAATGAACCAACATCTGCTTCTTGGAAGCCTACCAATACGATTGAAGATTATTGTTGCTTTCTTTTCGGTCTTTATTTCACAATGCCTCAGAGCCCATCTAATATTTCTTGTTCCTGAGATAGATTTGACTAGTGGAAAGTTGTTCAAAAGATCACTCATTTGGTCTGATTAAGAGCATTAATTCAATGAAATACGTGAAAGAATTTCTGACAAATATTGATACACATGCTTAAATTGGTCCAAAAACCAATATATCTTGAATAAAGATTTAATACATTAAAAATATGCAAAAGTAAATGGCAAAGAAACATTTACACTACAATAGGAGTCACAATTTATAACAATTTTAACTATTGGCACTCGTGAGAAATGTCTTAATTACAAAGATATTTTTTTGTGAAGATTTAAAAATGGTGCATTCAAATTTTAAAACTGTTGCAAAATTGTTGACAAAACTTTCTGGTGGCTCCTACAAAGAGGCGAGCTTTGTTGGAAAAGAATTCAAATAGTGCTGACATTTCGGCATCATTTTTTTTCACGTCGATGATTGAAGTTAGTCAAATATTCATGTCTCAATAATTGATCTTTATGTAAAAAAAGCGACGTTTGCCGTATATGCCACAAATAATTGTCATACATTGCGACGTTTCGTTGGCTATACGACGTGCATTTAGACACACATCACTACAGTATATATTTCTTTTTAAAAATTAAATAAAATTTAACAATAAAAACTAAAACTTTGCACTGAAATGTTATCTTCTTTATTTTGTGCGTGTATCATTATATCTACATCTAGTTCTAACTTATATTATGATGTTCATGTTTTGAAAGTTGTATGCTATCAGAGTATTTTTCAGATTATTAACTTTATTTTTACATCTAAATAATCATGTTAACTATGTAGTTTCGAAAGTTTAAATAAAATATTATCTCACTTGAAATTCATACTGTCAGAAGTTTTTCTTCATCCAACAAATAGTCCTAAATGTAAACTTTTATTAACAATATTTTATACTATATCCACATTGTCCTTTTATTTTATTTATTCATTTTAATCATAACTAGCTTAGATTGCTTGTTGCCAAGGGATTAACTTTTAAAATTACTATATGGTATTTTTTAAAATTATCATTGAATTTATTGTCAATGTTTAACTTTCAATTGTTATTAAAAGCATTTATTATTTATTGTCTACGGGTTAAATTCTTCATTGTTGTTGTTAGAGGAATGTAGTGACTCATAGAGGATGGTCAATGAAGAGCATGATGGGGAAGCTATGAAGAATACACCACAATTTCAAAGTTATTCAAACATGTGCAATAGGACATGGAAGACTAGAGGACAATCTAATTGATAGCATTCATACAGGGTCTAGAATAAAGCTCGCCTATTTTAGCCAAAGTGGATTTTTAGAGGCAATCATTAAACTTACATAACATTATCATCATTGGAGTTGATGCAGACCATAATATCCATTGATAAACAACCAACAAACCCTAGGCTTTGACAAAAATATCAATAGCAAGGATAATGATATTTTGCCCTTTCCTCATAACATGGCTTTTACTACATAATCAATGGATGAAAGGGAAGTTCAACCTTGACAAAATGAAAGATGAAATGTCACAAATCAGCTTCAAATCTCTTCCCTAGTAAAGTTCTCAATTATGGCAACTTTATATGGAAGAGAAGAAAGGTGCCAAATGACAATAGAAAATTGAGCATTAAGCACCATTTTGTCACTGTCATGTATCTGGACCTCTGATAGCATCCAAAAAATTTACAAGGAACCTTTGCTAATGGGGAGACTTTTGGGTGTTTTAGTAATACAAACTGAGTTGCAACAAGAATTACTTCAGTTTTGAAAAAGGAAAAGATTGTGCGAGTAGTAAAGTTAGAGGAGAATAATAGCATATGTCAACTATAATATAACAGGCATTGGCTCGAACAACAAGAAAAGAATCCTAGAGAACCTGATAGAAGAAGAAAACATTGACCGTAATAGCTTTGTTAAAACTTTGACATTACACGTTCGACATTTGGAATACATGTTGACAACAAACTATTGATTGGCTACATGTACTAGCTATTGAAGGATTAGGCACAACTGACAATTTCTTAGCATAAAGAATCCTTTCATATAAGTGACAACTTTCTCAGGAAAAGGTAAGTTTGCATCTTTGGAATCAACTCAGAGCACTTAAAGCTGTTGAACACCTCTTAGAGTCATGCCTTAGGTGTAAACAAACATGAGCGTGACCTAATCATTTTTAAAACCAATGACTTATAAAAGGTTTTAATGAAAGACAACTAAGGTGGGTCAAAGTATAGTTAGAGTGACCCCATGTTTTGATTATGATAGAGTACCTCACAAATGTGTCGCAGGCACACTTTAGTCATAGTAACCATGAGAAAGATTTCAGTCTTGCTTATTGAATCATTTTAAGACCCAATCTCATCAAAATATGCGTAAGCATGATAATGTACAGTCAATAAGATATTGTGGCTTATAATAAATCGATCACATTAAAATTTATAAAGGTCATAGTCACCTAATTTGATTAGCCTAATTCTTTGACTCCTATTTAAAATCTCTAAATCCTTAATCTTGAAAACTCTATCACAATAGGTTAAATTGATTTAATCTTTTCTTTGGTAAAAATATTAAAAATATTTATGCAATTATTTATGATTATATTTGGTGTGATATTGCATTATGCAAAAGAGAATAAATAAGCGAAAGCAGTAAAATAATTATTTTGAATTTCAAAAAGTCACTATAATGACAACCTGTGATAGCCAATCATTTAATGCTAATAGTGTAATCTCCACTAGGCTCGTAGATTAACAGACAAAGTAAGGCGCTAAGACGATTAGAAGACAACACTTATATCAGTGATAATATTGAAGAGAGAATTTAAGAAGGTTATCTAAGTAATGGAAAGCTGATTAAAGTGCGTAGTATGGGGGCTAACCAAAAAGGGAAAGGATTAGACTCTATGAAGTAAGCTATCAAAGTCCCCAGGCAGAATATCCTATACTTCAAATCAGATTGCAATAACACGTCAACGGCTAACATTTTCTCATACTGTTGAAGAATATAAAAGAACATCTCTAAACCGAAGAACCAAGTAAAGATTAAAGGTTAAAACTCTTGACGAAAAAGATAAATATATTAAGACAAAAAACATTGCAACCTTTGTGTGTAATCTCATCCTTCTACTGTCATAATAGTGATGTTATAAGAGTTTAGTGAGAGTCACTAAACTTTTATGAAGGAAGATTGTTGCCTAACCATTATCCTGTTTGGTGACAACCTTCCAACTTTCTTGGGGCCTAACACCATTCAAGTCCTAAGATTGTCGATTGGAAGAACTTGGTTTCATGATTAAGTTACTTGATACAAAATGGTTACAGCTCACAACTACCATTTGAAAATAAATTGAAAGCACTTCAAGCACCCTTGAAGCGGTGGACTTGATACACCACTTTACTTCATGAATCCTAATTTATATGGTTGTGGGCACTAAAAATTTGTTCGTGTCATACCAAAATTAAATTTAATTAATTAATTGGGTTAACCCTTTTAATTAATTTAATCAAACCCAAAGACTTGCAGATCAAACCCAAAATGAAGCCCAGATGACTACCAAGTCCTGGTTCAGTTAAAATTCGAGTCAAAGCCCAAATCGAGGCTCAAGACGACTACCAAGTCAAGCCACGACCTAAAGCCTGAACGACGTTCAAATGATGGCGCGGTCAAACTCAAAGTCAAAGTCAAAAGGTCAAAGTCAACATTGACTCACAAGTCAAACATCCGGTTAAAGCTCGAGGCGACTTCCAAGTCAATACTCTGCTCAAGCCCGAGAGACTCTCAAGTCAAAGTTGAACAAACAAAAGTCAAAATAGTCTAGGGTAAAGCCTAATTGAAAGGCGCAAAACCTAGGTCAAAACCCAAAACCCAAGTCAAGGTCTGTCTTGACTTTCAAGGGGGAGACTTTCCTATAAATAGGTCCCTACCCCTCTTTATTTAAGGTTGGAAAATCCATCCTTAAGAGAGAAAGAATCAGAGGATTTTGTATCCATAGAGATTGTAACCCATTCAAATCAATTGAATCTATAAAAATTCAATCTTTGTAATTTGTGATTATAAATTTGGCACGCTTGGTGGGACATCTCTACCTCTCATCTCTTTCTCTTAAAAAATCAAGACTTTCAAGTCACAAGAACATAATCTTCAACGAAGACATGGCTACAAAGAACGTTGTTGCGCAAGCTTCAAAGAAGAAGAGCACAAGATCTCTTTCGCGCACATCATGTGCAGCAAGCGTCACTTCTAGCAAGTGCGCGCGCACAATGAAGACCAGAAGTATGGCAAAATTGCTGCGCCGACCGCTCCTGGGCAAGCTGCGCTGCCCCCACCCAAACTCCAAGACTTGAAGACGTAGCAAAAGGCGTCTTCTTGGATGGGTAAAATTCAAAACATCCAACTTCAATCTCCAGTCTGCGAGGCTGAAGACTACTACAGCAGTAACTCTTCTTCGCCCTCACTAAAAGGGGGCGCGCATGTCGGAGACTGAAGTTGAGTCCACCAAAACTGTTGTCATGCCAGCCATGATGACAGACACAACCACTCTGGAAGAGGAGATGGCTAACATGAAAGCCATCCTAGAAAAACTCACCAGGGACAACGAACAAAAGGAAGCGCGCATTAAGCTTCAAGAAGAAAAGATTGCTAAGCTGACCAGGAAGTTAGAAAAACGGCCAGCTCAATCTTCCACAAAGGACTCAGAAAAAATGTCCATCCACATTGAAGCCTCTGACAGCGAGAAGCAGTCAAAGAAAGACGCCACCCCTAAACATGTCAAGTCCACTGGATCAATGACCATTAAGCAAATCCAAGACTTAATAGCAAATGTTGTTAAGGCCCAGCTAGGTGAAGGTTCGCGCAGAACTCACCTATACACCAAACCTTACACTAAGAGGGTGGATGCTCTTCGCATGCCCCACGGCTACCAACCCCCCAAGTTCCAACAATTCGATGGGAAAGGCAATCCAAAACAACATGTCGCGCACTTCATTGAGACGTGCAACAATGTTGGGACTGACGGTGACCTTATGGTGAAACAGTTCGTCAGGACATTGAAAGGTATTGCCTTTGACTGGTATACCGACTTAGAACCTGAGTCCATTGATAGCTGGGAACAAATGGAGCAAGAGCTCCTCAACAGGTTCTACAACACTCAATGCGTTGTCAGCATGACTGAGCTAACAAACACAAAACAGTGGAAGGACGAGCCAGTTCTTGACTACATCAACTATTGGCGCGCACTTAGCCTCGAGTACAAGGATCGGCTCTCTGAAGCGTCCGCTGTCGAAAAGTGCACCCAAGGCATGCATTGGGACTTGCTGTACGTCCTACAAATGAGCAAACCTAGGACTTTTCAAGAATTGGCAACCAAGGCGCATGACATGGAGGTGACGATAGCTAGTCGTCGCACCAACTCCTTCTATTCTACTGAATTAAAGAGGGACAAAGTTGAGTTCGAGAAGAATGCTAACTTTTCTAAGGGCATGACCAAAGAAGCGATGTCCACCTCTACAAGTCAGCCAATTCGCATTCTGGAAAAGCCAAAACTAGAGGGCAAGAAGAGCTCGTCGTTCAAGGTTGTGTCAAATAAGCGTCCCACACTAAAAGAACTTCAGGAAAAGAAGTATCCATTTCCTGACTCAGATTTGTCAGGCATGCTAGATGACTTAATCAGAAAGGGCGTCATCGAATTGCCCGAGCCAAAGCGCACAGAAGAAGTTGGGAGGACTGCCAACCCTAAATACTGTCGATACCATAGAATCGTTAGTCACCCTCTTGAAAAGTGCGTTACACTCAAGGAATGCATCATGCGATTGGCTGAGGAAGGGAGAATAATTTTAGATTTGGATGAAACAGCAGAAGTTGGCCACGTCACAGTGCAAGAGGCTGGTGAGTCAGATTCTGAAATGGATCATGTTGAAGTGCTAGAGGGCTCAGGAGAATGCTTCATAAAAAGCTTCTTTGATAGTGTGGCTGTCTACACATCCTCATGTTTTGAAATTGACAATGACGAGATAAATAAAGAGCAGAATGTCCCTCGTGAAGAAAGTGGTGATGGCAGCATCCAGCCACAACAACGGAAAGAAAAGAATGAGATGACAATTCCAGTCTCGTCCGTCAAGCAAGCAAATGTCGCGGCAAATTCAGTGGCGCCAGTCTTCAAATGTGCAAATCCTAAAAGTGCAACTAAGGTTGAACGCAAGTTCAATGAAGCAAGTTGTTGCGTTCTTAAAGAAAAGGGCGTGCTTCCAGTTCATAGGGCGAACCCAAGCAAATGGGCCGAGGCTTTTCTCCTTGGTTTTGTTGCCTCTTCTAAAGGCTCGCTCCAAGAAGACAGTGAGCTGTCAAATATGTGCATCAACGATGGGTGTAATCCTAATGTGCACAAGTTAATGAAGATGTCCAACTATGACTTTAGCCAGCCAATGTCTTTGGGTCATGAGATCGAAGCTAAGCCCTACGGATTTGACAGCACGCAAAGGTTCGTACCAAGTCAAGGAACTCTGCAACACCTAAAGTCGGTCTTAGCTACGGACCGCCCCAACTTGTGAGGATTTCAGGGCGACGTAAGGACAAGCAAGCCCTCACGCAATATATCACAGCTGAAGAGGTTGATGATAATGAGGGTGAAAATGCCAAGACCAACCCCAACACGTCAGTGTTCGACAAGTTGCAGCCATCAACGTCGCGCCAACGCCCTTATGTGTTTAGAAGGATTGGAAAGGGTAAAATCCCAAAGCCCTCTGTCTTCCATAGATTGAAGAAGGGTGAGCAATCTAAACTCTTGGTCTTTGCCGGCATCAAGATGGACGAGACGTCATCAAGCGCACCGCCCTCACAAAAAAGAAATTCAGCGCTCACCCGCCTCGACAAAACAAATGAAGTTCAAAGTTCGATTCCTTCACGCATGAAGTGTGTTTCCACTTTGGATGTGAAGGTGGATGACTCGCTGAAAGTAAAGAGGCGCGTCGTAATTCTCACTAACCATGGGGCTAAGGCCAGTTGAAGAGGAAGAACTAAGAAGCAAGCTTCTTCCAGTTGCAACACAAGCCAAGATGTCAGCGACTTCCTTTGAAAAAAAAAAAAAGAAAGCTCCTGGGTAAGAGCCTAAACTGTTCATCACCACAAAAAAAAAGGGCTTGATGAGCTCCTGAGCAGGAGATTAAACTGTTCGCACATTCAAAAAAAGAAGACTCCCGAACAAGAGGCTAAACTATTCGCACATTCAAAAAGAAGACTCCCGAACATGAGGCTAAACTGTTCGCACATTAAAAAAAGAAGACTCCCGAACAAGAGGAAAAATTGTTCACACACATCAAGAAAATGTTAACTCCTGAGCAAGAGTATAAATTGTTCACTCAAGCCCCCCCCCCCCAAAAAGGGGGGGGTTGGGGGGGGGCCGGAGGGGGATAAACGGGGAAGGGGAAACAAATGAAAAAAAAGGATGCTTAGTTGAACTACGTAACAGCTTGATCTTATTGAAAATTACAAGGACCCATAAGTACGTAGGCAGCTTCAGCAAATCACCAAGTGCAGTCAAACACGTCACACAAAAAAAGGGGGCATGAAAGAGAAGAGATCAAAGACATCACCTTTCTGCCGCCAAACTTTTCCTCGCGACTTGCACCATTATGAATCACCTCAAAATAGAAGAAAACACATAGTTAAATCCTTTTCAGGAAAGAAATCAGTAAGCAAAGCGGCGTCTAGACAAGATAAATGCTAAAGAAGGGAGAAGTGTAGAGCAAAATCAATCAAAATGTTGGTTGACGCCCACGCTAGCTGCTCCTCGCTGCCCACACCACTTTCGTGCGTATTGATTCCGTTCGAGGCCCATGGCCAAGCAGCGAACCGTGTCGCAAGTGGGTCTTCAAATCTTCACACCACTTTCGTGCGTATCGGTTCCGTTCGAGGCCCATGGCCAAGCAACAAACCGTATCGCAAGTGGTTCTTCAAGTCTTCATACCACTCTTGTGCGTATCAGTTCCGTTCGAGGCCCGTGGCCAAGCAGCGAACCATGTCGCAAGTGGTTCTTCAAGTCTGCATACCACTTTCATGCGTATCAGTTCCGTTCGAGGCCCATGAAAAAGCAGCGAACCATGTCGCAAGTGGTTCTTCAAGTCCTCATACCATTCTTGTGCGTATCAGTTCCGTTTGAGACCCGTGGCCAAGCAGCGAATCGTGTCATAAGTGGTTCTTCAAGTCTGCATACCACTTTCATGCGTATCAGTTCCGTTCGAGGCCCATGGCCAAGCAGCGAACCGTGTCGCAAGTAGTTCTTCAAGTCTTCATACCACTCTTGTGCGTATCAGTTCCGTTCGAGGCCCGTGGCCAAGCACCGAACCGTGTCGCAAGTGGTTCTTCAAGTCTTCATACCACTTTTATGCGTATCAGCTCCGTTCGAGGCCCATGGCCAAGCAATGAACCGTGTCGCAAGTGGTTCTTCAAGTCTTCATACCACTTTTGTGCGTATCAGTTCCGTTCAAGGCCCTTAGCCAAACAGTGAACCATGTCGCAAGTGGTTCTTCAACTGACTCTTCAACCTGCTCAAGCAACAATACGAGCGCAACGAAAAAACAAAAGGGGTCTCTTACAAAAAAAATCGAGCCACTACATTCAGCTAAATGAAGTCAAGCAAAATCTCATAAGGGAAGGCATCCGATTGAACAAAGCTTCTCTCAAAAATTGTGGGCATTTTTTGTGGGCACAAACCAAGCAGGTCTCAAAAAAACAGTGAAAATGGAAAAAATCGCTGAGCAAATTGGCACCACGGCTCTAGAGTGCTAGATAGCAGTAGAGGCATTGATATGCAAACAAAAGAGAAAGCCAACACTCTGGTGAAATTGGATATTTAATATCCATTTCCACTCAAGCTGAACGAAGGAACAGAGCCATTGAAAAAAAAAGGAGGATGCCAAGCTTGAACAGAGCCATGAACAACAGCAGCAATGAAATAAGGAAATGCTCAGGTCCAGGCGCAGCTGAAAAAAGGGAAAAAAAAAATCAACTTCAGGCATTTTATCAAACACCTGGCGTGCACAACCTTGAATTCCAAAAAAGGCATAAAAATGGATATGGTTGATTGTTGATATACACCTTCGATCCAAACCCAAGTTTTACAACAGGGGTACAAGCTTAATTACCAGCAAATCCATCAGATAAGCAGAAGCTTTAAGAATGAAGGGAAAAAAATGCTAATCAGGATTGACGCCCCTTTCAGTCAACGACTTACAATAAAGTTCAAGGCAAGCGATTTATGGGCAAGGTTAGAGCTAGGTCCACAAGCCCAGATTGGTTGTTCTAAACAAACGAATTGGGGCAGTGAATTTGGCCGAACAGACTCAGCAATCAAACCACACCCAACTCGT
Source organism: Selenicereus undatus (assembly GCA_017589665.1). Classification (NCBI taxonomy): domain Eukaryota; kingdom Viridiplantae; phylum Streptophyta; class Magnoliopsida; order Caryophyllales; family Cactaceae; genus Selenicereus; species Selenicereus undatus. The sequence goes on from JACYFF010003369.1 coordinate 53,872,165, forward strand.
TCAAGCCACGAACCCAGCTCTTTTGGTGCACCCAATTGAAGGGACCATCTCAAAAAAAAAGGGGGTGAAATCTGTTTACTCCAAAAGCTTGCTCTTTTACAAGAAACGGTCATGGAGTCAAGCACACCCAAAAAAAAAAAAAACAAACAAAAGAAGACAAGTTGAGAAAGTTACTACCTTTGGTGACCACGAAGGCCGAAAACAGTGGCAGCCAGCGTAAGAGTAGAGCAGCGAGCTGGTCGACGGCTATGGATGCGGCGTACTCTGCAGTTGTCATCATCCTCTCTCTCTCCTCTCATCTGATTTCAACTTCTGATGGAGTGATTGCTCGGAACGCTCAGTTCAACGGCGCTGAAGCTCCGAACAGTTGTTCAAATTCCGACAACGTTTTGCAGTGCGAAATTCAGGGGGTGAAACTCAAGGTTGCTCGATTAGAACTCGTGCTCAAAGCGACTACCCTAGAACTGCACACAAAAAGTCTCTATATCGACAATTGTGAGAGAGAAAAATGAGGGGAAGAAGATGAAGCCTTTGCTGTGAATTCGCAAAGATGATGTGCGTCCAACCCCATAATCGTGGTGTCTGCCCAAAAAAGAAAAAAAAAGAAAAAAAAGGGGGAGACAGAAAATGAATGGCGGCCCGGCCAACATGAAAGACTACAAGAAAAGAAAAAGGGGTGGTCTGAAGAAGAAAATCGGGCCTGGCTAGCGTGAATTAAAAAAGAAAAGGAAGAAGACGACAAAACTGGAAAAAGCCCAGACGCACGTCTAAAAAAATGGGAACGAATCATGTACGTCATCAGTTTCGGGGGTGTTGCCCCCGAACCCCCATCGAGGGCCACGTTGCGCCCCCAAACCCCCAAACTAGGGCGCATTGCCCCTGGACCCCGACTCGTTGACCGGTCAGTGAGACCACCGTACTAGGTCTGCGAAATGGGGCATCTGAAATGGCTCGTTTCAAAAAAAAATTCGAGACATCGGTCACGCACAAACGACAAGTCTCGTACGTGACCTTGTCTCGAGGGGGCAATTTGTAGGCACTAAAAATTTGTTCATGCTGTACCAAAATTAAATTTAATTAATTAATTGGGCCAACCCTTTTAATTAATTTAATCAAGCCCAAAATGAAGCTCAGATGACTACCAAGCCCGGGTTCAGTTAAAATTCGAGTCAAAGCCCAAATCGAGGCTTAAGACGACTACCAAGTCAAGCCACGACCTAAAGCCTGAACGACATTCAAGTGATAGCACAGTCAAAGTCAAAGTCAAAGTCAAAAGATCACAGTCAACATCGACTCACAAGTCAAACATTCGGTTAAATCTCGAGGCGACTTCCAAGTCAATACTCTGCTTAAGCCCGGGAGACTCCCAAGTCAAAGTCAAAGTCAAAGTCGAACAAACGAAAGTCAAAATAGTCTAGGGTAAAGCCTGATTGAAAGGCCCAAACCTAGGTTAAAGTCCAAAACCCAAGTCAAGGCCTGTCTTGACTTTCAAGGGGGAGACTTTCCTATAAATAGGTCCCTACCCCTCTTTATTCAAGGTTGGAAAATCCATCCTTGAGAGAGAAAGAATCATAAGATTTTGTATCCATAGAGATTGTAACCCATTCAAATCAATTGAATCTATAAAAATTCAATCTTTGTAATTTGTGATTACAATGATATCACATCTTAATCTCAAAAAAGGGGGCCCCAATATATGGTGGCTTGGCATAAATGTTTAGTGATTGACACTAAGCTGGAAAATATAGCTTTTAATGGATGAGCACCAACAAGCTGAGCTGCTAAGCAACTTGGTGTGGCAACATCCCTGTGAGGAATGTGACTAATGCGACTTTGAGGTGTGTAAAGCAGGATACACAAGGATTTTAGTGGATAAGCCCTTTGTACTGACATACAAATATGTTGTGGTGAACAATTTAGTGCGTAAAGTGTGGATGTATCTTTTCCTCAAAATGTTGTGAATTGATATAATCCTTATGAAAAAGGATTCTTTGAGAGACATCAGCACAATCATGCATTGTTACAAAAGGTATATGGTTACCTCACCATTACCCTAGTTTCATGATAACCTTTCTTTGTTCAGCTCTAACACCATTTGTCGCCTTGCAAACAAAATTAACTTGGATGCATGATTAAGTTGCTTAAGACAAAATGGTTGCAACTCATAGCATTACGATTTGAAAATAAATTGAAAGAGAGGACGCATAACGATTTTAGTGGCCAAACCTTTTGCATAAGGCTTCCATACTGACATGCCAAGATCTTGTGGTGAACAATTTATTATGTACAGTGCGAAAGAATGTTGCCCGAAAAAGTCGGATTCATGTTCTGGTCCGCACTGTTGGGTAAGCTTATAATACATAGGATCACCTGCACAAAAAATGCATTCTACATATCCATGATAATATATCTTACTTTCACTCATCTCATATTGAAGACCTAGATCACTTATTGGTGATATGCTACATCTCTTGGAACATCTAGAGCACTTATTGGAAATTAACATGGACATGCTATCACAAGATTTGATTAGATAGTTTATGGAAACTGAACGGCAAGGAGGGTCTCGAATCAGTTGAAAGGAATTTTTGAAGAGCTACTTTCTTAGCAATAGCATAGAGCCTTTGGAGATATAGGGATGTAGTGGTTTTTGAATAGCAAGTGTTGAACCCAATTCTTTTGTGTCATACCATCAAATGACGAGTAGCATGGTGGTCAAGAATCTAAAAGAAGAAGCACATTCCATATACCTTCACATGCTGGCCAAGAATTTCCACTCAATTCACTTCTTATTCCCATAAGAATTGAGCTATCTTATTAGGCAGTTGCTGACCTATTAAGTTACATTTGCTTCAGGCCCTGTGTTGTACGTAGTTATACTTTTTGCGGGGTTAAAGTGAAAACATCAATTATTTTTATGTCTATTTGTGGCTTGTCTTGGTTGTGTTTGTGAGACTTGTTGTTTTATCCAAACTTATGACATTGTGAATCAATACATCTGGCATGCAAGCAGTGTTCTATGCTAATTGTGCTTGTAAATTGTGGAATTCATGGCTATATTTGATGCCTAAGAGGAGGGATGGTGGTTGTACCATGGCCCATGGGAGGTTCGATGTATGGTGGGTACAGAGACGAGATGGTATTTTTTTATTAAAAAAAAGACAAATTCAACCTTTCACATCAAAATTCAATGTTATTATTGTTGGAAGATAGGTTTAAGTGATTATCCAAAATAGTAACTATTCGCATTTCCAACGCAATTTTCTTTAATTTGAATAGCTTAGTTTAGAAACTAGAAATTTAGATAGGACTATAGTTTTCAATTTGGGTTTTCGAGTTTGAGTTTTTTCAACAATCCTTCATATATGGTCTAAAAACACCAAAATAAATAAATATTTCTCATATGCTAATGTCCTTAGAAATATGATTACTTAAGAACCAACAAATGGCTATGAAGCTTCTAAAAATGCAACATAAAACATGGACTAATACTATATAAATCACATTTGAGTACCATTTGTATAGCATGATTTTATGAAGAAAATTAAAAAACTAGGATTTACTAATGCTTGCCTATTCTTGGCTACAGAAAAAATAGGTTAGAAATAAATAGGTTAATCAATTACTAATTAATCAAGTTAAATTTAGGTTAAGCATACTTACACAGACGTGCATGTATAGTAAACGAAACAGACATGGTGGAAGCAGTAACTAACTTCTACACCATAGTTGGCGGGCGAGGCGCCACCACCATTGCAACAATTAGGCCTTTTATTAGCTTGAAACCAACGGTCCAACTGCCTCTCTTCTATACAAGTAGAGTTTTCAATTATCATCATTGACGAAATCTCTGGTCGCCAAGGAAAGTCTACCAGCATTCCATAAGAACCAATTGTCGTTGCAACCTTTGATTGAACTTTTACCCAGAGCCTTTCCCATCATCAATCAATCTTTGTTGGCTACGTTTAGTCCATTGCGGCGAGAAACCACGTGAGTTGACTTTATTGTAATAGTCCAAACCTAATCAATGCTAATCACTTTAATTAATTTCAACTTAATAAAGTTGAGTGTTACATTTTAATTCAACATTTAAAATATTTATACAATTGCAAGTTGGGGCGATGAAGAAACCTTGAAATAGGATTTAGTCCAGCTACGTATAAAATCACTTAAAATGTACATGTGAATAAAATTAGCATATCCATAAAGGCGAGTAAAACTCATATTTTTCATGAGAGACCTTTTTAAATTTGCTCACCCACATTAGGTAAACGAAACAACAATACAAACAAAAAAATAAAAATGCAAAAGTACTTATTAATCATTGTAGGTGAAGCTTATTATTTCCTTCTAAATGAATTATAAAGGTGCTAAAATATCCTAAATATTGGCCACATAATTGCAAGATAGGAGGGGGAAAACTAGAAAGAAAAGGGGGGAAAAAAAAACTAAGGACAAAGGAAATATCTAGGTAAAGGATAAGTTTAAATCAAAATTTATAAAACTAATTGACCCGTTTCTTTTTGTTTTTACTCCACCGCCAGACCCCCCCTTTCTACCTTCACGCAAACTCTATCCCCCCATGTTTGGTCTGCTCGGCCAGCCACCATTTCTGGATGTTGGTGGCTGCGCCGCCCTGGCTGTTGCATTGCATGTCTTGGCCAAGCCACCACCGCTCCCATGCTTATGTTATTGTTCTGGGTGTTATTGAAGGTGAACGCCTAAATTCCCCTAATTTAATATTGCCATTTTAATTCTCAATCTAGTTAGTGAATTTGTTTTCACAACTCAGATGAAGTTGAATTTGTATGATTTTTTTTAAAGATAATTTTGAGCATGGTTATGGTAGGGAGTTTATGCGCATTTGTGTTAGTTTTGAAGAGAAGGAATTAAAACAGAGAGTATAAGTTATAGGAGAATGAACTGAGGCTTAAAATTTTTATATTTTCATCAAAAAGCATTACACTTTAAATAGCTGGAAACAAAAAACTAAACCTGAGATCATGAGCTAAAAATCATCCATTACTCAAGCATGATCAAAACAACAATCTAAAAATAGAGAATGAAATGCCTAAAAACAGGGAACATAATCAGCAACTTCCTAGAAACTAGGTACACAACTTTGGAGAATCTGAACAATATGCAATCCTAAAGCAAATATCTAACACTCCTCTTTGCTTTAGGATTTGCAAACTCCAATTTTCTGCCTTAGATACTCGAACTTGCCTGTCATAAGTGGTTTTGTAAACAAATCAGCTAACTAATCTTCAGACTTGCAATAGAGCAGAGTTACTTTTCCTTTCTTCTGCACTTCCCTCACAAAGAAAAGCTTGATGGCGAAGTGCTTAGTTTTTCCATGAAAAATAGGATTTTTTTGAGATTGAGATTGCTGCTTGATTGTCCACAAACACATCAGCAGGTTCAGCTTGTTTTATCTGCAGATCACTTGGTATTTTTCTCAATCTTAAAGCTTGATTTACACTTGCTGCAGTAGCCACAAACTCTGCTTCTGCAATAGATTGTGTCACGAAATCTTACTTCTTGGAACACCATATGAATACTCTTGAACCAAAGCTGAAACAATAGCCTGATGTACTCCTCATGTCATCCACATCTCCACCCCAATCATTGTCTGAGAACCCACATAGCTTGAAACTTTGACAACTTTCAAACTTGACTCCGAAATCAAAAGTACCTTTAATGTACCTTAAAATTCTTCTTGTTGCCTTTAAATGATTCTCAGTAGCACAATGCATGAATCGAGATAACACACTTACAGGAAATTGAATGGCAGGCCTTGTTGCTGTCAAATACATCAAACAACCAATAAGACTTCTGAAGTGTGCTTCATCTACTTGATGTGTACCATCTTCCTTGCACAACTTTTCTTTTGGGTTCATCGGTGCGCTCATTGCTTTGCAGTCATCCATTTGAAACTTCTTAAGAATTTCCTTTGCATACTTCTTTTGACATATGAAGATTTCATTCTAATTTTGCTGTACCTCCATGCCAAGAAAATATGTCATAAGTCCAAGATCAATCATCTCAAACTCCTGCATCATTTCTTTTTTGAACCTGTCAACCAAATTTCTATCGTTTCCTATCACTAACAAGTCATCGACATTAAGGGAAACAATAAAAATATCATTTCCCTTATGTTTCACATAAAGAGTAGTCTCCGATAAGTATCTTTCAAAGCCCAAACTCAATAAGTGATAATTGATTTTGCTATACCAAGCTCGAGGTGCCTGTTTAAGGCCATAAAGAGCCTTCTTTAGTTGTTAGACTTTATCCTCTTCCCTTCTCACTACAAACCCTTCTGGCTGCTCTACGTATATCTCCTCCTCCAAGACACCATTTAAGAATGCTGACTTGACATCTAACTGGAAAAGTTTCCAACCTCTTTGTGCTGTTATAGCTAGCAACAATCTGATCGTCTCTAACCTTGCAACAAGAGCAAAAGTATCAGAATAATCAACACCAAAAATCTGAGCATAACCCTTAACAACAAGTCTAGCCTTGTATTTGTTGACAAAACCATCAGCATTGAACTTTGTTCTGAAAACCCATTTAGCTCCAATAACCTTTCTGTCTTGTGGCTTATCAACAGGTGCCCATGTTTTATTTTTGTTTATCATTGACATCTCCTCCTCCATTGCATTTCTCCATTTTTGGTCTTGAAGGGCTTCTTCGGCTCAAGCAGGTTCATAAATTGCGACATTATATCTTTGATAGATTTATGAGAGCAGCCTTGTTCCTCTGACAAGAGGACCATCGTCTCGCTCATTCAGCCATTCCGCTTGCTGCTCATTGTGATCTTCACAGGGAATGTTCACTTCTTGTAGGAGCCCATCAGTTTTTTTAGGATTACTCCAATCCCATTGTTCATTCTCACAAAAAAGAACATCTCGTGTGATTGTCATATTCCTTGTTTGAGGATGATAAACTTTGCAAGCTTTTGAGACTGTGCTATAGCCTACAAAGATCCTTGGAACTGCCTTCTTGTCAAGTTTGTCACGCTTGGCATGTGCAACATGAACAAAACACAAGCAACCAAACATTTTTAGGCCCTGTTTGGTGAGGGAAACTGGAATGGAATGGAATCAGGACTTGAATCCTGGGGGGTTGGGTGTGGAACTTGAATTCTGAACCCAATTGTTTGGTGAAAATTGGAACGGAATCAGGTCCCACTCCTTGCTGTTTGGTGAGTAGTTTTGGAATGGAATTAACTCTGTTTTTATTTTAGAAATATTATATACAAGTATGAATATTTATAATAATAATAATAATAATAATAATAATAATAATAATAATAATAATAATAATAATA
>JACYFF010003369.1:53882559-53893042 GCA_017589665.1 Selenicereus undatus
ATAATAATAATAATAATAATAATAATAATAATAATAATAATAATAATAATAATAATTAAAGGAGGATTTAATATGATTAATTTAGAAAACTAAACAGGAACTATACACACATTGTAATTAAGTAATGGTGGGGGTGTTGGTGATTAAGAACATATCAAGTAAGCGTATGAATCATTTACAAGATTTTAATAACAAAAGTATTTATACTTTATTAATAATTGACCTATTTGGAGCCGAAGTAAGGTCACTTTTATCGTTATCGAGCTAAAGATAAACATTTTACAAAAGGCGAAGTAATTTTAATTAAGGGAAAGGAAATCCAGGGTTTACTGCCTGTACCTTTTAAAATTTCATATATTTTTATACATACCAAAATCTTAAAAATATATTGTTATTTAATGAATCATTTCATGCATTGTTTAGCCACATAGTCAAGTGAACCCTTCAAAAATGTAATAAATCATTTTCAAGTATTGTTTTGCCACATAATCAAGTCAACCCACCAGTTATCACATATCAAGGCTTAGGCCCATTAGTTCACCCTTGGGGCTTCAAGTCAGGCTTCTCGATCAGCCTGATAGGTGTACACCTATTCAATGATTGCATTGTACATATGAGCTCCTCATTTAGGTTCTATTTTTAGATAATAACAGGTAATAATTTTAGTATAATTCTTCCTCTTCGTCATTGCGAACTAAAATGGATTGAAATGTGTGCGCTCACTGAAAAATGATTTTATTCTTGACAGCATAGGGGTAAACGTATTGAGTTTCGACTCGCTATTTGAATATTTTGTGTTTTATGTTTTAGGTAATTAAGCTGTACAGTTCTAACCTGGTAGCACCCCAGAGGCAAGGAGACCATCAAGGAGTTAAACAAGCTTATGGTGACATTTCAAAAAGACATGGGGCTGAAAGAGTATGCTTCTTGAGTTGTTGGGCTCGCATTTAAGTCCGAGTGTAAATAAATTGTGTGCCCTCTAGATTACACATAAGCGAGATTGTATTATCATTTTGGTATAGGTGCATTAACTAAGCCTTATCATTTCTAGTATGATGGTAATGTCCTAACCTTAACACCTTCACTATTTTGACCATTAATTATTAGTTAATCAAGACAAATGTCATAATTAAAATTGGGGGTCTTATACTTATCATTGTCGGTGACACTTATGGTAGCAGCTAGTAGGATTGCAATGACGAGAATTGGTGAGATATGATTGTTGGGTTTGGGGCGGTTGGACGAGGATGAGCAACTACTGCATTTGTTCTAGACCTGATAAATGGGTCATTTGATTTGGGAACGGGTCGGGTCAAGTTCAGGTTGGGTTATGTTCGGGTTAAGTGATATTTCGGGTAGTTTTGATTTGGGTCAGGTATGGTTCGGGTCAGGTCAATTTCGGGTCAATCAATTTTGGTCAAATACGCTCGTCATGCCAAAACAAGCAACTTTGTGAAAATTTTGGGTCCGATATGGTTCGGTTTGGGTCAATTCGGATTTCGGGTTCACTTTCGAGTAAGCATATTTCAGATATCAGATCGAATATGGATCCAGATCATTCGGTTTAAGTTTTGAATTTTGGATCAATTTTACCATGTCTAATTTGTTCTCCCCACTTAAACTGCATATTCTAAAGTTGTAGTATTTACAACTTTTCCATTAATAATGCCTGAAATAATAAATCCGATGAAAGCATGACAAAATCCTGTCACCCTTTTTCAAAGAATGACGTCATGGCAAGTTAAAAAAAGATATATTAGGAAATAGTTAGTCTCTGATTCGGCAGGGAAAAAATGGAAATAGTTGTTAATCCAATGAGACATGATAACAAGGCCATCAATCGGACCCGCTAATTAATTTACTTCATTTTGCCGAATCAAGCTCTTAAAAACCAAGAATGTCAATTCTCGCAATTTCTTTTCCTAGCTACGAGGGACAAATTTCGAATAATTTACACTTGGGTACATTCAACTTTAGTGTAACTAATTTGAACCTGTGCTTTGTATGGAGTATATTCAAATATATATTTTGTAGATACGTTATTGAAATAATAAACAAATATTTATGGTAGACATGATTAATATTATAATTTAGAGGAGATAATGGAAAAATTTAATAAAAAAGTTAAATATACAGCAACTTCGTGTATAACTAATTGGATTAATAATTAAAAAGTATATGATTGTGACAAAAGTCTATATAAGTATGATGGAGACAGTAGATAGTGAATTTGTCACAAACCATACTAACACCCTGTTCTTTTCGTTGGGAAATCAACTCAACTCACACTCATCCACTCTTTCCTCCATCTTCCCACTCTTTCCCACACTTTAAAAAAAATATCACTATTTCCCACACTCACCCACTCATTCTCACACCTGCATAAAACAACCATTTCTCATATTTTAAAAATTTGTACAATTTACGTAATTATGTATATGAATAATCTGATAGCAATTATAAGCAGTTTTAATTTTTCGGATGTCATGAAACAGCTTTATTTTTTTTTGTTTTTAATTATTTTTATAATTTTTCATTATTTTTTATTTTTTATTTCTATTTTTTATTTTTTATTTTTTATTTCTAATTTTTATTTTTTATTTTTTATTTTTTTACTTTTTTGTATTTATTCTTATTTTTGTTTTAATTTTTAATTTTTTAATTTTTTAATTTTTTTATTATTTTACTTTTTTATTATTTATTTTTTATCTTTAAAATTTTAAAATTTTAAATATTTTGCGCTTATTTTTATTTTTTATTTTTATTTTTAAATTTTTAAATTTTTAAATTTTTGTATTTATTTTTTTATTTTTTATTTTGTTGTATCTATTTATTTTTTATTCCAAAAAAACAACCAACAAAAAATTCCAAAAATTCCAAAAATAAATACAAATAAATAAAAAATAAGAAAAAAAAATTAAACTGAAAAAATTTAAAAAAATATAATAAAAATTAAAATTACAAAAATTACAAAAATTACAAATTACAAATTAAAAAATAAAAATATAAAATATAAAAAATATAAAAAATTCAAAATTCAAAAGTAAAAAAATAAAAAAAATAAAAAATAAAAACTAAAAATTTAAAAATTTAAAAATTACAAATATAAAAAGAAATAATAAAAATACCAAAATAAAAAATAAAAAATAAAAAAAATAAAAAAGAATGAACAAAAATAAAAAAATTTCATCATCATTAATTACTATCACAATAAAATTATTACATTATAAAACAAAAAATTATTAATAACCAATATTTCAACTTAATTCAACTACATTTAGCTGTTACCCATACTCAGTCACTCATCCACTCCTTCCCACACTTAAAAAAAAATACCACACCCACCCACTCCTTCCCCCCTTTTCCCACACCCACTCATCCCACACCCCTCATTTCCCACTGAAAAGAACATGGCCTAAATTGGGTGATGATAAGTCAATCTATGATGCCAATGATGAAAAATCTACCTTCTCCTCTTGTTGTTGGGCAAAAATTTATGAAGTAGCTAATTGTCTAGTGAATTTAGGTATAAACTATTTTGAAGTCAGTTTAATTTCAGTTTTATATGTAACAAAAATAAAATTTGTCTTTCAACGAAAATAATTTGAACATTGTATTTATGCTAATACATAACTTTTTTGGCTATTTAAAATGGTCAATTAGGGGACGCTAATATAATTAAGTGTTCATACTTTGTACATTTGGCTTTAATGTCAACTGAATAGTTTCATGGGTTTTGATATAAACTTCTCATGCCCTTATATTGTCTTGCAAGAGATGGGTTGAGTTTAAATTCGTGGGTTGAGATATTTCTTAGTTTGAAGTGTTATGGCAATTTGAGATATTTTGTTTTAAACGGTAAAACATTAATTATAATTTTATGTGTTTTATGAAGAGAATTTGATTATTGGATTTGTATGGTTTAAAAAAAAACGAAAGTGATTTCAATTTTTCTTGTGCGTTAAATATATTAGATTTTGGTCAATTTATTTGAAATGTTAAAAAATTAATTATACGTTTAAGATTTGAATGAATTAAATTTAATTGTAAGATATATATGGTTTGAAACACAAAAAAATAGTTCGTTTATTTCCTTCTGTTAAATAGATCATATTAAATGTGAAAGAAATTCAGTTTCATGGGCCTAATATGATGGTTGTGTTTTATTTTAATTTTTTTTTATATTTCACATTCAACTCTTGCAATATGTTATATCATACTTACAATATGTAATTTTTCAGCACAACCCTTACATCTATATGATCATAATTAATATTGACTATGTTATCAAATTCAAAGAGAAAGATCACAGTGACGATAACTACAATGACAACAACAACAATAGTAAGAATGGAAATAATCATGGAAATCATATTTATATTTATATTATCTCTAATAATACATGCTCAAATGTACATTTGTAACGAAAAAGACAAAATAATAATAATTATGGAAATAATTTTTTTTATTATTTCTATATAAATTTGTATATTATATTATGTGATAATAATAAGGTGTCACCTAAGGTTTTACGGCTTGTTCAGTAATTATAATTCGGTTTGCTTAAGTTAAAACTTCTAAAACATAAACGTATTCCATAATAATGAAATAATAAAAACTTTTATATCCATTATACTCCGTTAATCTCTCTTTGATAATTAGATGATCATAATTAATATTGACCATGTTATCAAATTCAAGGAGAAAGATAAAATCGCCGACAACGACAATGACGAAAATAACAACAATAATAATCATGGAAATAATCATGGAAATCATAGTTATTTTTCTATTATCTCTAATAATACATGCTCAAATTTATATTTGTATCGAAAAATACAAAATAATAGTAATAATAATAATAATAATAATAATAATAATAATAATAATAATAATGGAAATAAAAAATATTTATTGTTTCTTTATAATTGTGTATATTATATTATGTGTTAATAATAAGGTGTCATATAAGGTTTTATGACTTGTTCAATAATTATAATTTCGATTCATTAAGTTAAAACTTCTAAATTATTAATGTATTTTATAATAATGAGCTAATAAAATTTTTTATATCTATTATAATCTCTTAATCTCTCTTTGATAATTTGATGATCATTATTAATATTAACTATGTTATCAAATTCAAACGGAAAGATAACAACGACGACAACGATAATGACGACAACAACAACAATAGTAATAATAGAAATAATCATGAAAATCGTATTTATTATTCTATTATCTCTAATAACACATGCTCAAATTTATATTTGTATTGAAAAATATAAAATATTAATAATAATAATGACGAAAATTAAAAACGTTTTGGTCCGTAAGAGCTACAATAGGCAATACAATATAATGGGGGATGAGAGAATTGAGCCTGAGACCTAATGTGCCTAGTTAATAGTACAATACAATGAGGGATGAGAGAATCGAACCTGAGACCTAATGTGGCTAGTAAAGATAAATCCAATAACCAAGATTGTTTAAGATTTTGATCCAGCGGTTGTGAAGCAGCATATACCCTAAATTTACTCCCATGTTAGCATTTTTCATTTCCTCAACACTCAATCCCTTACACATTCTAGCATTTATAATATAAAGATTATTTACAGGATTAGTTTTTCAAAAAGTTTACTGTCAGGACTATTAAGTTATTGTGCTATTAACATTTGGGGGACAAGTTAGTATTGAAATAAATAAAAATTTATTTAGAAGTCCTAAAACTTTTCATATTTGCAAATCTATCCTCAATCCTTAAAAACTTTAAAACTTTTCATATTTGCAAATCTACCCTCAATCCTTAAAAACTTACTTTCGAAAAATCTAAAATTGTGTATGTAATATTTTGCTCACTAGTAGTACTCGTCGTCCTCTTTCATCTGATATTAGAGCCACGTGATTAAAAATAATTAAGATAATTAAACTAATTAATGATTAATTAAGCTAACTAACTATAATTAATGTTAGAATCATCACCTGCTTGCCCAGGATCAAATTATTCACATATTGTTCACTTTTCGGAAGACTTTTCTCCAATAGCACCTCAATTAAACTATATCACTGATATAGTTTTAGAATTAAAAGCTGAATTAACTAAAATTAAGACGGATGTAAAGGAGCTTAAGAAACAAATATCTGTAATTCACCTTTCTTTGGTTAACGAAGTTAGACATAGTGGGAAATCTACTTCCAATATTAATACACCTTTTCAGCATAAATATCCTTTTCAAAACCCAAAAAACAAGATTCCACTTCCTTTGCGCGAGATAAAAATCTAAAAAGAAGTGGGAGAAAATTTAGGTGAAAAATCAGCTGAAAAAATAGAAAAAGTAGATGGAGTACAAACAGTACACTCTTGAAGAACTACATAATTTGTTCGAGAGATAATAAAACCCAGAAGGACTAAACAAAATCATAGGCGCAATGAGTGATAAACATGAAGTGTTATCTAATGATAATGAAGAGACTAACAATGTTCAATTAGAAGAGGAAATATGTCAGCAAATGAATCCGATTACATTAGAAGATCTCGATGCATTACCATTAGAAGAAATCAGGAGAAAACTGAATAAGAAATATGGTAAAATGACAGTTAAAAATGAGATCAATAAGATTGGAGAAGAACTCGACTTATATGAAACAGAAACCAATCTAGCTAATAATGTCGTTCCTAAGCCTGAAGAATTTGGAGAACCTTCTAGAAGAAATACTTATTTCTTAAGATCTAGGTACGTTCTAACAAGATGTACAAGCAATTTTTCCTTTGGGTTTATCCCAAGGAAAACCAAGACCTATGAAGAAATTGGCTTTATCCTAATTAGTCAAACTAGATATATCTTAAACATTGATGGAGCCTGTAATAGAGAGAAAATATTTGAGCACTTAAAAAAAAGGAATGAATTGTGTCTTAAATCTAAATGCTACATGGACTGCTGCTAATTTTCTAAACTATATCGAACATAGTTTTCTGGCACTGTAGCTGACTGGTATGATTCATTAAGGGAAGACGGCAAAAATGCATTAAGAGTGATGGAAACACTAGCTGTTATGTTTAGAAATTTGTGCAAAGAAATCGGAACAGAATTCATAGGAGCTACACTTGATTCCTAAGAAAAAGCAAGAGAATGGCAAAGAATGATTAATAATATTGAATTATGGGACATGAGATACATAAAAAATTATATTACTGAATTCAGTCAATATTATTGCAAAATCGGGCATAATGAAGCTAATCTTGGTATGTTCTATGACAAATTGCCATATCTGATAAATTTCATAATTAACGAAAAATACATGGCTTGACTTGAAAGAACAAATGTCATTGATACCCTTTGGTTCAAGAGTCTCTTACCTACGAAAATGGGTCAATGATCAATGTCTTGATCTTCAAAAGCAAACGAAAATTAACAAGCAATTCCTAACTTGCAAATGGGGAAAAGAACCTGAAAGAAGAAGAAAAAGAAAATTTTATAAGAAAAAGAGTTTTAACAAGCAAAGGGGAGAGAAATATAAAAGAAAATATTATAACAAATCAAGCCCTAAAAAATACAGATTTTTTAGGAAAGTCACTTATTATCCTGCAGGAAAAAACAACTGCAAATGTTGGACATGCGGAGAAGTATGACATTATGCTAATGAATGTAAAAATAGAAAGAATAACAAACTTATTGAAACCTTGGGAAGCCTAAATTATGTTAAGCTTAGTGAAGATGAGACATTAGATCTAACCTTGAGTAACAACAATAGAATTGTTGAGATTATTTTGGACAATGAATATGAAGAAAGTGATTATAAAGAAACAAGTTATATGATGGAGAGTAACTTTGTCAGCCTTGGTGACCTTCAAGGAGAAGAATTTGTTATAGACAATGATCATAAGGAAGTCAAAGGAGATTAGGTCCTTCCCACAATCAACAAAGACATGATCTATAAAAAATCTATCTTTCAACTAAAAAGCAAATACGTATGTGAAATGATGGAAGGAGATATGAAGATAAAGGATTGTGAGTATGACATTGGGAAAGTTAATCTAATTAATTGGGAAAATATCTTTAAGCATAACAAAGATAGAAGGTATAAGTATATCTATGTTGGAAGTGTTCAAGTTCAAATCAGTCCATTACAATATTATGGTAAATATATTAATCTTTACACTTTACTCTATGATATTAGGCATACTAAATTCAATAATCAAATTATCACAGGGATAAAAACCAATTTGTGTAATGGGTCAATAGGATTCAATTGTTGTCCAGGATATTATGTGAGTTTCAAGGATGAATTTGCTAAAAAAATTTCATCTCTTAAGATGAAAATAGTTGGGATGGACATGAAAAGAGGACGATACCCATTAAGGATATTTTGAAAAATTATCTATAAATTAGATAATACAATAGACCAAAAGACTAAGGTAACAATGATAGAAGTAGAGAAATTTGAAAGTCCTACCTGCAAAAGATCTAGAGGATTAAGTCCAATCCTCATGAGATAAAAATCGATCACTCATGGATATCTAGTTTTGCCAACCCTACAAAGATTAATAAGAAAAATATAATAAAAATTGATGAGGAAGGTAAAATCACCATTAAACTCCAATTATTAAGAAGCATGAGTACAAGATTAGATTGGGGAGAGGGATCTTCATCAGCCAAAGAAGAGCTTAAAGAAGATGATACAATTAGCATGACCAGTGAAATGAGCAGAATGAGTTTTGAAGCTGCAAGACTCAATATAGATCGAAGTATGAGTCTTGAAAGAAAGGTCATTGGGTACAAAACTAGAACTGTTAGTGAACCAATCTATGAGGTTGAATTAGTCAAAAATAGGACTATGGAGATACACTATGAAGCTACCAATACAAATCCTAATGGCATCTATATCCCAATAAAAGTATGTTTAGAAGAATATAATAAATATGAACTATGTGCTTACATAGATAGCGGTTGTTCTATACGCTTTGGAAAGAAGACATTATTTCCAGAATTATGTGGAAAAAAGGCCGAGAATCCTTTAGAAGTAAGAATAGTCGATAATAGTGTCATGAGCTATAATGAAGCTATAGAAGGGTTACTCATAGAATTAGGAGGAGTTCAATGCATTATACCAGTTCTATGGGCTATTGATAAACCCTCTCATAATATGATTATTGGAAATAATTTTCAAAGATTATATTCTCCATGCACCCAGAGCATAAACCAAATAATATTTATAATTAATGGTCACTTAATTCCTATTCAAAAATTAAAGCTTACACTCATTAGAAAATTGAATTTATACGCGGCCAGCGTGGAGAGAAGGTAATGCCTGCATAACGAGAGGTAACACTAACAATCTCATTACTTGAGTTATCCATTAAAGAGCAGATTGTTGAACAACAACAAAAATTCAGCAAAGAACTCTACTCTGATAATCCTCTAAAATTTTGAAAGAAAGATAAAACATTTGCTAAAATCACTTTATTAAATCCCAATACTATTATCCGAGTTAAACAAATGGTGTATATACACCAGGACATCCAAGAGTTTAATAAACAAATCAAACAACTCCTGGATAAAGGATAAATTAGGAATAGCAGGAGCCCTCACACTAGTCCTACTTTCATGGTAAGAAATCATACTAAAGAAAAAAGCGGAAAAACTAGAATGGTAATCAATTATAAAAAGCTTAACGATAATACTATCTTTAAAGGTTACTATTTCCTAACAAAATAGTCCTTTTTAACAGAATTTAAGGAGCCTTTTAGTTCTCAAAAATGGATTGCAAAAACGGTTATTGGCAGATAAAAATGGATGAAGAAAGTATTTCTTTAACTGCTTTTAGTGCCCTACAAGGACATTATGAGTGGATAGTAATATCATTTGGTCCTGAAAATGCAGCCCATGTATTCCAAAGAAGAACATATAACATCTTGAAAGACCTTAATCATTGTTGTTTAGTTTACATTGATGATATCTTTGTCTTTTCCAAAACCATAGAACAATACAAAGATGATGCCTTGACTGTCATCCAAATATGCATTGATCATGGTATTGTAATTGGAAAAAAACAAGTGCATTTATGCTGAACAAGAGATTAAGATTTTAGGTCTAGAGATAAAAGCCGAACAGAATATTCTACAAAAACATATTTTGGAAAAAATAGAAAAAATTCCATGAAAAGATTGAAGATAAAAAGCAGCTGGAAAGGTTTCTTGGATGCCTAACTTATGCTTCATATTTCATTAAAGATTTGGCTAAATTAAGAAAACCATTGTAACAAAAACTCAAGAAATATGTGAGTTGGACATGGACCACTAACAAATCAAAGATTGTCTAGAACTTCAAAAAGATGTGTAAAAACCTTCCTATTCTAAATTTAGCTAATGAAGGAGATGATTTAATTTTTGAGATAGATGTCAGCAATCAAAATCAGAGAAAAAATTTGCAAATATCGCAGTGGAAATTTTAATATATACAGAGAGAGAGAGAGAGAGAGAGAG
>JACYFF010003369.1:53955148-54003162 GCA_017589665.1 Selenicereus undatus
ACTCAACTTCTTTCTGTTATAAAGAAAACCTGGGGAAAAGGGGAAAGAGTAGTGGGATGAGCAACCACACGCTCAGTGAGTGTCCCCCAACCCCCTTAAAACCAAAACCGTTGTAGGCAATAATATCTTTACTAGTCACATATCACGTATCCATACTTTACTATCATATTAGGCATTCATAGAATTCCTATGAAGACATTACTAATCATAAACTTGACTTTAAGCACTCAAACATAATATTAGGCAACACATCATAGGACATAGGTTCAAGAACATGAACATCGGACAAGCCATGACTTATGCATTCAATAGGCACGTTTGACCGACATTACATGATTCACTAACATGTTACATATTCTATTCGAAGTCACAATCAACACATTTAAAAACATTTTGTTTAAACTTTCACTGAAACTTTCTTTGAACATTGGAAGCATTTTCTTAACCTTTGAGGTTCTCGATCTTTTGAAAGAGTTCACATTTCGTATTCATCGTAAAATGACCCTTATAAGCATTTCACATTCATTCCATATGGCCTCTTTGGGCCCGCAAAACATTCTTTTTCTTTGAAACATATAAAATGGCAAGGGCCAATTGCTTTCCTTATCTTTGTACGAAAATACTTCTGGCATGAGATCATTACAGGGTGCTGATTGGGTGAGAACTATTCTCGACCCCATAGTGAGACCTAACGCTCACACTTAAACTCTTACACCCGGGATGGTTACATAACATATCGGACCATTACATTAACCCTCGTCAGGGCCTCTAGGGTTTCCGGACCTTCCCCTAGGTTAACATCGTTCATATCATATCATATTGTCTGCAACACATTATCTTAGCCACTTAAAGCGTATCGGCCATAATGGCTTATCTCCGTTGCATTTCTGTTTTCTAGACGTGTTACAAACAGTCTGTCAGAACAGGGCCTAAGCCTGTTTCCAGAAAACTGCGAAAATTTGGCAACACAATTCACCCCCCCTTGTGTTTGTGTACTCTCAAAACTAACAAGTGGTATCAGAGTAGGTTCTCATTAGAAAGATTAACATCTTGAGAGATCCTAAACATGAGTACACCACAAGGAATGCTTGAGGGCCAATCTGTGACTCGACCACCATACTTTAATGGTCAACATTATAGTTGGTGGAAGAATCGCATGGAAAACTATGTTCAAGCTGATGACTATGAGTTATGGACGATCATCAAGAATGGTCCACTCATTCCCACAAAGGCAATCGAAGATGGAAGTATGGTTCCCAAGAAGCATGAAGAATTCAATTCCAGAGACTTTAAGATGATGGAAAAGAATGCTAGGGCCAAAAAACTCTTGTATTTTGGCCTTGGTCCTGATGAGTACACTCGCATTTCTGAGTGCAATTCAGCCAAAGAGATTTGGGATGCCCTCCAAGTAGCTCATGAAGGCACAAATCAAGTGAAACAATCAAGAATTGAGCTTCTAATGAGAAAGTATGAGCTATTTGAAATGGGTGATAAAGAAACGGTGATGGAGATGTATACCCGTTTCACCCATATTACTAATGAGCTAAAATCGTTAGGAAATTCCTTCACCACTGAGGAATTGATGAGGAAAATCCTACGATTTTTGCCACAGTCATGGGAAGCCAAAGTTACGGCCATTCAAGAGGCCAAGGATATGAAGAAAATCTCCTTGGATGAACTTATTGGCAATCTCCAAACGTATGAGCTTAGGAGAAATTCTTAACAAAAAGAGGAGATTAAAAAGGACCGAGGCATTACCCTAAAGGTCTTGGAAGAGGATAGCTCAGACCTTGATGAAGAAGAAATGGCCATGATCACCCGAAAATTCAAAAAGTTTTTCAAGAAGGCCAAAGAAAAATCTAAGAAAAGGAACTTCAGGAAGTCCAGGAACAATGACCGGGAACAGTTCTCTAGGTGTTTCAAATGTGGTAAACGTGACCACATTGTGAAAAACTACCCATTGCTGAAAGATGAACAAGAGCCCGAACAGTCCAGGAAACAAGACAGGAAATAGGGTGGAAACAGTTCTGCCAGGCGTTTCTCAAGGGCAATGCTTGCGGCTTGGGGAGATTCCACTGAGGACGATGAAGGGACTGAAGAAGAGGATGCTGCCGTAGCTCTTTTAGCCAGAAGTGATACAGATTCAAATGATGAACCGCTGGGCAGCTTAGCTCAACTCAAGGATAAGGTACATGGTCTCAATAAAGCAAAACTTGAAGATTTATTATTCACTTTAATGGATGAATGTGATTCTATAAATTCTGAGAATTGTATGTTAAATGATACATGTTCTGAGTTAAAGAGGGATATTAGAGAACTAGGACATGAGAATGAAATCCTCAAAAGTGAAAAACTTGAAGTTGACAACAAGACACTTGTTTTGCTTGAAGACCTTAATAAACTTAAAGAAACCTTGAGTATGAAAGAAGAAGTGTTTTCACTTAACTTCTCTAAACTGGAAAGTGAGTCCTTTGAACTGAAACAGAAAGTTGAATCTCTGCTTGATGAAAACAGAAAATTGCTTGAAGAATTAAAACAAGTGGAATCTAACCTCACTACAAACAGGCGCTGGAACAGTTCCTTAATAGCGCTTAAATGGTTGAATACTCATCATAACCGGAATAAGAAGGGACTAGGTTTTGTGACTAAACGTACTGTTTACCCAGTAAACAGGAAATATGTGGGTGTACCTGAAAATATTATTTGTTTTCACTGTGGTAAAACGGGTCATTATCGTTATACGTGTCCCTCAAGAAAGTATGCCATTGAAAGAAATATGATCTATGTAAAACAAATATGGGTTAGAAAAGATGAGATTTGCATGTCTAAGGGAATGGGACCCAAGTGGATCTGGGTTCCCAAAACTAACCCCTAATTTGTTTTGCAGGCTAAAGTGAGAGGGAACAACCCAGCAAACAACCCAGGGAACAGCCAGCTGTGGTATGTTGACAGCAGGTGTTCAAGGCATATGACTGGTGAGAAATCTAACTTCCTCTCACTTACAGCCTCAGAAGGAGGGAGTGTGGCATTTGGTAACGGCAAGTCCGGAACAATTGTCGGATTAGGTAAGATAGGTGAGTCACTCTCCCATTCTATTGACAATGTATATCTTGTAGATGGATTGAAACATAATTTACTAAGTGTGTCCCAACTGTGTGATAAAGACAACCTAGTAGTGTTTTCATCAACACGTTGCTTGGTTGTTAATATGAACACAGGAGATGTCGTGTTGAGGGGGAAGCGACACAAAAATGTTTATAAAGTGTGTATTTCTTCTCTTCCCCAAAATAATCTGACTTGTTTAAGTGCTTTGAATGATGATGTTATGCTTTGGCACAAGAGATTAGGTCATGCAAGTCTCTCTCTTTTGAACAAATTGGTTTCCAAAGATCTAGTCGTCGGCTTACCTTCCATCAAATACAATGATGTCAAGGTATGTGACGCTTGTGCTAGGGGGAAACAAGTCAGAAATTCTTTCAAATTGAAAAATTGTGTCAGCACTACCCGACCTCTCGAAATGTTACATGTCGATTTGTGTGGTCCTATGAGGATCACAAGTAGAGGTGGGAAGAGGTATGTGCTTGTTGTAGTGGATGACTACTCTCGTTTCACTTGGACCTTGTTTTTGGTTTCTAAAGATGAAACATTTGAGAAATTTCTTGTATTTCTTAAAAAGATTGAAAAGAGAGTAGGACACTCATTGCTTTGCTTAAGGTCTGATCATGGTACAGAATTTGAAAATTCGAGCTTTATTGACTATTGTAATGAGCATGGTGTTGATCATAACTTTTCAGCCCCAAGAACACCCCAGCAGAACGGGGTGGTAGAGCGTAAAAACCGTACTCTAGAAGACATGACTAGAACAATGCTTATTGCTAGTGATCTTTCTAGAAACTTTTGAGCAGAAGCTTTGAACACATCATGTTACATTATAAATAGATGCATGATTAGACCTACTCTTAACAAAACGCCTTATGAACTTCTCAAGGGAAGAAAACCCAATATTATGCATTTGAGAGTATTTGGCTGTAAATGTTTTGTGCATAATAATGGGAAGGATGCCTTAGGAAAGTTTGATCCATGAACTGATGAGGCAATATTTCTTGGTTACTCCTCACACAGTAAGGCATACAAAGTGTTCAATAAGCGAACCTTGTGTGTTGAGGAGAGTGTGCATGTGCTATTTGATGAAACTAACTCTCTAATTGAGAATGATGCACAGGAAGATGATTACAAACTGGGTCTTGCTAGAAAAGATTTGTTGTTCACACATGAGAAAGGTAAGAATCCTGAGGATGGATCAGGGCCTAAAGTTGTTTCCTTGGAAGGTGGGCAAGGTCTGAACCAGACAGGGGGAAGCTCTGTTGAACCTGGTTTGGATCAAAACCAGCCTAATTCTTCTCGAACAGGCCGAAAAACAGGCTCTAGAACAGGCTCAAGAACAGGCTCAGGAACGGGCTCCAGAACAGGCTCGGAAATAGTTCCTGAACCTGTTTCACCGAGTATTCCAGCAAGAATAGAAAGCGTGTCTGTCGATCCATTTACTCCACGACCATGGAAGCACCAAAGTTCGCACCCTCTTGATCAAATTCTGTCTGACATTAATACAGGTGTGCAAACCAGATCCAGGCTTAAAAGTTTCTGTGCTTTTTATGCTTTTCTGTCTAATATTGAGCCAAAAAATGTTAATAAAGCTCTTGTAGATTCAGACTGGGTCACGGCAATGCAAGAAGAGCTTCATCAGTTTAAAAGGAACAAGGTGTGGCACCTTGTACCACGGCCAGAGGATAGATCAATCATTAGCACCAAGTGGGTGTTCCAGAACAAACTTGATGAGTTCGAAACAGTCACTAGGAACAAGGCCCGGCTGGTGGTTTAAGGCTACAACCAAGAAGAGGGCATTGATTATGAAGAAACCTTTGCACCCGTTGCAAGAATTGAGGCTATCCGCATTTTGGTAGCTTTTGCAGCTTACATAGACATAAAGCTATGTCAGATGGATGTCAAAAGTGCATTCCTCAACGGATACCTTAAAGAAGAAGTGTATGTGATGCAACCCCCTGGTTTTGAAAGTAAAGAATTTCCTAACTATATTTTTAAACTTGACAAAGTGCTTTATGGTTTAAAACAAGCTCTTAGAGCTTGGTATGAACGTTTGTCAAACTTTTTATTGAAAAATGGTTTTAGAAGAGGCAAGGTTGATAATACTTTGTTTCTAAAATCTAAGGGGGAACATTTGTTGATTATCCAAGTATATGTCGATGACATTATATTTGGTGTAACACACAATGATTTATGTGAAGAGTTTTCAAAAATGATGAAGAGTGAGTTTGAAATGAGCATGATGGGCGAGCTTAATTTTTTCTTAGGCTTGCAAATCAAACAAACTTCAAACGGCACCATGATACATCAACAAAAATATGTCAAGGAATTATTTAAGCGATTTGGAATGGAATCGGCCAAGTCCATTGATACTCCCATTTCTCCTTCAACCAGGTTGGTAATGGATGATGGGAGTTCCTCAGTCGAGGAGAAATCCTATAGGGGCATGATAGGGTCGCTTCTTTACCTAACTGCTAGTAGACCTGACATTGTTTTCAGTGTTGATTTATGTGCCCGTTTTCAGTCTAAGTCTAAAGAATCACATTTAAAGGCTGTTAAACGGATTTTTAGATATTTAAAAGATACAGCTGATTTGGTTTTATGGTATCCTAGAGAATGCAACTTTAACCTTGTTGGGTATGCTTATGCTGACCATGCAGGCTTTTTGGTTGATAGAAAAAGCACCTCAGGTATGGCCCATTTTTTGGGACCCTGTTTGGTATCTTGGGCAACCAAGAAACAACACTCAGTTGCCATGTCCACAGCAGAAGCTGAATATGTTGCAGCTGCTTCTTACTGTGCTCAAGTGCTGTGGATAAGGCAACAACTCAAAGACTTTTTTGTTGACACAGGATGCATTCCCATTTTTTGTGATAATACAAGTGCAATTAATATTTACAAAAACCCATGTCAACATAAAAGGACTAAACATATTGACATTCGTCATCATTTTTTGAGAGACAATGTTGAAAAGAGCTTGGTTTCAATGAATTATTGTGCCACTAATAAACAAATTACTGATATTTTTACCAAGGCACTGAATAGAGAACAGTTTGAGAAGAACAGACTGGAATTGGGTATAATTAAAACAACTTGAGCATGCTCCATTAACCCAATGCTTGTCTAGTTAAAAGGTTTTTCATGTCAAACATCTTGATTCATTGGATGCAGTAAACTTTTGTGCTATAATTAGCACATGTGTGGATTACAACCTGCTGACAATCGTTGAGGTTTGATGATATTGCCCTTATTGTCCTATATTACCGAACAATTGACAGCAAGAACAAGAGCCAAGAACAGGTATGGCCATTGTTTGTCACCTTGTACGAATCAGGTAGTTATTTTTCAGTTGTTGGACTTCATTTTTCTTTCCGAGTAAGAGGCGTTTGGGACTCTTAAAATTCCCACTTCCCCTTCTTCTCAGTACCACATCCTGAAATCCAGCTTCCTCTCCTCTAAAAATTGGTTGTCTCCCGCTCTTCCATTTCCACAGCCGAAAACCCTAGCCTTTCTCTCTCTCTCTCTCAACCCAGCAACAATGGTGCAGACCCATGGTAGCCACTCCTCCTCCAAGCGTCGACCATCAACCCCTCGAACTTCTAAACCGACTGAACCCTCCAAACAACAGCCCACACTGTTTGAGGAAATTGTTTCCTCACGAGAGAGTTCACCTGCCCAGAAAAAGGGGAAAGCCCCTGTAGACCAAAGCTTCCAACAGACCCCACCAACCTCAAAACCTCATCCCGAAAGGACGTCATCCAAAAGGAAGGTTTTGCCAAAACAAGTCCCCACAGAGGGCCCTGCTGAGGATGAACCTGTAGAACCAATCTCTAAGAAGGCCAAAAAGGTTACACCCCCTAGTTCCAAATTTGCCAAATTTCTTCAAAGAAGTGTGGTGATGGGCAAAATTGTGAAGGTTGAGTATTTCTAGAAACAGGGCCTGGAGGTGTTCCTAAACAAGCTCAGGGCTCAGGGTTGGCTGGCTTTATTTACAAACACCCAACTGGGGTGTTCTGTTTCTGACTTGGCAGCGTTTTACGCCAATTGTATTGTCACGCAAGGTGTGGTGACAAGTGAGATTAGTGGGAAGAAATTGCGTTTTGACGCAAAGAAACTGGGTGACATTTTGGGTGTTCCGGCTACTGGTTTCGATATGTATGTCAGAGAAGACAAATCTGTGCTTGAAACCGCCCGGTTGCTGGAGCTAGCCCAAAAACTGAGTCAGCAAATAGGGCTGCAAACACCCAAATCCATCAAAAAGGGTGACCTGTCATCTCTACACCAGTTGCTTTTTTTGTTTATCATCAAAAATGTCATCCCCAAGGGTCAAGGACGCAACCTAGCGGATGCCATTGACCAATGCTTTATTGATTTGTTGGACAAAGGGGAGCAGGTAAACCTCCCAGCCATCATGATCCGCCATATTGCTAGGATCGCAAACACCACTCAGGAACACGACCTAGGGTATGGTTTTCTCCTGACCTCGGTCTTTGAGCATTTTGGGATTTCTTTACAGAAGAGGGTAGGGGTGCAAGTGATAGATGAGATAGGTAGCAGCACCCTGATCAGTTGTGGGTTCAAGATTGCAAAAGGTGGGCCTGTTGGTTTCAAACAGGGGTGCCCACCACCCTTCACCCCTGTTCCTGGTCCCTCCTCCAGTGAGCTTTCTGTTGCTGCCTTGCTTCTAAACCAAAACCGGTTGAAGGAGGAGCTCTCTGAGGTTAAGGCGACTCTTGCAGAAGAAAAGGCTCTGAATGCCAAACGCCATGAGGATCTACTATCTACCATCACTGCCCTCACGGCCCAACTGTCCTCTCTTCCTCCCTGAACCTGTTTCTGTCCCCTGTTCACTGCCTTGTTCTATTACCTATTTTTACTGTTCTCAACAACTGTTTCTGACTATCTGGTTGTGCCTTTTGACTGACTGTGGTTTATACTAACTCTTGGTTGGTTATTAGTTCAAACTGTGCCCTACTTGTCTTCTTATTGTTG
The DNA here is from genome assembly GCA_017589665.1 of Selenicereus undatus. Lineage (NCBI taxonomy): Eukaryota > Viridiplantae > Streptophyta > Magnoliopsida > Caryophyllales > Cactaceae > Selenicereus > Selenicereus undatus. The sequence goes on from JACYFF010003369.1 coordinate 53,963,243, forward strand.
TTTGTTTGTACGTGACTCGGATGGCCAATATCATTACCGTACCATATACTTGAGTGTATCGCTGGTTGTCTTCCTCCATTACCCAAGTGGTGGTGATTGCAAACACCCTGACTCTCTCTATTTGATCTGACCACCCTTTTTCGATGATGTCCAAAGGGGGAAGATGGGCATGACCATGGTTGATTTAGTGTGACTTGGCTTAAGTTGACTTCTTAAACAATTTTCTCTCTTCTATGGCTTGACTGTGCTTTCGCCTTTTATGTTAATATGGTCATTTGGTTTTTCATCATCAAAAGGGGGGAAATTATTGACCCCATCCATATGTAATGTAAGGTTTTGATGATAACAAACACAAATGTAATATATACTTGAGTGTGTTGATTGAACAGGTTCCAAATATTGAATACTTTGAAATTGCTTGGTTAATAATGCTCAAGAACAGGTCTTAAGAACAGGTACTCAAGATCAGTTGGCTGGCAAGACTTTCCAGAACTTCATAACAACCTTAAGAACAGCTCTTAGGAGTGTTTGGAGCAGCAAGTTAAGTTTCTACAAGATGTCTAGTTGATTCAATAAGAGTCTTTGTTTTGCTATGGTTTTTATTTTATTAGATTCTTGTTAATATGCCAATTAGAAAGTCTTGATTTAACATTCACTTTGAAATGCTTTTTCTCTTTGAAAATAATTTCAGAACACTGTCTCAGAACAGTTCTGAGAACAGGGTGTTCAAGGTGTTTTCAAGCCAAAACTGCAAAGCTAATTTTTCACGATTTTTCCTTGATTTTTGGGCTAACGTCTCTGAGATTTTTTTGATAGATTTTCTGCTGACTGCTAAGTCCAAAAAGGCTATTTCTGGCTATGAGAAACTTGGGGAGAACTGCAAGTCTATTTTTAGAGTGCTTTACTCTCCAAGTAACAAAATCTCTATTTTTTGAAAATGGCTGAATTTGTGGAGAAAAACATGGGATAATTTACTGAGTTTTTGTTGCTTAAAATAACCGTGTAGCTCAAGCAGTGGTTGGAAATTTTCAGCTCACACTTTCCACTCCTTGCGGCCCAAGCTTTTTCCTCTTTATTTGTAAATATTCCACTTGGTTTTCTATTTAAGCAAGACTCCACACTCATTTTCAGCATCGGTTTTTCACAGCAATATTCCAGAATTTAAGAGCCTTATTTTCATAAAGAAAACCGATCCAAGTGTGTGCAAGATTGAGCTTTCAAAGTTGGCATACTAGGAGCATATTTGTACCTTACACTAGCTTATTTGAGAAGCACAAAAGTAAGGTGTCCATCTTATTTTCTCTCTTTCAAAAGTGAGTTGAGTGTGTCCAAATCAAGGGGACTTTGAACGTGGGGTAACCGGTCTTAGGGAAGATGGTTACATGTGTGTTACAAGTTGTAACGGTGTGAGTTACATTGTAACGTGTTTAGCCCGAATAGTGAAGTGGTTGAAAATCCTACAGAGGTAGGTCGTGGTTTTTCACCTCAGTTGGGCTAGAGGTGTTTCCACGTAAAAATCCTGTGTTCACTCACTCTTCTACTTATCTCCGCTGCATTTCTGTTTTCTGGACGTGTTACAAACAGTCTGTCAGAACAGGGCCTAAGCCTGTTTCCAGAACACTGCGAAAATTTGGCAACACAATTCACCCTCCCCCCTCTTGTGTTTGTGTACTCTCAAAACTAACAAAGTGCTGGAACGATTGTGTGCCATTACTATCCATTTTATGTTCACACCTACATGTAATAAATATTTTAAATTTTAAATTTTAATTTGTACAATTCATATAAAGTTGAAGTCACATACAAATTCTAACTTGCTTTCATATTAAACATGGAAATGACCAAACATTTTGTAATCATGTTATTAACGAATCTGCACTACAGTATTTTTTTCATTCTAACAATTTCATATCTTATAAACGTAAACTTCTAACATCTTTTTTAATTAAGCATGTGAATTTTCAATTAAACATGTAAACAAATTACAAATATAAACCTCTCACATCTTTTTCAACTAAACATGTGCACAAATTATATTAACTTCTACAACACATATACATATAAATTAAACATATAAACATGGTATTTAGCATATAAACATGTTATTTGGCTAGAAACATATTATTTATAAATTTTCAAATTTAGAAGCATGTAAAGGAATTAGTTCAAATTTAAATTAACATATGTAGTGTCTAATGTTAATTAAATTTTAAAATTCGAACATATTTAGTGTCTACGTCGATTATTTTAACATTTAATTTTAATTAACATTTAACATATTTAGTTCAAATTTTAAAATCTAACAAAAATTTCTAACATAAAACCAATATATGTATTAAAATTTTAACATAGTAACATATAATCAACATCTTAATTTGACTTTCTAACATGTAACCAACTTCTCAATATAACATTCTAACATGTAATCTTAAATTCTAAAATAATTTTTTAAAAATTATAACATACTAACATGTAACCAACATCTCAATTTAACATTTAACATAATTAGTTCAAATTTAAATTATCAAATATTTATTTACACTTTTTAAACTAACATGCCATGTGTAACCAACATTTAAATTACAACACAATTTTAGAATAACTTCCAAAATATTTCACTTGACTTCTACCTTGAGTCTTCAAATAATAGACATGCATACATACATAATTAAATTAAGTGATTAAAATTCAAAAACTTACATTACAAAATTCTTTAATTTCCTTTACTACACTTCCCACAATCTTTTTCACAACTCAGAATTTTTTAGGGGAGATGATTTGAATTTGGGTAGTGATGAATTACAAAATAGGGGAGTATTTATAGAAAACTTTTCACCAGAAAAAATACAACAAATACATTATAGCTGTTGGGCCAACAGCTATACTTGCAACGGCACAATCTCTCCCCCAAAGGCCCGAAACCGAGCATGGTCGAACGGCTACTTTTGAATTTTCTTTTTTTTTAAACCGTGAATCAAACGCAGGGCGACCCTTTATAGAGCCCAACAAAACGAATCGTTTAACAGCAAAAAACAACCAAAAAAATCTATGCAAGGCAGACCGCGTATGCGATCTCCCACCCGTGCCATGCACTATCCCACGCATGCTGCTGCAACGATGAGTGGCACACCCCCGGCATGCGGTTCATTGGCTGCGAAAGCTCTAGTGTCAATACGTAAATTTCTCTAATTGGATAATCACCTATATTAATGACATTTACTATTTTATCAGATTAGTCTTTTTTGTAAGAATATGTATATTAGTTATTATTTTGCATGGTCATTAACTATTTCTTGCCTGGGATTCTACTTGGCAATCCTGTGTGCCACTCATATAACCCCTGCCAAATTTCCACTATAAACATGACACTTCAGCTCACAGTCTGTGTAATTCAAAGGGAATTAGATTTTAGTCTCGTCTTTCACCCAAACTCCATGTAAAATTCATTTAAAATACCATAAAATTATTTTTTATTTAAATTTTTACCTTAAAGATAGTAGCAAAATACACAACTAGGCAAAACTTAATAATATCAAAAATTAATTCATCAAACAAAGGAATAACCAAAGGCAAAAAATTAAAATAAAATGCAAAATCAACCTATGTTGTGTCCAAACTAAATTAAAATGTGTGCCTTAAAAATATTCAGTACCATACATTGCGTTATTTTTCTTCTTTTAACCGTTGCTTAATAATCGTGCTAATCATTATCAGTAAGTTTAATGTTCATATATAATAAATCAGACAAATGTATAAAATAAATATATAAAACCCATTATATGTGAAACTTTGAACAAAAAGTATCACCCATCACATATTAGCAATAACCATGCTTTTAATTGTAAAGGAAATCTCATAGTTGTCGAACAAAAGGAGAAAAGGAAATCTGTCATACTAGTTTCCTTTTAAGTGTCAGGAATCAAAACATATGATGAATTGGAGAGTTGGCAGGGGAGATATCCATGTCCTCGAGATCAACAGGTGAGAACCGTGTGTGCCGATTATCAAAGCTCAACACATTTCCCCGAAGCTGCTTTCCTCGACCAGGAATGCATTCATCATTAGGCTCTTGAACATCATCTAGCATGCAGTTAAGATCGCCACCTTCGTTCATGAAGTTGGAGAAATCATTGTAGCAATCGTGCTGGTCATTCATCAGATAGTTCCAAGTAGATGTTTGCGTACTGAGCGGCAAGTGCCCGGGAAGCAAACAGGGGTGCTGCCTCCTAGCTATTGTCCTGTTCTTTGTAGTCCATTTAGGGCGGCTCCAGAGAGAAAGGCGAGGCGCAGTGTTATTCCATTGCAAAACATGCTTGTCGTGCGTGTCAATGGAGCCAGGAAGGTAGAATGACTGGGAGCAAAGATCAGGAGAAAAACCAAAACAACGTAGGTCAATGTCGCAATTGAATCTACCAAATGAATGTAGGGGGATACTTAACCTCCCAAGAAATGGTTCTCCTAAAATCTGACCCACTTTCCCATTAAAATGAGGCGTTCAAAATCCTACGCGTGCATCTAGGAGGAAACTACATGGATTCAAAATATGGCCGAACTGCGACGAAACGGCCCCGTTGGAAAGGTTTTGCAACTGAACGAACTGTGTTTTCATGTCGCGATAGCTACGATATGGAACGCAATTGTTGTCATAGAGCAATTTTGCCGTACCGATACTGAAACCGAAATCGCAACCGAAACCACATTTTGAATCCTTGGAGGGAAGAGCTTTGATCCAGACGAGGTGCATATCCCCCCCCCCCCTCTCCCCTTCCCCCCAAAGCAAAAAAAAACATAGGCGCCAAAAAAAACAAAAAAGAAAAAACGATAGGAATCAGGGAGAGGACCTCATCTACCCCCTACCCAACCCCAGTACGACACCGAACTAGGGGAATTTTCCTCGCACACCTTGCCAGAGAGTAAACAGCGGTCTTCCCATATTAAATCATAGTTCTTTCCATCACGCCTGCGATCAAGCCTAAAAGCAGCATACAGCCATACTTTGTCAGGAAATGACAAATCTTGAACGGAACAGTAGCAATTGAGGAGGTTGATGAGTCCCGTACCTTTGGGTTTCTGGGGGAACAATAAGAATTATGAGCTTGGGGTCAAACTGGAGAGCATGATCGATAAAATTGTTTGCTAATACTCCTTGGACTCCAAATGGAGGATTCAGCCCCATGATCTATAGAAAAGCAACTAAGATAACAAGTTGAATTGACAAATCAATATCTATCCTGACAATGTTGTTGGCTCAAACATGAGATCCTCACCAGTTGAGGGCCTCGAGGTAGTTCTCCAGGGGTAACTGTAAACCAATCCCTTTGCTCAAAGTTGAAATCATTCTGCAGAATTTCAGATGAAAACAGTAAAGCCTCTATACCAGAAGAAATAGTTGACTATGAGGTACAGCACTGAAGCAAACTCTTTCTCAGAGTTGAACATGCTGTAGAAAGCTAGAACTTAGATGACAACAGTAACCCGTTTATCCGACTACCGCATGTAAAGCTAAATCAATTTTTTCATCATACAACACCACCCACTGTGTCTCACTAGAGTGAAAATGTACTTCGTCTTACCCCAAAAAGCCCTTGGAGAGGCTGTTTCTGAAAGACTAATGGCTAAGATTCTGATGCAAAATGACAGAAATAGCATTGCTTTACACAAGGTTGAGAGAACCGGCCCAGTGATCGACCCGGTCGACCAAGTGGGTCGATGGTTCAACCGGTCGGACCGTTTGGACCGGGTTTGAACCGGTTGACTCGGTTTACCGTCAAACCGGGTTAGACCGGCACAAACCGGTGAACCTGAAAATTTTTTTATATATATTTGTTATATATATTTTTTTCAAATTACTAACTAAAATCTAATGGAAAAGTTACAAGTACAAAATAATAAAAAATAAGAGAAATGATAAATTTATTTATCGTCCCACATTGATGGAGTAGAAGGTGATTACATCATTATAAGACTCTCATTGCATAAATATGAGTTCTATTATAGAATGAAAATTGAGAAGTCCCACATTGCCAATTTGAGTATATTCTCAAACTTGGTAGCCTTATAAAAAAGTATGGAAGCCAAGCCAAAGACAATACAAAGTCATGGGCTTGTAGTTAAAGTTATGCTTTGTAAAAGAACTCAAGGTTTTTGTGTGTTTTTTTCACCTATAATTGGCATTCACACTCCAAACAAAAAAAATATAATTTAGATATAAATAATATAGTAACACAACTAATTAGAGGGTCATAATTTTTTTGATTTGGATATAATAATTTGGTAAACTATGCTTGAATATACAAATTACAAGAGTTTGATGATAAACAAAAAATATACATTTATTACATTAAACGAAATAAAAATTACAATAAATGAACTACTACAAAATAATGTGGAAGAAGAGATCATTAAATTATATATTTGATGAAAAAAATACTTTTTGATTTAACAACATAAATTACTAAAATCTAATAAAAAAAGTTAAAAGTACAAAATAATGAAGAAGAAGAGAAATAAGAAATTTAATTATAATCCCACATTAATAGAGTAAAGGGTGATTGCAATACCCTCATTACATAAATATAGGGTTTGTTAGATTGTGAGAAATGGGAAGTCCCACATCGCCATTTTGAGAAAATTCTCAAACTTGGTAGCCTTATAAAAAAGTATGGAAGGAGAAGGCAAGCCAATGATGCTATTGAAGGGTTGAGTTATGCTCAAAATCTTCATAGCAAAAAAAAAATATTTATTTTTTATAAAAAGCTGGAAAAAATCGGTTCAACCGCGGGTGGGCCGGTTTGACCGAGTCAGCCGGTCCAGCCGGGTTGTACCGGTTTTTTCCAGTTTGGTAGCTTAAATGGTTTTAGAGAACTTCCGGACCGGTGCTGTGGCCGGTTTCCGGTCCAACCGGTTGAACCGGCCGGTCCGGTCCGGTTCTCTCAACCATGGCTTTACAGAGTCATACACTCAGCTAATGTTAAAATCAGATATTATAGTTAAAGGGAATGAGGAATGCTCCAGCTCAATAAGGTGGGGAGGAATGAAGCCATTCTGGGAGCTCCTTGGGGATTAAGACTAAATAAAGGAGAGATTTGAGTTAGAAAGGTCTAAGGCCAAACTTCAATAGATAAACAATTCAATGTGCATCAAGGTACAGCAATGGAGCCCTGAAGAGAGAGGGAGAGAAGAGAGAGGGATATTCACATTGAATTCCAAGCTAATTCTTCAACCAAGCAGCTTTCCCTTTTTCAAAGCCTTGCAGGAGAGGGAATAACAGGATTTGATGAACCATTCCCTTACTCCGTTTAGTGGCCATTTCACTTGCAAAGTTTTTTTTAAGCTGAGGAGCTACAGAGCTAATACACAACCAGCTTAATAAACTTTGAGGGAGATATAGGCTTGGGTGCATGCACTGTTAGTGATCCCAACAATCCAAGTAAGACCTCTCTTGTCTGCCCAGAGAATACAAAGAGGTCTTGGCTCCTGAACTTTCAACTACTCCAACCAAAACTACAAATGCAGAAGCATTATCATTACAGGAAATTCTTTCTCTGGCAACAAGATGCAACAAAGGAAAATAGAACGGTATTGCTGGTAGCTCCAAAGTCTAACCTCAATGCCACCCACCAGGTACTTTATTGCAACAGGAGCTTTCAGGTTACTCTTACCATCACAGGCGCATATTTTCATCATGAAGTCCATTTTTTACATGCCAAGGTCATTATTGAGGAGGTTAATCTCTGAAATATGAAGTGTGAGGTGAACAATCACTCCCAAGAGTACCTAAAGCAAGAATAGGTGCAGCTATATTGCGAAGTCCAATGTTAATTAGGCTGTCCAATTAAATATGAAGTATTAGTCAATCTTGTACCTAATCTAGCAAACCGCTAGTTCAGATTAGTTAAATAGAGAAGAATCAATATGACATCAGAGTGTGATTTGATAAAGTCATAGTACAAATTCAAGATACCAGATTCTACCTTAGTTGGAAACAAATCATAATTTTTGAATGAACAATTCTTCTTTCCCACACTGTCTAGCTTTGCTTGCATTAAACGACTGAAATCATTGGCACCGCAGCAGAAATCTACTACCTGCAATAACCCAAGAGTATAAGCCACACAATGCTTCAGTGCGAATAAGACATGATAATTATGATACTAGAAATTGCTAATTATTGACATTGCTACTTTGCTGGAATTTGGCCACAGCTTGTTAATTATCATCTTTCTCAAGCCGGCCTTTTAAATGTCACTGCATGTGTTCAAGAGATGTATTGCTATGTTCTTCCAGAGTTGTCTTCACTTAGACCCGCAAGAGTAAGAGAGTGCAGGAAAAAGAGCTCTTACCATGTCACCATCTTGGACATACCAATGAAGCCTATCAACAATCTGGAACAGAAGTTGCTTCATCAGTTCCTTGCATCAGTTTTACAATAAACTTCATTTCCATTTACTTATTTATTTGTTTGCTTGTTTAAAGCTAACCGGTTTATCGTTTTCACCTTTTCTTTCTTTGTTGTGCGCGGGGGGGGGGGGGGGGGGGGGGAGTTTTAGACCATTGAGTTCACCAGAAAAAAATAATAGTTCAGTGCTGCAGAATTAGGCACAGGTGGGTTGTGCTGGCAGAAGAACAAAGTAAAGGCAAGGTAAGGCTGGTCATAAGGATTCAAAATGCGGTTTCGATTGCGATTTCGGTTTTAGTAGCGGTATGGAAAAATTGCTCTAATACAGCAATCGCGTTCTATATCGCGGCTATAGCGGCATGAAAATGCGGATCGCCCAACTCCAAAACCTTTCCAACGAGGCAGTTTCGTCGCGGTTCGGCCACATTTTGAATCCATGGCTGGTTATCCAAACTAATCCGTCTTTTTGCATATGCAGAACATAATGTGCATAAGACACATAAAAGGATATTGACATTGTTGTCAAAATCTAGTGTACTAGTGGTAAAGTCCAATGGGGTCGGGAGCACGGGGAGCTCTTTGTTTATGCAAAATTGAAGGCAAAGTTAATCTATAGAAGATTCTTGGAAGGCAACAAATCACATGAAAACCCAACAAGTAGTCTTGGATGAGCAAATTCACATTGCAACTCACAGTTGCCATCAAATCTGTCTGCATCTCCTACATTAATATACAGACTGCCATTGGCATCAACACATGCATTGCTATCACCTATACGTACATACAGGAAATATTGTAAATGGTCAAAGACAAGTAGGTCACTCGTCATAAGCAGAAATTGACAGTTACTGATAAGCTTATTAATGTAGAATGCCCTAAGAGCAATTCCCACACCGAGAAAATTCACACAAGAACTTTCAATATTCAATAATTCAATTCATTTAAGTGTGTGTTTCCTCAATGCATGAGGGGGTTTATATAGGAATCAATACAACCGAAAAAAGAAATAGAAAATATATCCGAAGATTACGATAACTAAAAATAATCTAAGACATAAGAAAGATATGATGTTATCCTAAAAAAGAATCCCTAGATTACAAAATCTCCTATTCTTTCTAGAACTATTTAGAACTGTTTAGAAGATACGATATCATTCTCCCCCACCGGAAAAGAACTCAACTCGGACGAGTTGTCCTGAAGGTACCACTCTAAAAGAGTCAGATTCAGATCACGGAATTCGTCTTCAGTAATCCAAGTAGCATCTGACTTGGGCCTTCCTGATCATTGCACAAGGAAGCGTCGGAACCTACCACGAGAAGAGGACACAAACTCATCATCCAACACCGCCTCGATGTCAGTCTGCAACTATGGAAAAGGTGGGAGCCTAGGGACCTAAGTAACTATAGAAACCCCAAAAGGAAGACAAGGAGGCTCAAAAGTACCTTGATGAAGAGTGAGATCCTTTACACTGAAAATGAGACTAATACCTAAACCGTCACGAAGATTAAGTACATATGTATTAGATCCCAACTTTCAAAGGACCTGGTAAGGTCTAATGGCACAAGCGAGAAGTTTGTTGAGAGAGTTTTTAGATAATCGTGCAGGTCGAATCCGAGCCATAACAAAATCACCTACCTCAAAATTCACATCTCTGCGATGCATGTTAGCTGAATGCTTGTAATTGTCGGTGCTCAAAGCAATCTTGCGTCAAATTTCAGCATGCAAGTTATGAATATGCTATGCAAATGTGGATGCAGGATGTGACACTCGGGCATCAAGTGGGAGGGAAATGAGGTCAGCAACGGTGCACGGGGAGTAACCCTAGTAAACCTCAAAAGAACTCTTACCTGTTGACTTATTGACCGCATTGTTATATGCAAACTCAACAAGAGGTAAGTCAAATCCCAAATGCCTTGTTTCTCCCCCACAAAGCATCCAAGCAACTCCTCGAGACTGCAGTTAACAACCTCAGTTTGCCCACCCATTTGAGGATGAATGGTTGCAGAAAATTTCAGAGTAGTAGTACCACACAATCTCCATAAAGTCTTCTAGAAATAGCTCATGAACACATTCCTATCAAAAACCTTGGAAGTGAGAAGACCATGTAACCTAACAACCTCTCGAAAGACTAACTTAGCACCATGCGAAGCATCATCTGCCTTGCTACAGGGGATAAAGCGGGTCATCTTAAAAAACCTATCAACCACAACCAAGATTGAATCAAGACCGCGAGATGTTCTATGCAAACCTAGTACAAAGTCCATGCTAATGTCCTTCCAATGAGCATGTGGGATAGTAAGAGGAGTGTAAAGTCTAGGATTGTGCCTCTTAGTCTTAGTTAACTGACAAGTGTGACATTGAGACACAATGCAATATGAATCTCTTTTGAGAGATGGCCAATAGAAGTGATCTATCACCAAAGCAATGGTCCGGTCTTTACCCAGGTGGCCAACTAGTCCCCCAGCATGCATCTCCCAAACTAAGAAGTCCTGGAACGAAGTCTTAGGAATGCATAACTTATACCCCCAAAACAAGAAACCGTCATGAATGACAAAGTCAACATGATAGTTGCAATTTCCCACCAAAGGGTTTGAGTAAATAAGTGAAAAGTCAGGACAAGAGGTGTAAGTGCTTTTGAGCTTGTCAAACTCGAGAACCTCAACCTGCATGTAAGAGGTAACCAATGCAGCTGAGGGCATCAGCCACCTTGTTCTCAACACCGATTTGTGCTTAATGACAAAGGAATACTCACTAATATCCTCAACCCACCTAGCATGCTTAGGATTGATACTAGATTGAGAATTTCAGTGCTTAAGGGCTTCATGATCCGAATATACGACAAAGTCATGCGGGAGAAGGTAATATCACCAACGACAAAGGGACTTAAGCATATCGTATAATTCTCTCATAGGTGGTACACTTGATCCACCTAGATTCGCTGAGCTTTTCACTAAAGAATGCTATGGGATGTCTCTCCTGACTTAACACTCCACCAATGATATATCCAAAGGCATTGCAAACAACCTCAAAAACCTTAGTAAAGTCCGGATGCCTAAGGACTGGAGTAGATGACATCTCCTCAATCTCCTTACAAGCAGATGCCACTTTAGGAGTCCACTGAAATGGGCCTTTCTTCAAGCAGTCTCTAATAAGTGCCATAATAGAGCTGAAATGTCTAATGAACCTCCTATAAGAAGAGGCAAGACCATAAAAGCTCCTAGCCTCAGTAAGGGTCTTGGTTCAAGCCACTCTCTAATGGCTCTAATTTTGTCGGGGTCAATAGAGATAACAGAGATACCCTGAGTAGACACAATGAACCTAAAAAGAGGACTTGAGATTGAAGGAAAATACACTTCTTTAGATTAAGAAAGACCTTGGCCTCTCTAAGTGCCCAAAAGAGTTGCTTGAGATAGTCAACATGATCTGCTCTAGACTTGCTATGCACCAAAATGTCATCAAAATAGACAACCAGGAATTTTCCCATAAATGGCTAAAGAACATAAGTCATGAGTCTCATAAAGGTACTCGCAGCGTTGGATAGCCCAAAAGGCATAATCATCCACTCGAATAAACCATCTTGGGTCTTAAAAGCAGTCTTCCATTCATCCCTCTATCTAATACAGACCTGTTGATAACCACTAGGCAAGGCTATCTTAGACAACCAGCTAAGCTTCACCCAGACAGTCAAGCATGTACTCTAACCTCGAAATGGGAAACCTATACTTGATTGTAATCTTATTGATGACTCCATTATCGACACAAATCCTCCACAATCCGTCCTTCTAAGGGGTAAGGAGGGCAGGGACCGCAAAATGACTCATGCTATGATGAACAAAACCTTTAGACAATAATTCCTAAACCTGTCTAATTTTGCTTGCTCAGTAGGATTCAACCTATGATGAGGAAGGTCAGGAACCAAGAACTAAGTCAATAGCATGTTGTGTATCACGAAAGGGAGGAAGCTCACTAGAAAGCTTCTCGGGGACAACATTAACAAATTCTTTAACTAGGTCATCAATCTCAGCTGGGAGGTCCCGGAAAGGCGGGTCACTCGAAGGGACATTAGGTACAACAATGGAGTCTGAGGCTAGCACCCAAGTTAAGATTGTTAAGGAAGAACTTCTTAGAGCTTCCCAGTCTTTAAAAAGGTCTATGGTGAAGGAGGAAAACAGTTCCGCTAGGTGGAGTAGACACACTATTTGGAAAGGACAAGGTCGAGGAAGGTTTGGGACTTAGAGACAACATCAACTCTCTGGGTCGAGATCGATTAAGAGTGATGTTTTTACTCATGTACGTAAAGGTATACGTGTTCTCCCTCTCATTATGTGAGATATTCCGATCATAAAGCCAAGGACGACCTATGAGGATGTGAGCGACAACCATCAGGAGGACATCACATAAAACCTCGTTGTTATAACCACCAATCTAGATCGAAATCTTACATCTATGGGTAACTGTGAGGTTGGTCTTGATCTTGTTGACCCAAGCTACTTTGAAAGGGTGAGGGCAAGGCTCTACATTAAGGTGACAACACTTTATAGAGGCCGTGGAAACAACATTCATAGTGCTGCCACCATCTACAACTATTTTCTTAAGAATTTCCACATACCTAACAAGAGTATATGTAATAGTCTGACCCTAAATTATGTTTATTTAATTAATTACCTCATGTTAATGATTTTTGTCATATTTATTTATAGCATTTATTCATCTCAATGGAAAAAAAAATTATTTGGGTCCTCACTTGGTAATTCAGGTTTTATTTATTTATTTAATTATTAACGAAAACTTTGGAAGAGTTGATCGTAGGCCCTAACAAGTTTAATCTAAGGAATTTATTTTGTTTTCCGTAACATTACGAAAATTTAAATTTGAGTACGCAAAAACGTTACCGTTACGAAACGTTTTATTCCCGAATCCAACTTTCTTTGGCCCAATTTAACGCCCAACATGTTTGCTTCTTAACCTAACTAATTACCATTATTAAGCTTAACCATGGTTAGCCAAAAAGTCACTTTTCTAGATAAAAACTCAGCCCAGTGTTTGATAAGTTAAAAATTTACAACCAAAACTCCAAACCCATCTTCTCTCTCCTCTCTCTCTCTTTCTACACGGCCAGCCACTGCTCTGCCAGTTCAAGCCAGCGTCCAGCCACCTCCGACCTCCCCCAACACCCTAACACCTCTAGCCACCATCCTCCATTCTCAAACCATCAAATATCACCTCAATCTCTACTTCCTTCAAGATCAAAGTTAGTAACCCTAAACTTGTCTCTTTGGATTTTTGGTTTTGAATCTTATTTTACTATTTATAGTTGTTGATCATGATGTTTTGATAAGAAATAACAGTTATTTTGGTGCTAGTTATTTTGGTGCTGATCATGGTGGAGTTGAGGTTGGATTATGCTAGGGTTAGGGTTAATCCTTAATCATACAAACTTAATGTTAAGTGTTGGATTTTGATTGTTTTATCTTTAATTTGGTCATCTTCTAACCTATTGGTGTTTATGATGATGTTTTTAGTGATTTGAAATGAGTTGGAGTGAGTTCAAATTGGCCATAAACTAGGGTCCTGGCAAGTAATGTATGGTTTGGATTAAATTATCATTAAGCTTGGTTTGTGTGTTTAGTTCATTGAAAAATGATCCTTATTAGATATGATTATAAAGTGAAATTGAGTGTGGTGGTTTTGTATGATGTTGGGATGGATCAAAGCTTGTTTACATGCCTTTAGAGAATGATTTAAGTAGAGGATTTGTGTGAAAAGAGGGGGAAAAGCTAAAACAGTAGGGCTGAAAATTTCAAGAAAACAGGGCAGAGTTTGTGATTAAACTGATAATGATTGGCCCATTGGAAAACTATGATTTTTGGTGGGTAGGTAGTTTAGTGTGTTAGCTTTCAAATACCTTTTCAATTGCCTTAATCCGAGGTCTGTGGAAAAAGTTATGGTCGTTTTATCAAAACTGTGCAGAATGGATCAAAACTGACATGCTTGTGTTCTAGCCTCATTTTGGGAATCCTATTGTGAGAATCAAGCTTGGTGTTCTAAATGAAAAATTTTTGGGACTTCTTAAGCTTTCTATATTGGGGTTTTGAGTCTCAATCAGAGGTCGGATGACTAAGTTACAAGTCATTCTTTCTAAGTCTCTGTTATGCTATTACTTTTCTTTTACTAAATTATTAACTATGATAATAAAAATAATTGCTAATTATGTGTTTCTAAAATGACATTTTGAGCAGAATCAGAGAGCCTAATCTATCATTCTTTCCACTTTTGTGCATAATATTATTCAGTGAGCTTACATTTAAAAATTCCAGGTACGTTTATTGCCTGTATCTTTAAAAATTAACACATATTTATCAAAATTTATAATGTTTTGGTAAGTACATCAATGAATCAGTTTAATCAGTGATTACCACATAATTAGTGACCCCATCAGTTATCAATTACAGGGCATTGTCCTTAAGTTACCCGTGCGGCTTCAGGCCACGTCCCCCGATCTGCTTGGCAGGTGTACACCTATCTTCAGATCGTAACAGTTATTAGGGGTTCACTATCAGATAATAATTGACAATACAGTTTCATATTTATTTCATTCCCTATTTTTAATTAAAAATGAATTGCAATGCGGGCCCAACCAATTTTTCCATGAACGTTTAACAATACAAGAACGAATGTACTAGCTTCAGCTCACAATTCGAAATATTTTCATATTTTGTTTTAGAAAAGTGTTCAGTAAATCGCCCTCAGACGGGCAGAATAGCAAGACGGTTGAAGATAAGTGAGCCAGGAAGTCTATATGGAATGGTGGTGTATTTAGTGTTGAGATGTTTATAACACCATATTGTGATATATTTTAGTGTTGAAACTGTATATTTTATCAGAATTCTATATTTTGGTGTAATCCTTAAGATGGTGGAATGGTTTTAATGTTAGAACACTTTCTATATTTATCTAAATGGTCTGATGGGTTGTGATGGTGTGAATGTCCTTTGATGGTTAACATTGATTATCATTGCAAAATTTATCATGTACAAGCAAAGTCTTGTCCTTTTTGGACGGCGGTAACGCCCTGATCATTTGGGATATTATTTCTGATTAGCGAAACTAACGAAGAGAACGCAAATAGTGAACTATATACATTTGGGGGCGTTACAATATAGAAGATGGTAATACGCTTCCACTCATCGTTCATGACTGGGTTGGCCAAAAGACATCTAACAACTCCAAGATGTGCATCATAGAAAAGGTTATTCTCAACATCAACAAGATCTTCAAAGTCTCCCTTAGGGTTAACAACCTCTTCCTCAAGTTCGGGTGGTTCAAATGGCTCGTGTTCTATTGCCAGTATATGATGAGAGGCACTCAGAAGCATAATGACCTCTCCTACGATAGCAGAAACATTGGACTGAGTTACGGGATGTACCAGAGGATGCTCCAACCTGTGGGGCTATTCTAGGTGGGATTTGAGGGTTCTGACTCTTAGAAATTGAAGCACTCGCAGAAGATTCATTCATCTTACGAACAGATTAGGCAGGGATCCTATACGAAGGAGTAGACTAAGGAGCAGCACGTCACATAGAGTAAAGCTTGTCAAGTTTTTCAACCTCTAAAGCTTTATAGTACGCCTTGTCTAGAGGATAAACAGGAGACAAGGTTACCTCCCTCTTAAGGTATGTCTGTAAGCCCCAAATAAAGCAGGCTATGGTAATGAAAGGATCCTCTAGAAGGTCATAACACTGAGTCAATTCCTCAAAAATATTGATGTAATCAGACACACTATATGTGGACTGTCTAAGGTCTAGCATCTAGTAGATAAAGTGTGCCTTATGGAAAGAATGAAGGTGCTTTTCTTTCAACCTATCCCTCATGACTTCCGATTGAACGATGGAAGGTTGACACATTCGCTCAAGGTAACTCATGATAGTTTGTCAAAACTTCCTAGCAAGTCCTATGAGTTTCATCTTGGCAAATCAAACCCGCTCAATATCAGACATCTCATACCAATCGAAGTAATCTTCCATAGCAACTACCCAGTCAAAAAAGTTAATAGCATCTACCCTACTATCAAAAGAGGGTACATCGACTTTCGAGTAATATCGAAGTAACCCTCGTGAACACTCCTACAGTCAGTTTGAAGGACCGCATGTCTAGGCCCCCTATGGTTACCCGTCCTCCTATCATCTCTAGGGTTGTCAAACCGACAGTTCCTAGGATCCCCTTGGTCATGCCTCAAGCTACCCCCTTGCGCTTGCTCTCGTTGGTTAGAGTGAAACACTAGTTCTGATTCTCTCTCTTCAAACTCACTAGCTCGACCTAACTTATAAATGGCCTACTGACGATGATTCCCCCCCCCCAAGTAGTTTAGGGGAAAATTAGGGTGGGGTTTGCAGTTGGTCAAGCATGGGTTACTTCTCGAATGCTTGAGTAAGCTTGTCCATCTTGGCCTCGAGTTGGTTAAACCTAACATCTCGATGGCCAAGTCTTTTAATGAGGGCATCAATCTGGGATTGGTAAGGCTATTTGGATGAGGATGACATGATGGATGCAGATATGAATGCAAGATGTAGTGCTGAGATTAAACTAGGTCGCAATAGTAACGACGGCAACAAATAGTCACTATGAATACCTCAGAGCAAAAAATTTTGATATGGATTATTGATAAGACTTGAACCAAGCAAGGAATAAGAAGCAAGGAAAAAAATATCACGATCTATGCAAGTACTCAAGACCTAAACAATCAAGAATAGGCTAATTTCACTTATAGAGAATCAAACTCTTATTGAAGTAAATCGGGATCCTAGCACCTCTTAATGTGCCTGAGTATTGGCCTAAGGCCCGCCTCTACCACAGCGACGACCAAACTGAGCTCAACTCTGATGAGGTGATGGCGACAAGCTGCCAACAACAATTTCAGCACAGCAGCATAGGGACAGGAACAAGGCCTCGAACAATAGCAGCAAAAAAGCAGCTTCCGACGAGAGGATGGGTTGGTCGCGATGGAAAGGGACGGAAGAGGATTTCGGTCCTCTCTGTTATGGACCAAAGGTGGCGAAGCCTTCAATATGCAAGCACAGTGACCATTTGGGGCCTAGGGTTTTGCGGTTGGTGCCCAAACAATTGAAGCATGAATTGTAGCAATTTACTTCAATTGTTTTAGGGTTTTTGGACAAAATTTGGTGGGTAACACAGTAATGAAATTAATTTGGGATGAATGTGAGGAATTAAACGTGAATTTGGAGTCTAGGGTTTTAGGTAGTTAGTGTTTTCACATATTAGGTTGACGGAATAGGGCTTTTTAGGTTTCGGCGAGAGGCCAATGGTGGAGAAGGTTTGGTGGTGGTCGAACGAAGGTGGCCACTGAGGGTAGATGGCGGGTGGTGGTGGGCGATGGGTCCTGGTGATGTGATCGAAGGGAAAGGGTTGAGCGGCCAGGGTTTCAACTTTGGGAATGAAGGTTCCACGGCGGCTAGGGCCGATGGGTGTGTGGTGGGGGTCCACTAGATGGGCTGGCCGACGGGTGATGATCGGAGCCGGTGGCCAGCCACTATTGGGTGGCGAAATTGAAGCTTGGCAGGTGTGGTAGGTTTTTTTGGGGTCTGGAGGGGTTTTCCTTTTTTTTGAATGTAAGTGGGGGAATGATGGGAAAACTGAAATCAAAGGGAAGCAGCCAAGATTGCGAGCACTGATACCAAAATGATATAGGAAACTCTAAGAGCAATTCCCACACTGAGAAAATTCAAATAAGAACTTTCAATATTCAATAATTCAATTCATTCAAGTGTCTGTTTCCTCAATGCACGAGGAGGTTTATATAGGAATCAATACAACTGAAAAATGAATAGAAAATATATCCGAAGATTACGATAAGATTATGATAACTAAAGATAATCTAAGAGAAAAGACAGATAAGATTTTATCCTAAAAGAGAATCCCTGGATTATGAAATCTCCTATTCTTCCTAGAATACACATTGCCATAGAACTATTAAGGAGACACGACATCACTTATATACCTTCTAAAACAGAAATATTTGCATTACTTTTATATTCTGGAATTAATTTTACGAAACAGATCTATCTAGTAATTAGATTCCTGGCCATTTAACTCCATTTCAATAAGTGCAGGCTTGGACTTGTCGAAACCCTAAATTTTTGAATAGATTTGTTCTTAAAGTAGTCCAGCAAAAGAAATGAATTTTAAAAAATAATAAATAATACATTTCTTGATTAGAATATGTGAATAAATTGGTCATTTTGGTCCATCACTACCAAATGCACTATGAAAATACACAACAGAAGCCCTGTTGCTCCGTCAAGGGCCTGTCACATATCCAGATTCCAGATGTAAACAATGTCAAGGATTAAGATCAGACAATTTTGCCCAAATTATCTAGTAGATCCATTTGCCACAAAGAAATACATGCAAATACAAATATTTTAAAAAGAAAATGTACCCGATAAGCTTTTTTTTTTTTCCTTGGAGAGATGACCCAACGTGTCTGGGCCAGCTTGCGTGCACTTCGACTAAATCCTTGAGGCCCTAAAGTTAAGGACTGGAAAACCTCTAGTACCCACTAAGCTATTGATTTAAAAAGACAGAATAAAAATCCACAGTAAACATCCTCAGAATTATGAAAAAACAAGATGCCAACTCAATCGTGTCATTTTCTACCAATATAATGCACAAATATCTACAATTCGTCTTCATTGGGTGAATACCCTCACCTGTACTCTATCTAATAAATAACCAACAAGAAGAAAAGAAAAAACCACATACAGAATCTCACTGGATAAGGTGTTCAGTGGAAATCCAAATGTACACAAGCTAGGTTAGAAAATTTTCAGAATTTTTTTTGGCCAGGGGGGGGGGGGGAGGATGGGAACAGAAGATAAAGGGAACACTTGCCTCCTGAAGCTTTTCCAAATTTGTAAAATGCCGCCCATAGGATGAGTAGCGCATGCCATGTAAGAACGGTCCAAGATAAATTCCGAGCTTCCTCTGCAGTAAGAAATGCATTTTAAAATCTTCCTAAAATGTACACTGATTTTCATTCACAAACCAAAAAAAGGGCAGACAATACAGAGCTACCTGTTTACTTACCATCTCTATCAACCATAACACTGCATGCAAGTATATGGGCATAGTCTAGTTGAGTAAGATGAACACCAACTTAAGCAACTAGTCTGCTCTGATCTAACAAAAGATTGAAATGCTAGAGTTGCAACCATAAGGAAATCTAGGGGTGGGAATGAACGAAGTGAACAGCCAAGCCCGACATTGTTGTGCACGAGGATCAGCTTGCCAATGTGGCTGAAGACATGGCTCATCTGAACTCGCAAACCCACTCTACCCAAATCCCTCTACTCCCTACCGTTTCTGTGGAAGTATCTCCACCAAATTCAAAACACAAAAGCACCAATAACAACCTCCACTATGGCACTTGCCCAAGAAGGATTTGGGTGTGGGCGACATAACCCCTGCAGGTTGTAGGCACCTACCAAAAAAAGAATTTTTCTAGAAAGCATTTTGTGTGGGCAACTTTTCCAAATCTTTTGGCAAACACAAGTCTGGGTTTCCATAGAAGTTTATTTGGAAATGTAATTGGTTCCATAAAATTTTATTTGGAGATCCCCAACTCCAGTGAACATACGCTTGTTGACAAATTTGTTCAGTGACCACCCCCAGAAGAGGGGCAAATCTGGGTCATCGATGTTTAATGTGAAAACAGATTGGAATCTATTAAAATTGGGCCGTATAACTGTCTTCATCGCATGGTGCCTCACCCTAATGAGACAGTTAAAATTTATTCGCCGATGGATGCCTTTAAGAAAGCAAAGGGTCTTTTTGGCATGCCAATAGCAATAGCAACAATTTGTAAGAAAAGTATAGGCAATTGAATTATATTTATTAGTTTTGAGACCTAAAGTTTAAGGTTGATAGCTATTCTAATTTGTGATATCCATTATGATTTATAATTGATTGGCGGGATTCATATGGAGATGAACATCTTGAGTTGAAAAGTTTGCCATAAGAAGTCGAAGCCTAACTTGTCGCTCATCTGAATGTGAACGTAATTGGATTATTTTTGAAATGGTAAAAAAATTATTTTCCTCCTCTTTATTAATTCCATAAATATCCTTGTTAGATGTAATGTAGTCTTACAATTTCCCCCCCTAATAGGTGGACTCAAAGCGTAGAAATAAACTTCATCAACAGAAGATGAATCTTGTTTTTGTCATGTACAATTTAAAACTGAGCCAAAGAAATGCAAAGAGATCAAGTTCCATTCAATATCCTATTTGCTTAGATGATTTACCATCTAATGACGAGTGAACCACCAAGGAAGAACCACCGATTCTTCCAACAACTTCAAATTGGTTGGTTGTACTTGATAGGGCAGCTCAAAAAGATGCAAGAGAAGCATGAAGCATCAAACGATGAAGATTGCGGTAGAGACTGTGACTGAATGTGGGTATAGTAAGAAATGCATGTGAGTGATTCATTACTTTAATTTGCTTACTTTGAATTATATTCTTAGATTTGATGTCTTAAGACACTAACTAGACACTACCTATTTTAATGGAAAATAATTTTTGTTTAAGGTGTGCAAGATGCATATGACGTAAGTAGTGATGATGATGATAATGATGATGATGATGATGTTCAAGAGGTCAATGGTGCAAATCCAAGCTCAACATTTGAGGACATCAAACGATGTGGATGTTACGATGTTGCAGGATGATGCCATTGTGTCTGTAAGTGGTGTTGATGATGAAGAAGATGATGATGACGTGGATGATGATACAACGAAAAATAACACCACAATCGGGACCAATGACTTTAGTGATGGCAATTATGGCTACAACCTGATGCCTTGGAGTTCCTATGGCACAGAAATTTAGATTTTAAAATCATGGTTTTCTTTACGTTATGCTATGATTAAATAAGGTGTAAAACGTATTTCTGACTAGGTTTGAGACATTGAGTTGAAAGTGAGACTTTTTTATGTAATTTGGTAGATTTAGAAGGATGTACCAAATAAATACATGAATTCAAAGGATTAGTCGTTCTGACGCTTTGATCAGTGGCCTTTTATTGACCATTCTCCTAGATTCGTGTTGATTTGCACTTGTTAAGGTAACGATGAAGTCACAGGTGATTATTTAGCTTTGTACTTTAGACTCCTCCGATCCTCGATCCGATCCTAAGACCCCTCTCCCCCAATCGATCCTAACTAGACTTCCGATTCTAACAACCTTGGACAAGAGGATTAAAATTTCAATCACAGCACTTGAATAAATTATGAGGCTTGCGAATAAAAGGCAAATATTCCATAAACCAGAAATCCATCTTCCCCGTCAACCCACAGCCCACAACGAGACTGTCACAAAAGTGACTGCATCCCGGAAGAAAGGATGCCGACTCACCACTAGACATGGAAACCGTCAATGCCCACAAAGGCTTTGATTACTGTCAAAACTTCAACAGGTCCAATTGACTCAAAAACAAGCATTTGCTTTGGAAACCCCCTCCCCAGGTTCAATAATCACTTGCAATTACCATTGCACTAAACATCACATCAGCCAATGACCAACACATTTGTCCCTGTGAAAAGGACCATTGAATAGAATGGTGGCAGACCTACGAAAGAGAAGACCTAATTATGAGTACCACAGAGAAATGTGGACGAAAGAGCAAGAAAGCTCTGGCTAGGGCTGACATGTATTATATATACATATAATGATGTATAAATTAAGTAATGACCAACGGAAGGACTTTGAGTAATGGGCAACAAATGTAGCATGAAATTTGTTTCAACCCTCTCATCCAAAAGATGCATAAACAATAAAGCAAAAGCAAGGAATGTAACGATTTGCAAAATTGAGCCACACAACACGCAAGGAGTGTATCTTATGTAAACCACCCTTCGGCCCAAAGAAAATCATCATCAATTGCCATGAACAAATGCCATGGAGATAAAAGAAACTCATAAGCACAGTCCAAACCTTCCATAATGGGATCTGGCAAAGCATTTCTGGACTACACACAGCTTTTGCACCATCCACAGTGCCACCATTCTTGAGCTTCTGCAAGGCTGTTTGAACAGCCTTCAGCATTTACAGGACAATTATGAAGTCAAAAAAGATTTGCAGATATACTTTCTGACACTGTTCAAATTTTTGGAGTGATGATAAGGCATATGCAACAAGTTCAGCAAACGTACCTTAACAGCAACCTCCACCTTTCCCATCGTTACAGTTTTGTCTAACATGTCCTGTGAGTTCTTATACATCGAGGGTACTTTTTGCTTCTTTATGAATTCATCGACGTCAAAAGAAGAGTCCACATCTTTCATCAGAGCAATTATTCTGTAGGGAAAGAGCATCATTAATGGGAGTGCCCAAAACCATACAGAATAATAGTAACGTGAACCAAAAAAAAACAAAAATCCTTCACCTCTTCTCCATTTCTGGATCAGAAACAGGACTTGAGCAGTCCCTATTTACCAGGCCAGCAGTATTTAGTTTCTTGCAAGATATGCCAACATTTCCAGGTTTCTGTGAATATTGCTTCAGACTTCTCTCATGACTAAGCTTACTGTTATCATGCATTTTTTTACCCCCAGTCAGAGTGGAAGAAGCGTAAGCCTTTTGGGAAATCTTCTCATGAACCATTGAAACAGAGGCTGAATTACTAGAGCTTCTCTTCCTGTGAGAATCTAATCCAGGCCTGCAAGGACTTTTTCCAACTAGCCCAGCACTAAAGTCAAACTTCTCATCCTGCTTTGGGGTGTACTGTACAACATCTTCAGCAGAAGATTGAGAAGCCATCAGTTTTCTTTTCCTCTGAGCAACATTGGTAGTAGTTGCCAAAGCAGCCTTTTTCTCTTTATCAGAACCAGGAAAGCAAAGATGGTTCCTCTCCGGTGTGCCAAGGTCTGGCCTGATTTCATGATCACTGCTCAACATGGCATATCAGAAGACATAAGTAGCACCAGAACCAAAAAGTTCAGCAAGCAATTCAAGATTTCATAATAATATAAAAATTAATAGATACTTACAGACAATATATTAAGATACGTTTTGGCAGAAGGTTATCCCAAGCTCTCTGCAAGATATTCTTCTCGTAATCAGCTTCAAAAGCAATTTCTCTGCAAAATTAGTGACGCAAGGTCCAAAAATCAGCAGTTGAAGAACTGGTACAACATGTAGAAACAACTAGACACAGATCACCTCGGCAAGCACTTCCTGTGATATGACTTAGGACAACGTCTACAGGCTGCAAACTGCATGTCTTTGACTTTCCTATTCTCTACTTGCTTACAAACAAAACACCTATGAGCAGGACAAGCAAAAGACTCTCCTCCAGCTATTTTCTGCTCAAGAGCCTCCACCAGCCCACCATTCCGCTTCTGCAGCTCTTCAGCAACACATTTTGGATGATAAAAGCGCCCACAATTAGCAGCAACACAAGGGAAGACCTGAGAGAGAGGTAGATGAATTATACTGAACACTGAACAATGAACAGACAAATGCTGCACCACAGATGTGAAGATATGTGTCCATTAGCACAGTAAGAATGGAAAACAAAAAATCTTAGAAACATATCATTTTACACAATCCTTCCGAGGCTGTTGAGATTACATAATAAGCAGAAGAATTGATAAGAACATCAATGCCCATTGACTCATGCCGTCTGAAGCCTATGATAGAAAATCAAGTGCAAGAAAAGCATGAAACAGTAATGCTTCGGCCTCACTATGTTTCATGTTTACCATTAAAGAAAGTTTCCTCTTCACATTCTTGCTAATTACCTATATGGCTCATTAGTTGTTACCTGTTACCAAGAAATTTTGGTACAATAAAATAGACTTCAAATCTCTCAATTAAATTCCTATTTGTTTTAAAATCTCAATCCAAAATCAAAAGGAAAGGGAACAAACATATCTATCCATAGAATACTGTGATTATCCTCTCATGACATCTAATTGCACAACAACCTAAGGATAAGGGAGTATGCAAATAGACTCAGACGGTAGATCTCCTAATTTCACAAATCACAGGTAGGCAATAATTACTTTTTTTTCATTTTGATGATACCATGGATTCAAAATGTGGACGAACCGCGACGAAACGGCTGCATTGGAAAGGTTTTGGAGTTGGGCGAACCGCGTTTTCATGCCACGATAGCCGCGATATGGAATGCGATTGCGGTATTAGAGCGATTTTGCCATACCGAACCGAAACCGAAACCGCGACCCCAACCGAAACCGCATTTTGAATCCTTGGATGATACCAGACTAATTTGAAGGGTTCTTAAACTGTCACTCATGGATTATTTGTTGTTAAGTAGAGCCACTGAACCCTTTGCTAAACCAGGTTCTAATGAAAATATATGGGCTTTAGAATTCGAGGTGTTACGCTACAATGTATTGAGTTAGTAGACCTTGTCGCAGCACTGGCAGCAGCAGTAATCGCCTTGTGCCCTCAGTTGTGATTTCAAATTCATTCACCACATTAATGTAGAAATCAATAGAAATGCACCCAGTTGTCAGTTCAAATGCATTCACCAGACTAATGTGGAAACCAATAGACATGAACAGCACTAAACGGACACTTTGCTTTCCCCTGAATAAACAATTTTTGTAACTTGTTTGATTATTCTACCACACAACCAGAGGAAATACCCAACAAATACATACATCTCCCTCTCTCTCTCTCTCTCTCTCTCTCACACACACACACACACACAGATAGAGACAGAGAGACAGGAGAGAGCAATAGTGACATGATGTCATCCATAAGGTATTATTTTTAAACCCCAATTTCGTAGATGGTATCATTCTTTCTTCAGCCAAAATATAGTACACTGAAACAAAAATGCCTGGAAAAGTAACAAACATCAATTCAACATCTTACGATGAAGCCAATCATTCACTATTTGGCAAAGGGAGCAAAAACCATAATATATGACTATTCCAGCCTGAATTTTCTATCTTTACAGTCATTTTGATCAGTTCTTTCCATAGCATTTTTCACTACATTGCTACTACTTCCATGGCCATCACCCCTGTTTCTCATAACTTCTTTTTTATTTTTGAATGCTATTTGGCATTTGCATCTACTCTTGCTATTTCCAGCTCTCCTACAACCAGTAGTAGTGTTTCTTGAGCTTCATTATCTCTCTTTCAGAAACAGAGAACCAACCGTTTTCCCAACAGGTTCCCAGTAGGCAAGGGCGAGGGTTTGTTGTAATCTTAATCTCCCCCAAGCCCATATATATGATTCAGCAAGGCATACCTCTGGATTAGAAGAAATATCAGATGAACCCAAAACTCCGCAAATAAAACACTGATGTTGCTGGTATTGACAATTCTCGCAGAAAAAGTTGGGAAGAGCCTGCACAAAGACCAATCCACATTAAACCAACATATGTTGCATATGCAAAAGCTACAGACATGGAGAATCAAATCGCCTACATTAATTTGGGCTTCAGAAAGGCAAAGACTTTCGCACAATCCCTCTCCAGAAGTTTCAGTTGCATGGAAAGACCTCATACACCTCCCTTCACAACTGCCAAGAAATTCGAAGAGAATTGCATAGTGTCATGAAATAAGAGAGCCAAAAAATAATGATAAAAAAAAATTCAAGAATCAAATGCCAATAACTGATATGAACAAGATGCACTAGAATGGATGGAAAAGTTCAAGGATATAAAGAGCAAAGGAAGTCATCACACCTAGTCACTAACTGGCTAGGAATCAACTTGGCATCCAAGTTCCAGTTAGATGCAAAGGAAGTCATCCAACCTAGTCACTAGCTGGCTACAAATCAACCTCGCATCCAAGTTTCCAGTTAGATTAGAGCATCACAAGAACTCTAACCACGTTTTACTTCGACTTCAACAGAAACCCGCTAGAAAATTTTGGGGTCTGAAGATGATTTTCTTGATTCAAAACCAAAAATAAACAGAACTCAAAATCTGCAAATTAGCAGGTCAAACATGACCCAAATCCATTCAATCCATTGGTCCAAGACAATAAAAACAGTGGTTTTGCGTTTGTGACATGATGAGTGAATGATATGCCTCTATTATTCGAGTTTCCTTTTACTTGATTATCCCTATGTTGTACCCCTATTATTTGATTTCCCCTTTACTCAATCCCTCTAAATGATATGGTATTCATTAGCATCATTTGGAGAGATGTTACATAGCTTTCAATTGCCTTTATAAACAAACACTAACACCCTTTTTTCCTTTCTCAGCTCTGCTGTGATAAAACAATATCATATGGAATTATAAATTGAATAAATTTCAGCAAAATGGGCTAAGCAAATGGCATTAAATAAAAATTTGTAGTCTTAATAAAATCAATAAGAACAATACAAATATTGAAATTGAGCTAATCAAACCATTATATTTATGGTTAAATGAATATGCTAAATCCTAATCATAGTTTACTAATGTCACTCTACAATGACTATGAGGAGGAAAAAAACACTATTTTAATTTCTTATGCTTCTCCGATTCCCTTTTCTTTGGTTCTAATTCCACCTAATCTTTAACTATTATGCTAATCTCAAAATGAAAAATCATAATAATTTTAATTAATTCTTTAAGCAATTAAAACACTATACCATTTAATAAAAAATTGCAGACTTTAAATAATCAATTTACTGCAATTTGGAATTTGTCAAAGAAAAATAACTCACTAAAAGGGACTCTAAACCTATTGGGTTGACTCGAAATCCACACAACCAAAATACACCCACCCGTTTTTTATCCGAACTCAAAATACACTATTCTACCCGAACCTGAATACACCCAACCTATATTTTACTTTGCCCACCAGAATTGACAGGTCCAGCCTAGAGAGTGATCTACCAGTCTAATACCAACAAATACGAACCCAATTTAATACCAAGAGATACCATTCCAATTTCAACTCCATAGAGTAGACGCGAATATAAAACGCATAGATCTCATATTTATTTTCTCATAAAATCAGCACAGTAAATAATATAAACTACAGAATACAAAGCATTGCATCTTAACAAGCAAGCAAAAGCAGTAACATGTTCATAAAAATTAAAATTTGTAAATCAAATAATTGACGATGAGCAGAAGGCATCTCCAATTTAGTCATTAAAACTAAAATACCACTTGTTTTAATGCAAACATCCTTGCTCATCTCAAGCAAATAAAAATATTTTGAGTCTCAGACAACAAATTGTCAGCTCATTACAATTCAAAATACATAATGCCAGACTAGATGGACACAATAACTGAATTTTAAGAGGGTGATAGTGAGCAGAATTGAAGTATATACCAAAGAATGTCACCCCCATTGTCACAAATAGAGCAACATGTATCAAAAAGCTCATCGTCTTCATTACACAATTCCTCAAGATCAGAAGAATCATCAACAACATCATCTACAATAAACTCGGCCCTTTTCAACGGCAAACCCACCTATGATACAAAGGTAAATGTTATTGTCAGTCCATCAAACATTTGAGGGGAGAAAGGAACACGACATCTACAGCTCTTGCACTCACCATGTTAAGTGTTTTCCCTTCTGGATGTTCCAACAATATCCAAAGAATATACTGTCCATGGAATTGGTGGTGAAAACAAATAAGAACAGACACAATATGCTTAAGTTCATTATAACGTGGGAACCAACATAGCCAAATGAAGCATCTCTTAATAACAATCCACAAAGACTGAATTAGATCAATTGGTTGCACAATGTTCTGCGGTTGAAAAAGCATAACTGGTTATTCTTGCATTTCCGCAAGCATGCTTATTCAAGATCATTATGGCCCTAAAAAAGTCAATGACTATCTAAATGTAAACACAACCTCCTCTGTTCCATCTCATGTTTTTCGATTGACACAGACTAAAAAATAATATATAGATACAAGACAGAGAGTCATTGGAGAAGCCCATGGTGCACTCACCCGCGGACCTGCCACATGTAAAGAGTGACCGTTATCTTTCATGGACCCGATCATCACCAAAGATCCCCCACACCTCACTCATTAAAACCTATTGGGCCGGCCCATGATACCGATAGGGAGCCCAGTGGGCAGCGGGTAGCCTCCTTTTTTTCAGAAGAAAAAAGGGGAGTCCTTGGAGCAGTGGAGGGTGTGCATGCACATTAGACAGACACAAAAAAAGACAGACACAAACTGAGAAGGGAGTAAACGCAACAAATCTGTACAAACCCCTTCACAACTATAATATGATCTACTAATAACATGTATCCTACAATCATTAACACCCTCCCTAACTTCCTGGTAGTTCTTAGGCGTCATTCCCTGTTTGACTCTTATTTCTATTGAAGCTGCCAGCAAGGCACAGAGTGCATGCACGCAAGGATTATGTCTATTTAAGCTGCCTGCAAGGGAAGAAAAAGCAGAGTGCAAGCACACACATATGAGAGAGTGTATGTGTGTGTGTGTGTGTGTGTGTGTGTGTGTGTGTGTGTGAGAGAGAGAGAGAGAGAGAGAGAGAGAGAGAGTATATTTGTTATCCTCTATCCTAGAGCTCCCTTCTTCAGTATGAGCTAAACCCACTCACAGATATCCTACCTTGTTTGCCACATTGACTCTTCATTTTACCCCAACGAATGCATGTCATACGACATGGGCATGAGACTTGGACACTTCATATTAAAATCTGCAATGTGAAAGTGTCCAATCCATCATTTCGCATATTCATGTTGCCAATCTGTAGCCAAGCGTAAGAAAAATAGCCTACAGACATACGATGATTCCCACACGGCCACATCAATTGTCATTTGGGCGCAGTTCTTTAGTTTTACCTTTTGTTTAAGTCTTAAATTCATCCAGCCAAAAAAGTCAATCTAAAAACTCTATGCCTGGCTTCTGCCCAAGAGATCTCAACCTGGATATCTTACATCTTGTGCCTCAAGTAAATATAATGTACAAATATGAGATGCAAAAAATTTGAATTCAAGCCATTGGCTATACTATATAATCGATGTTGGTAATGTGTAGACCCTACATAGGTGTCAGCCTAGATCATTCACTTTTACTCATTCAACTTCATTCCAATTTGCTTTGCCCACCATCAAGCTGCCAGATGTAGAAAAACACATAGCATATGATTGACAGCAGGATGACGGCCGAAGCTAGGTCACACGAACTCAAAATTAACATAGTCATTGGCTAATTATCTCTGCCTTTTCACTAAAAGGGACCAGGACCATATTCTTCTTTGAAGATAATGTATCAGATGAGGTATTCATTCAGTAGATCACAAAGTCAAAAAACCAATATGCATCACTCTATGGCAAGAGGGCCAGTAACGTTTTGGACAAACAGATGAAATCCTACAAAATTAAACCATCGTTGGGAGCAGTGCCTCAGTGGAAATACATAGCACCAGTGACAATGGCAGATAATCTAATTACCTAAAACCACTTCATCATAAGATTAAAGCCCGGAACTGCAGTCTTTGGAAAGATGAAGAGGCAGGGATGAAAATAACTCCAGTGAGAAGAAGCTGTTGTTCTGACTACAGAAGAGTGAAGCCCAAAGGACTTTTGAATCATGGAGAAATTTTACACAGTGAGGCCCAAAGGACTTTGCAATAACGAAGAACTCTTGTTAAGTCAAAGTCCCTTATGTGTAGCCACAAAATACCAATTTCCATAACTAAATCAATTATAGAACCCAGAAAGAAAATTTCAAGTTGTCAGGCAGCCCATGACTTAGTTTCTACGATAACTCCATATGCTGCTAAGAATTCAATACACGGCATCAGTCATACAGCATAATCAAGTCTAGGTAGGATAATAAAAAAATGCTCATGCAACACCGGTCACATTGAGAGAGACAGAAGTCACAAAAGAAGACAACTACCTTGGAACATGCTATGTCATTATCATGTTCAGCAGCATCTCTAATCAGAGGAATATGACTCATAAAGTCAGCTTCAGAAGGAGCAACCTCAAATGTGCTGCAACATGTACAGAGAGATATGACTTTTCCAAGTATATGAAGCTCTATACTCGAGTTACAATGTAATTCTCCAAAGGTATATGATACTTGACAAGAAATACACCTGAAAGCTCTTGCCAAGTGGCGCTGTAGAGACTCATCTGATGCTTCAGGGTTACGTTTTACAAAGTGAAGGCTTTGGATGGTTATCAGTATTGATCCAACTACAGCCTTAAATTGCTTTTTTGGGTTGAGAATCTTGATCCAATGGTTACCCTTGCACAGCACTGAAATTTCAGGTTGTCTGTAGGAAAGGTCATACCTCCATGCAACGACTTGTTTGTAAAACCTCTCAAGGCCATCATTGCAAGAAGCAGATAGAAATATCCGCAGATTGGTATTATCAACAACCTCATTCTTGCCATGTACAACAGGCAGACACGCAAATGAAACATGTTGATTCTGCTGATTAACAAATTCATAATCAGTCACCCAATCTGGCAAAATCTCGCCCTCTTCCTCTGAGGATGTCATTGTCCACTAAGTGACTGCACGTGCAGCAGTAGATGAAATAAGCAAGCCAAATCGTACGGCGGCCAAATATCGAGCTCAGAAACACAACCATGGCGGAAAAGGGAGTGCAAATAAAGCGAAAATCGACCAACAGAAGAAAATGCAGCAGAGCAGTGAGCATCAATAAGTTTAACAAAGAAGAGAGGGTTGAAAATGAGAAAAGATACTCACCTGGTCGTGCAGCGGTGAGGGAGAGTGAAAGCGAATTGTCAGAGTAAATTGGAAGCCCTAGAATTTTTAAGGAAGGGGGAGGGGGGTGAGGGAGACTGGGAGTGGGAACTGGGAAGTGTAATGGTTTGCGGAAATGGAAAGGTGGAGGGAAGCAAGGGATGTTCAGGTTTTTATGAACATGACCGTTTCGACCGTGCCACATTTGTTTGTTTTGGCTCAGCAGGACGGTGTCATATTTGTCCATTAATTAATTAATTATTAGAGCAAAATAATAAATATCTTATTATAAGATACTTCCTGAATATCTTATTTTGACTTAAAAATAATATTGCTATACATTAATTTTTTAAAAATATTATATAATTAAATAGTAAAAGGGTATGAAAACTTATAAATTGAAAAAAATCATCTTTTTATCCATATTTTATCACAATTAAAAAATCCTACGTATAACGTGCCTCTACCAATGGGTTTGATCTTATTAGAGTGTTATTTTGTATTCACGACATAGTCGACAAATAGTATAGCGTTATCATTCATAATTGATTATAATAGTTGTAAGTCTAGTAATTTTAAATCATTTAACGTATTACTTTTTATCAAGGTAAGAAACTTAAGAGATGTCTTGCTACAAGCATGTATCATCTCCCTTATTTATATTTGGGATTAGTTATTATATTGGAGAAATTTAGATAAAAGTGTTGTTTTAAAAGTTACCCAATCTGTTGATGTTGCTTTGTCACTTAAGGGATTTTATCAAGGGAATAGGTTGACAAGTGTATTGACATGGGGCTAAATTGTCTAATGCTAATTAATACTTTCATTACATATCATTGTGAGAGGGACATGTTTTAAAGTGCAATTTGGGAGGGTTTGGACTCCACAGTTAATTGTGAACAAGAAGCCTAGTTTTTCTCTCCCAACTACGTGATCTCGCCGTGGTGGAAGCAACGAGGAGGAGGATACGAAGTCATGTGGCTCAACTGAAGAGGTCAACGATTTAGTAGCTGAAGTTGTGTTGGAAGTGCGAACAACACGAACCTGAACTATAATTCTGAAGTGAATTGAATGATATGGTTATAGTGGAAAGTAAGAGATGATGGGCTGTGGAGAATCAAGTGGCTCAGAAGAACAAACCGGCCATCTTGCATGTGGTGAGTCATCTTTAAAGTGAGCAAAATTTAAGTTTTGTTTGTGATTATATGGAAATTTTGCAGTGGTTTGTACAAGATGCGATTGTTTTCATGCTTGCCTTATACATGAAATTGTCGAGTCAAGGTTAGTCTAATGTTGTTGTTGTGGTAATGAATCTTATATCTAGGAATCTTGTTTGCAGTTTTGAATTTGGTGTGGAGGGAATTAAGGGTTTCTTAAATAGTTATAGTTATATTAATTTGTTAATGTGTTAATGTGCTTAGAGTTCCAAATTTCTTCGGGCAATTGATTTAAGTATTTAATGTATAAGTGACTTTTTTGGTGGGCATTATATTATATTGATTGTTGAAGAGGAAGTGGCTTTGTTGATGGGGGTAGTAGTTGAGTAAGAGAGGTGTACACCTATCCATAGATCATAACAACATCAAGGGGGTTCACTATTAGATAATAACTAGCAATTGCAATTTACATTCTTCTCATTCACTGTTTCAGCTTAAAATGAATTGCAAAGCGGACGCCCAACCAATTTATGTAATGATCATTTCAGCGTACAGAAATGCATGTACTGAGCTTCGACTCACAGTTCAAAATGTTTTTCATGTTTTGTTTTAGGCAAATGACTAGTGAAACGCCTTCATGATAGCAAACCAGCTAGAAAAATAAGTTGAGCAAGGGATCTAGATGGATCAACAGTAATGTCATACATGTATAGTTTGGAGCTTGAGATCTTCAATTGATGGAGATATAAACTTTATGCTAATTGCTTAGTTATGATGCATAAACCTCATGTTAGTTATGATGTTAAATGTATATGAATTTGATTTATGCTCGACTATATCATCTCTAGGGTATTTGCTTTAAGCCTTATCCTTTTGGGGATGGCA
Source organism: Selenicereus undatus (assembly GCA_017589665.1). Lineage (NCBI taxonomy): Eukaryota > Viridiplantae > Streptophyta > Magnoliopsida > Caryophyllales > Cactaceae > Selenicereus > Selenicereus undatus. The sequence goes on from JACYFF010003369.1 coordinate 53,996,398, forward strand.
GTAACGCCCCGATAATTGGGTTTATCACCTTTACCACCGAAATTATTAGTCCTAATTCACGGATTTATTAAGGAGAATGCAAACAGTGAAACATGTTTAATTTGGGGGTATTACAGTTTTGGTATCAGAGCCAGATTTATTTTCTTTAACGGGATATGGAGTATGGAGAGTAGAGATGGGACAGTGAGAAGGTTGGTTTGTGGAGGTTATGAACATATCATTAGAAATTTATGACATTAGAGATTTATGATAGTAGAAATGGTTGTTTATCTCTCCCATTTTCTTCACTTATGTTTCTCCTTGTTAGATGGATACATATGCATTGAATATGATGTCAAGTACTTCTATGGCCATTCACATCTCTTTACTATATGCTAGTATGGTAACCCACCTACAGACCCCATTTCTAAGTTCCATAGTATTATGGTCCATACATGTAGATTGTTGCGGACCTTATCTATAGTTGGCCCTTGGGTTGAGTTTAAGACCCGATATCATGACTTTGTGATGACTCGAGCCTTGGGATGGGATGAACTTAGATTTCAGTTTCGCGAGGCTTGAACTAACATTATCACCAAGCTGTTATTAAGGGAACTGAGAGGGAACAATATAGACATTCTGCAGTATATATTTTCATTACACTTTGTATCTCCCCAACCATCACCACCTGCACCGAGCACTCCTCAACCGCCTAACAAAGCGATTGGGACCTAGAGCGGGGATCCCTGTATCTGATGGATCGGATGAGGTCTACATTGTTATGGATCTCCCTGATACACTATATTTTAGCTCTAATAGTGACCTCATGGAAGACCCGGGAGGGACCCCGAATTGGAGGAGCACCAGCTTTATCATAATGATGAGAAATGAGAATGTAGAGATTGGTGTTTCAGACAATAGTTTTGACTCCGGCGGGGAGCCTGCGGATGAGTCTGACCTAGACTATGGTCCATCTGAGGATCATTAGATTGATTTATATTTTATGTTGACATCCCAGATAGATTACTTTTTGAGCCCACATATATATAGTATACTCAGTTGGATAGATGAATTTTCTATAGGTTATGACATTGCATATAGTTAGACAAGTCTTTCCGATTGTGTTGACTAGTCCACCTACTTTTGGGCATGTGGAAGACTTAGTCTATTGGGGCTAAGTAGTGTTATAATTACGAGGTAGGTGTAACGGTTGATCTTAGGTGGTCAGTTGGATGTGATATTCTTTGTGGAACCATGTACATGTATGTATGAGAGCAATTATGGTAATGATATAATAAAGCTTTGTGTTATATTTTAATAATACGTGGGCCATGCTAGTTGTATATGTTGTGTTTGTGTATCTTATATGTTGGTTGTAGTCAGTTGACTGAATTGCTCAGCTGAATGGATCGTTAGAATATTAGAATATGTGTAAAACAATGCAGAAACCCACAGAAGAAAATTCAGATCATTGTCAGGGGTCAAGTGCTCAAGTTTTGTGTAATGTGCCAATAACTCTTAGTGGAATGCCGTCAATTCCCCCTGAGTTGGTTAGCAATATGGGAACAATAACTGTTAACAGACCTTAGTGTCTGAGCTTATGCAACGGATAGCCCCAGCCCCTTTCGAAATCCCTCATGAAGTCAATAAATTAGTTGATAGGGTGGGCGATACAACCCTAAAGTATATGATGGAAAGTATGAAACAGGGAGCTAAAAGCATGGATTAGAGGGATAGAAAAGATTTTCACAATAGTGGAAGCTCCAAAGGATTAAAAAAAAAAACTTTGGGATGTTTTATCCAACTGCCGAAGCCGATATTTGGTAGAACACTATTAAGGATAGGCTCTTAGGGCATGACCTCACTTGGAATAGATTTCTAGAAGAACTGAGAGCCAAATTCTACCCAATTGTGGTTCAACGATAGAAGGAAAAAGAATTTATGGAGCTAAAGATGAGTGGTAGTATGACTGTAATGCAGTATGCTAGCAAATTTATAGAACTATCCAGGTTTGTTCAGGAGTTTGTGTCATCTGAAAGACTGAAGATGAGGAGATTTGAAGAGGAATTAGCTTTCTATATTCGCAACCAACTAGCTAGTTAACCAATACTTACCTATCAAAAGTTATATGCGCGAGCGGCTGAAGTGAAATGAGTGAAGGCTGAATTGAGGGCCTTAAACCCGATTAATCAGAAGAGGAAGTGGCCCGAACAGGGAGCTCTGAGTGATAGTGTAAACTAGAAGAAATCTGCTCCCCCTCTTCCCAAGAGTCATCCTGCAGGCTTAATAAAGCCCTATAGGAAATGTGGAGGAACTAACCACACCACTTATGAATGTCGAATGGGAATTAATAAATACATGTGGTGTGGTAGCCTGGAACACCTCATTGTTACCTGTCCTAGAAGACTGAAGGCTAGACAAGGGCTCCCATCTCCAAGACCCCCAACTGTACGACATATATGTTGACTAAGAAGGAAGCTTCCACCTCTGGTACAGTAGTTACTAGAACTCTCTTATTAATTTCAAAGCCATTTTGTGTATCGATTGATTTAGTTGCCACTCATTCATTTACATCCACTTGATATGCCATGCAACTAAACCTTGAAAATAAGGAGACAGAAACCAATTATAAAAAATCAAGTTACCTAATGACTTTAGAGTTTAGTGTCCTATCTTTCATAAACTTGTTCCAATTACTATTGATGTGATAGTATTCCCTGGAGTTTTAATTCAATTTGACTTGTCAGACCTTTATTTCATTCTGGAAATAAGCCAGTTGTCTACTTATGGGGTTAAGATAGATTGTGAGGATCTTAAGGCTATTTCAATGGATGAACAAGGGAAAAAAATATGTTTATGGGCAAAGAGAGGAAATACCTTGTCCTTTAAATACTGTTGTGAAAGCAAATGAGATCTTAAGTTAAGGATTTATTGGGTATTGGTGTTATGCTATTGATACTCAACAACAGGAAGAAGAAGCAGAGGATATCCCAGTAGTTTGTGAATTTTGAGTTGTTTTCCTAAGGAGTTACTGGGACTGCCCCGCAAAGAGAAATTGATTTTGAGATTGAATTAATCCCTGATGCCCAATGTATCTCTAAAGCCCCATATCATATATCTCCAACAGAGCTTAGAAAACTGAAGATTCAGTTAGATGAACTATTACAGAAGGGATTTACTAGACCAGGTGTGTCACCAAGGGGTGCCCCAGTTCTATTTGTAAAGAAGAATGATGGAACCTCGAGGTTATGTGTCGATTACAAAGAGCTGAACACGGCTACCATCAAGAACAAATATCCATTGCTCTGGATAGATGGTTCATTTAACTGATTGTAAAGAGCAGGAGTATTTTCCAAGATTTACTTGAGATCAAGATACCATCAACTTAGGATTACACTTGAAGACATTCTCAAAATTGCACTCGGGACCAGATTTGGCCACTATGAATTAACTGTGATGTCTTTTTGCTTGACCAATGCCACCGTGGCCTTTATGGATCTTATGACTAGAGTTTTCATACCCTACTTGGGCAAGTTTGAGGTAGTACTCATAAAAAATATCTTGATTCACTCCAAAGACAGAAACAAGCACATTACCCATTTGATAATGGTGTTGCAGACCTTGAGGGAACATCAATGACATAGCAAATACAAGAAGCGTGAATTCTGGTTAGAAGAAGTGGTATTTTTGGGACATGTGGTTTCAAAGAAGGGATTAAGGTCGATTTGCAGAAGATGAAAGCAGTTACAAAGTGCCCAAGGCTTACCAATGTTATCGAGATCAAAAACTTCTCTGATTTCGCAAGGTATTATCGAGTTTGGGAAGGATTTGTCAAAAGATCGTCTTCCCCGACCGATTTGTTGAAGAAAGCTACAAGTGAGCAAGAAGATAAAGTTATAGTTTATACCTTCCAAAAGTTCAAGCCTTATGAGAGAAATGACCACACACATGTGGTGGTCATTGCACTAAAAGTTTGGAGACGTTACTTATATGGTATACCCTATAAGATCTATATTGATCATCAAAGTTTGAAGTACATTTTCACTCAAAAAAGGCTTAGTATGAGACAAAGGCATTAAGTAAAATTGCTTAAACATTATGACTTGCAGATCTAATATCGCCCAAGAAAGGCAAATGTTATGGCAGATGCACTGACAAGGAAGGCACGACATACCCTTAACACTCTAGTCATTACTCAGTTGAACCTCTCGAGAGGGCTTGAGAACTTGAACGTTTCATTGGTGTCATATGGGCAAGCATCTAAAAATATCAATAGATCTAACTCTTTTAAGCTGGAGCTCGCAGTACTTTACGACTTAGGACCAATATTTGTATTTAAAGAGAGCATGGAACTCCTAATGGCTGATGTTATGAAAGTAGTAGCAGAGATATTCATATGAAACATCAGGGTAAAATGATGCAGACATTGACGACAAAATTATCTTTTGGGTCATGGCGATTTTCTTTAACATTCAATGAGGTGACATACATAAAAAGACTCTTAAAAACAGACTATTGGAACTGACAGAAAAAGGTATGCTGATAAAAGAAGAAGATTCCTGGAGTATTAGGTAGATGATAAGGTTTTTCAGAAAGTTTCGCCAATTAAGGGTATGAGGAGGTTAAACTGCGAGCTAAATTGAGGCCAAGATCTATTGGACCATACAAGTTTATTGAAAGATTGAATCCCATAGCTTGTCGACTAGATTTGCTTATAACTCAAACATGTGTACAACGTGCTCTTTACCATACAACACGGGCAGTACATTTCATATCCTGACCACGCTCTCTTAACCAAACCCATTGTGGTCAATGAGGGTCTAGTGTTTAAAGAACATCTAGTCCAAACACTAGATCGTAGGATTAGGCAGCTAAGAATCAAGCATATACCTTTAGTCAAAGTACATTGAGCAAATCATACCTCCTCAGAAGCCGCTTGGGAAAACTGAAGATGAAATGCAAGCCAAGTACACACATCTATTTGAGATGAACTTGCATGTTTTGTCAAAGTTCATAAGTTTCGAGGACGAAACTCTTTAAGGGGGGGAGGAGACTGTAATAGCCCGACCCTAAATTATGTTTATTTATTTAATTAATCCATATTATTAGTTTTTCACATTTATTTATCTCATTTAATCATCTTGGTTGGGAAAATTTATTTTGGGCCCCACTTTGCAATTCAAGTTTCATTTACTGTACCAATTTTGGGTGAGCCAATATTAAGCCCCGGTAAATATGAATAGGTGATAAATTATTTTTTATAATGTCACAAAATTTTAATTTTTAACCATGTAAAAATTTGGGCCCAAATTCATTAAGTTTGGCCAAATTCATTTGGGTTCGATTTACGGCACGATTCATTTTGGGTTCAAATTGTGGCCTGAAAACTTTAGGGTAATTAAATTCACTTGATTACCATCACTGTGCCTAATTATCATTAGCAAAAAGTCACTTTTTGAGTGGATAAATATTAGGCAAGCATCAAGATAATAACAAACCATTACTTTCCACCAAGTAAAAATCCTAGTCTTCTCCTTCCTCTCTCCCCCACACCTCCATGGTAGCCCCCCCTTACTGAAGTTGCTGCTGTTTTCAGCCCTCTTGCTGCCACTCTAGCCACCAACCAACCACCCTTGTTACCACCAGTCGGCCACCCTTGCTGCCACCAGCCACCACCCACACCTCCTCCAACATCAAACACCACCTCCCACTACCCCCTTCCTCTTTAAATCCAAGCATAAAGTGAGGTAAAACCCTATTTTGATCTTATAGTACTTTTGGTTTTTATAATTGTTCCAGTTAAGATTTATGCTCTTATGATTAAAATAAATGCTATTATGCAAATTTTATTATTTTTGGGGATGTTGGAGATGGTGAAGTTGAGCTTGAGCTTGATCAAGCATGTATGAATCAAGAGAGTTTAGATTTGTGTTTGTCTGTTTAATTGTTGCGATCTAGCATGGAGAATAAGTTTAAAGATGGTTGGTGATATAATTTTACTCATTTATGGTGATTTGGATGGAAACTTGGATGTGGCATGACCTAGAGTTTCATTATTATACATGGTTTAACTTTATTTTTGGAATCAAGTATGTTATTTAGATTAAATTAGATGTAATTTAAAGGTTGGATGTGTTATTGACTTAAAAAGATGATGTTATGTAAGTTTTGTTAAAATTATTGAATTATGAAAAATTCCATAATTGGCCAAAAGAGCTTGTTTGAATTATTAATGCAAATAAGTGAGGTTATGGAAGCTTTCTAAGTGTTTTTGTGGAAAGAATGATTGGAAAACCTGTAAATATGATCATGTAGTGATTTTGACTAATATGACCATTTAAGGTGATGGGAAGGAACAAGGCTTTGTTAAATGATTTTAAGGAATGGTTTTAGATGGGGATTATGTGAAAAGAAATGAGAAAGCAAAAGCAATGTGGTTATGAACTGGCAGAAAATAGGGGTCACTTTGCCAATAAACTGGTAATGATCGGACCATCCAAAACTTATAATGTTTGGTGGGTAGATAGATCAGTGAGTTATCTTTCAAATTCCTTTCAAATCGCTTTATTATGAGTTTTGTGGAAAACGTTATGGCAGTTTTGTGAAGATTGCGCAGCACACACACACACACACACACACACACATATACACATACATACATACATATGTATTAGTATGTACATATATGTAGGTATACATATACATATACATATACATATACATACATACACACACACACACACACACACACACACATATATATATATATATGTGTGTGTGTGTGTG
>JACYFF010003369.1:54013162-54036820 GCA_017589665.1 Selenicereus undatus
AAAATTTATTTTATTAGACGATACGAGCTAATTAATTATTGACGTGCTTATGTGAGCGATGATTTTATTAAAGAGAATATTTTTGTCGCCAGTAATAATATTATTGTCATTAGTTTTAAAAATCATTCAATGATTTTTAATAAGCGCTATTAACGGTTTTGACTTAGACTAGCTGTATCAAATATGAATCAACTTGGGACACAAAAATAAAGTGAGGGAGGGGTATTTTGGTAATTTAGGCGAGACACCCCCCTTCATTCTCTTGCTGCTCGCGAGCCCCCCCATTCACGACATTTCACAGTCTCTCTCTGCTTCATCTTCTTCCTCCTCTCATCTCCTCCATACACGCATCCTCAAGCTCGAAATAACAGAGGATTTTTGCCACTTTTAGCAACAAATTTCCCCTATTCGACTTCCTCATAAACTAGCCACCATTTGGTACTGAATTTTGGCAAAACCCGGAAGAACCCACCACGTTTTCGGTGGGTTTTCGTCGCCAAATTGAAGCTCAAATGCATGCCCAGGTAAGGCCATGCAATTTAGCTTCTAGTTGCTTCCAATATTCTATAAATTGGGGCGAAAATTCGTATCTACAAACACCCAATTCAATATCAAGTTGATAACAGAATTTAGGCTTGTTTTAGGGTTTAAATTTCGGGGATTTGGGTGTGAATCGCGTGCTGCTCGTTTGACCACTGGGCAAGGTCAGAGAGTGAAGGTATTTGAGCCCCTAAAGTCGAGCCCACGACCGTGAATCGAGCCTCTAACTTGGGTTCAAGGTGAGGGTTCCTTTCCTCCTAAATTATTACTATTTTCAATAATTTTAACTAAATTTACTTAGTGCATGTTGATTTTGAAGTTAGAAATCAGTTTGGGTGAATTGAGTATTGAGATTGAGGATTTATGAACATGGTGCTGATTTTGGGTCTTGTGGATGTCGAATTGATGTTGCATGTTAATAACGAGACAGTAGAGAAATGTTTAATGGACATAATGTTAGCATAGCGTTGTGAATCCAATAATTTATTAGTACGAATTCCGTTTTGAAGCTTGAGGAGGCTAATCGAAGTAATTGTGGAAAGAACTGAATTATGTCTAAAGGTTATGATTACATCAGCTTAGACATGTTAATAGTCTGTTTGTAGTTATCTCAATGAAGTATTATGCTTATGGATATCGGTTAGTGAGCAAAAAGTGGCAAAGTGTCGTTTTAAAGTTTCGATTACATCAGTTGGTTCACTTAAACACTATGTTGTTATTAGGCATGAATGTAACGCCTATATACGATCGTTTTATGTATTGTTGGTTTGTTGATGATAGTATTAAACAAAGTTAGTGGTTGGATGGCTTGAGGTGACACTATTGAGTGGTTTAAGGTTCTTGTGGTCAATGCTGTGTGAGGAGGGAGCCTGAGTTGTGAATTGCCGCAATCGTGTGGATTGCGAGGCCATGTGTGGCTCATTGGGCAGATTCTGCCGAGTTGTGATATGAAGTGTATGAATGTGCTATGTCTAAACCCTTTTCGCCTGATATGCTATGTGATATTATGTGATTAAGTCTTGAAACTTTAGACGTCTTCAAAAAGAAAAGGTAGTTTAAAAAGTTTGTTTTACACGTTTGAAAATGCTTTTAAGTTTGTCAGTTGCCTATTCGCATGTTAGGACGCCTAAAGTTCAAAGAGAGTCCTAAACCGTCGAACTGCTTAGTTAGTAACTCGACTGAATAGTCGATAGGTTTAGGAATTTCAAAAGTATTAGTCAACTTATTGCCGTTATAAGAAGCTTTTAAGTCTGAAAGGAAGCCGTTTTCCCAGTTAATAAACGTATTACGTTTATATGAAGCTTTTAAGCTAGAAATGAAGTCGTTTTACAAACTAGCAACCGTTTTACGTCTATAAGAAGTTTCTTAAGTTAAAAACGAAGTCACTTTATGAGTTAGTAGCCGTATTACGTTTATACGAAGCTTTTGAGTACAAAACGAAATCGTTTTACAATTTAACAAGCTTATTACGTTTTTGAGAAGCTTTCAAGTTTCAAAGGAAGTCGATTTATGTGTTAATAAACTTATAACGTCTATAAGAAGTGTTTAAGCCAAAAACGAATAAAATATGATCATTTGGAAAGACTATGGTCGTTTGTTTGAAGAGTGAGTTTCAACCAAGTAAGCATTTGAAACAAAGAAAAGAAATATGTCTTTAAAGACTAAAAATGTGCTAGGAAGTTGGCCAAAGGGCGGAAACTGGACGCAAAGATGGCGTGAGTTGTTTCCCCCTAGGATAAGTTGGAAACTGGACGCAAAGATGGTGTGAGCTGTTTCCCTCTAAAGAAATGTTAGGAACTGGACGCAAGATATGATTATCTTAATGTGAGCTGTTCCTGGGAACTGGACTCAAGATATGAATTATCTTGGTGTGAGTTGTTCCCCAGATAAGTTATGATGTGTGACGCATAAGAAAACCTTGAGGGGGACTGAACTCAGGATATGATTATCCTGGTGTGAGCTGTTGCCCCACAGAGGACAGTATCGAGGTTAGAGTTGCTCTACTGAGACGCGTTTTGGCCAAAATTTAAGTACGTATACCCCGGGGATAACGTAGATTAAGAGTGATGATCTCACTTAAGGCCGGTGTTGATCTCCCTTAGGCAGCACAATAAGATGTTTTCATGTTATAAGTATGTTCCTAATAAATAAGAGATTTGGCAAATTGCCATTCTAAGCAGTTCAGAAAAGAAAAGAAGTTATTTTAAAAGGAACACGAGCGTCAAGAGGCCAAGTAAAGTGTTTTTGAGAAAGGAAAGAAAGCTTTCAAATGTGCACCTCCTGTTCATCTTTTATAAAAGGATTTCCAAGTATAGTCAAATGAAGTTTCAAATGTTGCATTATTCATTTCAATGTGCATATTCTATGAAAGTATGTTTCTTGACAAGTCTTTCTTCTCGGTTTAGATGTTTTGAGAACTTTTAGAAAGAATTATAAGCTTTAAAGGAGTTGGTGTAGATTATAAACCCTTCTTGGTATTTATCGAGAGTGACTATGTTTTCAAAAGTGAGTTTGAAGGCCTTTGTATTCATTCAGTCCTGGTTGCATACTTGTTTATGTGCCTGAATGCCTGCTAGTATGGAAGTTTGGTCATTGAGGGTGTAGAATTGAGTTGAATGGGTGGAATGAAGTTTAAGGAGGGTAATATTTCCTTGGGATCTATGATTGCCTAATATGATAGTAAAGTACGAATGCATGAGATGTGGCTATTATTAATATTATTGCCTGCAACTGTTTTGGGTTTTAAGGAGTAGGGGAATCCTCACTGAGCGTGTGGTTGCTCATCTCTTTATTATTCCCTTTTTTCCAGGATCAATTTGAGCAGGTATAAGAGATCCTATGAAGTTATTTCCATGTCGACCCCTCAGGAGTGTTTGCCAGTTTTGCAAAGTGTTTGATGCGTACCACATTGTAAAGTTTTAAATTTATTGTTGTATGTGAAAGCATGTAGCCGGCTCTGTACCTGTACATGTATCTTTTGATCATTGTTTAGTTGTTGAACGTCAGTGATCCGGGCGAGTGGCCCGACGTTATGAGCTTGGGTTATTTTAGCATATGTTATATCTTTTTAGCAATTACAGGTACCCTTAGCTGAGCTCAGGCCCTAGAATGTCGCTAAATCAGGGGGAACTCTTGCAGTTTTGTTCCATAAAGACTATCTGAATGCTAATCCAAACCCTCGACCTTCAAGAGCCTTAAGGGTTTTCTTTTAGGAAGTCCTAGGGGTGTGACTCTCCCTGCGCTGGGGGCGTTACATTAGGTGGTATCAAAGCCATAGGTTTGCATTATGCATTTAGATAGCATAATAGGCATATGCTATGTGAAGATATGTGACTTATTTGGTTATGTGGTCGTGTCTTGTCTGGTATTACTTGTATTAACAAGTGTATAATTCATAATATATATGTATATGTCGGTTTTTCACTTACCATCTCAGTGGTAGTGTAGGATTGTTTTCCTCATCGTCGACCGCATTTATCTACCTCTATGGTTGGCCGCATGGAATGCGGTTATATCCTAGCATGCAATGGATGATGGAGAAAAGATTGAGGAGGGAAACTTTAATTTTTGTGAATCAGTTTGGTTCCACTGCAAGAAGATCAACTACATAAGCGGTGAATCTTATGAGATGATTTATGAGATTCTAGAGGGGTAGGAGAAAAGGATTTGCATGTGGTGTTCATCTATATTGAGAAGGCTTATGATAGGGTGCCTTAAGAAGTGCATTGGAATTGTGAAGAAAGAATTATTTACCTTTTTATTATGTTTATTGAAGATATGTATGAGAGAGCGGAGGCTAAGGATTAGGATGTTAGAAAAAGACCTAAAAGACTTCCTTATTGATATTGGTTATATCAAGGATTGGCTTTAAGCCCTTTTAGTTTATTTCCCTTAAATTGTGAAGTACTAGGATGGTGAGATCTCCCGTGACTCCTAAGTCACATTATCAGAGTTCAACGAAATAAGTGCAGTTGGTGCTGACCAAGTGTTATGGATTCACTAGTTTGTTCAAGCATATACATGCATTTCCTTGCGTAAAATAATTACGCGAAGGTTGAAATAAGACTAAACTAGTAGTCATACATAACAACTCTCGCCATTTGCGGATCATTTCATTAACCAAGGAAGTCTACCCTAGTTGAAATTAGAGCTAAGTGATTCCTTGTGTAATTGTGTGATAGATGCCTCCTCGACGCAAACTCATACCATAACCAACTGCCATGGAGATGATATGTCAATTTAATAAGCTTAAGCCTCCCAAGTTTGAAGGTGGGGTTGACCCTATGGTATATGAGGAGTGGCTTCGGAGAATGGAAAATTTATTTGAGATCATGGAGTGCCCTGAGAGGTTCAAGGTGCACCTAGGTGCTTACCAATTTGGAAAAGAAGCTGAATTCTGGTGGGGGACAGTGAAACCTAGGGTAGGTGAACCTGTGTTAACCTGGAACCAATTGAAAGCCTTAATGGACGCTCAATATTACCCTCTAGATGTAAGAAGAGTTGAGGAACGAGAGTTTTTATGCTTGAAACAAGGAGAAATAAGCGTAATGGACTATGCGGTGAAGCTCAATGAGTTGAGCCGATTTGCACCAAATCAGGTGGCCACCGAAGGAATGAGGATGGGCCACTTCGAACAGGGATTAAGAGGGGAAGTGAAACAGATAATAGCTGGATATACTTATGACAGTTTCCAAGAAATATATCAGAAGGCCGTGAAAATAGCTCGCATCATAAGCGAAACCGAGATTGAGGATAGAGAGAAGGGTCAAGTAAAGGAGAAATTTGGCACCGGAGGATCCAATTCTCAGGGAAGCATAAACTTGAGGAGGGTTAAACATGGGATGAAACAGGACAAAGAAAAGCAAGTCGCCCAAGGGAAACTAAGGAAAACATGTGACCAGTGTGGACGACAACACCGTGGCCCTTGCAGACGCCGTGCGAGCCCATGTTTTGGATGTGGTGGTATAGGTCACAAAGTAGCAAATTGCCCAAAGGCTACATGGAATGGTCGAGGTCACACTTAGAGATCCGGAACGGGGATCAAGCCAGCGGCACAATGAGATCGCCTAACCGTTGGTACTCCCTCAGGGGACAGTAGGAACAACCAGAAACCACAAATTGGCAGTCGGATGCTTAGCTAGAAGGAAAAGAGACTGGGGAACCTGTTGACATGAGGTCAGATATTCGCTTGTTAACCATCTTTATGCCCCCATCATGTCATTCTAGTACTGCTCGCCCTTTTGTCATATTCTTGATTTGCAAATGAACTTGTTAGTAAACCTCATGAGATGCGTATGGAACACTTCATGACCTCTTCCTTAGAAACTATCTCCTATACCGATCATACCTGTAGAGATTGAGTTGTTATAGAGCAAGGGAGAACGCTCCCTGATGATTGGGTTCAAATAGAAATCCAAGGATGGGATGCTATTGTGAAGGCAAAATGAATAGCTAAGCATATAGTAGCTTGGATTATAAAAGAAATGCAGGTGAAGTACCTCCATTAATTCCTCCAAGTAAGCAATTTCGTGGACAAAATTCTTTTAAGGGGGCGGGGGGGAGAGTGTAAGGCCCGCGTACCTCATTTTCTGTCAAGTTGTTGTAACGCCTTCTTACGTTATAAAAATTTATTTTATTTAACGATACGAGCTAATTAATTATTGACGTGCTTATGTGAGCGACGATTTTATTAAAGAGAATATTTTTGTCGCCATTAATAATACTATTGTTATTTGTTTTAAAAATCATTCAATGATTTTTAATAAGTGCTATTAACGGTTATTAGCGGGTACTAATTCAAGTAGGAACCCGAATGCGATTAGGTTGTCAACCTTAGAAGTAGTTCGATGTTATTAAATCGAACATAGATAGATTTGGGAACAAATAGCTGATGAAGGAATACATGATCGATTTGGGTTTCGAATTCAGGTTATGAATTAGACTAGCCGTATCAAATATGAATCAGCTTGGGACACAAAAATAAAGTGAGGGAGGGGTATTTTGGTAATTTGTGTGAGACACCCCCCTTCTTTCTCTTGCTGCCCGCGAGCCCCCCCTATTCACGACATTTCACAGTCTCTCTCTGCTTCATCTTCTTCCTCCTCTCATCTCCTCCATACACGCACCCCCAAGCTCGAAATTGCAGAGGTTTTTCGCCACTTTTAGCTGCAAAATTCCCCCATAAACTAGCCACCATTTGGTACTGAATTTGGGAAAAACCGAGAAGAACTCACCACGTTTTTGGTGGGTTTTGGACGCCAAATTGAAGCTCGAACGCGTGCCCAGGTAAGGCCATGCAAATTAGCTTCTAGTTGCTTTCAATCTTCTATAAATTGGGGTGAAAATTCGTGTCTACAAACACCCAATTCAATATCAAGTTGATAACCGAATTTAGGCTTGTTTTAGGGTTCGAATTTCAGGGATTTGGGTGTGAATCGCGTGCTGCTCGTTTGACCACTGGGCAAGGTCAGAAAGTGAAGTTATTTGAGCCCCTAAAGTCGAGCCCACGACCGTGAATCGAGCCTCTAATTTGGGTTTAGGGTGAGGGTTCCTTTCCTCCTAAATTATTACTATTTTCAATGATTTTAACTAAATTTAGTTAGTGCATGTTGATTTTGAAGTTAGAAATTAGTTTGGGTAAATTGAGTATTGAGATTGAGGATTTACGAACATGGTGCTGATTTTGGGTCTTGTGGATGTCGAATTAATGCTGCATGTTAATAACGAGACAGTAGAGAAATGTTTAATGAACCGAATGTTAGCATAGCGTTGTGAATCCAATAATTTATTAGTTCGAATTCCGTTTTGATGCTTGAGGAGGCTAATCGAAGTAATTGTGGAATGAACTGAATTATGTCTAAAGGTTATGATTACATCAGTTTAGACATGTTAATAGTCTATTTGTAGTTATCTCAATGAAGTATTATGCTTATGGATATCGGTTAGCGAACAAAAAGGGGCAAAGTGTCATTTTAAAGTTTCGATTGCATCAGTTGGTTTACTTAAACACTATGTTGTTATTAAGCATGAATGTAATGCCTATATACGATCGTTTTATGTATTGTTGGTTTGTTGATGATAATATTAAACCAAGTTAGTAGTTGGATGGCTTGAGGTGAAACTATTGAGTGGTTTGAGGTTCTTGTGGTCAGTGCCGTGTGAGGAGGGAGCCTGAGTTATGAATTGCCGCAATCGTGTGGATTGCAAGGCCATGTGTGGCTCATTGGGTAGATTCTGCCGAGTTGTGATATGAAGTGTATGAATGTGCTGTGTGTAAACCCTTTTCCCCCGATATGCTATGTGATATTATGTGATTAAGCCTTGAAACTTTAGACGTCTTCAAAAAGAAAAGGTAGTTTAGAAATTTTGTTTTACATGTTTGAAAATGCTTTTAAGTTTGTCAGTTGCCTATTCGTGTGTTAGGACGTCTAAAGTGCAAAAAGAGTCTTAAACCGTCGAACTGCTCAGTTAGTGACTCGACTGAATAGTCGATAGGTTTAGGAATTTCAAAAGTGAACTAAAAGTGAGTTCGAAATGGTTTTTAAGGCATTGGTTTGGGTAATAACCCTTCCTCGTGTTTAAAAGAATTTATACGACCCGAAAAAGAGTACTTAAGGTGCTAGTTATGAAGCTTAGCTTATTTGCATGTTATTTGCTTACTTAAGTTTCTATTGAGTTTTGACTAAAGAGCTAGTAGGTCCATAATGACTTTAAGAAGCATTTGTGTTGAAAATATAAAAGAAACCTTAAATTGCCTTAAAAACGAGCCAAGTACCTTAAGTTTTTGAATAGTAGCAAGTTTGGAAATGTTTTAAGCCTTCAGTTTATTTACACACCCTCCTTTGACTTCAAAAAGGGATTGAAACGAGTTATAAAAAGACAACTGAGGATTTTATTGCGAATCTAGTTTGAATTAAACGCTAACTAAGCACTTTAAGTTCCAAATGAGTTTCGTTTTACGAACTAGTAATCGTATTACGTTTATAAAAAGCTTTTAAGTTAGAAACGAAGTCATTTTTATGATTCAGCAACCTTGTTACGTTTATACGAAGCATTCAAGTTTGAAACTAAGTCGTTTTATGATTTAGTAAACGTGTTACGTTTATGAGAAACTTTTAAGTTTAAAGTGAAATCGTTTTAAGTATTAACCAACTTATTGCCTTTATAAGAAGCTTTGAAGTCTAAAAGGAAGCTGTTTTACGAGTTAATAAATGCATTACGTTTATACGAAGCTTTTAAGCTAAAAATGAAGTCGTTTTACAAACTAGCAACCGTTTTACGTCTATAAGAAGTTTCTTAAGTTAAAAACGAAGTCACTTTGCGAGTTAGTAGCCGTATTATGTTTATACAAAGCTTTTGAGTTCATAACGAAATCGTTTTATGATTTAACAAGCTCATTATGTTTTTTAGAAGCTTACAAGTTTAAAGGAAGTCGATTTATGTGTTAATAAACTTATAACGTCTATAAGAAGTGTTTAAGCAAAAAACGAATGAAATATGAGCATTTGGAAAGATTATGGTCGTTTGTTTGAAAAGCGAGTTTCAACCAAGTAAGCATTTGAAACAAAGAAATGAAATATGTCTTTAAAGACTAAAAATGTGCTGGGAAGTTGGCTAAAGGGCGGAAACTGGGCGCAAAGATGGCGTGAGCTATTTCCCCCTAAGATAAGTTGGAAACTGGACGCAAAGATGGCGTGAGCTGTTTCCCTCTAAAGAAATGTTAGGAACTGGACGCAAGATATGATTATCTTAATGTGAGCTGTTCCTGGGAACTGGACTCAAGATATGAATTATCTTGGTGTGAGCTGTTCCCCAGTTAAGTTAAGATGTGTGACGCATAAGAAAACCTTGAGGGGGACTGAACTTAGGATATGATTATCCTGGTGTGAGCTGTTGCCCCACAGAGGACAGTATCGAGGTTAGAGTTGCTCTGCTGAGACGCGTTTTGGCCAAAAGTTAAGTACGTATACCCCGGGGATAACGTAGATTAAGAGTGATGATCTCACTTAAGGGCGGTGTTGATCTCCCTTAGGCAGCACAATAAGATGTTTTCATGTTATAAGTATGTTCCTAATAAATAAGAGATTTGGCAAATTGCCATTCTAAGCAGTTCAGAAAAGAAAAGAAGTTATTTTAAAAGGAACACGAGCCTCAAGAGGCCAAGTAAGGTGTTTTTGAGAAAGGAAAGAAAGCTTTCAAATGGGCACCTCCTGTTCATCTTTTATGAAAGGATTTCCAAGTATAGTCAAATGAAGTTTCAAATGTTGCATTATTCGTTTCAATGTGCATATTCTATGAAAGTATATTTCTTAACAAGTCCTTGTTACCGGTTTAGATGTTTTGAGAACTTTTAGAAAGAATTATAAGCTTTAAAGGAGTTGGTGTAGATTGTAAACCCTTCTTGGTATCTATCGAGAGTGACTATGTTTTCAAAAGTGAGTTTGAAGGCCTTTGTATTCATTCAGTCCTGGTTGCATAGTTGTTTATGTGCCTGAATGCCTGCTAGTATGGAAGTTTGGTCATTGAGGGCGTAGAACTGAGTTGAATGGTTGGAATGAAGTTTAAGGAGGGTAATCTTTCCTTAGGATCTATGATTGCCTAATATGATAGTAAAGTATGAATGCGTGAGATGTGGCTATTATTAGTATTATTGCCTACAACTGTTTTGGGTTTTAAGGAGTTGGGGAATCCTCACTGAGCGTGTGGTTACTCATCCCTTTATTATTCCCTTTTTTCCAGGATCAATTTGAGCAGGTATAAGAGATCCTCTGAAGTTATTTCCATGCCGACCCCTCAAGAGTCTCTGCCAGTTTTGCAAAGTGTTTGATGCATACCACGTTGTAAAGTTTTAAATTTATTGTTGTATGTGAAAGCATGTAGCCGGCTCTGTACCTGTATTTGTATATTTTGATAATTGTTTAGTTGTTGAACGTCAGTGATCCATGCGAGTGGCTTGACGTTGTGAGCTTGGGTTATTTTAGCATATGTTATATCTTTTTACCAATTACAGGTACCCTTAGCTGAGCTTAGACCCTAGAATGTCGCTAAATCAGGGGGAACTCTTGCAGTTTTGTTTCGGAAAGACTATTTGAATGCTAATCCAAACCCTCGACCTTCAAGAGCCTTAAGGATTTTCTTTTAGGAAGTCCTGGCGGTGTGACTCTCCCTACGCTGGGGACGTTATAGGTACGGGTCGGGTCAAGTGCGGGTCGGTCATGTTCGGGTTAAATGAGATTTCGGGTCGTTTCAGTTTTGATCGGGTATGGTTCGGTTCGGGTCAATCAATTTTTGGTCAAATACGTTTGTCATGCCAAAACAAGCAACTTTGTAGAAAATTTCGGGTCGGGTATGGTTCGGTTCGGGTCAATTCGGGTTTCGGGTCGACTTTCGGGTAAGCATATTTCGGGTGTCGGGTTGGGTATGGGTCCGGGTTGTTCGGTTCGGGTTTCGGGTTCCGTGTTAGTTTTCCATGTCTATACACACACAAACACACACATACACACACACACACACACACACACGCACACGCACACATATATATGTGTGTGTGTGCATGTGTGCGTGTGTGTGTGTGTGTTTGTGTGTGCGTGTGTGTGTGCGTGTATATATGTGTATGTATGTGTCTATATATATATATATGTATTGTAAGACCCCGAAACTGTAATTTTAGTTCTTATTTGCGAATATTAATCGTATGTGGCAGCGGAACCTACTTATGGTGTGACCGCTATATTTCCGTCTTGGAAATTCCAGGTTGGATATCAAATAACGATTTATACAAAATTTTTAACAATGTTTCAATCCCTACATCGTCCGAACTTTCATAGCAGCAAATAATTCAAACCAATGTTCATAATAACTTTGTCCTAACAACTAAACATCCATCTTCTTTGACTGAGGCGTTTGGGCCTCGCTCTACTTTCAGTTCCCCAACCCCTTGCACGACTAAATCGTCTGAAAACAAAACATTTTATAAAAGTGAGATAAACTCAGTAAACAATCATCCCTGACAGTCACTACGCATGCAAATTCATTTTAAAAGTTTTAAAAGTATTTTAAAGGGGTAGGGAAAAACAGCAAGACTCCCAAGACACATTTCACATTAATATAGCCTTCTATGGTTACCAGCTCTTAGAGATGTAATTTTATGATTTATGATCCAAAATACAATAGTCAGATTTTTGGTGAGCGACCCCACTGGGTCTCATGGGCTGCGCTTCAGTTCAACGACGCCACTTAACTCGTTCTTGGCGTACCGCTACTCGAGCGGTTACCTCTAACCCTTTCCTAGCCTACCACCGACAATGGTGGTTACCGCTAAGCTAGCCCACATCTCAGTAGAGCACGTGACCGCTCCCATGCATGCACTAGTTTCTAAGGGAAGGCTAATGGCCTTCAATCAACACAGTCCGATTAAGATCTCACCCAACTCAGCCTTTTCAGTTATTTATTTCATTTCTCCTTATTAGAGGCCGATTTAGCATAAATAAGTTCATTCAACCTCAGCCATTTCCCCCAGTGGCACCACCACAACAGTAACGCAGGAATTTCCAACAAAACATGACAAGGTCTTAATTTCATAACATATCACATCATACAGATTTTGCTACACAGTTACATTCAGTTAACTCATGCTATCATTCCTTTAGCTTAGTAAATGGGACAGTTCTTACCATATTCAATGCACACACAGTTGCAACCAACGCGGGGAAGGATTAGGGCATGATCGTTACCTGGGTACCGTACAAGTTACGGGCTCGGTTACTATTCTTAACTTACTGCTCCGCACCTGAGCCAACACATAGCCCACACTCAGTCTAACTCAAATAAATTACCCCCTGGTCTTTTTCTTGCTTCTAATAAGTTTTATAAGAATTTACCCATGCTTTTAGGGACCCCAATCCAAGCCCACTCTAGGATTCAGATTGGGCCAGAATTTGGGCCCCTTTCCAGAGGCCCTAACTTCTAGTCCTAATGTCCAATTTAGTACTTCTAGCCCAATCTAGAAACTTTGAGTCATCTCCTACCCTTATCATGTTTGGGGTTTCTCCCGGTTCTATCCTAAGCTAGGTCGTTTTATCACTTGTTTTAGGAGTATCACTGATTGTCTTGGTCCGGACAGTCCAAGGTAAATTGGTTATAACGTGGGCCACGCTACCTCAATCGGCCCGATTCGAAAAACGAGTTATGCGCGACATCTAGAGGTATCCACTCTAAAAATTTGGTGATTTTTGGTTCATGGACTCATTTACGAAGTGGCCATAACTGCAACTCATACTCCAACCCAGCAGACTCGGCCAAGATTTCCTAGCCAAATTTTCTAGGCCCATAAGTTTCACACATGACTTCCAAAACTTGAAATCTTTCCCGTTCCAGAAAGAGGAGCGTATCCTCTATAACTTTCATGTTTTGTGTTCTTACTAATTCTCACGGTATCTAGGCCAAAAACCCTAAAACATGCAAACTGTCCTTGACTACCCCAGTCCTGACAGTCTACCATTAACAGGCCATAAGTCTCTCATTACACTTCGAAATTCAACAATTCAAAAGGAGTAGCGCAGAGAACGCCTTGACCTATATACCCTTTAAATTTGGTGTTTTCTGGATCAAAATACTAATAGAAACAACGTTTTTAATCTCACATGAAAATTTCTGTCCTTTACAGTGGCAGGTTCTCATCAAGCCTCATTCCAAAATCCGATCTTTTTACTTAACATCCACGTTCCTCACACCTGTGACTTGTTATCCATGAATCTCGACTATGTTAATCCCACCCCAAGTCATCCAAGTCAGGAAAGATGTTAAAATTCATGTTAAGAACACAAAAAAAATATCACCATGCACTTACCTTGATGTAAACCCAAAAAAGTAGCGATGAAATCGTCTCCCTTTTTGAGGTTCGAATATGAAAATCAAGCAAAGCTCTCTTTAAAACCAATGCCTTGAATCTCAAAACAAAATCACACAAGGAAAATAATAAGTGCTAGAGTTTTGGGTGCAAAGAAGAGCACGGGACTAAGATTTCACCCATGCAGCACGTGTTTCTTACTAAGGGAGAGGAGAGGAAGGTGGTGGCGGTGGAGTGCCGGTGGTGATGGTGTTGGCCAGTGTGGCAGAGAACGAGAGAGAGAGAGAGAGAGAGAGAGAGAGAGAAAATACACTAGGGGGTTTCACGCTGGTTAAAAAAAAAAAGGGGGGCACTTAGGGTTTAGTAGAAAAGGGGGGGTTCCGGTAGTGGGGGAAAAATTGAGGAAAGAAAAAGAAAAACAAAAGGAAAGGAGAAAGGAAAAAAAAAAGAAAAAGAAGGAAAAAAGAAAGAAAAAAAGAGAAAGGGAGTTAAAAGAGAAGAAATACCATATTTTTTTTCCTAGGGTTGATTTGGGTGAATTTGGGCGGGAAAAGTTGAATTTCAAAATAAAATAAATAGGAGGGGAAAAGAAATAAAAGTAATAAATACTGCAACTATTTAAATCAAAGGAAAGGAAGAAAATAACGCGGATGGAAAATAAATAAGTTTTTTTTCTTTTCATCGTTGAAATAAAGTTTTAAAAAACAACACGTAGCGAAAAATATTTATAACGAATTAGATTACGAGGGTTGGTCCACGTCACTAGGTCTTCCAATTTGATTTTCTGGGGTTTTACATACTACCCCACTTAAGAAAATTTCATCCCCGAAACTTCACTAAGCTGCGACACAGTACCATTACGAATATAAATTTCCGGGGTTTTACATACTACCCCACTTAAGAAAGTTTCGTCCCCGAAACTTACACGCACCTGGTTATAGGAACAAGTGAGGGTATTTGTCTCGTATTTCCTACTCCGAATCCCAAGTGGCTTCAGACATCTCATGATTGGCCCGAAGGACCTCCACCAGGGGCACTGTCTCATACGGAGGTGCTTTTCCTGCCGATCCAGGATCTGTACAAGCTGTTCCTCGTACGACAAGTCTTCCTGGAGTTGTATAGGATCAGGCTCGATTATATGTGAGGGATCTGGGATGTACTTCCGTAATTGCAACACATGAAACACATTATGTACTCTTGGAAGCTGGGGCGGTAGTTCCAGTCGATAAACTACTTCCCCAATTCTCTGTATGACTGGGTACAACCCAATGTACCTTAGGCTAAACTTTCCTGCCATCCCAAATTGTGCGATTCCCTTGGCCGGGGAAGCTTGGAGGAATACCTAATCTTCTACTTGGAACTGAAGGGGCCTACGCCTCCAATCGGCATAGCTCTTCTGGCGGCTCTGGGCGGCCCTCATTCGCTCTTGGATCACCCTTATTTTATCCGTAGTGGCTTGGATTAACTCCGGCCCAATAGTCAAAGCTTCATCAATCTCCTGCCAACAAAGCTGTGTTCTGCATTTCCTCCCATACAGTGCTTCGTACAGGGCCATGCCAATACTCGAGTGGTAGCTGTTGTTTTAAGAGAACTCGATCAGCACAAGTTGCTCGTCCCACGCACTTTTCAAGTCCAAAGCACAAGCCCTGAGCATATTTTCTAATGTCTGAATAGTGCGTTCTGTCTATCCGTCTGTAGCAGGGTGGAAGGCAGTACTAAAACGCAGCAATGTCCCAAATGCTTCCTATAGCTTCTGCCAAAAACCCGACTAAAACCTGGTGTCCCGATCCGACACGATAGAGCTAGGTACCCCATGTAGTGCGTCTCCTAGAGGTATGCTTGAGTTAATTGGTCCAGGGTCCAAGTATTTCTCATTGCTATAAAGTGTGTTGTTTTTGTGAGCCTATCCACGATAACCCAGATCGCATTATTCTTCCGCTGAGTCAAAGGTAGACCCACCACGAAATCCATGGACATCGAGTCTCATTTCCACTCGGGGACTTCCAGGGGTTGTAAGAGTCCCGCTAGTCGTTGACGTTCTATCTTCACCTTCTGACAAGTTAGGCACTTTACCACGTAATCGGCCACTACCTGTTTCATGTTACTCCACCAGAATGCCTGCTTTAGGTCCTTATATAGCTTATTTCCCCTAGGGTGTACCGAGTGTGGAGTATTGTGACCCTCGCCTAAGATTTTCTTCTTAAGTGCCTCTACGGTTGGCATACATACCTAGTTATGAAATCGAATGGTGCCATCCTCATGAATTATAAACCCGGGTGCTTTTCCTACCAATATTTCCTCCCTGATCCGTTCGAGTTGAGGGTCCGTAGCCTGGGCTACTCGGATCTCCTTTAGGGGTGTCGGTTGCGCTTCCAAGGCACAAAGTATAGGTTTAACCATCGGGGTGATCACATTAAGTTCTAACTTCCGGAATTCCTCGCATAGCTTACTCGGAAGCGCTAGCAAGTAGCCCAGTGTTGGGTACGGTCGATAGCTCAACGCATTTGCTACTACGTTGGCCTTCTCGGGATGGTACTGAAGATGGATATCGTAGTCTTTCAGAAATTCTAGCCACCTTGTCTGCCTCAGATTTAGATCCTTATGTGAGAAAAGGTATTTCAAACTTTGGTGGTCGGTGAAAACCTCACAACGTACCCCATATAGGTAATGCCTCCAGATCTTCAGTGTAAACACGATCGCCGCTAACTCCAGGTCATGAGTCGGGTAATTCCATTCGTGTGTCTTCAATTGTCGTGAGGCATAGATCCTTTTGCATTAATACACACCCCAAACTGCTCCAAGAGGCATCACTATACACTACGAAATCCTTGTTAGTAGTAGGTATGGCCAATATCGGTGCACTCGTCAATCTCTTTTTAAGCTCCTGGAACGCTTCCTCACATTGTTCTGTCCATTCATACTTGGTAACCTTCCTGGTCAAGTTGGGAAGAGGGGTGGCAATCTTCGAGAAGTTTTGAATGAATCTGCGATAGTACCCCGTTAAACCCAAGAAACTCCTCACTTCCGTCAGGTTCTTATGTCCGGGCCAATTTGTCACAGTCTCTATCTTTTGGGGGGTCCACCGACACTCCCTCGTTGGATACTACGTGTCCCAAGAATGCTACCTTCTTCAACCAAAACTGACACTTTGATAATTTAGAGTACAACTCATTTCTCCTCAATACTTCCAGGGTTATCTGCAGATGGTGGGTATGCTCCTCTGGGGTCCTTGAGTAAATTAGGATGTCATCTATGAATACTACCACAAATTGATCCAAGTAGGGTTTGAAGACCCTGCTCATAAGGTCCATGAATGCTGCCGGGGCGTTGGTGAGGCCAAAGGGCATCACTACAAACTCATAGTGTCTGTACCGGGTATGGAAAACGGTCTTGGGTATATATCCTTATCCCGAATTCAGAGTTGATGGTACCCCGAACAAAGGTCTATAATAGAAAAGGTTCCCGCGTGCCGTAACTGATCAAATAGGTCATCCATCCTGGGAAGGGGGTAGCGGTTCTTGATTGTTATTTTGTTCAGCTTTCGGTAGTCTATACACAGTCTTAAGGTCCCATTTTTCTTCTTCACAAACAAAACCGGGGTTCCCCACGGGGATGTACTAGGCCGGATATGCCCCTTCTCCAAAAGTTCCTCTAGCTATGTCTTTAATTCTTTCAACTCTGCCAGTGCCAACCGATAAAGTGCCTTAGAGATGGGTGTGGCTCCAAGGATCAGGTCCAGGCAAAACTCCACCTCTCTAAGAGGTGGCATTCCGGGGATTTCATCGAGAAACACATATGAAAATTCCCTCACCACGGGGATGTCTTCTAGGGAGGATTTTGCATCCTCAGTTTTCACTACGTGACACAGAAATCCCTCGCATCTTTTGCGTAACAACTTATGAGCTTTCATTATCAACACCAATTTCACTCCCATCATGGGTCTTTGTCCCCTATGCACTACCTTCTCCCCATTGGGCCCCTTTAGGGTGATTTTTTGTCTAGGGTAGTCTATCTGAGCCTGATACTTAGCTAACTAGTCCATCCCCAAGATAACCCCAAAATCCATTAGCTCAAACCTAGATAGGTCTGCCAGGAATTCACATTTGTAAATTCTGATAGGACAACCCTCGTATAACTCCTCACACGTTACAGTTTTCCCACAAGGGAGAATCCAAAATAGCAATGTAGATTTACAGGTGGGGATTAGTCCTCAGGTCTCAACCAACTTAACAGAAATAAATGAGTGCGTGACACCCCAATCAAACAAAACATCTATTGGTTGAGTTAGGAGAGAAAAAGTACCCGTCACAACATTAGGAGCATCCTCTGCTTCCTCTTTCCACTTCACATAGACTCTGCCCCCATTGTTCC
The DNA here is from genome assembly GCA_017589665.1 of Selenicereus undatus. Lineage (NCBI taxonomy): Eukaryota > Viridiplantae > Streptophyta > Magnoliopsida > Caryophyllales > Cactaceae > Selenicereus > Selenicereus undatus. The sequence goes on from JACYFF010003369.1 coordinate 54,030,921, forward strand.
GGGGCGGTTGGTTGGGAGGTAGGGCTTGAGCTTGCTGAGGTGCCTGGTTCTGCTGGTTGGGGTTGGCCGCTTGCCCTCCCCTGTTCTGATGTGGTTGTTGGGGTCGCTGCCCTTGCCCTTGACCCTGGCCTTGTCCTTGTCCAGTAGGAGGTTCCTAAACCTAACGTTGATGGCTTCCACAGCGAAAGTACCTCTTCACTATGCGGCATTCTCTAGCATAGTGACCCGGTTTCCCACACGCATTGCGGGTTACCTTAGGCCGTGCATTAGTGTGCTGGCCTCCCCAATAAATACTGTTCGAGTACTGATTCTCGGCAGGCTAACGATATTGCTCTTGCGGTTGGAAGTTACCCCGATTATCCCCTTTCCTCTTAGTTCCCCACTGCTTGTTGAAATAGTTACTCCGTTTTTTCATCGCTCATTCTACGTTGGCTGTAGCGTCGTATAAGTCAACGTAAGAGGCGTACTATTATACTAACATCCTCTCTTTGATGGTGGGGTTCAGTCCAGTCTCGAATTGGTTCATCTTCAGCCTTTCGTCAGCTACGAAGCTTGGGGCAAATCGTGAAAGCTCCATAAATTTGGAGGCGTACTCGAGGACGCTCATGTTCCTCCGCTGTAGTTGCATGAACTCGCCCTCCTTGGCCTTTTGGAGCGAGATAAGGTAGAAATGATCCTTGATCATTTCTTGAACTTGTTCTAATCAAATATGGGTTTCTATTGTATCTCCCTCACTGTGGTCCACCATAACTCAGCCTTGTCCTTCAAATAGAATACGGTGAAACCCACCTTCAACTCCTCAGGGCATTGGAGTGCATCGAACAACTTCTCTATGCCCCTAATCCAGTCCTCAAAAGTCTTAGGGTCGAGAGTGCCATCGTAGGTGGATGGGTGGGTGATGGCTCGCGAATCTCTTAAACATATAGGAGTTATCCTCCTCGACCTTTTCTCTCGAGCCTCCATTAGCCTCTGTAGCTGCTCGTTCTGGAGTTGCAGCCGCTCCCTTTGTTTCTGTAGCATCTCCAATAGCAACAAGTTCGTGAGTTCAGCTCCAGTGGGCGGATTGGTCTCGCCCACCTGGCTGTGAGACCCATTCCCATTCCTAAGACGAAGGGCCTCCAGCTGTTCTCGGAGGGCCGACATGTTAACCTCCTGATTCCCAGGGACTCTCATAGCATGGTGAGATTCTTTTTGAGATTCATTGTTGTTTCCCACCATCTTGTTTGGGAAATAAGTTGGGTTTAGTTCCCTTCCTAATAGTTCATTTTCTATTTACTACCGGGGTTCAATAACACAGTACATACTAGTGCATCAGACATCACTTAGCATGTGTTCGATTTCAACATTTGATCATATCCATGTGGTACAATCACTTCATCACATACTCATGCATTTCACAACATATAGGCATCATGTTCACAAAGTTCACATCTTTCACGACAGAAAATGCTGATATTAAGATAATTCGGGGAAATTTTATTGCTTACAAAGAATTCTAGCGTCATAAGTGCTCCACACTAATACTTTTCATTATATCACAGTTTATAACTTTATTAGCCATAGTGGCTTAATAACAGAATCAGAAAGATAACTAACAATACTGCCCTCACGGAAAGAGAAAGGAAAACAAGCTTTCTAACTGCTATGAGCTTCTACTGGTCGGGGGCATCCAGTGCACAAATACCCCTACACATCCGATCACATCTGTCCCGCTTCCAGCGAGTCATCCTGGTCACAAATTCGTCCCTCCTCTTCGTAGAATCAGAATCTGTCTCTACTGCTAAGCTCTCAAGTCCCTTGGTTTGGTCATCTTGCATAACGAACTCCCTCCTTTCCCCTTCATGGTCTCCCCCGGGACTCTCTTCCTCAATCTGCTCTGTGTTGCACTCACTTGAGTCTCCCTTGAGGTGTTCACTTCCATCAAATGTCCCTCACTCACCTCGGAATCTTCCTCGGGGTCCTCCTTAGGATCCTCCTCCTCTATGGGTTCCCTCTCACTAGGGTCTTCCTCAGGATCCTCCTTGGGATCTTCCTCCTCCATGGGTTCCCTCTCACTAGGGTCTTCCTTAGGGTCCACCTCCTCTATTGGTCCCGTCTCAGTAGGATCATCTCCTTTTTTTTAGAGTCTGCCTCCTTATCTGTAAGCTTATCTCCCGGGGGTGGGGCATCCTCTTCACTAGCTGTGGGAATACGCTCTAGGTCATGGGGTCCCTCCAGTCTCAAGTAATTTATTAGGTCATTTATATCCATCCCCATGGGCTCCCAGTCGCACCAACAATAACTCTCCCACGGGCGAGGATCACGAGCCTAGGGTGCAGCTCATCAACTCGATAACACCACTCAGGGTCCCCCTTCAGGGTCACTAATAGAAAGACCACTAGGTTATTCTTAATCGCCAAGCAGCTATTAGGCGTATCCTCCAGGTATCTGGCTAACACCCACCTCACATGTCGTATGTGGTCCCACATACTCTTACCCTGCTCCTTAGCTAACTGGTCATGCAGACAAGGACCTCCTACGCAACCATAGTGCTGAGTACCCTCCATTCCTACACAAAGTAAGTACACATAAGATATGCATCCAGACCATTATCATACATTCATTTAACACTAAATACAGATATATGCAGCCCCTACCCCGTACTACACTCACTCTCCGTACAGTCCTTAAGTCTACCAATTTTAGTAATTAACTTTTTACAGTCTTTTAGGCAAGCCTTCAGGTCAGTTAACATGGGCTTTAATACCACTTTGTAACACCCCGAAACTCTAATTTTAGTTCTTATTTACTAATCTTAATCATGTGTGGTAGCGGAACCTACTTGGGGTATTACCGACGTATTTCCGTCTTGGAAATACCAGGCTGGATATCAAATAACGATTAATACAAAATTTTTAATAATGTTTCAATCTCCACATTGTTCAAACTTTTATAACAACAACTAATTCAAACCCATGTTCATAATAACTTTGTCTTAACAACCAAACTTCCATCTTCTTTGACTCAGGTGTTCGGGCCTCGCTTTACTTTCAGTTCCCCTGCCCTATGCATGACTAAATCACGTGAAAACAAAACATTTTATGAAAGTGAGATAAAATCAGTAAACAATCACCCCTAATAGTCAACTACGCATACAAATTCATTTTGAAAACATTTTAAGGGGGTAGGGAAAAATAGCAAGACTCCCAAGACACATTTCACATTAATATAGCCTTCCATGGTTACTAGCTCTTAGAGATGTAACTTCATGATTTATGATCCAAAATAGAACAGCGGATTTTTGGTGAGCGACCCCACTGAGTCTCATGGCCTGCGCTTCAGTTCAACGTCGCCGCTTAACTCGTTCCTGGCCTACCGCAACTCAAGCGGTTACTGCTAACCCTTTCCTGGCCTACCATCGACAGGGGTGGTTACTGCTAACCTGACCCACGTCTCAGTAGAGCACGTGCCCGCTCCCATGCATGCACTAGTTTCCTGGGGAAGGCTAATGGCCTTCAATCAACACAGTCCGATTAAGATCTCACCCAACTCAGCCTTTCTAGTTATTTATTTCATTTTTCCTTATTAGAGGCCGATTTAGCACAAATAAGTTCATTCAACCTCAGCCATTTCCCCCAGTGACACCACCACAATAGTAACACGGGAATTTCCAACAAAACATGACATGGTCTCAATTTCATAGCATATCGCATCATACAGATTATGCTATGCAGTTACATTCAGTTAACTCCCGCTATCATTTCTTTAACTTTGTAAATGGGACAGTTCTTGCCATATTCAATGCACACACAGTTTCAACCAACGCAGGGAAGGGTTAGGGCATGATTGTTACCTGGGTACCGTATAAGTTACGGGCTCGGTTATTGTTCTGAACTTACTACTCCGCACTTGAGCCAACACATAGCCCCTACTCAGTCTAACTCAAATAATTACCCCCGGTCTTTTCCTTACTTCTAATAATTTTTATAAGAATTTACCCATACTTTTAGGGCCCCCAGTCCGAGCCCAGTGTAGGGTTTAGATTGGGCCAGAATCTGGGCTCCCTTCCAGAGGCCCTAATTTCTAGTCCCGATGTCCAATTTAAAACTTCTAACCCAATCCAAAAACTTTAAGTCGTCCCCTACTGTTGTCATGTTCGGGTTTTCTCCCTGTTCTATAATGAGTTAGGTTGTTTTCTCACTTGTTTTAGGGGCATCACTTACAATCTTGGTTTGAACAATCCAAGGTAAATTGGTTATAACTTGGGCCAGGCTACCCCAATCAGCCCGATTCGAAAACGGGGTTATGCAAGACACCCAAAGGTATCCACTCTAAAAAGTTGGTGATTTTTGGTTCATCGACTCACCCTACGTGAATTTTCGAAGTGGCCGTAACTACAGCCTATACTCCAGCCCAACAGACTCGGCCCAGATTTCCTAGCCAAAATTTATAGCCTTATAAGTTTCACACCCGATATCAAAAAGTCGAAATCTTTCCCATTGCAGAAAGACGAGCATGTCCTCTATAACTTTCATGTTTTGTGTTCTTACTAATTCTCACCGTATCTAGGCCAAAAACCCTAAAATATGCAAATTGTCCTTGACTGTCCCAGTCTCGACAGTCTCCCATGAACAGGCCATAACTCTCTCGTTACACATCAAAATTCAACGATTAAAAAGGCGTAGCGCGGAGAACGCCTTGACCTATCTACCATTCAAATTTGGTGATTTTTGGACAAGATATACCAATAGAAACAACATTTTTAAAGTCAAATGAAATTTTCTATCCTTCACAGTGGCAGGTTCTCATCAAGCGTCATTCCAAAACCCGATCTTTCTACTTAACATCCACATTCCTCATACCCGTGTCTCGTTATCCATGAATCTCGACTACTTAATCCCACCCCAAGTCATCGAAGTCAGGAAAGATGTTAAAATTCATGTTAAGAACATAAAAAAATATCACCATGCACTTACCTTGATGTAAACCCGAAAAAGTAGTAATGAAATCGTCTCCCTTTTTGAGGTTCGTATATGAAAATCATGCAAAGCTCTCTTCAAAACCAATGCCTTGAATCTCAAAACAAAATCACACAAGGAAAATAATAAGTGCTAAAGTTTTGGGTGTAAAGAAGAGCACGGGACTAAGGTTTCACCCATGCATCACGTGTTTCTTACCAAGGGAGAGGAGAGGAAGGTGGTGGTGGTGGAGTGCCGGTGGTGGTGGTGGTGGTGGTGGTGGCCGGCGTGGCTGAGAACGAGAGAGAGAGAGAGAGAGTATACTAGGGGTGGTTCACGCTAGGTTAGCAAAAAAAGGGGCGCTTAGGGTTTAGCAGAAAAGAGGGTTCCGATTGTGGGGGGAAATTAAGGAAAGAAAAACAAAAAGAAAAGGAAAGGAGAAAGGAAAAAAAAGAAAAGGAACGAAAAAACAAAGAAAAAACAAAGAAAGGGATTTAAAAGAGAAGAATACTATATTTTTTTTCTAGACTTGATTTGGGTGAATTTGGGAGGGAAAAGTTAAATTTCAAAATAAAATAAGTAGGAGGCGAAAAGAAATAAAAGTCACAAATAGCTGCAGTGTGAAGTAGAATATGCAAATATTTAAATCGAAGCAAACTAACAAAATAACATGGATGGAAAATAAATATTTTTTATTCTTTTCATCGTTGAAATAAAGCTTTAAAAGACAACACGTAGCAAACAATATTTACAAAGACATGGATTACGAGGGTTGGTCCATGTTACTAGGTCTCCCAATTTAATTTTCCGGGGTTTTACATATTACCCCACTTAGTGAAGATTCGTCCCCAAAACATTACCATGCTGCGACAAAGTACAATTACAACTATGAATTTTCAGGATTTCACACACACACACACTCACACACACACACACACACACACACACACACACACACACACA
>JACYFF010003369.1:54066820-54077566 GCA_017589665.1 Selenicereus undatus
ACATATTGTGGGGGTTGTTATATTCATAATCAAAAATACCATTTTGCTTGGCTTTTGCTATTTGGTGTACGTTTTGTAAAACTGTTTATATGGTACTGATCTCATTTGAACTATTAGGAAAAAGTTTTTGAAAATTCAATATAGCCTTTAAACTTTGTTAAGAGCATTTAGGCTTGTTCCCGGACTTCTATACATTCTGGTCTAATAAGTGTGTAAAAATAGACACCATAATCATTACAAATATGTAACCTAAGCTTTTAGTAACCATTACATATGGAACATAAGCTTTTAGTAATTACATTTATAAATTTTGTCTAATCTAATTAGCAGCCACTAGGGCCACTCCAAATGAGATTTACCTGAAATTGAAGTAAACATTACATACTTAGGCCATAGTATTCGTAGCGGATTAATTAATCTCAAGTTTGAGGATGTTAGGCATCATTCATTTCAACTGAAAAGTTGGATGTCAGTGCTCCCAACTTTGACACTATTTATTTTGTTGCAGCACCACCGAATTCAACTTAGTGAATGGATGATGTGGTACCACCCAAAACACATGTGGTAGTGATCTGTCTCTTTTTCGGGGTTATTGTATGACACTTCAGATATATATATATATATATATATATATATATATATATATATATATATATGTGTGTGTGTGTGTGTGTGTGTGTGTGTGTGTGTGTGTGTGTGTGTTGTTAGGGTCTAGTTTTGCATGTTTGCAGGGATGCTGTGATTTGGCCAATTGTCTACAATGGATGGAATGGTAGTTGATGGTTGTGTGGATCAGGATGATGTAGGGGAAGTGGTGATGGACATGGTGGAAGCGGAAGTGGAAGTAGTAGAAGGTAATGTAATGTTAGTTTTTATTCTAGTCATTTTTGCTTGGGCTCCAAAATGTAGGAAGTTTATGATAGTGTAATTTGGCCTCGATTGGGACTTATGTTTGATGGTTATGCTAGGGGGATGTTCAGATGGACGAATGAAACTAATGGAAAGGATCAGATGTTTTGTGGTGCTGATGCATTTAGGTACAACATGTGGAAGTATGGTATTGCACGCCCCGTTTGAGATTGTACTTACTGAGAACTCTCGGTAACAAATTGTGGTTAAGTGCAAAGTAAAGAGTTGTAGGTTTTTCTTTTGTGTTGCGGATGAAAGAAAGTTGATAGGGTGGTTGAGACATAATTTAGAGGGGGTACCCCAATCACAGTGCAGGGGGTCAATGTAAGATAAGCCAATGGGGAAGAGAAAGATAAGAGCGAAGTTGGTATCATACCTGATCGAGGGCAAGGTACAGAAATCTTATGACTAATTGTCCTCATAGACAATGATGGAGTTATAGTTGGAGCCTGGAATGTTATTTGACGTGCATATAGGCATGGAGGGTATGTGTGCCTTTTAGTGGAAAGGACCAAGGTTCAAGCGTATATTTACTGCATTCAGGGCTTCGCTGAATGGCTTTATATTGGGTTACTGTAAGATATTTTTTGTTGATGGCACTCACCTGGGAGGTCCTTACAAGGGGAGAATGTTCTCTGGCAATGCATTGGATGTAGACAATCACTTATTTAATGTTTTATAAGCAATAGTGGCAATGAAGAATAATGGTGAATAGTTGTGCGTCATGACTGAGTTGTATAAGAGTTTCGGAGGCATGAAGCCTGTGATAGTGTCTTATCGAAACATAAGTTTACTATACGCTGTGCTGAAGGTTTTAAGCTCGAGAATTATACATATTGTATGAGACATTTAACAGATAACTTCATTGGGGCAATTGTGAAGATGAATTTCAGGTATGATACATTGAAGGATATGTTAAAGGAGATGTTTAATAGGGTGACTTATGCACCTATTAACACAGAGTGCATCGATGCATTAGATGATTTGAGAAAGTTAAAAATTGACTTGATTATGTGGAATGAGCATAATGAACCAAAATAGTGGGTACAATCAAAGTTCAAGAAGGAAAAGTGGGAGAAGTTGAACAACAACCCAACCGAGAGTTAGAACAAATGGATGTAAAAACTTGGGCGACTATCCATCCTGTGTCTAATGCAAGATTATATTTAGAAGCTTGGACTGAAGATGGACAAGAGGAAATTAGAGCTGCAAAATTGGAAGAACGGTGTGGGGGAGAGGATAGAGGAAAAGCTAAAGACCAATCATAAGAAGTTAGCATGTGTGATTGAAGTGGTGAAAAATGTTAGCGACATGGGTGAGTACAGTGTGCAACTGACCAATAGCAGAAGATTAATTATTAATCTTAGTAATCAAACTTGTACATGCTAGAGGTGGCAGTTACGAGGACCCCTTTCAACTATTGATAAGAAAAATATGTGGGTATCTGAGGTCCTGACATAGAGAATAATATACATAAATGTTCTCCATTCCATGGAAACACATAATTTGGCAAATGTTGATGATTAGACCGGTGAGTTAGGGGTGCATAAGCTGGATGAAGACTATAACTACCATATTATACCACCTCAAAATGCTAGACCACTTGGGAGACTCGAAACACGTAGGAGGGAATCTCAAAGGCAAGGGAAGAAAGTTAGGAGATGTTCTAAGCGCTGTGAGGTCAGCCACTGCAAGCATACATACAGGGAATGTACGTGCAGACTTCAACGCTCATTGCCTTAGTGATGTTGTGGTTATAGAGGAGTTGTTCAGTGGATATCACCCAGGCTAAAGTACTCCTGAAGACAATGATAAAGGTTCTTTTGTGATAAAACATGGTCATATGTTGGCAAGTGAACACCTTTATAGGTAATGGTAGATTTTTGTAAATATATTTGTGTTGTAGTTTTAGACAATTGTGATGTACGGTCAATATCATCTTTTTGTGTAACCGTCTGTATATTTGGATGGTTGTACTCACTATTGCGATGTATGCATATAATGCATATGTCAACAGAAGCTGTGTACTTTGGTTCATATTTTCTAGTGGTTGTGGCTAATTGTCGTTAGCAGTGTGTTATATGTGGTACATGTAAAATGACAACCCTGCATATTGATAATGTTATTCGATGTTGATATCAACCACACCCCAAACATTAGTTTAAAAATCTATGTACATGAATGTGCTATGCTATGGTAAAGTTTAGGTCGTTTTGCAGGGGTAGAGTTTTAAGGGTTTAGGGTTAACCAATAACATTAAGATTTACATTGTACTTTATGCTCAATGTTTATTGTTTTAACGCTTCATAATTTAGGGTGTATGATTTAAACACTTTTTGATTATAATATTCAGGTAAATTACATCAGGGACCATCGAGGTATATGTTAATATTATTCTAATTTGACAATTTTAGGAAAATATTTTGAGGTCCATGCAAGTTTGGGCAAATATTTTCTGAAATCAAAAGTGACTAAGCTTGACTTTTTAAATTACAAAAAAGTACCCTAAGTTTTTAAAATTTTCATTTTTAACCCCAATCCTTAAAAACTTTCCAAAAATTTAATTTTGTACATGTGGTTTTATGCTCATAGGACTATAAGAAGCCCTCTTTCATCTGGTATTAGAGCCACCTGACCAAAAATAGTTAAGATAATTAAGAATAATTAGTGGTTAATAAGCTAATTAACTGTGTTTAATGCTTGAATCGTCATCTTCCTGTCCTACTCCTAATTATTCTCTTATTGTGCACTCACCAGAAGGAACCACTTTAGTAGACCTCAACTAAACTATATTACTGATATAGTTTTAGAATTAAAAGTAAAATTAGCAAAAATTAAGACTGAAGTTAAGGATATAAAGAAATAATTGTCAATAATTCATCTTTCTTTAATCAACGAAGTTAGACATAGTGAAAAATCTAATCTAAGTATTAGTATTCCATTTAAGCATAAATATCTATTAAAAAACTCAATAAACAAAAATCCATTTCCTTCGCATGATATAAAAATCCCAAACGAAGTAGGAGAAAATCAACTGAAAAATCACCTGAGAAGGCTAAAAAAGAAGAAGAGGATGGAGTATAAGCAATATAATCCTGAAGAACTATAGAGAATCTTTGAAAAAGAACAAAACTTAGAAGAATTAAACAAAATCATGGATGCAATAGTTGATAAACAAAATGTATTGTCTGATGATAATGAAGAGACAAATAATATTCAGCTAGAAGAAGAAGTATATCAGTCGATGAACCTAATTAAACTATAGGACTTTAATGTTGTACCTTTAGAAAAAATTCCGAAGAAACTAGATAAAAAATATGGCAAAATGGTATTTGACGACGAGATTAATGAGATTGGAGAAGAACTTAACATAGATGGAGTTGAGTCCAATCAAGTTAACAATGTAATTCCTAAACCTGAGAATTTGGTGAACTTTCTAAAAGAACTACTCGTTTTATGAGACCTAGGTATATTCCAACACGACATACAACTAACTTTTTTGTAGGTTTTATCCCAAGAAAACCACGACCATTGAAGAGATTGGTCTTACCCCAATTAGCAAAACATGATACATCCTAAACATCAGTGGAGCTCGTAATAAATAAGAACTATTTGAGCACTGGAATCGACGCATAAATAGTGTGCAAAACCTAAATACTATATGGACTACTATAAAGTTCCTAAATTATATCGAGTATAGTTTTTTCTGGCACTGTAGCTGATTGGTGTGAGTCATTAAATGTGGATGGTAAAAACGCATTAAAAATGATGGAAACACCACCTACAATGTTCAAAAGTCTATGTAAGGAAATGAAAACTGAATTCATCGGAGCTAAATTCAATTCCGAAGAAAAGGCTAAAGAATGGCAAAGAAAGATAATAACTTAGAATTATGGAATATGAGATATCTTGAGAATTATATTGCTAAATTTAGTCAATATTATTACAAAATTACCATATCTGATCAATTCTATAATCAATGAAAAGTACATTGCATGGCTTAAATAAATACATGTCATTGATACCCTTGGCTCATGAATCTCTTATCTAAGAAATTGCATCAATGATCAATGTCTCGATCTTTAGAAGCATAAGAAAATAAGAAAAGCAATTTCTAGCTTGTTGGGATAATCTTTACCAATGGGGAAAAGAACTTCAAAGGAGAAAAAAAAAGCAAATTTATGAGAAAAAGAGCTCTTAACAAGCAAAGGGGAAAGAAATATAGAAGAAAATATTATAATAAATCAAGTCCTAAAAAAATGAAATTTTTTTAAGAAAGCAACTTATTGTCTATAGGAAAAAATAACTGCAAATGCTAGACATGTGCAGAAATAGGACATTGTGCTGACGAATGCAAAAATAGGAAGAATAATAAGCTAATAGAAACTCTAGTTAGCCTAGATTTTTTTGAGCTTGGCAAGGAGGAAGCACTAGATTTAGCACTGAAAAACAACAAGGGAATTGTTAAAATTGTACCAGAGAAAGAACATGAAGACAGTGATTATGAAGAAATAGTCATATGATGGAAAGTAGTTCAATTAGCCTTGGTGATCTTCAAGGAGAAGAATTTGTGATAGATAATGAGAACGAAGATGTCAAAGGAGATGGGATAATTCCCATAATTCGGAAACATGTGATCTATAAAAAAAGATTTTTCAATTAAAGAGCAAATACATATGTGAAATGATGGAAGGAAACCAAAAAGTTATGGAAGTGTTCACGTGCAAATCACTCCATTACAATATTTTGGCAAATATATTAATCTTTATGCTTTGCTCTATACTATCAATAATCAAATTATCACAGGGATTAAGCTTAATTTATGTAATGGATCAGTAGAATTCAATTGCCAATTGGGATATTATGTAAGACTAAATGGTGAATTTGCTATTTCCTACCGCTTAAGATAAAAACGGTTGGGATGGACAAAAAAGAGGAGGATACCCGTTGAGGATATTCTGGAAAATAATCTACAAACTAGATAATACCATAGATCTAGAGACCAAGGTAACAACAACAGAGGTAGAGAAATTTAAAAGTCCTACATTTATGCAAAAAATCCAAAGGATAAAGTTTAATCCACATGAGATAAAAATTGATAGGTCTTGGGTACCTAGCTTTGTTAATCCCACAAAATCAATAGTAACAATGTAATAAAAATTGATGAGAGTGGTAAAATTACCATTAAACCTCAATTATTAAGAACCATAAGTGCAAGATCAGAATGGGGAGAAGGGTCTTTATCAGCTAAAGAAGAACTTAAAGAAGATGACACAGTTGGGATGACTTGTGAAATGAGTAGAATAAGTTTTGAACTAGTAAGACACAATGTCAATTGAAGTATGAGTCTAGAGAGGAAAGTCATTGGGTACAAAGTAAGAACTGCTAGTGAGCCAATTCATGAAGATGAATTACTCAAAAATATAACCATGGAGATATACTGTGAAGTCACCAACCAAATTCGAACAACATCTATATCCCAATAAATGTATGTTTAGATGGATATAATAAATGTGAATTGTGCGCCTACATAAATAGTGGTTGTTCTGTCTATTTTAAAAAATTTTATTTCCAAAATTCATGTGAAAAAAGGCTAATAATCCTTTACAAGTAAGGATAGATGACAATAGCATAATGAGCCACAATGAAAGCATTGGAGGGTTATCCATAGAAATAGGAGGATTCGAATGCATTATATTAGTTTTATGGGCCATTGATCAACTCGCTCGTGATATGATTATTGAAAATAATTTTCAGAGACTATATTCTCTACGCACACAGACCTCAAACCAAATAATTTTTACAATCAATGGACATTCAGTTCCTATTGAAAAATTAAGGAAGGCTTAGACTCATCAGAAGATTGAGTTTACATGCAGCGAGCTCGGTGAGAAGGTAATGCCTGCGCAACATGAAATAGCACTATCAATCTCACTACTTGAGTTATCTATTAAAGAGCAAATTAATTATTGAACAACAAGAGCAATTATGTGAAGAACTCTACTTTGATAACCCACTAAAAGTTTCCGATAAATATAAGACATTTACAAAAACCACTTTGTTAAATCTCAACACTATCATTAGAGTCAAATAAATGATGTATACACACCAAGATATCGAAGAATTTGAAAACAAATCAAAGAGTTTCTGGATAAAGAATTGCAAACAGCTTAATGATAATACTATCTTTGATGTTTATTATTTCCTAACAAAACAGTCTTCTTCAATAGAATTCGAGAAGCCTCTTGGTTCTTAAAAATGGATTGCAAAAGTGGATACTGGCAGATAAAAATGGATGAAAAAAGCACTCCTTTAATCACTTTTAGTGCTGCTAAGGACATTATGAATGGATAGTAATGCCATTTGGTCTAAAAAATGCACCTCAAATATTCTAAATAAGAATGGATAAAATCTTCAAAGATCTTGGACAAATCATCCTACAAAAGCATTTTCTAGAAAAAATAGAAAATTTATCAAACATCAAGCAATTAGAAAGCTTTCTTGGATGTCTTATCCATGCTTTAGATTTCATTAAAGGTTTAGCTAAATTGAGAAACCCTTGCAGTAGAAACTCAATAAGGAAGTAAGTTGGACATGGACTCCTAGTGATTCAAAGATTGTTCAAAACTTCAAAAAGATGCATAAATATCTTCCTATTTTTATTTTTCCTAATGAAGGAGAAGATTTAATTCTTGAAATAGATACCAGCAATAAGCACTAAAGTGTAATACTGAAAATCAAATAAGGAGAAAAATTTTGTAAATATTGCAGTGGAGGTTTTAATAGAACAGAATGCAACTGTCCTATGATGGAAAAAATATTATTGCAGTTATAAGGGGAATAGAAAAGTTCTTAATCTTTTTAGCCTCAAAACCTTTTTTTATTCGAGTTGATTGCAAAGGGAGACTTAGTTTTGTGAAAAAAGAATTTATCAAACATACAAGCATAAGGGAGACTCCTACGTTAGCAATTATGACCAGTTTTCTTTCTCTATTGAAGATATACATGGATCAAAGAATTCTCTGGCAAGTGGTTTAACTCGTAAAATTACCAATGGTGATCATCAAATCATAACTCCTGTTGGTAAAGGAGGAAGTCCAAAATGAAATGTCATTACTACTAGAACGATTTTCTCCTTCTAGGAGAATCCTTATGGATATTTTGGAATTTCATACAAAAAGTAAATCGCCTTTTGGTTTGCTGTCTTCTACTTAATAGCATAAAGATTCAGTCTTTTAGAGTTACAAATGAATTATCTAAGGTGTCCTTATGATATTCAAGAAAAAATAAGTTCACATGTTCAAGAAAAATGATTCTAACGACTGATGCGCAACCTACATCGACTACTATCATAATTACTCTTGTGATATTTGGGAGTCGTGGAGTACTACAATCTTCTTTCTTGATAGGTCTTGAGTTGGTGATGTTAGATTCCCAGCTAATTCGATCTATCAAGATGATCCCATTATGAAAGCCTGAGAATATGGAATGGTAGCTTACCTCATGGAAATCCCAAATCCAAAGTTTCCATTCTTCTCATGACTAGGTTTCAGCAATGCATATTTAAAAGGATCCATTGGATTATCACATCTCCAGATGGTCCAACAAAAATTCCATACATTAGAAGTTTGTATGTCAAAGAAGTTTGTATGTCAAGGTACACTGTGCAGTAATTGAGTATGAAAATGGAAAACCCAAGCCAACCTATTATCTTGTTCAATTAGTTGATTTAGACGATCCCAATGGTCAACAACAAGAATGGTTTCCAGAACGACAAGATGTAGTTAGTGATCCTGCTTTAGCAAGAGTAATTGGTTTTTATAATATTATCATTAAATGTTGGCATTAATTGAACTTGGACGACTACTGATACATTGCAGAACACTATTTTCATTTATCATGATGATCTCAACAAATATATGAAGGTAAAAGGAGCTTCTTCAGAAGACGTCTTTGATTATCTCTTTGATGATGGATCTGAAAAATTGTTATCAGAAAAAGGAAAGAAATATCTGTATGAATTTTTTGAAAAATATGATCAAGAGCATCTTCAACTTGATGAAGATTTTTGATGATTATCTGAATAGTGATGGACTGAAAGACATTATTGGAGATGAAGGCATACAGAATCTCAATATGGATTACTAGTCTTACAAGCAATTAAAGTCTCTAAAAAGTGGTTGCACCATTATTGTACTATTTTGTTGAGTGTTAGTAAAATAATGTTGTCTACTATAGCCATGTGGTGAAAATATCCGCGTGTACCATAGCCATTAGAGCATCCTATGTAGTCTATCTCCTCTATAAAAGAAGAGGCTGAGTGTTGAGAAGAGACACGGTCATTTGAGCATACTTGAGCAAAAGAGAAGTATGGGCTTTCTATTTCTCTAGAAATAAGTATCTCTAATGATCTTAGTAGTTTAGGTCCCCCTTCAATCTTTCTATTGTAATATTTCCACTTTCAAGATTTCAATAAAAGAAGTTTCCCAGTAGGGAATTTTATTCAATTGAACCTTATGTCTTAAATATTATGATTTCTTTATTAAAGTCTCACTATTTTTAAAAGTATTAAAAACTTGATTAGTGACTACGGTATGAGGTAGGAAACAAAATAGATCTGTGCTATGCCTGATATAAGGAATGTGTGGTTAAGATTAGCAATCTTTATAAACTGGAAGCTAGAGGAACACCAGGTCTAATGCCGACTAAGTTCAGGTAATGGTCAAAACCCTCTATTTAAAATTTAATTATATTTTGCTAAGCATGATAGGTCTCTAATCACAGAAAATATAATATTTATAATATAAGTAGTAGATTATGATTAGTAGTACCAGTAAAGTCATTATAACAATTCTAAACTAAATATAAGCTTAATTTTAAAAAATAGCCCAAAAGTTTGAGTATTTGTATTTTGAACTCCATTTGGGGAAAACATAGAAATTTCAGAAAAAGTTATTGCCAAAAATAAAATTATTTGCCCCCCAAAAGATTATTAATCTGAACAATTGTACTCCGAAAAACTATTACCCAAACCTGGGTAGTTCAAAAAATCTTTATCCAAATTCACCGGAGTAATTAAATATTTACCCATACCACATGGACCCGGAAGCTAATTTTTCTATAATATTAGGTTGGGGTCATAGAGTATAGGATTAAGTGGCAAGAGTTAAGTATTTAAGGTTTACATATAAGGTTTCAGGTTCAGGGTTACTTGTGTGCCGCTGCAAGGTTGAAGTAATGTGATGCCTACTTTGGGCTTTAGGAGTTAGATTCGATGGCCTGTGATTTACAGTGTGTGGAATGACTGGAGGACCTATCATTGACTATTGATGGCAGGGTTCATGGGTTTTGACGTATAATATATGGTTTTTTAACGAAATAGGGTTGGGGCTTTTATTATATAGATGAGGGTTTTGTTTGATGTGGAAATCACTCAAAGTAGGGTGTACGTCTAACAATTGATTGAGTATAGATTACGAACGATAACTGTTATAATAGGATATAGGGTTTGGGTATAGGGATAAAGATTTATAGTTAAGGTTTCAAGTTTACCAACCTCAGGTTTAAGTCTAATGTTTAGGGAACGTATAAAGTTTGCAATGTAAGGTCAAGGGTTTAGGATTTAGGGTTAAGGGTTTACGGTCTACAATAATCCTAAAATGTAACGGCGTGAGTAAGAGACAACATTGTGGACATCCACTCATCATAGTCGG
Organism: Selenicereus undatus; assembly: GCA_017589665.1. NCBI lineage: Eukaryota > Viridiplantae > Streptophyta > Magnoliopsida > Caryophyllales > Cactaceae > Selenicereus > Selenicereus undatus. The sequence goes on from JACYFF010003369.1 coordinate 54,077,443, forward strand.
ACATATCCTGGGATGTCAAAGGTTTGTATATGTGTTCACACACACACACACATATGGATATAAACGTACACACACACACACCCACATATGGATATACACGTACACACACATACACACACACACA
>JACYFF010003369.1:54082566-54105127 GCA_017589665.1 Selenicereus undatus
AACCGGAGTATGGGGTTTACATCCCAAAACATAACTAACTTTGACCAAAAAGACATCTAGCTAACTGGATGGTTGGCTCATATGGCCATACAGAGTGACTCATAAACAATATGCATTACATGAACTTAGAATACTTGTTTACAATCATTTCAAAGTAAGAACACATGACATGACTTCATTAAGCACGTAAGATCCCTTCAAATGGATCTAAACAACACCTGGCAAGCAAGAACGGGTTCCATCTCGACATAGCTGACTCAACTTCTTTCTGTTATAAAGAAAACCTGGGGAAAAGGGGAAGGAGTAGTGGGATGAGCAACCACACGCTCAGTGAGTGTCCCCCAACCCCCTTAAAACCAAAACCGTTGCAGGCAATAATATCTTTGCTAGTCATATATCACGTATCCATACTTTACAATCATATTAGGCATTCATAGAATTCCTATGAAAACATTACTAATCATAAACTTGACTTTAAGCACTCAAACATAATATTAGGCAACATATCATCGGACATAGGTTGTAGAACATGAACATCGGACAAGCCATGACTGATATATGCACTAGGCACGTATGAATGTCATTGCATAATTCACTAACATGTCACAATTTCTAATGAAGTCATAATAATGTCACATAACTTAAGCTTATCAGGTTATGCATGAAACATGCTCATAAGGCCTTCTTTTCGTAATCATATCTTACTTAGCATCTCATTCACATTTCATTTATAAGAAAAGTATAGAACATGAAAAGAAAATTTTCTTTCCTTTCTTTGAAAACATTTTATTTAGCCTCTTGAGGCTCATAAAAACTCTTCTCTTAGCCTCTTGAGGCTCATATTCTTTCATATCGGTCGCATACTGACCCTTATAAACTTTTCATACTGCATAAAGACTTTCTTTCCTTTTGAAACACTTAAAATGGCAAAGTGCCCATTGCTTTTCTTATCTTGGTAGGAAAATACTTCTGGCACAAGATCATTACATGGTGCTGATTGGGTGAGAACTATTCTCGAACCTATAGTGAGACCGCTCACACTTAAGTTCTTACTCCTGGGATGGCTACATAACATATCAGACCATTACATTAACCCTCGTCAGGGCCTCTACGGTTTCCGGACCTTCCCCTAGGATAACATTGTTCTTTCATTCTTTTCATATTGTCCGAAGCACATTATCTTAGCCACTTAAAGCGTATCGGCCATAACGGCTATAACTTTGCGTTTCAAACAGTAAAATCATTCAACGTATAACTCACACCTTTTTAAAACTCTTTAGGGATTCCCCCGTTCAAGCGAGTTCACTCCTAAAACTGTTTTCATTTAATTAAAATAGGCCATCATGCACTAATAGTTATGGCTACTATCATTTCAAAACATGAAATCTTTCTTTGAAAAAACTCACTCTTATGCACATAATGCAATTTGAGCATTTAAGCACATACATCACATGTATCACATTTAAGCACTTCATATCAATTCAATACAATGAGCCACACATGGCCTTGCAATCCACACGATTGCGGTTAATTCACAATCCAGTCTCCCTCCTCACTTGCACCGTACCACAAGACCTCGAACGCTCATAATGTTGTCCTCAAACCATCCAACTACTAGCTCGATTCATCAATTTATTAATCACAATATATTATCCTATTGGCTTATATAAAAGAGAGTGAGGTTTAGGCTCTTACCTGAGCAACAGCACCATTCAGCCACATATAACCACATTTACTTATAATCAACAACACTTTGTTCAGTACATCAAACATTCTAATCATATACAATGCATTTCGAAGTAACTTTCCTAAGCATGAATGTACTAAGGGGTTCAAATGAAAGCTAACATATTTCAATAGCTTCGAATTTAATTCGATCACATGCATTAGCTAGTTTTAATTCGAATTGAAGCTAAACACGTTTAAACAACTTCGAAATTAATTCTTTTTCACAAGTTAGCTAATTAACTTGAGTCGAAGCTAAACACGTTCATATAACTTCGAAATTAATCCCCTTTCATGCATTAACTCATTACTTGAATCGAAGCTAAACATTTTAAACTAACTTCGTTTTTAATTCTTTTTATACATTAGCTAACTTTAATGGAATTCAAGCTAAACACGTTCATATAACTTCGAATTTAATCCCTTTTCATGTATTAACTCATTACTTGAATGGAAACTAAACATGCTAAACTAACTTTGTTTTCAACTAGAAACTTAGGCATGAATTAGCTATATGCAGTTGAATTAACACTAACCATATTCGAATTGAAGCTAAACATATGTAAACCCCTTCGAATTAACATATCATGCATAATTTACCTAAATTGATTCGAATCGATTCTAAACATGCATGATTCATTCCAATGCTACTTTTCAGGCCTTAGTTAACTAAACTAACATACAACACAACCTAAAGGTTAAAACGATTTCGAAACTTCTAATACTTAGGAGGTGAGAAACACCCACCTCGAGTCCAAGCTAGAGGATTCGCGAATCGGACTGATTTGGAGTAGGAATCGAGCATCTAAGGGCCTAGAACCTCCTCACTGCTCGTGATGCCTTGACCGAATCAGACCTCAAACCCTAGTTCGCGATTTTTGTCCAATTTTCACACGATTAGTGAGGGTTTGAGATAGAGATTCAATTTAAAGAAGGCTAAAGGCTCGAAACTCACCATGCCTGTGAATTTTGTTCGAGCATCAGCTCTACCCGCGCTGAATTCGGCCAAACCGTGGCTGATTTTCACTAAACCACCGCGCAGAGGTGGTCGCCGGCGCCTGGGCTCACCCGTCGACGGTGACCGTCGTGGTGGTGTGGGGTTGAGGACTTCAAAACCCTAGGCCTTGGACTGAGCACCCTGCTCTAAATCTTGCTCAATCTCGCTTTCTCTCTCTGTCGTCCTCTGCTCGTCGGCCACGCCTGGTCGCCGCCGTCGTCATTGTCGTCACCGGCTGGTCGGCCTCCCTCCACCCTCTCTTCTCTCTCTTGGTTGCGTAGGGTGGTGGTCGGGGCTGGGGGTTTGAGAACCCCTCCCCCTTCGTGGCTTTCCAGAGAAAGGTAAGGGGCTTCGGCCCCTTATTAATTTTTTTTTTGTTTGGTCAATTGCTAGTCTAATTCGTATCTCAAACCTAACATCCTATCCTGAATCGATAATACAATCCTTCGTCGAGTATTCGATCCCAAATACATGTAGGTTTGATTCAATAAACCACAAACTAATTCTAAGGTTGATATCCTAATCGCATTCAGGAAATGACTAAATAAATCGAATAACGACTAAATTAAACTATAGATGTAATTTAAAGGTGCAAATAGCACGAATCAACTTTGAAATCAATAATAGCAATAATAATCCTTTTTAATAAAATTTTTAGCTCCCATAAGCACATCGATAATAATTTAACTTATATAGTTACTAAAAATATGATTTTATAACGTAAAAAGATAATACAGTTAGCTTAACGGAAAACAAAGAATGTGGGTCTTACAGGGTGGATGAAGGTATCCCACATCGGTAGTTGAGGAGAACGAACCACGCCTTATAAGGGGTGGGGATACCTCAACCCATTAAGGCGCCTTTTGAGGACAAAACCGTGAGGGCAGGGATGGTGGTAGCGTCCCGCCTGCCCAAAGCGGACAATACCTCAATGGCGGGTGGTCGTGGGCTATTACAGATGGTATCAGAGCCATGGACCCGGGTCGGTGTGCCAGCGAGGATGCTGGGCCCCTGAGAGGGGGGTTGGATGAAGGTATCCCACATCGGTAGTTGAGGAGAACGAACCACGCCTTATAAGGGTTGGGGATACCTCAACCCATTGAGGCGCCTTTTGAGGACAAAACCTTGAGGGCAGGGATGGTGGTAGCGTCCCGCCAACACACACACACACACACACACACACACACACACACACACACATATATATATATATATATATATGTACATACATATATATATATACATATATATATTTGTATATACATATATATATATATATATTTATATAGACACACACACACACACACAGATATATGTATGTGTATATATATATATATATATATATATATATATATATATATTTATATATATATATACTTACATACATACATACATACATACATACATACATACATATATATGTATATATACATATACATATATAGTTATACACACACACACACACACACACACACACACAAGCACACATATACATACACAAAACAGTCATAAACTTTTATATACATATGTGCATATTCATATGTGTGTGTGTGCAAATTGTAAAGTCGGGTTATTGTTTATAGTGCGAGGGAAAAGACACGTTATTATTGTTCATAAGATCGTCATCCTTGGATATCAGTTACATATAATCAATATGCACTTTCCAAACCTTGGCACTAAGCCTATATCCCTTAGTGTAAACCTTAATCCAAGCCCATACACCCTAAACCTTGTCTCTACACCCAAAATCCATCTTCATAGACCTAGAATTGTACATGTGAACCGTAAAGGGTGAACAATGTATGATTAGAGCATACACCATAAAGAATAGTTGTGAATCAAAACTGAAGACTAAAGTCAGCCAAGCTATTCATGACAAGGATGTGAAGTTCACTATATCAGTCACAAACTATATGTTGTATGCCATTATCCCAGGATTGATGGTGTTCCTAGGGTAATGTCCCTTTGATTTCATGTCTAATAAGGATCTTTTTGGTTGGGGGTTCATGTGAAGCATAGGAATATTAGGCCTTGATTTTGGATGTTTTAAGAGATGCAGTAGCATTTCCATATAGTCTAAGTTGCCTACACTTGACATAGTGGGTATGATAACTTAGAATATGTGGTGTACATGATTTGGTGTATTGCCTATTTTGGGGTCAATTGTAATCTTGTATAGCAGGCGCAACATATATGTAAATTTGTGACTTATGCAATAGGATGTAGTGTGCTCAACGACTCTTGCATATTTTGTGCTTAACACATTGGATAGAAGTAAATTTGCAAGCACTACTTGTTCTAAAGCATTCCGTGTAATATGCTATGTTAATGTTGGTTCCTCGCAAAAACATGAATTTCGTTATACTCACCTTGATGTAGTGCCCTAATAGGGATATAAGCAGTATATTTTCCTCAACAACATCATAATGCAAAATCATCTTGGGACGACATCAACTCTATCATTGGTTCAATTAGACACTTCGATCCAGTCAACATAGGATACCTTGACTAGTGTATTGATAGCGAAGACATAAACCATTTCACTTGACCACCCATAAGTTGCATGGTTCACTAGTTTAAGTAGGAAGAATCGCATGATATATAGAAATGTAATATAAATCACTGTATGTATAATTCACACGCCACCCTACTTAACACCTTTACGAGGATGTAGAAAAATTATTAGGTGGGAAATGAGCTACTTCCCCTTTGAGGGGGACAATAGTAGCTTCTCAAAGACAAGACTCACGTCTTCTTGCCAAAATAAGATACCTTATGCCTTCAAGGACAACAAGCTCATGAACAACGTCACGAAAACTCCATTGTCATAGTCACTATGATAACCAACTCGTTTGTGTCAACAACAGGTGCAGGATATGGCAGCTGTTAATAACCAAAATTAATTCCAAGACATTTTCCCTACTAAGGGCAGGTGGGGTGCTCAACTTTCTATAATAGTGCATCAAGGAAGTTGGACGAATGGATCAATGCACATGCCATGACTTTCTCCAACAACATACTAAATATTAGATTTAGAGTATTACCCATTTACATGGTAAACTAAAATTATGGGTGCAAGATCGTCTATTCTTACCACTATTGCTAGAAGATATTTCCTTGCCACCTTACCCTCTTTGGACAACAGGTAATGAATCACACACATGAGATCGCCTTACATTCAAGTCGATGATGAATATATTCCGTGATCATTGATCAGTAACTAGTTCAAGTAAGGGCATGAACACCTGATGAATAGTATATTACATCATGTTAAGCCATACACACATAAGGAGACATGAAATGCATTTGAACGCTTTCATTTAAGAAACAAAGGATAGGCATGTATAAGTACATATCTACGGTTGGGTTACGCGCTTTTTCTAGAACTTGCCAAATCCACTTTGATAACATTAGTCTTTTGAAATAGTTCCTATAATGTTTTGTGTCGCCCATCAACTGTTTGGGTGAGATAGAAATGAAAAATTCATTTTGATAATGCTCTTATTCATTTACTAATTCATGATACTTTAGAAAGAAGAATGACCAGCACAATGTTGGAAACTTTCTTCGACATGCATTGAGGACCCATCCGCAGTCATGGATAGCAATTCCCTTAATGCAAAGCTTTCCAATATTGTCCTCGACACCCTTTTTGGGGCAACATTAATAAGGCATTCCAACGTATCCATGAACGTAATGAAGGAACAAGCCTCTGGGAGTTTGACAGATCTACAACAATTGACATCGACCTTAATAGTTTCGTACATGAAAAAGTGGACGACCTCACAGTATTTGTTGATGCACTCATGTAAGACCTGCATTCGTTATTTTTACGTTAAGTTGCTTGTCTTGCTTTTTACGTTATAAAACCGTATTTTTAGTAACTGTATGAGTTAAATTATTATCGATGTGCTTTTGAGAGCCGATAATTTTATTAAAAATAATTATTATTGCTATTATTGATTTTAAAGTTAATTCGTGCTATTTGTGCATTTCAATTATATCGTAGTTTAATTTAGTCGTTATTTGATTTATTTAGTCGTTTCCCAAGTGCGATTAAGTTTTCAGCCTTAGAATTAGTTTGGGTTTATTAAATTGAACCTAGATGTATTTGGGATCGAATAATCGATGAAGGGTCATATTATCGATTTGGGATAGGTTATGATGTACGAGATTAGAAATTAGACAGGCGATGCCAGTTGATTGAGTTATTAACCCAAAAAAAAGAAAAAGGAAATTAGAAAAGGGGGGATCGGGTGCCTGAGGCCCGACACCCCTTTCTCTCTCTTTGCCCACTCTCTCTCTCTCTCTAAGCTCGCTCACTCTTTCTCTCTGGGACCACGGTCGCCGGCTGGCATCACCGCCAACCGCCACCTGTCGCCGGTGAGAGAAAGGGGCGACCGGTCCCCTTAGCCACGCCAACCACCGCCCAAACTCCACCACCCATCGTCCTCCAAGTCTCACGACCAAAAATCAACCCAGACACGCGTCCACCACCCGGAAACGGGCCACCCACGTGCCGGAATTTGGCGACCCACACCTCCCTCAGCCTCCTCTATAACTTGGGGGCCGAATTTGAGTCAAAATCAACCAAAAATGCCACCAATTCGGGAGATAACACCTGGGTTTTGCAAGAATGCAGTTGGGGTTCGGGAGTAATCAGATTAGGGCGTGCTCCGGGGTTGATTAGGGTTGAAAATTCGATTAATCCAAGGTTTGGTTGGCACGAATTGGGCACGATTTGGGTCTGGTCCGAGTGTGGGTGAGCAAGAGTCGGAGGTTTGGAGTTGTTCGAACATTGAAAGTTGACCCAGCAGCCTTAGATTCGATCCTCTAGCATGGAATCGAGGTGGATGTTCCTCGCCTCCTAAATTAGTATTAATTTCGAAATCGTTTTAAGCTTTAAGTTGCGATGCATGCTAAGTTTAGTTAATTTATGCCTGAAAACGACTTTGAATCGTTAAATGTCAGTTTAGTTCATTAATACTCGAAAGTGGCTTGAATCGATAAATGTTAGTTTAGTTAGTTCACGCCTGAAAACATAGTTCTAAATGAGTTATGCATGCTTAGATTTGATTCACGTAAATTCAGTTAGTGTATGCCTGAAAAGTTGACTTGATTAGTAACTTCGATGTAATAAGTGAATGCCTAAAGTTATGTTATGTTTAAATGGCTTAAATAGGCTTGAAATGCAATGTCGAGACAACGAATGACGTCTCGAATCGATGCATGTTATTTCAGTTAGTTCATGCTTGAAAAATGGCTTCGAAATGAATTATGCTCGTTTATAATCGATTCAAACATGTTTAGTTAGCTCATGCCTAATTAATAGTTTCGAAACGATATATGAATGCTTAGAATCAATTTTAGTACATTCATGCTTAGGAAAGTTACTTCGAAATGCATCGTATATGTTTAGAATGTTTGATTCACTAAATAAAGTATTGTTGATTATAAATAAATGTTGTTATATGTGGCTGAATGGTGTTGTTGCTCAGGTAAGAGCCTAAACCTCACTCTCTTCTATATAAGCCAATATGATAATATATTGTGATTAATAAATTGATGAATCGAGCTAGTAGTTGGATGGTTTGAGGACAACATTATGAGTGTTTGAGGTCTTGTGGTACGGTGCAAGTAAGGAGGGAGACTGGGTTGTGAATTGACCGTAATCGTGTGGATTGCGAGGCCATGTGTGGCTCATTGTGTTGAATTGATTATGAAGTGCTTAAATGCGATGCATGTGAACCCCCTTACTAATGTGATATATGTGATATATGTGCTTAAATGCTCAAATTGCATTACGTGCATAAGGGTGAGTTTTTCAAAGAAAGATTTCATGTTTTGAAATGATTAGTAGCCATATCTATTAGTGCATGATGACCTATTTTAATTAAATGAAAACAGTTTTGGGAGTGAACTTGCTTGAACGGGGGAATCCCTAAAGAGTTTTAAAAAGGTGTGAGTTATACGTTGAATGATATTACCGTTTGAAACGCAAAGTTATAGCCGTTATGGCCGATACGCTTTAAGTGGCTAAGATAATGTGTTGCGGACAATATGATATGATATGAGCGATGTTAACCTAAGGGAAGGTCCGAAAATCCTAGAGGCCCTGACGAGGGTTAATGTAATGGTCCGATATGTTATGTAGCCATCCCGGGAGTAAGAGCTTAAGTGTGAGCGTTAGGTCTCACTATGGGGTCGAGAATAGTTCTCACCCAATTAGCACCCTGTAATGATCTTATGCCAGAAATATTTTCGTACAAAGATAAGGAAAGCAATTAGCCTTTGCTATTCTATATGTTTCAAAGAAAAAGAATGTTTTACGGGCCCAAAGAGGCTATATGGAATGAATGTGAAATGCTTATAAGGGTCGTTTTACGGCGAATATGAAATGTAAACTCTTTCAAAAGATCGAGAACCTCTCAGGTTAAGAAAATGCTTCCAATGTTAAAAGAAAGTTTCAATGAAAGTTTAAAGAAAATGTTTTTACATGTGTTGAATGTGACTTCAAACGGAATATGTGACATGTTAGTGAATCATGTAATGTTGTTCAAACATGCCTATTGAATGCATAAGTCATGGCTTGTCCGATGTTCATGTTCCAGAACCTATGTCCTATGATATGTTGCCTAATATTATGTTTGAGTGCTTAAGGTCAAGTTTATGACTAGTAATGTTTTCATAGGGATTCTATGAATGCCTAATATGATATTAAAGTATGAACACGTGATGTGTGACTAGTAAATATATTATTGCCGACAACGGTTTTGGTTTTAAGGGGGTTGGGGAACACTCACTGAGCGTGTGGTAGCTCATCCAACTACTCTTCACCCTTTTCCCTAGGTTTTCTTTATAACAGGAAGAAGTTGAGTTAGCTATGTCAAGATGGAACCTGTTCTTGCTTGCCAGGTGTCATTTAGATCCATTTGAAGGGATCTTACGTGCTTAATGAAGTCATGTCATGTGTTCTTACTTTGAAATGATTGTAAACAAGTATTCTAAGTTCATGTAATGCATATTGTTTATGAATCGCTCTGTATGGCCCAGTTAGCTAGATGTCTTTTTGGTCAAAGTTAGTTATGTTTTGGGATGTAAACCCCATACTCCGGTTGTGTGAACCGTTGAGTTGTATATTTTACTTTTTCTGTATTAATGAACTATTCTGTTTGGTGTACTCCGAGCGGGTGGCTCGTCGAGTTATGAACTCCGGCGTGTGGCCATAGAGCTATGTTTTAAATGTTTACACTTCCGTTGATTTACAGGGGCTTATTGTAAGGCGTTTAGCCTGAAAACGGCCAGTTTTCAGGCGAAACTCTGTCCGTTTCGTCCCAGAATTTAAGTAAGAAGTTAGGAAAACGTAACACTTCCGGCCCTAGGGGCTGGGGGTGTTACAACTCACTAAGAGTAAGGTGTTTTAAACCTCTTGCAGGACCCGATTGTGGGGGGTTTTAAAATGGGATTGAAGGGCAGAGAGAGGGGGGGATATTAGACTTCTTTTTCCAGTTTGAGTTTTTATTTCATCTTCAATTTTTTTCAGTTTGAGATGTAAGGTTTAATTATGAGAATTACTGTAATCAAATTGAGGGTTTGATATTGGAATGAAAACCGCCTTCTAACTTCAAAATTGAGCAGTTTTGGTTTCGAATTCTTCTACTATTCTGTTATGGGCTTTGCTACATAGTATGGATTCATGTTTAGATGCATTATACTTTAAAAAAATCTGGATTTGGTTGATGAGATTCTCAGGAAGAGAATCATTATAAGGTGGTTAGTGAATTTGAAAAACTTGTTCGACCTTTGGCCAAGTGCATGCTATTACTCATAAGTTGTTGCTTTAGTTATTTTCAAAATTTGGCAAATACTAATTACTTTTCCTTTGAATTGGTTTACCCATGTTGATAATGCTATTATACGGTTTAGTGGATAGTGACTTAATTTCTGAACACATCCCTGAGGATGACACTCGTAAGCATTATAACGATAAACCATATACTTGTGGAAATTACAAGTTTTTGGTGCCGTTGTCGGGGATGATTTGTGAAATTTGGTTGCATCGACTTGTTTGAGTCATTTTCATTTTAGTTTTATAATTGTGATATTTGGTTTTGATTAAGTCTTTATTTAGTTTTAGCAATTTAGTTTAGATTATTTTTTATTTTGGAATTAAGTTAGTATTTTTATTTTTGTTTAGATCAGTTTCATTTTGATGCTTAGAGGGTATTTAGTGCTAAAAAATGGTACTAACCAAATCTGGTTTATGTGCAGCAAAAAAAGTAGAACTGAATAGGGAAAAAAAGCAAGATTTTCATCATTTTCAGATTCTGTTTAAATTTTTCGGAGCATTTCTGGTGTGAATTTTGCTCTGCTAATATATTTCTTGAATTCAGCAAAATTTTTAGAGTCTGTGTGAATTGTTCTGGAATTTTGGAGACTGTCTAGAATTTTCTATGATTTTTGGAACTAATATACTGTTTGTAATATTTTGCACAATTTAGGGATAGAAAACATTTGAGAGAAAATATATTCATATCCCTTGTGATTGTATTGAATTTACTATGTATAGAGTTTTGATTTCGGGAGTTTATTTTCTATCTTTTTTTAGTTTATTTGTGTTTTTAGTTTATTTGTGTTTTTGTTTTATTTCTAAGATGGGGTCATTTTCTATTTTTATTTGTTTTAGGTTTGATTCACATTTTTTATTGTGTTTTAATAGAAAAGAAGAAAAAATCAAAAAAATCCAAAATACAAAAAAAAAGAAAAAGAAAAAGACCAAAAAGATAACTTTTTGTAAGAGTGTGGGATTTACATGACTGGTTAGGTTACAGACCATGAGAATAATAGACTTGCTAGGAGGAGTGAACCCGACCCTGAGCTTGAACTCGAGCCTAAACCCAAGCTTGAATTAGAAGAAATAGAGCAAGAAAGATCTTTGAGTGATATTTTCTATCCTCCTAGGACTGCTTTGCCATCCTATTTCACTATACCTGACTTGGGACCATATGTACCTTTCGAATTAAGACTTCATTATACTCAAATGTTCCTAAATTCACAGGTTTAGAGGATGCTTATTTATTTTTGAGGGAATTCAAAGAAGTATGTTCTATGATTCAGTTCCCTAATATCCTTATTGATGTTATGCGAATGAAATTGACTCCTTTTACTTTGAAAGATTTTGCTAAATGTTGGATGTATAGCTTTGCTGCTAATTCTGTTACTTCTTGGAATGATTTTGCAAGATTGTTCTTAAGAAGATATTTTCCTAATGCCAAGATTGTTAAGCTAAAGAATGAAATCGATCAATTTGTGCTATTAGATAGGGAATCATTTTGGAAATACTTTGATAGGTTAAAAAATTTGTTGGCCCAATGTCCACATCATGGTCTAGATCAAGCACGTTTGTGCCAGATTATGTATGAAGAACTTGACCAACAGACTAGAACCATGGTGGACTCTATGTGTCAAGGTGGCTTTCTCTCTAAGAGGGGCACAACTGGTTAGGAATTTTTAGAGCACTTAGCTGAGAAAACCATGCAGTGGGAAACCACTTGTGATGATAGTCTAAATTCTAGGTTTGTAAGGGTAGGTTGCATTCTGTCTCTGATGTAAGTCACTTAGAGTCTAAGATTGTTGTTTTGGAAAACATGTTGAAGGGGTTGTCCCCCCAGATTCCCCAGATATCTCATACTACTACGGTGTCTTGTTCTCATTGTCAGGCCTTAGATCATTCTTTGAGTGATTTTTCTTATTCGCTCACCAGTTAGCAACTGGACAAGAGCAAGCGAGTATAACCTTTCAGAGGCCCAAGAACAACCCCTTTTCCCCTTATTAAAATCCAGGGTGGAAAAGTCACCCTAACTTTTCTTGGAGTAATGGACCAAATGCTGCGATTCCTAACTCCCAGCTTACAGTGTCTCCCGGAAACAGCGCCCAACCCATCTCTCATCTATCCAATTCTTTTCAAAAACTGGTTTTTCTAGGTTTGCCCAATGCACCTAGAACTTCACTTCCTGTAGCTCAAGTTCAACCTCCTCCTCGTTATACTGACATTGATAAAATTGAGATGAGAACTAATAGTAATGTGGAGAGAATGATTAATGCGAATATAAAAAAAATAATGACAATGATGACTAAGCGATTTTCCAATTAGCATCATCTTCTAGGAAGTTGGGTACTTTTCCAAGTCAACTAGAGGTGAACCCTAAGGGTCATGCCTCCTTTTCTTCTTGTGCAACCCTAATGAGCCTGTGAGGAAAGTGAATGCAATTATATCTCTTCGATCTGGTCGAGAGATTGATAATCTAGTGAGAAATTCTAGTGAATGTTGCCAATATCTTCACCAATTCTTTCAAAATTCTTCTTATTCTTTTTCTCCTCCAAAAACTAGTTCATCCAGTAAGCCCAGAGATGCTATTGATGGTGTCCCCAATGATTCCGATACTACTCTACCTTTTGAGTCACCTTCTAACAAAGATGAGCATAAGGAGAAAGAGTCCTCTTATTCAGTTGATCCTTCACCTCCCAAGGATTCTTCTTCTCCTTCTTCTGCTGAGAAAGTCTATATGCCTTTACCTCCTTTTTTCTAATAAGCTTAAAAAGAAAGACTAAGCTCATGTTGAGAAGATGCGAGAGACCTTCTCTTAAGTCAAAATCAATATTCCTTTACTCGTTACTATTCAGCAAATGCCTCCATATGCTAGATTTTTAAAGGATCTGTATACAACCAAGAGAGCTACTAGTGTCCCTAAAAAGGCTTTCTTAGCCTCTGGGTCTAGTTTTATCATTTCTCACCAGATCCTAATGAAGTACAAGGACCCCGAGTGCCTTACTATTTCTATAGTTATAGGGGACCATTTTATTCAGATCTTTGCTTGATTTAGGGGCCAGTGTCAATTTGTTACCTTTCACTGAGTATGATAGGCTAGGGTTAGGTGAGCTGAAACCTACCAAGATGATCATTCAAGTAGCTGATAGATCGACCAGGTTGCCAAGAGGTAAGTTAAGGATGTGCTGATTCGAGTGTACGAATTTATTTACCCTGTGCACTTTGTAGTAATTGAGACTGATAAGGTGTCCAACATTGTTAGTCAAATCCCTATGATTCTAGGGCGTCCTTTCTTGGCCATTGCCAATGCCCTCATTAATTGCAGGAATGGTATGATGACACTATCTTTTGGCAACATAACCTTAGAATTAAATATCTTTAACATGCAAAGACAACCTTCTAGTTTTGATGATATGGAGTTTTCTACGAATGGGTAGAAGATTCTGTATTCGATGATGACCTTGACAATATGTTTGTTCCTGAGTATCAGTTATTTCTTGTTGATGATGAGCGTGAATATGATGTGTTTGAGTTTGATGACTTGTGCTCCACTACTGACTGTCTGCTTGTTGTTATTTCTGAATCTGTTCATGAGCCTATTTCCCCTTATGCTCTTGAATTGAAACTTCTTCCTGACTTTCTTAAGTATGCATTCCTAAGACCCGATGAATCCTTAATTACCTGTCATTATTGCTTCTGACCTAGACTGGGACCAAGAGGCCAAACTGATTGCCTTACTTAAAGAGAATAGGGAAGCTATAGGTTGGACTTTAGGGGATATCAAGGGTATTAGTTCTTCCATTGTGCAGTATAGAATTTATTTGAAGGACAATGCTAGACCATACCGAGGCCACCAAAGGCTTTTGAACCCAACTCTACAGGAAGTAGTTATGAAGGACGTATTAAAATGCTTAGACCATGGGGTTGTCTATCCTATTTCTGATAGCGAGTGGGTTAGCCCTATTCATAGTTCCTAAGAAGACCGGTATTACTGTGATTAGGAATAACAAAAACGAGTTAGTCTCTACTCGAGTCCAATCTTAGTGGCGTGTTTGTATAAATTATAGGAAATTGAATGCTGCCACTAGGAAAGACCATTTTTCCCTTCCTTTCTTGGACCAAATGTTAGAGAGGTTGGCTGGACATTTCTTCTATTGCTTTTTAGACGGATAATCTAGCTACGTGCAGATCTCTATTGCTCCTGAGGATTAGGAGAAGATTACTTTCATCTATACATTTGGAACTTATGCCTTTAGAAGGATGTCGTTTGGACTGCGCAATGTCCCTGCTACCTTTCAGAGGTGCTTGATTTGCATTTTCTCAAATCTAGTTGAGCAATACATGAAAATTTTTATGGATAACGTTTCTATGTTTGGGTCTTCCTTTGATGATTGTCTGTCTAATTTAAGAAAAATGTCGGAAAGGTGTACGGAGAAAAATTTAACTTTGAATTGGAAGAAATGTCACTTCATGGTTAAAAAGGGGATAGTCTCAGGCCACATTATTTCTAGAGATGGGATTGAGGTAGATAAGGCTAAGACTGATATGATTGTCAATCTTTCCCATCCTAGTTGTGTGAAAGAGGTGAGGTCATTCCTTGGACATGCTGGTTTCTATTGTTGTTTTATTAAAAACTTTAGTAAGATAGTGAAGCCCTTGACCAACGTGCTAGCTAAGGATATGCCATTTCACTTCTCTGAGGAGTGTCTTGTGGCATTTACTAAGCTTAAGGAAGTCTTAACCTCTACTCTCGTTCTTTATCCTCCCGTCTGGGGAGAACTATGGTCATGTACTCAAGTTGCAGAACTTGGTCATGTACTTAACGATAAGCTGCAAATCAACATAATACGCCTCCATAATGTAGTAGAGCGTTTTAAGAAGGGTGTCATTGGTGGTTTTCTTTGACAATCCACGGGAACAGATGGTCCTAACTAAAATATAGTATAGAATCCTTGGATCTGAGTATAGGGATATATAAGATTGGTTTGACTTTTTAATCTTGGAGGGATTGGCATACTTTTCAAGATGGAGTCTTTAGGCTTTGAAGGCTGACACTGAGGGAGGAAATTTTGAAGGAACAAGGTTTAAATTAAAACTCCTGTTATGAAGGCAGTACTGGGGGTGATGATAGTGTCTTTGACCTTAGTAGTGATGTAGGTTCCACTCCTACCCTTAAGTTTCACCTTTTCAAAGTTAGCACAAAATAGTCAAAATAACTAAGGATAAAATTCATCACCCACATCCAATAGACCCATGCAGCCTAATTTTCCTAATTTTTCAACAAAAGAAAATTTTACCTGTCTCAAGAAATTGAATTTAATAAATTCATGGAAGACCAATTCCCTGTGTACGACATGGTTGAACCATTTTAACCCCATGTTAGTAAACCACTCAATGGGGAGGTTTGAGAGTTTTAAATCTTCTAGAGAGTCTAATTTAGAGAAGAAGTTACCAGAATTCACAGGAAATTCTACCTCATAAGCCAACATAGTGTTGATTTCCCCATAGTTTGGCAGTCGAGGCCTCTTGGCGCTATGAGTTCGCTTAGCAGCGGTAGCAAATGCTTCAATAGGGGAATTACCTTTGCATTTAGAAGACAAGATTGAATATTGTACCAACATTTTTAACAAGAGAGAGATGAGAATTTGAGGGTTTGAAGAAGAGAGAGAGTGAGAGAGAGTGGAGGTTGAATGGTGACTAGTTTATGTGAAGGCATTCCCTCTTTTATGGGTTAAGGAGAGAGAAAAAGACAGTGAGAGGTGTCAGATTTTTGGAAGGTGTAGAAAGGGAAGGATCAAGGACAGTTGTTGAGAAAAAGGCATAATTGCCTTTCATAAACAAGAAAGAGAAACGACCTAAAATTGGCTTAAAAGATACCAAAAATTTGATTTTGAAAGGATTTAAAAACCCACGATTTTTTAAATATGGTTGCTATTAAGGCATTTAGTTGATTTAAATCCCCAACCATAAGCTACTTGTAATAATTTATATGTGTGGTGTAAATCCAAAGTCCAAGAATGCGGATTCGATCTAAACTTTGAGGTGCTGTCATAATGTCAGGTCTAATGTCATTGGTGTTTACCTACAACACTTTATTACATTGGGCTTTAAGGATCCTCCCTCATAATTCATGCATTTATTTTTAACATGCCAAGTTCACTTCGAATAAAATTGACTTGATCTTCACCAAGTGGTTTGTTAAAGATATCATCTAATCGTAAAGAACAAATTCAAGAATGATATTACCTTTATCAACATGATCTCATATGAAGTAATGCCCAACTTCAACGTCTTTGGTTCTTCAATGCTGGACTGAATTTTTTTGCTATTTATTGCACTCATATTTTCACATCATATGGAAAGTTTTTGAAAATCAAAACCAATGTCTCGTAACTGTTGTATGATCCTGATTGCTTCAAAACAACATGCTCCTGTTGACATATATAGCTTTAGCTATTGATAAGGCTACTAAGCTTTATTTCTTTCAATGCCATGAGACTAAGGATTGCCCAAGGAATTGGCAATATATAAAGGTGCTTTTTCTACCGACCTTGTAGCTTGCATAATCTACATATGAGTATCTGATAAGATTGAGATCTCTATCTTTACGACACTATAAACCAATGTCCTTAGTTCCTCCAAGATATCTGCAAATTCTTTTGACACCCATTAGATGTGATTCTTTAGGGGAACCTTGGAATCAAGTACATAGGCATACACTGAACATCATATATGGTCCACTTGCTATTAGATAAAGTAATGATCCAATCATTCCTTTGTAGAATTTTTCTAACACTAACTTACCACTTGGATCAAGGTCCAATTTTGTATTCAATGCCATTGGAGTGCTGGCATGCTTGACATCATCAAGCTTTGTTTCTTCAAGAGTTCTTTCACACACTTACCTTGGTTGATAAATATGGTATCTTAGCATTGCTTGATCTAAATCCCTAGGAAGAAGTTGAGTTCTCCCACCATACTCATCTCAAACTCCTTACTAATCAAATAGGAAAACTATTCACATAGAATATTTGTAAGTAGCACCAAATATGATATCATGTACATACACTTGAATGATGAGGAAGTCTTCCCCTTTGTTTTAATAAAAAGAGTTTTGTCAATCTTTCCTCATGTAGAACCATTTTCCAAGAGAAACTTGCTAAGTTGTTCATACCAAGCTCTTGGGGCTTGTTTTAAGCCATAAAGAGCTTTAAGAAGCTTGAAAGCATCATTAGGACATTCAGGATTTTTAAATGCAGGGATTTACTCAACATAGACTTCTTCATTGAAAAAGCCATTTAAGAAACTACATTTGACATCCATCTAAAATAATTTGATGCCCATGTGAGATACAAATGCAAGCAATGCGACGATGGCTTCTAATCTAGCCACACATTTAAAGTTCTCATCAAAGTCCATGCCTTTTCTTGGTTGTATCTAGGGGTATTCAAAACTATCCGTAAACAAAAACCCAAACCAAAAAACTGCGAACTGACCAGAAATATTAGGTATCCAAACTGAAATATTTAAAATTTTTGGTTTGGGTACCCGAACCGATAAATTTTTTGGTTTTCGGTTTGGACATAGTTCGGATGTTTCATAATTTCGAGTACCCGAAAACCTGAAACTTTTTTTTATTTTACATTCTTTTTGAGAACTTTTTTGTTTTAATTTTCTCTTCTCTAAAGACTTTGTAAGTTACATATCCCCAAGCCCCCTGAAGACAAAGACTTTGAGTTTTTGACTTTGTTGCATTGTTTTGTTTAGATGTTTAGGTCTTCTATAAGACTTTTTTGCATTTGAACAATGGTTTTGACATGAATACGATGTTAGTAAAGTTATGTCTTATGGAGGTGTGAAGTCCTTGAAATGTGAATAATAGTAACGTACTTTGTGGTTTGCCATATTATGCGATAATATCATGTATTAGTTCCCTTTGGGTACCCAAAAAAATTATTAGACAAAATAGGAAATTTTTTTAAAAAAAATTGGGTTATTGGTTAGCCAAAAACCAGAACCGAAATTTTCAGGTGCCCAAATTTTGGGTACCCGAATATTTCGGTTCGGATGCAGTTCACCATTATGCCGACCCGAAATTTCGGGTACTTGAACCAAAATTCCTTTTGGTTTGGATACCCGAACCATGAACATCCCTAGTTGTATCCTTTTGCAACCAGTCTAGCTTTGTTTCACACCACTACCTAGATTCATCTACCTTGTTCCTAAATGCCCATTTTGTCCTAATCATTAGATGGCCCTTTCGTCTAGGTGTGTGGGACCAAACTTGGTTCCTCTTAAACTAATTGAGTTCATCTTGCATGGCCAATGTCCAGCTTGGGTCTACTAATGCCTCAACATAGTGCTTTGGTTCTACATGAGAGACAAATGAGAAGAATGCACAGAAATTTCTCAACGAAGAGCGAGTCCGTATACCTGTATTGATGTTAAAAAGCAAGTTATCAAAAGGATGGGAAAACTTATATTTTGAACCCCTTCCTAGGTTCATTAGAATGGTTTTAAACTAGTTTAGGGATGCTCGCAAATGGCTCATTATCAACCTAGAGTTTCTCACAGACATCTTGTGAGGTTTCTAGAAGAGCTTCAATATCATTAGATTGAATTTGATAAGCCTGATTTGGACCTTGGCCAACATTGCTAGGAGCACATTGATGATTACTATTGTCCAGGGCTCCTTTATCTTCATCATCTGCTTATTTGTTTAGGTGAAATTCATCAAATGAAGGTGAACTAGCTAGACCAACATTTGTTTCATCAAAGGTAACATGAATAGATTCCTCAATGAACTTGGTACATTTGTTATAAACACGATAGGCTTTACTAATGGAGGAATAGTCAACAAATATACCTTCATTGCTCATCGGATCAAACTTACCAAGGTTTTGCTTACCATTACTATGGAGGAAACACTTACTTCCAAAGACTTTGAAATATGAAACATTAGGCTTCTTGCCTTTAAACAATTCATATGGTGTCTTTTTTAGGAGTAGTCGAATGAGGCAACTGTTAAGTACATGATTTGCATTATTAGCAATCTTAGCCTATAAGGACTTTGGAAGATCATCTGCACATATGAATGTTCTTGCCATGTCTTCTAATGTCCGATTCTTTATCTCAATAACTCTATTTTGCTATGGTGTCCTTGGTGCTAACAAGTTGTGAGAAATATCATTCTAGTTATAGTAATGAATGAACTTGTCCAGGTCAAATTCCTTCTATGGTTAATACTAATAGCAACCATTGGCAAGCTCTTTGATATCTATAATTTTCTACACAACTTTATAAACTCTTTGAGAGATTCTGTTTCATCTTTTGAAAAGATTACCTATGTGAATCTAGAGTAATAATTTATTATAACAAATATATAAGGAATACCTCCTAGACTTCTAATGCGGATTTGTTCATATAGGTCTATATGCAAACATTCCAAGCACTTTGAGGTAGACACACTTTTCAATGTTTTGAAAGAAACACGTATTTGCTTACCTCTAAAACATGTACTACACACATGGTTTTTCTCAAATTTTCAAGGGGGTAACCCTCTTACTGAATCATGCTTGACTAATTTATGAAAAATGTGCATGTTGGCACGTTCTAATCTATGACAGCAAAGCCATGCATCATCAATGAATGCTTTCAGACAAGGAAAATGCATAGAAGAGACATGATCAAGGTTTATGTCATAAACATTGTCTACTCTTGAATCATGCAATACAATATCATTGGATTTGACATTTTCAATAGCACATTGGGATTTATCAAATCATACAAAGTTGTCCTTCTCACATAGCTATGAAATGCTCAACAAGTTGTATTTCAAACCATCAACCAAGTAGACATTGTCAGTAGAGTTTGTAGAATTCTTACATTGCCAATGCCAAGGATGTTACCTCAACCATTGACTCCAAATGTCAATTTACATGATTTTTGTTATCAAAATTCAGTAAACGTTGAAGCATCGCTAGTCATATGCCTTGAACACCCATTGTCCCAATACCAAATATTGCTCTTTGCTTTTAGGCACTTGCAATGTCCAACTTCAAGGATACCATTGCAAACCAGTACTTGAATGATCCTTAGGTAAAAGGTCTCTTTGCCACGGAATTTACCACAATGCTTGTGACCTATACCTAGATCAGAACAACTTAGGCACCTGTGACTGTTAGGTCATAATTTGTCGTATTTTACGTGTCCCTTATACCTAATTTTAACTCGTATAATAATATAATCTTTAGAGTTTTTCCTTGTTTTATTTGCTTTTGTAGGTAATAAACTTCAAATCGAGCAAACATCGCGAAAAAGAGCGTAGACGAAAAAAAAAGAGCAAAAGCAGGGAAGAAGGGATGATAGGGGGGCCGAACCACCATACCAGACATGTGGCACGATGGGGCCATACCAAGTGGCATGGTCGTGCCACCCTGGCACGATTGTGCCCCGCGTCCGTTTGCTCGGCCGCCCGATTTCCTATTTAATGCCCCTTCGGGCGTTTTGCTCGAGGGGTCGCTCAAGGTTCTCTCTGGCGATTTTAGGCTAGTTTTAGTTTAGATTTTAGTCAATAAAAACCTTAATAGGAGGATTAGATTAGGATATTGAAGATTGTAGGCTTGGATTCATGCTTTGGATTTCAAGTCCTTTCCATCAATCAAAACTAAGTTTTCTTCCCTTTTCTCTCTCTTTTTCATATGTTGTTCATGTTTATATTTTGCTAGTTTAATTCTTGTATTTGAATTGTTTGGTTTATATGTTTTGTTTTCATTGTTAATTCATGTTTAGTTAGTTTGATTAGATTGGATTAATTTCATTATCTTCCTTCTCGTGTTCATGTTTGCCTTCTTTTTTGCTAGTTTGGGTTTACTTTGAGTTTTTGTGTTTTGTTAATGATTGATGATTGATTTTGTGTTGGTTTTGATTGTGGCTAGCCCTTGATGGCTAATTAACCTTGTTTAGGCCCCAACCTAAACTATTTTATGCCTAGAATTTCAATTTTTCTTTCACGCCCGCCAAATGTTCAATGCAATGCTTGAAAGAGCTTTCATCCTTGTTTTTGGCCAATTGGCATATGCTAAGAGGTGAGGTCGATTGTCTAGTATGGGTGGAGAGAATAGTTGGGATTGGGACATGAAAATAGTCTCTTTGCTAGCTAGGTTAAGGGTTGTCAACATAGTAGTTTAGTTGAACTAATCCCATGAAAACAGGTGGTTAGAAAACCTAGACTAGCCTATTGACCCTAGAGAGAGGGCTTAGGTGGCATCAACGATGCAACCGATCAACTCTGAATGTTAGCATAGCTAGGGAAGGTTTGGGCTTGACTTGATTACATAGTTTATCTTTGGTCTAGTCAGAGTCTTTTTGTTTTCGCTTTAGTAGTTTAGTTCTATTTTCTATCCCCTTCAATTTTGCCTAGCTCGAGATGCTTTAGTTAGTTATGGTAGTTGGAAACACAACTCCCTGCGGACGGCACCCCAAGTACTCAACGATGCACCTTGCACTTCGGGTTTATAAACATTAAAACTTTTTTCCAAATAAGTTTTTGGCGCCGTTGTCGGGGAATTGGCGCTTTCCAATATTAGAGCTTACTTAGGCATTCGAGACTAGGCTTTTATTTTGAAAAAAAAAGAAAAAAATTTGAAAATAGAAAAAAGAAAATGTCTTTTTCCCACTTTTCTCAATATGAGCATGAATTGTTTTGGAGATACTATGATGGATTACATGCTTTTCTTGCGCATTGCGATCATCATTTGAAAACGTGGGATGTTTTGAATACAGTCTATGAGGGTGTGAATTGTGAGACCCGTTCTCTTTTAGAGTACTGGGATTTTTGGGCTAAAAATATTGATGAAGCTTAGGATTTTCTTGATTGGTTGGCTCAGGATACGTACGAATATGGGATCAGTTGCACTAATTCATGCATCCCACCCCCTTGCATCCATGATTCTGCTCCTGCTGGGTGTGAAACTTGTCATTGTTCTGATCATGAAGGTGATTCTTGTCCT
>JACYFF010003369.1:54105137-54129795 GCA_017589665.1 Selenicereus undatus
CGTCTTCACTTCAAAATTACAAGGGTGGAGAATTTCTAGAAAAAAAAAAGAGGAAAATTTGAAAATATCCCTTTGAGGCATGTGCTAGTGAGAATGGAAAAGAAAGAGAGTTTGAGAGTTCGGAATGAAAAATATCCCTTTGAGGCATGTGCTGCTGGCTGCTTCCCTTTGAGGCAATACTGCTACTGGGAATGCTTACTTCCCATGTCAATAAGTTAATAATGTAGTTGATGCCAGTCAAGTGGATTGAGTCAATTCTAGTAAACTAAAGTCCTAGGATGATGATACACCTACACACTAGGCACTAGGATGGATTCAATGTTCTCATGTGTCGTGGGGTGAAAAGCTGATGTCTGGAAGCCACTCCTTGAGATGAAGAGTCCCGAAATGCATCCGATGCGTGTATATAGACTGATACTTGAGTTACTAGGGGGTTTTGGTTGATATAATTGTGTACTGTTTACCCCCATGTATATTTTGTGTTTTGTCATTTTTGTTATTATTTTTTTTTCTTTTTTCAATTTTTGTTTCTCTTTTCTTTGGTTTTCTTTTTGAGATGTTGTGGGTATATGTTCTGCAAACCCTCACGAGACCTTACTCGTCCCCTTAGGGGAACCAAGGGATTTAAAGGGCTTGTTGCATACGCTAAATACAACCGTGATTCGTATGACAGTGAGCTAGGTTCTTATGTTGGTTTTTATTTTGTTTTACTCGAGGACGAGTAAAAGATAAGTGTGGGGGTATTTGTTACGTGATAATTTGTCCTATTTCACGTGTTCCTTTTGCCTAATTTTAACTCGTATAATAATATAATCTTTAGAGTTTTTATTTGCTTTTTTAGGTAATAAACTTCAAATCGAGCAAATGTCGCGAAAAGAAGCGAAGACGGACAAAAAAGAGCAAAAGTAGAAAAGAAGGGACGATACGGGGGCTGAACCACCGTGCCAGAAATGTAGCACGTTGGGGCCGTGCCACCCTGGCATGGTGGGGTCGTGCCACATGGCACGGTCGTGCCCCCCCTCCGTTCGCTGGGCTGTACGATTTCCTATTTAATGCCCCTTCGGGCGTTTTCTTTGGGCGATCGCTCGGGGTTCTCTCTGGCAATTTTAGGCTAGTTTTAGTTTTGATTTTAGTCAATAAAAACCTCAATAGGAGGATTAGATTAGGATATGTAAGATTGTAGCCTTGGATTCAAGCTTTGGATTTCAAGTCCTTTCTATCAATCAAGATTAAATTTTCTTCCCTTTTCTCTTTCTTTTTCATATGTTGTTCATGTTTATATTTTGCTAGTTTAATTCTTGTATTTGAACTGTTTAGTTTTTATGTTTTGATTTCATTGTTAATTCATGTTTAGTTAGTTTGATTAGATTGGATTAATTTCATTCTCTTCCTTCTCTTGTTCATGTTTGCTTTCTTATTTGCTAGTTTGGGTTTACTTTGAGTTTGTGTGTTTCGTTAATGATTGATGATTGATTTTGTGTTGATTTGGACTGTGGCTAGCCCTTGATGGCTAATTCACCTTATTTAAGCCCCAACCCAACCTGCTTTATGCCTAGAATTTAGAGTTTTCTTTCACAGCCGCCAAGTGTTCGATGAAATGCTTGAAAGAGCTTTCATCCTTGTTTTGGGGCATTTGACTTATGCTGAGAGGTGAGGTCGATTGTCTAGTGTGGGTAGAGAGAATAGTTGGCATTAGGACATGAAAATAGTCTCGTTGCTAGCAAGCTCAAGGGTTGTCAACCTAGTAGATTAGTTGAACTAATCCCATGAAAATAGGCGTTTAGAGCCACTAAATTAGCCTATTGACCCTAGAGAGAAGGCTTAGGTGGCATCAACGATGCAACCGATTAATTCTGAATGTTAGCATAGCTAGGGAAGGTTTGGGCTTGACTTGATTACATAATTTATCTTTCGTCTAATCAGAGTCTTTTTGTTTTCGTTTTACTAGTTTAGTTCTATTTTCTATCCCCTTCAATTTTGCCTAGCTCGAGACGCTTTAGTTAGTTCTGGTAGTTGGAAACACAACTCCCTGCGGACGGCACCCTAAGTACTCAACGATGCACCTTGCACTTGGGGTTTATAAATATTAAACTTTCTCCCTTATAAGTTTTTGGCGTCATTGTTGGGGAATTGGCGCTTTCCAATATTAGAGCTTACTTAGGCATTCGAGACTAGGCTTTTATTTTGAAAAAAGAAAATGACTTTTTCCCACTTTCCTCAATATGAGCTAGAATTGTTTTGGAGATACTATGATATATTACAAGCTTTTCTTGCTCATTGCGATCTTTATTTAAAAACATGGGAAGTTTTGAATACAGTCTATGAGGGTGTGAATTGTGAGACCCGTTCTCCTTTAGAGTATTGGGATTTTATTACTAAAAATATTGATGAAGCTTGGGATTTTCTTGATTGGTTGGCTCAGGATACTTACGAATATGGGATCAGTTGCACTAATTCATATAACCCACCCCCTTGCATCCATATAACCCACCCCCTTGCATCCCTGATTATGCTCCTCCTGTGTGTGAAACTTGTCATTGTTCTGACCATGAAAGTAATTCTTGTCCTTGTGATATTTTTGATGATAGTTTTGCTAAACTGTCTAATATGATAGAATCAATGAATGAGTAACAAATAGAGTTTGCTAATAAAATGCGGGAGTATGACCTGTCACATGAGACCGACCTTTAGGTTTGGTTCTCCTAGACTTGATGTCAATCTGTGTGATGATGGTACGTCTTTCCCTCCTCTATGGTCCAGACTAGAGGAAGTACTCGACCCTCACTTAGCTACTTCACCCATTGTTGCTCCATCCTCACCTAGCCCGTTTAGGAACAACACTACGTTCATCATGACTTTTCTTGAGACATCTTCCCCTTTAGCTTAGTGGACGGAGTTTGAGGTAGGTGAGACCTTTGGTATTATCGCTAGTGTTAATGAGGATGATACTTGTTCTGAGTCAGACGATGTTTCTGTTAAGGTGCATGATCTTGATGCGACTTCCCTAGGGAGGTCATATGTGGATGTTCTAGTTGCGGGGTCACCTAGTCCTGATATTGTTGACCATGTATCCTCCGAC
Source organism: Selenicereus undatus (assembly GCA_017589665.1). Taxonomy (NCBI): domain Eukaryota; kingdom Viridiplantae; phylum Streptophyta; class Magnoliopsida; order Caryophyllales; family Cactaceae; genus Selenicereus; species Selenicereus undatus. The sequence continues at coordinate 54,108,217 of JACYFF010003369.1, forward strand.
TCCCTTGATATATTCCATGTTTCCCCTTCATGTTCACCACCCCCCATTCCCCTGAGTGTTGTGATATGTTTCTTATTGATTCTCATGTGATGCTTGAAGGGATTGAGGTTGACTGCTCAGAGTCCCTAGGTACCTTTAGAGGGTACGACCCTCATTTGATCCTTATAATCTATACCTAGAGGACATGCTTGGAAAAAACATGTTGCATAGTACATTCAATTTTTCTATTGATTTTGCTAAGCATTTGATCAATTTAAGAGAGCGCTTGTTATCATTCCTAGGTGCATGTTTTAGTGCTCTTACTCACATTTATCTAAGTTGCATGCTCAGATATATGATAAGCTCATGAGAGCTCTGATGGCATCCGAGTTAGAGAGGTGAGTCTTGAGAGATAAGGACTAGTGGCGGATGCTCCTCAGGCCTCCACAGCACCATCTTAGAGAGGCATAGTTTGGGTACATTCAGTGCCTGACCTGGTATAATCGTTATAACTCTTCTTGTTTCTTTTTATTTTCTTTCTTTCCTTGTTTAGTTGTGGGTATTAGGTTTCTTATTTGCGGATATCAGGCTGTACTTTTGTGGTGATCATTTTGAGGTGATACTTGGGAATTTGTTGAGCCAGTTGATGGCTATTATCACTTTTGTGTGTTTTTGTGCTTCGGTTGAGTGGGTTAGTTTGTGTATATGTGTGTTTTGTTTGATTTTAATTTTTGTGTGTTTTGTGGTTGGTGATGACTTTCAGCTCCCAATGAGGACATTGTGAGATTTAGGTGTGGGGTGGAGTCATTTACCCCTTTTATTCTTGCTTTTGTGAAAATTTTTCATTTTTGTGCGAATTTCTCAATTTTTCTTTTTTTTCATATAGTTTTTCTTTTTGTTAGTTTTAGAGGTGTTTTGTGCTATTTGATTATCCTTGATCTCTGGTACCTTGGCTGTTAGTACGTATATAAGTATGAAGTTCGTGATAGATTTTTGTCCCAAACTTGTCATTCTAGGCCTCGGTTCTAAACCTGATAGTCCATTCTAATTTTACAATCCAATCCTAATTTATATATCATCATTATGATAGGATCTTAACCTTCCATTGTTTGACTCTCCCACTTGTGTTTGTGCATCACCACTGTTGTCTTCACTTCAAAATTACAGGGGTGGAGAATTTCTAGAAAAAAAAAGAAGAAAATTTGAAAATATCCCTTTGAGGCATGTGCTGCTAGGAATGGAAAAAAAAGAGAGTTTGAGAGTCGGAAATGAAAAGTATCCCTTTGAGACATGCGCTACTGGGTGCTACTCTTTGAGGCAATACTGCTACTGGGAATGCTTACTTCCCATGTCAACAAGTTAATAATGTAGTTGATGCCAGTCAAGTGGATTGAGTCAATTCCAGTAAAGCAAAGTCCTAGGATGATGATACACCTGCACACTAGGCACTAGGATGGATTCAATGTTCTCATGTGTCGTGGGGTGAAAAGTTGATGTCTTGAAGCCATTCTTTGCGATGAAGAGTCCTGAAATGCATCCAATGCGTGTATACAGACTGATACTTGTGTTACTAAGGGGTTTGTGGGTCATCTAATTGTATACAGTTTACCCCAATGTATTTTTTGTGTTTTGTCATTTTTGTTATTATTTTTTTTTCTTTTTTCGATTTTTTTCTCTCTTTTCTTTGTTTGTCTTTTTGATATTTTATGGGTACATCTTCTGCAAACCGTCACGAGACCTTACTCGTCCACTTATGGGAACCAAGGGATTTATAGAGCTTGTTGCATACGCTAAATGCAATCGTGATTCCTACGACAGTGAGCTAGGTTCCTATATTAGTTTTTATTTTGTTTTGCTCGAGGACGCGCAAAAGATAGGTGTGGCCGTATTTGTTAGGTGATAATTTGTCCTATTTTACGTGTTCCTTTTACTTTATTTTAGCTCGTATAATAATATAATCTTTAGAGTTTTTACTTGTTTTATTTGCTTTTGTAGGTAAAAAACTTCAAATCGAGCAAACGTCGCGAAAAGGAGCGAAGGCGGACAAAAAAGAGCAGTAGTAGACAAGAAGAGACGATAGGGGGGCCGAACCACCATGCCAGAAATGTCGCACGGTGGGGTCGTGCCACCCTGGCAAGGGGGGGTCGTGCCACATGGCACGGTCGTGCCCCCCCTCCGTTCGCTCGGCTGCGCAATTTCCTCTTTAATGCCCCTTCGAGCGTTTTGTTTAGGGGGTCACTCGGGATTCTCTCTGGCGATTTTAGGCTAGTTTTAGTTTAGATTTTAGTCAATAAAAACCTCAATAGGAGGATTAGATTAGGATATTGAAAATTGTAGCCTTAGATTCAAGCTTTGGACTTCAAGTCCTTTCTATCAATCAAGACTAAATTTTCTTCCCTTTCCTCTCTCTTTTTCATATGCTGTTCATGTTTATATTTTGCTAGTTTAATTCTTGTAGTTGAACTGTTTAGTTTATATGTTTTGTTTTCATTGTTAATTCATGTTTAGTTAGTTTGATTAGATTGGATTAATTTCATTCTCTTCCTTCTCTTATTCATGTTTGCCTTCTTCTTTGCCAGTTTGGGTTTACTTTGAGCTTTTCTGTTTTGTTAATGATTGATGATGATTTTGTGTTGGTTTGGATTGTGGCTAGCCCTTGATGGCTAATCAACCTTGTTTAGGCCCCAACCCAACCTACTTTATGCCTTGAATTTAGAGTTTTCTTTCACACCCGCCAAGTGTTCAATGAAATGCCTTGAAGAGCTTTAATCCTTGTTTTGGGGTATTTGACTTATGCTGAGAGGTGAGGTTGATTGTCTAGTGTGGGTAGAGAGAATAGTTGGGATTAGGATATGAAAATAGTCTTGTTACTAGCAAGCTCAAGGGTTGTCAACCTAGTAGTTTAGTTGAACTAATCCCATGAAAATAGGTGGTTAGAGCAACTAGATTAGCCTATTGACCCTAGAGAGAGGGCTTAGGTGGCCTCAACGATGCAACCGATCTACTTTGAATGTTGGCATAGCTAGGGAAGGTTTGGGCTTGACTTGATTACATGGTCTATCTTAGGTCTAATCAGAATCCTTTTGTTTTCGCTTTAGTTGTTTAGTTCTATTTTCTATCCCCTTCAATTTTGCCAATCTTGAGACGCTTTAGTTAGTTCTGGTAGTTGGAAACACAACTCCTTGTCAACGAAACCCCAAGTACTCAATGATGCACCTTGCACTTGGGGTTTATAAATATTAAAACTTTCTCCCTAATAAGTTTTTTGGCGCCGTTGCCGGGGAGTTGGTGCTTTCTAATATTAGAGCTTACCTAGGCATTTGAGACTAGGCTTTTATTTTGAAAAAAATAAATTAAATTTTTTTTTAAAAAAAAAAGTCTTTTTCCCACTTTCCTCAACATGAGCATAAATTGATTTGGAGATACTATGATAGATTGCTTGCTTTTCTTGCCCATTGCGATCGTTATATGAAAAAGTGGCAAATTTTGTATACAGTCTATGAGGGTGTGAATTGTGAGACTCATTCTGTTTTAGAGTATTGGGATTTTTGTGCTAAAAAAATTGATGATGCTTGGGATTTTCTTCATTGGTTGGCTCAGGATACTTACGAATATGGGATTAGTTGCACTAATTCATGCATCCCACCCCCTTGCATCCCTGATTATGCTCCTCCTGTGTGTGAAACTTGTCATTGTTCTAATCATGAAAGTAATTCTTGCCCTTGTGATAATTCTGATCATAGTTTTGCTAAACTGTCTAATATGATAGAGACAATGAATGAGCAACAAATTGAGTTTGCTAACAAAATGGGCGAGTATGACCTGTCACACGAGACTGGCCATAGGTATAGTTCTCCTAGACATGACGTCAATCTGTGTGATGATGGTGCGTCTTTCCATCCTCTAAAGTCTGGACTAGAGGAAGTACTCAACCCTCCGTTGACTACTCCATCCATTGTTGCTCCATCCTCACCTAGCCCTTTTAGGAACAACACTACGTTCATCATGACTTTTCTTGAGACACCTTCCCCTTTAGCTTAGTCGACGGAGTATGAGGTAGGTGAGACCTTTGGTATTCTCGCTAGTGTTAATGAGGATGATACTTGTTCTGAGTCAGACGATGTTTTTGTCAAGGTGCATGATCTTGATGCGACTTCCCTAGGGAGGTCATATGTGGATGTTCTAGTTGCGGGGTCACCTAGTCCTGATATGGTTAACCATGTATCTTCCGACTCCCTTGATCTATTCCATGCTTCCCCTTCAGGTTCACCACCCTCCCATTCCCCTGAGTGTTGTGATATGTTGCTTATTGATTCTCATGTGATGCTTGAGGGGATTGAGGTTGACTGTTTAGAGTCCCTAGGTACCTTTAGAGGGTACGACCCTCGTTTGATCCTTATAATCTATACCTAGAGGACATGCTTGGAAAAATCACGTTGCTTAGTACATTCGATTTTTCTACTGATTTTTCCAAAGCATTTGATAAATTTAAGAGAGCGCTCGTTATCATTGCTAGATGCATGTTTTGGTGCTCTTACTCACATTTATCTGAGTTGCATCCTCAGATATATGCTAAGCACTTTAGAGCTTTAACGGCGTCCGAGCTAGACAGGTGAGTCTCGAGAGAGAAGGAGAAGTGGCGGATGCTCCTCAGGCTTCCACAGCACCGTCTTAGAGAGGCATAGTTTGGGTACATTCAGTGCCTGATCTGGTAAAATCGCTCTAACTCTTCTCCTTTCTTTTTGTTTTCTTTCTTTCTATTTATTTAGTTGTGGATATTCGGTTGCTTATTTGTGGATATCAGGTTGTACTTTTGTGGTGATCATTTTGAGGTGATACTTAGGAATCTGTTGAGCAAGTTGTTGTGGCACGGTGGGGTCGTGCCCTGCCCTCCGTTCGTTCGGCTGCGCAATTTCCTATTTAATGCCCCTTTGGGCATTTTGTTCGGTGGGTCGCTCGGGGTTCTCTCTGGCGATTTTAGGCTATTTGTAGTTTAGATTTTAGTCAATAAAAACCTTAATGGGAGGATTAGATTAGGATATTGAAGATTGTAGCCTTTTATTCAAGCTTTGGATTTCAAGTCCTTTCTATCAATCAAGACTAAGTTTTCTTCCCTTTTCTCTCTCTTTTTCTTATGTTGTTCATGTTTATATTTTGCTAGTTTAATTCTTGTATTTGAACTGTTTAGTTTATATGTTTTGTTTTCATTGTTAATTCATGTTTAGTTAGTTTGATTAGATTGGATTAATTTTATTCTATTCATTCTCTTGTTCATATTTACCTTCTTATTTGTTGGTTTGGGTTTACTTTGAGTTTTTGTGTTTTGTTAATGATTGATGATTGATTTTGTGTTGGTTTGGATTGTGGTTAGCCCTTGATGGCTAATTAGCCTTGTTTAGGCCCCAACCCAACCTACTTTATGCCTTGAATTTAGAGTTTTCCTTCACACCCGCCAACTGTTTGATGAAATGCTTGAAAGAGCTTTCATCCTTGTTTTAGGGTATTTGACTTGTGCTGAGATGTAAGGTCGATTGTCTAGTTTGGGTAGAGAGAATAGTTGCGATTGGGACATGAAAATAGTCTCATTGCTAGCAAAGTCAAGGTTTTTCAACCTAGTAGCGTAGTTGAACTAATGCCATGAAAATAGGTGGTTAGAGCAACTAGATTAGCCTGTTGACCCTAGAGAGAGGGCTTAGGTGGCCTAATCGATGCAACCGATCAACTCTGAATGTTAGCATAGCTAGGGAAGGTTTGGGCTTGACTTGATTACATGGTTTATCTTAGGTCTAATCAGAGTCCTTTTCTTTTCGCTTTAGTAGTTTAGTTCCATTTTCCATCCCCTTCAATTTTGCTTAGCTCGAGACGCTTTAGTTAGTTTTTGTAGTTGGAAACACAACTCCTTGCGGACGACACCCCAAGTACTCAACGATGCACCTTGCACTTGGGGTTTTTAAATATTAAAACTTTCTCCCTAATAAGTTTTTGGCACCGTTGCCGGGGAGTTGGCGCTTTCAAATATCAGAGCTTACTTAGGTACTTGAGACTAGGCTTTTATTTTGAAAAAAAAATGAAAATTAAAAATAGAAAATGTCTTTTTCCCACTTTCTTCAATATGAACATGATTTGATTTGGAGATACTATGATAGATAACATGCTTTTCTTGCTCATTGCGATCTTTATTAGGTAAAGTGGGAAGTTTTGAATACAGTCTATGAGGGTGTGAATTGTGAAACCTGTTCTCTTTTAGGGTATCGGGATTTTTGTGCTAAAAATATTGATGAAGCTTGGGATTTTCTTGATTGGTTGCCTCAGGATACTTACGAATATGGGATCAGTTGCACTAATTCGTACATCCCACCCCCTTGTATCCGTGATTATGCTCCTCCTGTGTGTGAAACTTGTCATTGTTCTGATCATGAAAGCAATTCTTGTCCTTGTGATATTTTTGATGATAGTTTTGCTAAACTGTCTAATATGATAGAGACAATGAATTAACAACAAATTGAGTTTGCTAATAAAATGCAGGAGTATGACCTGTCACATGGGACCGACCTTAGGTTTAGTTCTCTTAGACTTGATGTCAATCTGTGTGATGATGGTGCGTCTTTCCCACCTCTAAAGTCCGGACTTGAGGAAGTACTCGACCCTCCCTTGACCACTTCACCCATTGTTGCTCCATCCACACCTTGCCTTTTTAGGAACAACATTACGTTCATCATGACTTTTCTTGAGACACATTCCCCTTTAGCTCAGTCGACGGAGTTTGAGGTACGTGAGACCCTTGGTATTATCGCTAGTGTTAATGAGCACGATACTTGTTTTGAGTCAGACAATGTTTTTGTTAAGGTGTATGATCTTGATGCGACTTCTTTAGGGAGGTCATATGCGGATGTTCTAGTTGCGGGGTCACCTAATCATGATATGGTTGACCATGTATCCTCAGACTCCATTGATATATTCCATGCTTCCCCTTTATGTTCACCACCCTCCCATTCACCTGAGTGTTTTGATATGTTGCTTATTGATTCTCATGTGATGCTTGAGGGGATTGAGGTTGACTGTTCAGAGTCCCTAGGTGCCTTTAGAGGGTACGACCCTCGTTTGATACTTATAATCTATACCTAGAGGACATGCTTAGAAAAATCATGTTGCTTAGTACATTCGATTTTTCTACTGATTTTTCCAAAGCATTTGATAAATTTAAGAGAGCACTCATTATCATTCCTAGATGCATGTTTTGATGCTCTTACTCACATTTATCTGAGTCGCATGCTCAGATATATGATAAGCTCTTGAGAGCTCTGACGGCGTCCGAGTTGGAGAGGCGAGCCTTGAGAGATAAGGATGAGTGGCGGATGCTCCTCAAGCCTCCACAGCACCATCATAGAGAGGCACAGTTTGGGTACATTCAGTGCGTGACCTGATATAATCGTTCTAACTCTTCTCCATTCATTTTGTTTTCTTTCTTTCCATTTCTTTAGTTGTGGATATTAGGTTGCTTATTTATGGATATCAAGTTGTACTTTTGTGGTGATTATTTTGAGGTGATACTTGGGAATTTGTTGAGCCAGTTGATGGTTATGATCATTATCATAGGATCTTAATGTTCCATTGTTTGACTATCCTACTTGCGTTTGTGCATCATTACTTTTGTCTTCACTTCAAAATTACAAGGGTGGAGAATTTCTGGAAAAAAAAGAAGAAAGTTTGAAAATGTCTCTTTGAGGCATGTGCTACTAGGAATGGGGAAAGAAGAGAGTTTGGGAGTCAGGAATGAAAAGTATCCCTTTGAGGCATGCGCTACTGGGTGCTACCCTTTGAGGCAATACTGCTACTAGGAATGCTTACTTCCCATGTCAATAAGTTAATAATGTAGTTGTTGCCAATCAAGTGGATTGAGTCCATTCCGGTAAACCAAAGTCCTAGGATGATGATACACCTGCACACTAGGCATTAGGATGGATTCAATGTTCTCATGTGTTGTGGGGTGAAAAGCTGATGTTTGAAAGCCACCCTTTGGGGCGAAGAGTCCTGAATTGCATCCGATGCGTGTATACAGACTGATACTTGGGTTACTAGGGGGTTTTGGTTGATCTAATTGTGTACAGTTTACCCCCATGTATATTTTGTGTTTTGTCTTTTTTCTTTTTTTCTTTTTCTTTTTTCAATTTTTTTCTCTCTTTTCTTTGTTTTTCTTTTTGACATTTTATGGGTATATCTTCTGCAAACCCTCACGAGACCTTACTCGTCCACTTAGGAGAACCAAGGGATTTATAGGGCTTGTTACATACGCTAAATGCAACCGTGATTCCTACGACAGTGAGCTAGGTTCCTAGATTAGTTTTTATTTTGTTTTGCTCGAGGACGCGCAAAAGATAGGTGTGGCGGTATTTGTTAGGTGATAATTTGTCCTATTTTACGTGTTCCTTTTACTTTATTTTAGCTCGTATAATAATATAATCTTTAGAGTTTTTACTTGTTTTATTTGCTTTTGTAGGTAATAAACTTTAAATCGAGCAAACGTCGCGAAAAGGAGAGAAGACGGACAAAAAAGAGCAATAGTAGACAAGAAAAGACGATAGGGGGGCCAAACCACCATGCCAGAAATGTGGCACGGTGGGGCCGTGCCACCCTGGCAAGGGGGTCGTCCCCCCCCCTCCGTTCGCTCGGCTGCGCGATTTCTTATTTAATGCCCCTTCGGGCGTTTTATTCGGGGGGTCACTCAGGGTTCTCTCAAGCGATTTTAGGCTATTTTTAGTTTAGATTTTAGTCAATAAAAACCTCAATGGGAGGATTAGATTAGGATATTGAAGATTGTAGCCTTGGATTCAAGCTTTGGATTTCAAATCCTTTCTATCAATCAAGACTAAGTTTTCTTCGCCTTTCTCTCTCTTTTTCTTATGTTGTTCATGTTTATATTTTGCTAGTTTAATTCTTGTATTTGAACTGTTTGGTTTATATGTTTTGTTTTCATTGTTAATTCATGTTTAGTTAGTTTGATTAGATTGGATTAATTTCATTCTCTTCCTTCTCTTGTTCTTGTTTGCCTTCTTGTTTGCTAGTTTGGGTTTACTTTGAGTTTTTGTGTTTTATTAATGATTGATGATTGATTTTGTGTTGGTTTGGATTATGGCTAGCGCTTAATCGCTAATTAAGCTTGTTTAGGCCCCAACCCAACCTACTTTATGCCTAGAATTTAGAGTTTTCTTTCACACCCGCCAAGTACTCGATGAAATGCTTGAAAGAGCTTTCATCCTTGTTTTTGGGCAATTGACTTATGCTGAGAGGTGAGGTCGATTGTGTAGTGTGGGTAGAGAGAATAGTTTGGATTGGGACATGAAAATAGTCTCATTGCTAGCAAGGTCAAGGGTTGACAACCTAGTAGTTTAGTTGAACTAATCCCATGAAAATAAGTGGTTAGAGCAACTAGATTAGCCTATTGACCTTAGAGAGAGGGCTTAGGTGTCCTCAACGATGCAACCGATCAACTCTTAATGTTAGCATAGCTAGGGAAGGTTTGGGCTTGACTTGATTACATGGTTTATCTTAGGTCTAATCAGAGTCTTTTTGTTTTCACCTTAGTAGTTTAGTTCTATTTTCTATCCCCTTCAATTTTGCCTAGCTCGAGACGCTTTAATTAGTTCTGGTAGTTGGAAACACAACTCCCTGCGGACGACACCCTAAGTACTCAACGATGCACCTTGCACTTGGGGTTTATAAATATTAAAACTTTCTCCCTAATAAGTTTTTGGCGCCGTTGCTGGGAAGTTGGTGCTTTCCAATATTAGAGCTTACTTAGGCATTCGAGACTAGGCTTTTACTTTGAAAAAAAATTGAAAATTGAAAAAAGAAAATGTCTTTTTCTCACTTTCTTCATTATGAACATGAATTGATTTGCAGATACTATGATATATTAAATGCTTTTCTTGCTCATTACGATCTTTATTGGAAAAAGTGGGAAGTTTTGAATACAGTCTATGAGGGTGTGAATTGTGAGACCCATTCCCTTTTAGAGTGTCGGGATTTTTGTGCTAAAAATATTGATGAAGCTTGGGATTTTCTTGATTTATTGGCTCAGGATACTTATGAATATGGGATCAGTTACACTAATTCATACTCCTCCTGTGTGTGAAACTTGTCATTGTTCTAATCATGAAAGTAATTCTTGTCCTTGTGATATTTTTGATGATAGTTTTGCTAAACTGTCTAATATGATAGAGCAAATGAATGAGCAACAAATTGAGTTTGCTAATAAAATGCGGGAGTATGACCTATCACATGAAACCGACCTTAGGTTTAGTTCTCCTAGACTTGATGTTAATCTGTGTGATGATGGTGTGTCTTGTCATCCTCTAAAGTCTGGACTAGAGGAAGTACTCGACCGTCCCTTGACTACTTCACCCACGGTTGCTCCATCCTCACCTTGCCCTTTTAGGAACAACATTACATTCATCATGGCTTTTCTTGAGACGCCTTCCCCTTTGGCTCAGTTGACGGAGTTTAAGGTAGGTGAGACCTTTGGTATTATTGCTAGTGTTAATGAGGATGATACTTGTTCTGAGTCAGACGATGTTTTTGTTAAGGTGCACGATCTTGATGCGACTTCCCTTGGGAGGTCATATGTGGATGTTCTAGTTGCGGTGTCACCTTGTCCTGATATGGTCGACCATGTATCCTCTTACTCCCTGGATATATTCCATGTTTCCCCTTCAAGTTCACCACTCTTCCATTCCCCTGAGTGTTGTGATATGTTGCTTATTGATTCTCATGTGATGCTTGAGGGGATTGAGGTTGACTATTCAGAGTCCCTAGGTACCTTTAGAGGGCACGACCCTCGTTTGATCCTTATAATCTATACATAGAGGACATGCTTGGAAAAATCATGTTGCTTAGTACATTCGATTTTTCTACTGATTTTTCCAAAGCATTTGATAAATTTAAGAGAGTGCTCGTTATCATAACTATATGCATGTTTTGGTGCTCTTACTCACATTTATCTGAGTTGCATGCTCAGATATATGATAAGCTCTTGAGAGCTCTGACGGCGTCCGAGTTGGAGAGACGAGTCTTGAGAGATAAGGAGGAGTGGCGGATGCTCCTCAGGCCTCCACAGCGCCGTCTTAGAGACGCATAGTTTGGGTACATTCAATGCCTAACCTGGTATAATCATTCTAACTCTCCTCCTTTCTTTTTATTTTCTTTTTCTCCTTTTGTTTAGTTGTGGATATTAGGTTGCTTATTTGTGGATATCAGGTTGTACTTTTGTGGTGATCATTTTGAGGTGATACTTGGGAATTTGTTCAGCCAGTTGATGGCTATGATCACTTTTGTGTGTTTTTGTGTTTTGGTTGAGTGAGCTAGCTTGTGTTTATGTGTGTTTTGTTTGATTTTGATTTTTGCATGTTTTGTGGTTGGTGATGACTCTTAGCTCCCACTGAGGACATTGTGAGATTTACGTGTGGGGGTGGAGTCATTTACCCCTTTTATTCTTGCTTTTGTGAAAATTTTTCATTTTTGTGCAAATTTTTCAATTTTTATCTTTTTTTCGTATAGTTTTTCTTTTTGTTGGATTTAGAGGAGTTTGGCACTATCTGATTATCCTTGATCTCTGGTACCTTGGCTGTTAGTTCATATATAAGTATGACGTGCATGATAGATTTTTTGTCCTAAGCTTGTCATTCTAGGTCTCGGTTCTAACCCTAATAGCCCATTGTAATTTTGCAATACAATCTTGATTTATATGTCATCATTATCATAGGATCTTAATCTTCCACTGTTTGACTCTCCCACTTGCGTTTGTGCTTCACTACCTTTGTCTTCACTTCAAAATTACAAGGGTGGAGAATTTCTGGAAAAAAAAGAAGAAAATTTGAAAATATCCCTTTGAGGCATGTGCTACTAGGAATGGGGAAAAAAGAGAGTTTCAGAGTCGGGAATGAAAAGTATCCGATTGAAGCATGCGCTACTGAGTGCTACCCTTTGAGGTAATACAGCAACTGGGAATGCTTACTTCCCATGTCAATAAGTTAATAATGTAATTAATGCTAGTCAACTGGATTGAGTCGATTCTGGTAAACCAAAGTCCTAGGACGATGATACACCTACACACTAGGATGGATTCAATGTTCTCATGTGTTGTGGGGTGAAAAGCTGATGTTTGGAAACCAGTCTTTGCGATGAAGAGTCCTGAATTGCATCTGATGCGTGTATGCAGACTGATACTTTGGTTACTTAGGGGTTTTGGTTTATCCAATTGTGTGCAATTTACCCCCATGTATATTTTGTGTTTTGTCATTCTTGTTATTATTTTTTTTTTCTTTTTTCGATTTTTGTTTCTCTTTTCTTTGTTTTTCTTTTTGAGATTTTGTGGGTATATCTTCTGCAAACCGTCACGAGACCTTACTCGTCCACTTGGGGGAACCAAGGGATTTAAAGGGCTTGTTACATATGCTAAATGCAACCGTGAGTCCTACGACAGTGAGTTAGGTTCTTAGGTTAGTTTTTATTTTGTTTTCCTCAAGGACGAGCAAAAGATAGGTGTGGGGTTTTTGTTAGGTGATAATTTGTCCTATTTTACGTGTCCCTTTTACCTAATGTTAGCTCGTATAATATTATAATCTTTAGAGTTTTTACTTGTTTTATTTGCTTTTGTAGGTAATAAACTTCAAATCAAGCAACCATCGCGAAAAAGAGCGAAGACGGACTAAAAAGAGCAAAAGCAGATAAGAAGGGACGATAGGGGGGCCGAACCACCGTGCCAGAATTGTGGCATGGTGGGGCCATGCCACCTTGGCGTGGGGGGGTCGTGCCACATGGCACGGTCGTACCCCCCCCTTCCGTTCGCTCGCCTGTGCGATTTCCTATTTAATGCCCCTTCGGGCGTTTTGTTCGGGGAGTCGCTCGGGATTCTCTCTGCCGATTTTAGGCAAGTTTTAGTTTAGATTTTAGTCAATAAAAACCTCAATAGGAGGATTAGATTAGGATATTGAAGATTGTAGCCTTGGATTCAAGCTTTGGATTTCAAGTCCTTTCTATCAATCAAGACTAAGTTTTCTTCCCTTTTCTCTTTCTTTTTCATATGTTGTTCATGTTTATATTTTGCTAGTTTAATTCTTGAATTTGAACTGTTTAGTTTATATGTTTTGTTTTCATTGTTCATTCATGTTTAGTTAGTTTGATTAGATTGGATTAATTTCATTCTCTTCCTTCTCTTGTTCATGTTTGCCTTCTTCTTTGCTAATTTGGGTTTACTTTGAGTTTTTGTGTTTTGTTAATGATTGATGATTGATTTTGTGTTGGTTTGGATTGTGGCTAGCCCTTGATGGCTAATTAACCTTGTTTAGGCCCCAACCCAACCTACTTTATGCCTAGAATGTAGAGTTTTCTTTCACACCCGCCAAGTGTTAGACGAAATGCTTGAAAGAGCTTTCATCTTTGTTTTGGGGCAATTGACTTATGCTGAGAGGTGAGGTCGATTGTCTAGTGTGGGTAGAGAGAATAGTTGGGATTGGGACATGAAAATAGTCTCATTGCTAGCAAAGTCAAGGTTTGTCAACCTAGTAGCTTAGTTGAACTAATGCCATGAAAATAGGTGGTTAGAGCAACTAGATTAGCCTATTGACCCTAGAGAGAGGGCTTATGTGGCCTCAACGATGCAACCAATCAACTCTAAATGTTAGCATAGTTAGGGAAGGTTTGGGCTTGACTTGATTACATGGTTTATCTTAGGTCTAATCATAGTCTTTTTGTTTTCGCTTTAGTAGTTTTGTTCTATTTTCTATCCCCTTCAATTTTGCCTAGCTCGAGACGCTTTACTTAGTTCTGGTAGTTGGAAACACAACTCCCTGCGGACGACACTCCAAGTACTCAACGATGCACCTTGCACTTGGGGTTTATAAATATTAAAACTTTCTCCCTAATAAGTTTTTGGCGCCGTTGCTGGGGAGTTGGTGCTTTCCAATATTAGAGCTTACTTAGGCATTCGAGACTAGGCTTTTATTTTGAAAAAAAAATTAAAAATTTAAAAAAGAAAATGTCTTTTTCCCACTTTTTTCAATATGAACATGAATTGATTTGGAGATACTACGATAGAATACATGCTTTTCTTGATCATTGCGATCTTTATTTGAAAAAGTGGGAAGTTTTGAATACAGTCTATGAGGGTGTGAATTGTGAGACCCGTTCTTTTTTCGAGTATCGGGATTTTTATGCTAAAAATATTGATGAAGCTTGGGATTTTCTTGATTTGTTGGCTCAGGATACTTACGAATATGGGATCAGTTGCACTAATTCATACATCCCACCCCCTTGCATCCCTGATTATGCTCCTCCTGTGTGTGAAACTTGTCATTGTTCTGATCATGAAAGTAATTCTTGTCCTTGCGATATGTTTGATGAAAGTTTTGCTAAACTATCTAATATGATAGAGACAATGAATGAGCAACAAATTGAGTTTGCTAATAAAATACAGGAGTATGACCTGTCACATGAGACCGACCTTAGGTTTAGTTCTCCTAGACTTGATGTCAATCTGTCTGATGATGGCGCGTATCTCCCTCCTCCAAAGTCCGGACTAGAGGAAGTACTCAACCGTCCCTTGACTACTTCACCCACTGTTGCTCCATCCTCACCTTGCCCTTTTAGGAACAACACTACGTTCATCATGACTTTTCTTGAGACACCTTCCCCTTTAGCTCAGCCGACGGAGTTTGAGGTAGGTGAGACCTTTTGTATTATCGCTAGTGTTAATGAGGATGATACTTCTTCTGAGTCAGACGATGTTTTTGTTAAGGTGCATGATTTTGATGCGACTTCCCTAGGAAGGTCATATGTGGATATTCTAGTTGCGGGGTCACCTAGTCCTGATATGGTTGACCACGCATCCTCCGACTCCCTTGATATATTCCATGCTTCCCCTTCATGTTCACCACCCTCCCATTCCCCTGAGTGTTGTGATATGTTGCTTATTGATTCTCATGTGTTGCTTGAGAGGATTTAGGTTGACTGTTCAGAGTCCCTTGATACCTTTAGAGGGTACGACCCTCGTTTGATCTTTATAATCTATACCTAGAGGACATGCTTGGAAAAATCATGTTGCTTAGTACATTCAATTTTTCTACTGATTTTTCCAAAGCATTTGATAAATTTAAGAGAGCCCTCGTTGCCACTCCTAGAAGCATGTTTGGGTGCTCTTACTCACATTTGTCTGAGTTGCATTCTCATATATATGATAAGCTCTTGAGAGCTCTGACGGCGTCCGAGTTGGAGAGGCGAGTCTTGAGAGATAAGGAGGAGTGGCGGATGCTCCTCAGGCCTCCACAGCACCATCTTAGAGAGACATAGTTTGGGTACATTCAGTGCCTGACCTGGTATAATCGTTCTTACTCTTCTCCTTTCTTTTTATTTTCTTTCTTTCATTTTGTTTAGTTGTGGATATTAGGTTGCTTATTTGTGGATATCAGGTTGTAATTTTGTGGTGATCATTTTGAGGTGATGCTTGGGAATCTGTTGAGCCAGTTGATGGCTATGATCACTTTTGTGTGTTTTTGTGTTTTGGTTGAGTGAGTTAGCTTATGTATATGTGTGTTTTGTTTGATTTTGATTTTTGTGTGTTTTGTGGGTGGTGATGACTCTCAACTCCCAATGAGGACATTGTGAGATTTAGGTTTGGGGTGGAGTCATTTACCCATTTTATTCTTGCTTTTGTGAAAATTTTTCATTTTTGTGAAAATTTTTCAATTTTTCTCTTTTTTTCGTATAGTTTTTCTTTTTGTTAGCTTTAGAGGAGTTTTGTACTATTTGATTAGCGTTTATCTTTGGTACCTTGGCTGTTAGTTCGTATATAAGTATGATGTGCATGATAGATTTTTGTCCTAAACTTGTCATTCTAGGCCTCGGTTCTAACCCTAATAGTCCATTGTAATTTTGCAATCCAATCCTGATTTTTATATCATCATTATCATAGGATCTTAATCTTCCATTATTTGACTCTCCCACTTACGCTTATGCATCACTACCTTTGTCTTCACTTGAAAATTACGAGGGTGGCGAATTTCTTGAAAAAAAAGAAGAAAATTTGAAAATATCCCTTTGAGGCATGTGCTACTAGGAATGGGGGAAAAAGAGAGTTTGAGAGTTGGGAATGAAAAGTATCTCCTTGAGGCATGCGGTACTGGGGGTGCTACCCTTTGAGGCAATACTGCTACTGGAAATGCTTACTTCCCATGTCAATAAGTTAATAATGTAGTTGATGCCAGTCAAGTGGATTGAGTTGATTCTGGTAAACCAAAGTCCTAGGATGATGATACACCTGCACACTAGGCACTAGGATGGATTCAATGTTCTCATGCATCGTGGGATGAAAAGCTGATGTCTGGATGCCACTCTTTGGGATGGAGTCCTGAAATGCATATGTTGCGTGTATGCAGACCAATACTTGAGTTACTAGGGGGTTTTGGTTGATCCAATTGTGTACAGTTTACCCCAATGTATATTTTGCGTTTTGTCATTTTTATTATTGTTTTTTTTTTCGATTTTTGTTTCTCTTTTCTTTGTTTTTCTTTTTGAGTTTTGATGGGTATATCTTCTACAAACCCTCATGTAGGGATGGGCAACGGACCGGGTACTCATTGGGTTAAGTGATCGGCCGGTTTAAAACAGGGCTAATAACGTGTTCGATTAATAATGGACTGGGCCAATAGTGGCCCAGCCCATTAAGACATGTTAATGGGCCAGACTGGGCTGGGCCATTAACGACCCATTTAGTGACCCATTAATTTTTTTCAATCTACTTGACACACTAATTTATATGTTCCAATTAGTTAAATTTATTACAAATATTTTGTACATAACAATAATTATTATATACTTTTTTTTGTGCAAGTTTGTTCCGTTCTTAAACAAATCCAAAGCGGGCCATCCATGGGCGACTTGACCCAACCTATTTATTATATTGGTTGTATATTTTCTAACTTTGGATTTACACTGGTTTAGTTTGGTTGGAAAATTAGAGAGATTTTAGTTGGAAAGCTAACTCATCAAAAATACTCCTTAATGATAATGGACAGGCCATGGGCGGGTCGGGTTCATATGGCTCAAACCCAACCCGGCCCATTAACAAACGTGTTGAGCCTAGCCCGACCAAGTTAGTTAATGGGTCGGCCCAGTCCGGCCCGACCAGGTCCGTTGCTCACCCCTACCCTCACGAGACCTCGCTCGTCCACTTGGAGGAACCAAGGGGTTTAAAGAGCTTGTTGCATACGCTAAATGCAACTGTGATTCCTACGACAGTGAGTTAGGTTCTTAGGTTAGTTTTTATTTTGTTTTGCTCGAGGACGAGCAAAAGATAGGTGTGGGGGTATTTGTTAGGTGATAATTTGTCGTATTTTACGTGTTCCTTTTACCTAATTTTAGCCCGTATAATAATATAATCTTTAGATTTTTTACTTGTTTTATTTGCTTTTGTAGGTAATAAACTTCAAATCGGCAAACGTCGCGAAAAGGACTGAAGACAGACAAAAAAGAGCAAAAGCAGGCAAGAAGGGACGATAGGGAGGTCGAACCACCCTGCCAAAAATGTGGCCCGATGGGGTCGTGCCACGTGGCATGGTAGTGCCACCCTGGCACGGTTGTGCCCACCCTCCGTTCGCTCGGCCGCGCAATTTCCTATTTAATGCCCCATCGGGCGTTTTGTTCGGGGGGTCACTGGGGGTTCTCTCTGGCGATTTTAGGCTAGTTTTAGTTTAGGTTTTAGTCAATAAAAACCTCAATAAGAGGATGAGATTAGGATATTGAAGATTGTAGTCTTGGATTCAAGCTTTGGATTTCAAGTCCTTTCTATCAATCAAGACTAAGTTTTCTTCCCTTTTCTCTATCTTTTTCATATCCTATTCATGTTTATATTTTGCTAGTTTAATTCTTGTATTCGAACTGCTTAGTTTATATGTTTTGTTTTCATTGTTAATTCATGTTTAGTTAGTTTGATTGGATTAGATTAATTTCATTCTCTTTCTTCTCTTGTTCATGTTTGCCTACTTCTTTGCTAGTTTAGGTTTACTTTGAGTTTTTGTGTTTTGTCAATGATTGATGATTGATTTTGTGTTGGTTTGGATTGTGGCTAGCCCTTGATGGCTAATTAACCTTGTTTAGGCCCCAACCCTACCTTTTTTGTGCCTAGAATTTAGAGTTTTTTTTCACGCCCAACAAGTGTTCGATGAAATGCTTGAAAGAGATTTCATCCTTGTTTTGGGACAATTGACTTATGTTGAGAGGTGAGGTTGATTGTCTAGTGTGGGTAGAGAGAATAGTTGGGAATGGGACATCAAAATAGTCTCATTGCTAGTTAGGTCAAGGGTTGTCAACTTAGTAGTTTAGTTGAATTAATCCATGAAAATAGGTGGTTAGAGCAACTATATTAGCCTATTTACCCTAGAGAGAGGGCTTAGGTGGTCTCAACGATGCAACCAATGAACTCTGAATGTTAGCATAGCTAGGGAAGGTTTGGGCTTGACTTGATTACATGGTTTATCTTAGGTCTAATCAAAATCCTTTTATTTTCGCTTTAGTAGTTTAGTTCTATTTTCTATCCCCTTCAATTTTGCCTAGCTCGAGACGCTTTAGTTAGTTCTGGTAATTAGAAACACAACTCCCTGCGGACGACACCCTAAGGACTCAATGATGCACCTTGCACTTGGGGTTTATAAATATTAAAACTTTCTCCCTAATAGAGACCAAAGTAGTTATGGTTATTTTGATAAATAGAGTGACATTAGGAATTTTGAACAAGGTTATTGTTTTTGGAACTAGATCAACTTTAGGGTTCCATATGTAATGTCTCTTTAATAAAGAAGTGCTTCTATGACTTTTCTTATTGTTTGGGTTAAAACCAAGGACTTTGTTATTAAAAGACATACGTTACGATCTAAACAATTTGCCCAAATTCTCTTGATCCTTTGATAAACAACTCATTCTCATGGTCATTGACTTTGAGATGTAGATTTTCATGAGATCTTCGTAAGTTCTCATTTTCCTTTTTCTGGAACTTGTTTTCCTTATCAAGGGTCTTAATTGCAATTATGTAATGTCGCTCATATTTAACATACTTTAATAGATCTTGAACAAGATAATATTTTGTGAAAGCAAGGAGATATTCTAATGTTACATCTTCAAATTCATCACTTTCTCCAATGTTCTCTCTTGCTGTGACTTTAATGCAAGTCCTTGTTGTGGTGCATGCTCTTCAATTTATTCCTGCAATTGAATTTCATCTGTTAGAAATTTTCTTCCAAGATCATCTATCCAGAGGGTTTTCAGATCTTGTGGTTCTTCAATGTCCATGACTTGGGTCCTAACTTGCTTCTTGGAAGACATCGCAACAATTTTCTCACCATCTCTTCATTGGTTTATGTTTTCCCCAAGGACTTGAGAGTGTTGATTATCTCAATAAAGAGCATATACATGTCCTTGATGGATTCTCCAGGTAGCATCTTAAAGAGCTCATATTGATCGAATAGAGGCTAATTTTGGATTCTTGAACTTGACTAGTTCCTTCATAGGTAGTCTCCAATGTGTCCTATACTTGCTTGGTTGTATCACAAGCAAACACATGGTTAAATTCGTTAGAATCCAAACCATAAACTAAAATGTCAATGTCCTATAATTGTATCTCCTTCCTTCATAGTAGGGCACAAAGTCGCCCCTAGAGATAATCTCCCAAAGCTCATAGTCATTGTGCTTGATAAAGATTTGCATAAGCTTTTGCCAATGAGCAAAGTTAGAACCACGAAATAAGGGATGTTTAGTAAAGCAATACCCTTGATCAATTTCAGTATTTCCAAAGGAGGTCATGATCTTTTCCACAAGGTGGTTAACTCAATATGTGTGGACCTAACTTTGATACCAATTAAAGGTCCCAAAAGATAATATTAGATCACCCTAGAGAGGAGGTGAATAGGGTGATATCTTAAAAATAAGACTTTTATAAAAATTAAGTGTACTTTGATCCTACACTGCCAATGTCACTGAAGACAACTTTGAAGGTTAATTACCAATGTCAATAATAAACAAAATTAAAGTGCATAAATAAATGGGACAAAATACAAGATATGTTTATTATGTTCACCCTTCCAAATAGGGGTAGTCACCACCTAAGGCACTTCTTTCTTAGGATTTAATCACCTCCACGTCTGGTTTACTTAAGAAGTACACACCAATGCCCTTAGCTTTATAATATGTCTAGCATTCCAATCTCATCCAGCTAAGGAACCTTAGCTAGTACACTCACTAAGTATTGACCTCTCAATACCTAATTGCCCAAGTAAGTTTCCTAACTTACTTGTTACAATTCTCCCTTACAAACATTCAGATGAATAATAAGTACAGAAGAGAGTATTATGAATTATTTGCGCTTAAGCTTTTTTCAAGATGTAATTCTTTCTTGTTCTTGCCATATGCTTTAGCTCTGCTTTTTATAGATTTAAAATCTTCTTGGTTGTTGGAGCAATACTTACTAATTCTTCGATGTATTATGTCCACAATACAATGTCACTGATTCCAACCTTAGTGTTTCCCAAACGGACACTTGATTGATGAAATTAAAGGATCTTGATTGCTGAGATAAGAGATTGATTTGATCTCCAAATATCTCACCGAAATCAATTGAAATACTTTTCAAATGAACTCAAGATTGATTTAATATAACTTCCAAAACTGTATCAAATAAAATCTTTACAGGATATTAGCTGACAGGCAAGGACATATTACATTATAAAAATATAATGCATTTAAACAGGAATAAGTGATCATTACAAAGATATTAATAGCAATATATCTTAAGAATAAAACAATATATCATATATATGTCGTTTTTAACAAAAATGATTCTATCAATGCTAAAGTTATAGATTCTGACTCTGACGCTGGATTACTGCAGAGACAAGATTGGTTAATGTAACTCAGTGTATTCAAATTAAAATTTTTTCTTTCACTCAAAACACCCAAGGTCCGTAAGCTATAATATTGAATACTGAAATAGTCAATGGTATTACTACTGACATTGAGGGAGTCTTCAATTAGTACAACAAGATTTAGATGGATTTTTCTAATAAATGCATCCCTTCCAAAATTTTGGTCATGACTTTAAATGGGCTGCCAATTATGGCTCAAGCCTATTAGCAAAATTTTGGTCTTTAACCCTATTTTCACTGGCCCAGTCTAGGTGGCCGGATAGGGATCTTACCTATTGCCTAAGTTGCGTTGGTAGGTTACAAATAGAAGAAACACCTATGTTCGATCTAACTTTGAATATTTATCAAAAACCACTAATATTTTCCTTTTGGGGGGGGTATATGCCCATAATCATACGCTATTCTAATGCTAATACTTTTTTCAATCAATTAAGATATAACTTTTTTTTATCCTAAAAGGACACATGTGACTGATTTTTTTGTCCATAAAAAGAAAACAGTGCTAAATTATTTTCCCAACATTTGGCGTTTCTAGAATGCATATTTTGCACTATTAGAACAATATTGATAATAACTACAATAACTACATTAATAATAATAATAATAATAATAATAATAATAATAATAATAATAATAA
>JACYFF010003369.1:54129805-54148631 GCA_017589665.1 Selenicereus undatus
AACAACAACAACTAGAATGACAGTAATAATAATAATGGTGATGATAATAATAATAGTTTTCTAGTTCTATTATGTTACTAGTTTTCTTTTATACAAATATTATATCAATAATAGTAACATTACATAGCATGATAGCACATAAGAAAATTCTAATGAGGCCAAAAAAAAAAAAAAAAAGCACTTATGAGCAGTCCTTTGCCTCACACTTTGCACACACAAAAGACGCTAGAAGAGAGACTCCTTTATAATTTGAATTAGTTATTACAGTAATCATGCAAGAGCTCTCAAAACGAAACCTTTTGTTAAAAACACTCCTTATTTATCATATAATTAGTTTAATAATTATTACAAAAATGAAGACCTGGCATAAAGGGAAATTTACAAGAGTAAACATTGTCTTCTTCCTCTATTGTTTACAAAAAATCAATAAAAAAAATACTCCAACAAAATTAAAATCTTCTTGCTCTGCTCACTTCTTTCCTAGTCCTATACCAGCAGAAATTGAAAGAAAAACCAAATAAAAGGTTCTCATTACAGCAGGGAAAAAATTTACTGAGCCTGCGGAGTTGCCCCTTGTTCTTCAACTTCTTCAGAGGATGCTGACGTGGCGTTCACAGACAAATTAGAGGCTTTATCAGCCAAATTATCAGTGGAAGCATCTTGCGCTGTTGATGATTCGTTTGAAGTTTTATCTTGCTCAACAGAAGCCAATTGGCTTGGTTTTTTTTGAAGGCTCCAATACATTATGCTTGCTGTTAAGATAAGGATCATCTTTGGGTTCACCTGTCGAAAGGAACAACGTAATTGAGTTCTGAATCTTGATCAACTATTCTTACCATGCTTAAGATAATTAAAGATAATATTTGAATGCAATTATCAAAAACGAAGGTTTGAAGCTACACGTCCTAATTAGCATAGAACCACGAAAAGCATGTCTATGTTGCAGGCAAATCAAATTTTATGGAGATTAAATTAAAATGTTGATTACAGAAAGTTCTATGGGATATTTTCAAATGCACTTTTTAGTCTACATTGGACCAATATTATGTGTTAGCACGATTTGCTTGATAACTAGGGGTCAATACTAGAGACATAGGTTTTAAATCCATTTATATCATTCTATCTGTCTTCCTTCATTTTTGATGCACAAATGATAAAATGTTCAAAAAGTTTAAAGGGAAAACTTAGATGACAAGACCAAATAACACAAACATTAACAGAGAAAGAATCCATAAGCAAGATATAATTTTATATTAATTATCAATTACACAATATGAGAAATGAATACTACTTAGTAGGCAAGTTCAATAGAGATAGATATGACCACTAATTTAGCCATAAACTATGGAAATGAAAAAATTATCATAAAAAATGAAAAGGAAAAGGAAAAGAAGGTCAATTCATGACTATAAAAGAAACTAAACTGGATACAACATATCTTACCCAAAGGGGGGGGGGGGGGACAAAAAAAACCCAAGAATATTGAAGTGGATAAAATGCAGCTCTTACCTCTAAGATATCCTCAGGCAACAAAAATATAGAACATCCGAGCTTTCTTGCAACACTAATTATGTAAGTTGCATTCATGTTCTTATCCTCATCTGTAGTCACCCAAAAAATTAAAATAAAATGAATTATTTAGCAGCATATTCAACCACTTTATATTTGTATCTTTCTCAAGAGTAGGAGATGTGAAATTTGTGTTATGATCTAAATCCCTCCATGATGGATGTTGTAGAAGTATATATCCAACATTATGGCAATAATGGTTACAACTTGTAACACACCAACAATTAGCTCATCTATTAATCACAAACTATTCTAGTCCGCAGTTCTCGTAATTATCTCACCTTTTTTGTGATTATTGAGTTAAAGTAGGAAATTTGATTAAAAACAATTTTAACATAAAAAGTAATTGACAAATTTTTTTTAGATATTGTAAAAAAAGTAATTAAAATGCAAAAAGTACCATTTTCTCCTTTCGTAACAACTGACCAATCAACCACTCGTGGCTCCACAGCACTAAGGAGTTCCAAGAAGAAAATCCCATTAGAGAGGCTTTTGTCCTAAAGACAAAATCAAATTAATGTTAGAAAGAACCCATATAATAATGCTTGAACTTCGATACATTTGTTTAGTAAAGTGATGGGTTACCTTGAAGCTGTCCATTTGAGAAGATTTTCCAGCACTTTTCACTTTTTTGTTTGCCCAATTAAGAATATCTGCATCAGTAATCTCCCTTCCTTGTGAGGAAGACCTTAAATTTCTCAACAGTTGTAACATGGTAAACCTCATCAATTGCCAAAGAAAGGCTGAGAGGAAGACAATATTTGAAAAATGTCAAGAG
Source organism: Selenicereus undatus (assembly GCA_017589665.1). Lineage (NCBI taxonomy): Eukaryota > Viridiplantae > Streptophyta > Magnoliopsida > Caryophyllales > Cactaceae > Selenicereus > Selenicereus undatus. Next base: position 54,132,153 of record JACYFF010003369.1, read on the forward strand.
CACATCAAGCAATAAGAGTGCAAAACACAAATACATTAGTAGCAAGCATCCAAAATAAAAGTAACTAGAAACGAACACGAGATAACTTTGATTATGGATGGAACGAAAATATCATAATTTATACGCTTGGTCATTTGTTTTTATGAACCTACTACCTCCCCCGCCCCCCCCCCCCCCCCCCCCAAAAAAAAAACACGAAAAGGAGAAAAAAAATCCCTTAAAAAGGATTCAGTGAGAAAATAATAAGTATCATTAGGCAACGAGAAAAAGAAGTGTCTTCAGCAGGTGTGCATTTCCATATGTATGAGTGTGCATTTCCTAATTGCGCAGTTACATGAATGTATGTTTATGTGCGTCTTTTTGTGTTTGTGACACAGTGTGTGCTTTGGGTTTTGGGGGAGGGGATGATAAAAAAATGTATCTATGCATCAAAGAAAATGACATGCATCAATAAGGAGTAACCTATGACTATTATAGAAACTTTTAAGTGATGTATGAATAAAAACCTACATTCGTCACTATTGTTACCAAGTCAAAATGCTAATTTAGTGTTGGAGTTAGATCTGCTGTAAATTATATTACTTGGTAGGGTTGAATTTGTTTTGATACCACTTAACTTGTTGAAAATGAAAGTGTAATACACACAAATGAGTTCTAAAAAAAAAAGACCCTTAAACTTTTGACCAAGTTTAGAAAATATCCTCAACTTTAAAAGTGAGGTAAATACCCTTTGACTTATTTAAATTATTTTTTTAGTATTTTCACTAATTGATGACATGTTTTTACATAAATGATGCGGCAAAATTAGGAAGAAAAAGAAAAGCTACATAAGCTCATTGTTTTTTTATAGGACACATAAATGCATTATTGTATATATAAAATAATACAAATTGATAGAAAAAATTATATATATTACTTTATCTTGAGTGAAATTTTCTGATGAATTTTTTTTTGAGAAATAATAATCTTACATTAGCTCATAGCTTGTCAAACTATCTATAATTAATGCTAAATTGACTACCTCAGAATCATTTATTATAAGGACCTTACCCAAAAATTTACACATTTTAATTTATAAAATATTTTACTATTTATAAAACATTTTACCGAAATGTAAAACAAATAAATTTATACTTTTGTAATTCACCTACATATTCAAACAGGCATTTTCATCATTTTTTGTTTCTTTGGTCCATTTTGACAAGTTCATGCTTTGATACTTGAATTAAGAAACATGATTACGATGACACTCAATTTTTTTCTCCCTCTTTTTTGCTATGTAATTGTTTCCAAAAGTTGGTTTAGATAAATTAAATTTTGGCTCCTTCATTTTTGCTAATCAAGTTTGAGGAAATGTATGTTTAATAAGTTAAATTATTGTGAGATGCTCTAATGTGACATTTGATTAGAGGTTGTCATCCAACAAGTTTTGGATTAATGTAAAATTGTTATTTTCTAAAAAAAATTATGGGACTGTTTTACCTAAGGTGCATGAAGTAGTTAGATTATGTAATTTTTCTGATAAATGACATTATTTATATATGCAACAACATGCTTATGTGGCATTTATTGTTTCATAATCTTGCCACATCATTTAGGCAAACACATGTCATAAATTAATGTAGATAAATAATATAATTCAAAGGGTATTCACCACACTTTTAATATTGAGGGGTATTTTCTTACTTTGACCAAAAGTTTAGGGGCGTTTTATTTTTAGAGCTCACACACAAACACATAAAAAGAGAACAAAAATCACCAATTGAATGTGAAAAAATCCCTCCAATTGAGAGGGAAAATCATGGCTCAACTTCCTACAGTTACAACATTATGCCATCAATAAGTGCCGATTACACTTCTCAATGTCCTTCCAACTGATGATTAACAATCACTCTAATCATGACGTATAAGGCGTTTGAGAAAATAACTTGAAAATAGAAGGAAGAAAGCAAGCTCGGCTTCTTGACTCAATTGCAAACCTTTTATTGTGAGCTAAGCAAGCTTAAAATCTTGGCAATTTGGTCTTTTTGCAATCCGTTGTTAAGAGCGGTATGCAGAAGCTATTGGTAGAAGTTGTCTTTCTATCTTTACTTTGGATTTCTGGCTTTGTCCAAATAATAATCCCCAAAAAATGGTGAGGTACAAGTACCCTTATTATGTTGTGAAGTTAGAACTTCATTTTGAGTTGTTAAGATAACACAATAGAATTCATGAACAAGGGCTTAGGGACTCTAATATGGGTGTTGTACAAGAAAAATTTGTAGTTAAATTTTGGGCACAACACGTTTACTTTTAGTGGTATTTATTTTCCATATATTACCAGTAAACTTAAGGGAATTTTGACTTGCCGATTTGATCAAACATTAGTTTAATTACTTAGTACATGGAGATGGTGGTAACGAAATAAAATAAAATATAAATTTTATGCAGAGAAAAAAATGGATTGGATTAGGATTGGATGTCTTAGACATATAAACACTTAATAATTGGATTTGAAAATCCGGTGCAAATCTAACTCATTCAGATTGGACACTAAAACCAATTTGGATTGGATTTGAATCAGATTACATTCAAATATAATTTGATAAAATCAAATTATATATTTTCATTCAATATTTGCACAATAGATTATACATTTTATTTGGACAATAAATTTTTCTTTCCCGTGGCAAACACCTTTTCATATCAAATATTTCTATATGTTAACGTAAGACAGTATTGGGAAAAGTGCACATGAACTCACTCAAGAGGGAAAGGCATACGCAGTAGTAGCGCAACTGGAAGGAAAGATAAGAAAATACAATTTTGGTTGACAAAGGGGAGAAATCGAGAGGGAGATTGGGAAAGGCGAGGAACTAGTTAACAATTAAGAGGATATTGCACTCAGACTGTAGAACTTATGAAGATTTTTTTAGGGTTGGGATATTAGGTTTTTTCTAATTTAAAAAAAAAAGTTGAAATTGTTAAGATAGTTATCAGATAGGAAGATAATAGGATTGGATGGATCCTTCTCGGAATCCGTTCAAATTGAATTAGAGCTGGATTAAGATTATTTTTTACTAAATTCGTATTGGATTATTTCTCATATTTCAATCGGATAATTTTGACTCGATTCACATCGAGTTCGGGTTACACTACCATCCCAAATTCTACATAGTAGCATATTTATTGCACATAGATAGTATTTTTTTATATTATTTTCCAATACTACCACTCACATGTAACAAGTGAGCTGCCACATAATCAATTTGGGAAGTCAAACTTGATATACATAGAACAAGTACCGTAAAGTTCACCAATGGGTGTGTGGTGCCAAATTTTATAATTGAATTATTTTTCTTTCAGTAACCCTAAAAATGGATTATTGGCATCCAAAACTAATTTATAAAATATAAAAGCAAATACTGAAACCATGATGCATCTACATAGTATCACACCCCCCCCCCCCCAAAAAAAAAAAAACAAATTCTTCATAGAATTCCGCTAAACGCACTCTGACAAAATACTTAGATTAATGGATGATTATTGATATGGAAGCATCAAAGTGGGATTATGAATACGAAGATAATTAGTAATATATACTAACCTAAAATGAGCTTCTTGTTTCCTTGTACCATGTCGTTCCCAGCAACGTTGACAAGGGAAAAGTTTAATTCTTTTCCGATTTCGACCACTTGATTGCAATTTTCAACTTTCTTGAAGGGCATCTTGATGGGAGGTTTGGTAGCTAGTTTCCAATTAACTGATCCTGGTTTAACTTTATCAAGCACTTCCAACAAAACCCACCTACGCAACAAGGATAGCAATTTAGCCTCCTATTGAAACTCAATCCTTCTATACCAACATAGGACAAGAAACTCACCCTAGTCTAACGTCTTCAAACAAATTATTGACGTATGTAGGAATTCCGAGACTGTTAATCCACAGCCGGAAGCATCTCTCTTCTCTGGAAGTTTCTGTGTCGTCGTCTAATGCATGTTCCGCCATAGACATCTTCTCATTATCAACAGTTAAACCGTTTCTGCACACAGAAGCTACAATCATTTAGCAAATGAAGGAAGGTGACTCCCTTGCGCGCCTAGTAATGCTCACTAATGCATTCGAGTAGCATGCGGCCATTAACGAAAGGTCGTCGATTACGTGTATTAATTAACATTAAAAAAACACAACTAACAGTCTCCTGACGAGTTTTATATTGCTTATGTTTTTATAGGCTTAAAAATAAGGGCCAATGCCACATATTAGGATAAATTCATGATTAACAAGTTCTGCAAACAACCTAGCTCCCATGAGATCATTATCCTTTGTACTGAACAAATGTAACCAAATTTATTAATGAGGAGATGAAATGTAAACTTGAATAATCCAGATGTGTTAGTTTATCAAGAGATGAAATGTATATTAGATTACCTAAATACATATTCTAAATTCAATAATACCAATTTGACAAATAACTTATATTTTGCATCTAATTTGAATAATACGGTGATATAAATGAATTAAGTTCCATTTCTTGCAAATTATATCATGGTATTTAATCCACTCAAATATTTGATCCCCACGAAAAACAAAACTAATTTTCTGGGATGGAATAATGAATTGGTGAAACCTAATACTTTGGGAATGCATGGATTCTACGATGATACTGACAAGACAAAGGGCGCATTTGATGAATAGCTTTTTGGAAAGCTTTTTCCACCCAAATTAACTATTTGACCTAATAAAGAAGTTAGATGTTTGTTAAACTGACTCTTTGAAAGAACTCTTTATCCTCAAAAGCTAATTTGAAATGGCTCAAATTTTGAGATTTTTTAGAGTCAACTTTTTTTCTCACAAATTTGTCACAACATTTAATTTTACAAGTGCTTTTTCTGGAAATAGCCAATGTGAACAACTAGCATAAACACTAAATGCAAACAGTAACTAATGACAAATACAAACAACTAATAACTGTTTACCAAACACTCTAAAAAAGTAAATTCAAACCCTGATGAGTTCTTTTGTTATAAAGTCGACATTAAAAGTTGCAGTATAATACAGCATAAAGGGAAAGTGGCATACCTTTGGTGGAATATATGAGCCACAAAAGTAAGATTTAAATTTGTCGATCCTTCTACTATATCCTTGGCGCTAATGTATCGTTTACAGTCCAACTTCTCTGCTTGCTCAAGAACTAATTGTGCTCTTGCAGTGGGATCCTGAGTCTCTAAAGTGGCATTTGTGCTATGTTCTGGTGCCAGAACATTAAGTAAGTGAGCATAAGCTTCACCATCCTGAAAAAAACACATAATTTTAAGTATAGTTTATCAATAGGATCAAGTAACACGGAAGTTTGTCATGGTTTCGGCTAATGTGGTTATTTGCTTCTGAACTTCTAATGAATTATATTTATGGAAGAATAAACATATATATATATATATATATATATATATATATATATATGTATGTATGTATGTATGTATGTATGTATGTATGTATGTATATATATATACACACACACACATACACACGCGCACAAAAGTGAGTATAAACACAACGGTTGTGACACGTGTCCTGTTAAGCATTTATTAAGATTTTATTTAAAAATAAAAATTCATACAATATGTGATATAAAGACATTATAATGAATAGTATCTTTTCAACTATTTCAATGAAGAAAGAAAAGAAAATAAATTATAAATAAGTTAATATAATTATTTCTGAAAATTTAAATTATAAGATTAATTATAATATTTCTAAAAATATTTTAGCTAAAATTTTAGAACAAACTGTACGTAGTACGGATTTAAATGCTAGTTGGAAAATACAGACAGGCCTTATAAGTTAAAACAAATTATTTATCATGCAAATCCAATAGATAAGCCAATTAATATGTGATTCAGGCATTATCTGACAATGGTAGCTTAACCTTGGACCTAAGGAAAAAACACATAGGCTGGTAGCAACTTAAAACACAGCATAAATAATGCAACAAATTTACATAAAGTATAGAACATAAGTTTGTATAGTAATCTATACTTATAACAAAAAAATGCACACAAAAGAGTTAGGATTGGAATAGTAAATGATAACAAAAATAATAAGGTTAAGAAGGCAGAACTGCACCCACAATAACAATAACATTCTAATATAATGCAACTCACTCAATCATAAGGTGGTCGAAGATCTAATTGCAAGCATCCTTATTCTTAAGGAGTAGGAAGGCTGTTTTCATAAAGAACTATAAAATATTTCTAAATGGGTGATATATGTCTTACTGCAACACACCCTTAAATATCTTACGCTAACTTAAATTATGCATTTTATATTTTGAAATTACTAAATTTTTAATGATTATATTTTATTATAAGTTCTAAATCTCTAATATTCATCTGCAATGCTAACAAATACAAATTGACATCCTAAATAGATCAACCCCATTCGCAAAATCATATCATACATGTGATTTGATAAATATGAAAAATTATGTATAAAAAGATGATTTTATATTAATTATAAGTTGTGAATCCTTACACTTTTCAATCATCCATTTTTTTTCAATTTAATATATGATAATATAAATTTTATATGGAGACAAGACACTTAAAAAGTGTCTTGTAGCATGACACTAATCATTTTGTTTTCTAAATTTGATGGAAATCTACAAGTTACTAATAATAGGAATATTTAAAAAAACTCAATTAATCTAATAAAACGAACAAGACTAATATAATAACTCGAACAAAAGGGAATAAAAAATAAGCTCCTTAAAAATCAAGTAATTTTTTTTATTAGATCATATATAAATCCCATTAACAGCTTTTGTAGAGGGGGCGGGGGGGGAACCCACTTTGCAAACATCTTAGATTCTTAGTTATCACATGCCATGCCATAGGTAGGGGCAGTTGAATTGGATTTATGTTTCTCGGGTAACATTTTTTTTACATGGGAATTATATTACACTCATCAAAAGGGAAAACAAAAGATTATTGCATGTAGACAAAATCAGAAGAAACCTTCTATCATGCTAAAAATATTGGCACAATCATCAACAACTACCATAATTTCATCATCTTTGTGAAAAGTAAAATTTCTTCATCTTTCTTTTGCCATTAGCCTCAAACGGACATCTCAACATTTACTGCTTTGCCCATACCATAAGCAACAAGTTTCTCATAGTTAGTTCCCAAAAGATGATAAAGATAAACTAAAGTTTTAAAAAGATATCATCCAACAAAATTGTAATTAGGGGATTTGCTTTGAGTGATATTTTTAAATAAAACTAGTTTTTCATGGAGCCATAGGAGTTGATATCTTTATTAATAGCACACTTGCAGGGGTAAGTTTGCCTAAATTTGGGTCTTCTCAGACCCCGTGTAAGCATAACCTACACGAGATGATGACAGCGGCCAGTGGTATGATGGTGCTATTATTGTTGTTTCAAGAAGTTAATTATAGTTGTTATTGGCATAGACTATAGTAAATAATACTAATTAAGATGAGGTTATGAAGAAATTAAAACGAAAAATTTACAACAATTTTATCATTAAAATTATGTTCTCTATGTTAAATTAAATAACATATTAGTAAAAGCGTAGTAAAAGACTAAAAGTCATATATTTGCTGAAAACAAAGTTAACTAAATCATTAATTTATTATTTTTATTATTAGGATAGGATCAATTATGTTTGAATGGTTTGCCAAAAGGGATCGGTAGAGTTGGGACTTTGCATTTGAACTAGCTTTTAATTCCCATGCGATTGCGAATTGGTCATGCATATTAGTCAATTCTAAGGAAGAAAAAAAAAAAATCATATCCAAACTACAAAACGACTTACCTTTAGATCGGTAGAGAAATTTGTGACCTCCTTCTTGTATCCTGCTTTCTTCAATTGAAAATTCATCCATTTTAACAAAACCTTTTCTGGGGCCAAACTCATTAGTTCCTCAACATCCTGAAAAAATTTATAATATAATTGCCAAACTGCTTATTCGCTTTAACACTAATGCAGTTGATGTGTAATGTAAAGGGTTATAGTATAAGTATTTTCACATATCCCCTCAAGATATAGGTAAATGTAATATTCCCAACTTTGGGAGCAATTATTTAACCTTATCTTATCACATTGATAACATTTTCGTATAACATTCTTTTCCCTAGTTGTGTCAACATATTTATACGGGGAAAAAGGACTATGAAAATAATATCTAGTCTAAGAAGTTTAAATAATAATTTCAAAAGTTATGAAGAAAATACTATTTACTTATATGTTGAGGGTATCTAAAAATAGTTGGGTTGTCACCTGATTTTCCTCTACCAACTCCACAAGTTCCGGTGTTTTCTTCAAGTTGACATCAGCTAGTAATTGAATCTGATGTAAGAAACAGGTATTAGCATCGCATTCATTAACTGCATATGTATATATGGGCACGTATTGATGTATATACACATGGACATATGTAACGAGTAGTGTGGTATACATACTCTAAAAATAAAAGTGAAAGAAACAAATGCACCAAGAAAAACAAGCCCAATACCTTGATAATTTGAGCAACTAATCCCATAATTAGATGGGGCTGGAAAGATAATAAAGTTAAGCATATCAGTAATATTGAAATTCAAAATATATATATATATATATATATATATATATATATATATATATATATATATATATATATATATATATATTAATGGAACAAATTGTTATTGTTACAAATCATTGTTAGCTTACACGTCCCTCCACCAAGTCCTGTGTGCCAATGTTAACCACAGTACAACCAATTGCCTTTGCAGAATTAAGACAAAGAGTATGGTTCTCATTTCTCTCCCAAGGGTTAAGAACTTTTTTGGTGTTAATAGCTCTTTCATCTATTGTTCCAGGCACAGCAACATTAATCAATTTGCTGCAATTTCCAAGTATTCACATAAGATAAAATCAGTTTATGATAACGTACATTACTTTCCAAGTTCAATTTCCCCCTTTCCTCCTGCAAAAGTGTAATTTGTAATTTCTTTGGAAAAAAAAAGCCAACAAAAAAATTTATTATAAGGTATGTTGCTGTTATTCTTCTCGAAAGGCATTGAAGTGTCACAACTTACCAAAGAAGCACTCCATCTTTTGCAAGTTCAAACAGTTGATTTGTTTTTGGAGATATTGGTAGATAGTTCTTCAAGAAAGGATCTTCAGCTAGATGGTTGTTAATGTGTTCGACATAAGAGGCCTTCTCAGATTCACTAATGACATGCAAATTGGTGGTAGTTGATTGTCTAAGGATCGAAGTTGTACGTTTATAACCAGCACCCTTAGCCTGCCCTTGAAAGTTTAGATATTCCTGCAACTCATACACAGTCACAAATGCTTTACCTCTAGTTAACAAAGAAACACCAAACTTTCATAAGTTCAGCATATCAATATTGTATTTCATAAATTCAATCCTTAAAATTTCTTGAATGCATTTCAAATATAAAAGAAATTGGGCATTTTAACTTTACTTTGTTTTTATCCAATATGCAAGGCACAAATGCAACAACGTGCTGAATATTAAAACAAAACCTTACGTATGAGTAACAACACAAAATGGATAGTACGTAAAAAAACACCGGAGAACAATTTAAAAAAAAAATCAATCTGTGCTCATTTATTATGTTTAAAATTGTGTACATATACTAGCATTATATGAGTTTTGGAACTTTTAAACTGGTTAAATAGGATAAATTGGAGTTTGTTATATGCCAAAACTTAATTTAAAATATAATATCACAAGTCAATGAAGTGGGACTGAACTTTATTTTATCATGCCTCTAGGATGATTCCATGGATTAAAGTTTTCCTCATGTTTTAAAATTTTACTATTTAAGATGGTTTCAACTAAGACAAATTTATGTCCAAATATATTTTATGACTAATAAGTTGAGAAGAACAATAAACTTTTTTTAAACAAATGGAATCTTGAACCACAATGGCTTAGATTGACTCACCCTTAGGAAAGATTCAAAATCAATCTCATGGGTCATGTCAGGATATGTATCCTCCAATGCAGCCCTGACATCTTTCTCAGTGTGAACCCCAGCAATACCCTTCAATTTCGTCAAAACGGGTGGTAAATCTGATACAGTTACTTGTCCAGATTGTGATTTCAGTGAATTATACTGTTAAAGAGACACCATATATTATCATCAATCAATCATAAAAATGTATAAGATCGCTCATCACTAGCGGCAAATAACAACGTTAGAAAAGTAAAACGCACAAAGATTAATATATAGAGAGAGAGAATTAATTCAAGACCTGAGAGCTGAGGTTACGAAGCTCCACTTGGGTGAATTGACTTTGCAACCATGGATCAGAAACGAGTACACCCACAAAGCTAGACATTTTGAAATGTGATTTTTCTTCTATGCTACTTCTATCGTTAATGGTAACATCAAAGCTTCTGAACTCAACATGCAACAATGAAATTCATCATCAACAAAGGACAAAGAAATAATCAATTAAACAAAAAAGCATACCTAATTAAGAACCAAAAAAGTCATTATCAAATATGAAATATTCAATGATTAGTATAAATGCTCGTATCAAACACCCATCAAAGATTTATCAGTCATGCAATCGATACTTAAATAGCCTACACTCAACGGCACGTAGAGATTGAGATGGAGGGGGGGAAAAACCTTGTCAGACAGGCATGGCCCAGATGGAAGGATTGAAATCATCCAAACAATGGAAGAGAGAGAATGGAAGGAAATTAGAGAGAAAACCGTAAGGCCTATCAAACCCCGCGAAGTGTTGCGTAACACAAATGTGGAAAGAAAACCACAATTTTTTGTGATTTATGGATGCGCTTATACTGGTTGTCACCGTACTACAACCATCATAATTAAGTAAATTTAAACTGTTTACTTGTTATTCCACGATCTAAATTTTAAATCATTAATTTTTTTTTGTTTGTGATTTATGGATGCGCTTATACTGGTTGTCACCATACTACAACCATCATAATTAAGTAAATTTAAATTGTTTACTTGTTATTCCACGATCTAAATTCTAAATCATTAAATTTTTTTCGTTTTTAAATGAGTAAAAATATATGATAAAAATCATAAAACATTTATAAATTTGGATTATAAATTAAATTTGTAAGGCTTGTTTGGATTTTATTATGCATGAACATTAGTGTTCAATATTTTCCGGCGATCATTCGTGATTTTCCGGTGACAATTACAAATAACGGGTGGAAAAATCCGGCAAAGAGCCTTAACCGGGGCCTCTCGCACCCCCACCGGCTCCTGGGACTACAAGCGGCTGCCAAAAGGGTTGTCATGCACTGCCGAAGTACAATGGCACGGTGGTGGCACACTGCTGGGTTTGCTGCTCCCTTACTAATGGGCTTCGTGTTTCTCTCTAGCACCGGCAAGCGTTGGCAAATTCCGGCTAGGGGCGATGGGGCTCAGCATCTGGGCTAGTGGTTGTTGTCGTTCGGTGACCGGCAATGGGTCCGAGTGACGAGCATGGCGGAATAGCTTAGGGGTTTTTTTTTTTGAACGGTCGCCAGAAAAATTAAATGGTTGCCGGAAAAATTTGAATGCTAAGGTTCAGACATAATAAAATCTAAACAAGCCTTACAAATATAATTTTTACTCCAAATCTATAAATGTTCCTTGATTTTTGTAATATATTTTTACTCATTTGAAAACAAAAAAAAAATCAACAGTTTATATCGCGGAATAACAAATATAAGGTCGAGATTTACTTAATTATGGTAGTTGTTGTACCACTATTGGTTTTCGCGTTGGGTTTAGTATCTTTTTCCAAATTTAATTAATAACTAGTATTTGCATACCTATACAATGCACCAAAAATCTCATACGTTGTCAACTATAGTGATTTTTGTTTATAAAACAATGACATCATTTAGCAACCATGTCATACACAATTTCTTAGGATTTTTTATAAAATAATTAGTAACATTTTAAGTCCAAGTAGTTATTAAATGATGCAAGTTATGAGAAACTATCAAGTAAAAGTTTTTTCTAATGCATTAACTTACACCATGAGTTAACTTAGTAAATATGGCTAGTAACAATGATAATATCATAATTTCTCTATAATAATTTAAAAATTATGATAGTCCAAAAATTTATCCGATTTTGACAAATAAAAAAAGTTCATAGCACAATGAATTAACTTGTAATATTTAACATATCTTCTATGAAAGACTAATTGGAAAACATATATTAAAGATCAAACTATTGATGTTACTTTTTGCAACGATCACAATGTGTTTTTAGATAAATAACAACAATTGTAGTTTAAAAAATAATTAAATGTAGAATTCGCCTATGAGTTAAATTTTGTTAGGGAAAAAACAGAGTTTTAATATTTATAAACCCCAAGTGCAAGGTGTATCGTTGAGTACTTGGGGTGTCGTCCGCATAGAGTTGTCAATTACCAGAACTAACTAAAGTGTCTCGAGCTAGGCAAAATTGAAGAGGATAGAAAATAAAACTAAACTACTAAAGCGAAAACAAAAGGATTATGATTAGACCTAAGATAAATCAAGTAATCAAGTCAAGCCCAAACCTTCCCAAGTTACGCTAGTATTCAGAGATGGTCGATTGCGTCATTAAAACTACTCAATCCCTCTCTCAAGGGTCATGAGCTAGTCTAATTATTGTAACCTCCTATTTTCATAGGATTAGTTCAATTAAACTACAAGATTGACAACCCTTGACCTAGCTAACGACGAGACTATTTTCATGTTCCAATCCCAACTATTCTTTCTACTCACACTAGACAATCGACCTCACCTCTCAGCATAAATCAATTGCCCCAAAACACGGATGAAAGCTCTTTCAAGCATTTTATCGAACACTTGGTGTGCATGAAAGAAAACTCTAAATGCTAGTCATAAACAAGTTAGGTCAAGGCCTAAACAAGAATCAATTAGCCATCTCAAGAACAAATCACGACCAAAGATGAAATCTTTAATTGACAAACAAACATTGAAACCAAAGCAAAACAATAATCTATTGAACTAGCAAATATAAATTAAAAAGCATGATATTAAAGAGAAAACGAGAAGAAGAACTTTGTCTTCAATTGCGAATCCAAAATCTTCTACAATGTATACAAGTACTAACATAATCTAATCTCCCCTTAAAGGGGTTTGTGGAGGCTAGGATAAACCCTAATTGGTCCTCTCAAGAACCCAGCAAAAGGTCTCTTCAAGAAAGAGAGAAGAGTTGCTTATAAAGGCCGAAAAATCGCTCCGCCGTGTAGGCCCGAGGGACGCACGGCCGTGCCACGACACACGGCCACCACGCACAGTCGTGCTTGCGATCGTGCTGCCCGTGCACAACTTCGGTCTTCGTTGCACGGTCGTGCCTACCCTGTTGCACGGTCGTGCCTTCTTCCACGCGTCTTTTGTTGGTCCCAAGCTTTGCTAAACCTCTCTTCTTCCTTGAAACCGCTCCTAAGGTCTTACTTTCTATCAAAACCCGAGAATTTCTCTTGAAAGTAAGACAAAACATATTATAAGCACAATTGAGTCAAAGAAAGTGAATTTGACCCTTTCTCATCTAGATTCGGCATGTAAACCATAAGAAAAGTGGATCAAATAAGGGATAAAATGAGGTCAAATATTGGTGCAACAGGTTTGAAAATCATAAGATATAGGATAGATTCCAATTTGGAGCTCAAGGCTTGGATAAGTAATTTTTTGAACCTACAACTTCAAAAATAATTTTTTTGTCCATCCAACTTTGGGGCAAATAATTTCTGGAACCAAATTGGACCAAACTAACTTTCAAAATTATATAAAGTACTCTATGTTTTTTAAATTTGTATTTTTAACCCCAATAATTGAAAACTTACTTCTGAAATTTTCAACTTCGTGCGTGTGATATTCTTCTCGTAAGTACAACTCAAAACCCTATTTTATTTGGTATCAAAGTCGCATGACCAAAAATCATTAACATAATTAAGCTAATTAACGATATTCGATGCTAAAATAGTCATCTACTTGTCATGCTCTTAATTATTCACATATTGCACACACTCTAGAAGAAACTACTTTAGTAGCATCAGAATTAAACTATATTACTAATATAGGCTTAAACTTAAAAGCCGAATTAGTAAAAATTAAGACTGAAGTTAAGGAGATTAAGAAGCATTTGACTGCAATTCATCTTTCGGTAACTAACTAAATTCGACATAGTAGAAAATTTGATTTAAGTATTTCAGTACAAATATCCTATCCTAAACCCAAAAAATAAAAAACCATTTCCTTTGCTTGATATAAAAATTTAAAAAGAAGTAGGATAAAAATCAACCGAAAAATTATCTAAAAAAGCAAAGCAAGAAGAGGATGGATTAGAAGCAATATAAACTTGAGGAATTAAAGAATATATGTTTGATAAAGAACAAAACCTGGAAGAAATAAACAAAATTATGGGCGCAATAGTTGATAAACAAGATGTATTATCTAATGATAATGAAGAGACAAATAATATCCAGTTAGAAGAAGAAATATATCAACAGATAAACCTAATTGAACTAGAAGATCTTAAGTTGGACCTTTAGAAGAAATTAGAAGGAAACCGTACAAAAAGGATAGTAAAATGGTATTTGACGATGAAATCAATGAGTTTGGATAAGAACTTAACATAGATGAAATCAAGTCTAATGTAGTTGACAATATTGTTTCTAACCTGAAAATTTTGGTGAACCTTCTAGAAGAAATATCCATTTTATGAGACCTAGGTACATTTGAACAAGGTATACAATTAACGTTTCCTCTAGGTTTATCCCAAGAAAAACCACATCCTTTGAAGAAATTGGTAATACCCTAATTAGCCAAACATGATACATTTTAAACATCGATAGAGCTCGTAATACAGAAGAAATATTTGAGCATTGCAAAAGAGGTATGAATAGTATCCCAAACTTGAAACTACATGGACTGCTAGAAATTTCCTGAAGTATATCAAACATAGTTTTCCTGCCACTATAATTGACTGGTGTGACTTACTAGATGAGGAAGGTAAAAATGTATTAAAAATGATGGAAACACCAGCTGTAATGTTCAAAAACTTATGTAAGGAAATAAGACTAAATTTGTCAGAGCTAATCTTGATTTCGAAGAAAATGGTAGAGAATAGCAAAGAAAGATTGATAGCATAGAATTATGGGATATGAGATATCTGGATAATTATATTGTTAAATTTTGTCAATATTAATTTGGCATAATGAAACCAATCTTAGTATGTTGTACGACAAACTATCACATCCAATCAATTCCATAATCAATGTAAAATACATGACATAGTTTGAAAAAACAAATGTCATTGATACCCTTGGTGCAAAAATCTCTTATTGAAGACAATGGGTCAATGATCAGTCTTTTGATCTCCCAAAACAAAAGAAAATGAAGAAACAAGTTCTAACATGTTGGGATAATCCTCACTAATAGGGAAAATAACCAGAGAGGAGTAGAAAAAGAAAATTTTATAAGAAAAAGAGTTTTAACAAGTAGAGAGGAGAGAAATATAAAAGCAAAAATTATAGCAGACCAAGCCATAAAAAATGAAGATTTTTTAGAACAACCGCATATTGCTCTATTGGGAAAAACAACTGTAAGTGTTGGACATGCGGAGAAGTAGGTCATTATGCAAAGGAATGTAAAAACAAGAAGAACAACAATCTTATAGAAACTTTTGATAGTCTTGATTATTTGAGCTTAGTGAAGAAGAAGCATTAGATCAAAGAGAAAAAGAAAATTTTATAAGAAAAAGAGTTTTAACAAGCAGAGGGGAGAGACATATAAAAGCAAATATTATAGCAAACCAAGCCCTAAAAAATTAAGTTTTTTAGAACAACCGCATATTGCTTTGTTGGGAAAAACAATTGTAAGTGTTGGACATGCGGAGAAGTAGATCATTATGCAAAAGAATGTAAAAACAAGAAGAACAACAAGCTTATAGAAACTTTTGATAGTCTTGATTATTTGAGCTTAGTGAAGAAGAAGCATTAGATCAAAGAGGAAAAGAAAATTTTATAAGAAAAAGAGTTTTAACAAGCAGAGGGGAGGGAAATCTTTATACTATAAATGCTAAAATGTGTAAGGGATTGAGAATGCTTCTCTCCCTCAATACTTGCGTGACAGTGAATTACAAAGTTTAATATAAATACTACCTATTTTCTCTCTCCCTAATGTGAAAACTACCCAATTAGTTTTTAATATTTATCTAAAATTATTTTTTTTACACATAATCCCCTCTGTCTCTCCCACCCTCTCTCTATTTCTCTCTCATAGAATTATATTTTTAATGTTTGACAAAACTATCTAATTCTTTTTGTTAGATTTTCATCATACTAATTAATGATATGCCCAATGAAAATTAATAATAACCCATTAATGTGAAGAAACATACTAGGTAATTTAACTAATTACATTAAATTTATATCTTTATCTTCATATTATAAAAAATAACAATAT
>JACYFF010003369.1:54153631-54172855 GCA_017589665.1 Selenicereus undatus
CACACCCAAAAAAAAAAGAAGTTTTAAGGGGCCGAAGCCCCTTCTGATTTCGAAAAGAAAGAAAGAAAACGAAAAAAAAAAGAGGATGAGGAGGCTTGGGAAGCAGCAAGGGGGGGTTTCCTCGTCCCCTGTCCCGGCAACCAGCAGTGCAGAGAGAGAGAGGGCGGGGTTGTGGTGGCCGCCGGCGACCGGCTGACGTCGCCTGGCCGTCCCCCGCCCCAGCTGGCCATCGGTTGAGCAAGCCACAGAGAGAGAGAGGGTTAGCGAGAGGGGAACAGAACCAGTCGAACCAGGCCACGGCGGTGCCACCCGGGCACGGCGGTGCCACCCGGGGCTGCCGGCGAAGACTCGGCAGCTCCTCCACGGCTCGCCGACAGCGGCCGTTCAGCAGGGGCCGGCGACTAGTACATGGGAAGCAATGGGTGAACCGAACCTACACCGAATCAACCCGAATCAAACCCCAAAACGGGTCCTTTAGCTTGGATTCAAAGTGGGTTTCCTCATCCTCCTATTTATGGTTAAATTGTTAATTTCGATAAAACTTATTGATTATGGATTATAGTTCGTTCAGGTTGAATTCAATAGTTATTGATTATAGTACGTTAAGGTTGAATTCAATAGTTATTGATTATAGTACGTTCAGGTTGAATTCAATAGTTATTGATTATAGTTCGTTCAGGGTGAATTCGAATCAATTATCAGTAATTTGATTATTAATTTCGTTAAAACTTACTGATTAGCGATTATAATTCATTCAGGTTGAATTCGAGTCAATTATCAGTAATATGAGGAAGTTGTAGTGTTAATTGAACGATACCATGTATATATATGTGTTAGTTGTACTAAATTAAAGTTTATCGTTCGACAATTAAATAAGGGCCATTTGAGGCGTTCATTTATTGTTTCGAAGTTACATTTCAAGCCTAATTAAGCCATTTAAGCATAATACGATTCGAAACGTTCGGTTATTACTTCGAAGTCAGGAATCGAATCTACTTAAGCCACTTAAGCATATTACGGTTCTAGGCATTCGTTTATCATATAAATATATATAACGTTGCTAAGCATTTAAAGTTTACTTTGAAGTTATTAAACGAACGTGAATCAACTAAGCGTACATATATTGGTTTTAGGCATTTATAGTTTATTTCGAAATTATTTATCGATTATGAATTAAGTAAACTGCAGGCATGTAGAAACTTAACATATTTGCACCTAAACATATATACGTTGATTCTAAGCATTTATAATTCACTTCGAAGTCAATAAACGGTATGAATTAACTAAAAGTACATTCGTCGCTTCTAATCACTTATAATCCACTTCGAAGTTAGTCTTCGGGCATGATTTAACTGAATAGGTCCGAATCAAAGCTAAACATGCATAATTTATTGATTATATGTCATTTGTCAATTATATGAAAATTTATGAGTATGTCAAGTTTATCGATTATATACAGTTATCGATTATATGAAAGTTATACATAAGTTTATCGAATATATACATGGGTAAATTATCGATGCTCAGAAATTTATTGATTATATAAGGGCTTCGGTTTATAAAGATCATTGAAGATATAATGCTCATCGTCGGTTTATAATGTTAAGTTCATTGAATATCTAATGTTCATCGACTATACATGCTCACCGTTTCCATAAAGTTTATTGATTATCTAACGTTCATTGATTATGCATATTTATCGATTATATAACGTTCATCGTATATATATTGCTATATATAACGTTCATTGAATGTGTCTGCTCACTTACAGTTCATTGATTATATAACGCTCGCCGATTATGCAAGATTATAGTGTCGATTATATGCAAGATTATATTAGCGATTACCAATAGATCTTGATCCATAAGGTGAATTCCTAGATTATATAATAGACATAGAAACCATGATCCATAAGGTGAATTCATGGATTATATGATAGACATTTTAGGTGGAAAATAGTTTCACCTTAAATTGGAGCAGAAGTGAGGTCATCTCGGTACGTACATTGCCTATGTTCTTCAAAAACTCTAAGTTCTTCAAAAACTCACAGTATTCTCAGCAATGAAAAAATCAAAACAAGATTCATTTAATGAACCAAGTTCTCAATGTTTTGTCACATAAACAAGTGGCCCCGTCAATTATCATCAGGGCTTATGCCCATCAAGTATCAAGACTTATGCCGACCAATACACCCGCGCGCGGCGTCAGGGCTTGCCCATCAATTATCAAGGCTTATGCCGACCAATACACCCGCGCGCGGCGTCAACTGAGGCTTCTCGATCGGCCTGGGGGGTGTGAGCACCTAAAGTACGATCGTTTCAAGATGTACATCGACCAAGGGGTTCACTTTCAGATAAGAATCGAGAACTCAATTTTACTTATACATTCTCTCTCTCCTGTTTGTAAAACAAAATATTTTGAATGCGGGCGCCCAACCATTTAACCTCCAAGTCTGTTTTACTGCATAGGGATGTACGTCTGAGTTTCGGCCCATACTTCGAGACATGTTAGGTAGAAAATAGGCAATTGTAACCAACTGTTAATGTCCGTACCTAAAATAGCTTTATGTCTAGTCGATAGACATTAGTTTATCGATTGACATTACATAGTTTATCGGTCAACATTTTTAAGTCTATTGCCTCTATATGTTCATCGATCGTGTACACCGTATCCATTATATAGTTTATCGACTGCATAGTTCATCGTATCGTATCCATGGATTATGTGAAGAATCTATTCATAGCGTATGGTGATTACATGACGTTTGTCAATTGTAAATTATACTCAAGGTCCATAAATGCTTTATTACATGATCGTTAAGTGCTTCTCATTGTTTATCAGTCGCCTCTTTGCATCGACAAGTCATTGGTAACGAAATAACCTAAAACCATCGGATTGAGCAACCGAGCGAGTCAGGTGACTAGTAAATAGGTCGAGGAATAAGGCATTTTTAAAGGTTATTTGCATCTATAGCTTAACCAACCCAGTACCTTCCTAGAAGTTTGCATGTAACTTCAACTTATATGTTTCAAGGCTCATTATTTGACAGAGAATTCAAAAATCAGAATTTTACTCCTCTGCTAGAAGGAAGAGATAAAGCTCATTATTTCATTTCTCTGCCAGTAGTGTTGCCGTTACATATTTCATAACTCTGTTAATATGCAGTAGAGTCACGAGAAACATGGTCAATTGAATAAACAGGCATGTAAAGTTCAAAGGTCATTTTGCTTCATTTTAATAGTTACCAATCACATGACGTAGTTATATGCTTCATTTTATGGTCATCGTTCTATGTTTTCTTACCTTTCTTACAAAAATCTATACATGCATATGATCAGCTACTGTGTAGTATGGTAAGGATTGTGTCGCAGAGGAACATGACGGTTGTTTTTAGTGGCATTGCTAACTTCATATAGCTTACTACCTGACGGCATCTTTAACGACATTGTAACGACTGTGTACGATTTACATTATATGAACTAACACTAGCTTTGCTAATGTATTAAGCATCACGTATAAGCTTTTAGCGATAGGAGAGCTTTTCAAAAGTCGAGCAAGTATGAACGACGATCGTAAGTTATTATTGCATCTTTTAGGGGAAGGGGCTATCCACTGTGCGATTATCGCTCATCCCATCTATCATTGTGCCTCCAGGTTTCTGAAGTAAGCCGAAAGGGAGTCACTGCTGCTGTGAACTGCCAGGTGTTTTGTAGTGAGTGCTTGTAAATGGAGTTTTTGTGTGCTTAGTTGCATATCATTTAGAGTCGCTCTGTATGGCCGTATGAGCCACCATCTAAGTTGCCAGGGCTGTATTTTTCGTTGTTTATTCGGTTAACATTGAACTGCATTGGTTATAGTGCTCCGGGCGGGTGACCCGTAGAACTGTGAACTCCGGCGGGTGGCCGTTGAGTTAGTTTTTATTGTTTTTCAGCGCAGGGGATTTATTGTAAGGCTGTAAGCCTGGGAAAATGGTCAAGTTTTAGGAGAAACTCTGTCTGTTTTGCCCCAGGATTTAAGAATAAAATGGTAACACTCTTAGCTTTAGGGTTGGGGGCGTTACACTTTAACTTATATAAATCAGCATAAACATCTTGATATTCATTACCAATGCTAAAGATCACAAAATCGCATTTAAAACAATCAAAATTCAACAGTTTAACATGAAGCTTGCATGATTAACATAAAACCCTAACCCTAGCTTCAACTCCAACATGATCCATCACCAAGATGATTCTTAATTCAATAAAAACAACATGATCCATCATCAAAATAACCAAAACAAGAAGCAAAAACCAAAAATTCAAAGAACAAGATTGAAGTCACTTACTTTGAGCTTGAAATAAGTGAGGATGGAGATGATATTGGATGATTTTGAGGATGGAAAATGGTAGCCAATGGAGGGAGGTTGTTTGGGGAGTGAAATCCTTGCCGGAGAGTGGCCGGAAAGTGGCCGGAAAACACCACTTTAGGGGCTGGGGGGCCTGCTGCCCATGGGTAGAGAGGAGAAGAGAAAAGGAGAGAGAAAGTGACTTGTATATTTGCTTGATGGAGTAAAAAAAAACACTTGGTTGATATTTATTTTGCCTTAATTGCTTTACTTGGCTGAGATTATCCCTAGCAAAATGAGCTTAAGCCAATGGAAATTCAACACACAAGATTACTTAGTCAAGCAAAACGAAGTGGATGCTTGTTGGGCCAAAATTGGCATTAAAAGAGCTCGGGTTAGGAAAAAAAAGGTCAAACCGGGTGCGATTAATTAAATTTGTTTTCCCGAAGTTCGAAATTAAATGTGATATCATGAAAAATAATTTAATCTTTTAAATCATAATCATTGAGGCCTAATATCAATTTCTCCGAAAAATTATTTTCGGTAAATGAAACTCGAATTGCAAAATAGGGCCCAAAATGAATTCTCCCAACCGGGATAATTAAATGAGATAAATAAATGAGAAAAATGAATAACATGACTTAATTAAATAAATAAAAATGATTTAGGGTCGGGCTATTACATTTTCCAACTTCCCCCCTAAAAAAATACAGAAGTCAATACTGCAAAATCGAGAAGTTTAATTAGTTGATTAATTAAAAAACTTATATTGCTTATGCTAAGATTATATGTCATATAAATTCAACTTCTTAGTTTTCCTGTCCAGCCAAAAAATTCTTAATTCTCTTACATATATAGAATGACATACTTAGAGTATTGTTTGTAGAAAAATTTTATTTATTTTTTAAATTTTGTTCAACATTATCCACTTTGTTTATAATTTTAATACATATGTTTATTACATTTCTACTAATTAGATGCTCATGCAAACGCACGGGCATAAACTAGTATTAAAGAAAATATTATAACAAAGCAAGCCTTAAAAAATGAAGATTTTTTTGAACAACTGCATATTGCTATCTCGGAAAAAATAACTGTAAGTGTTGGGCATGCGGAGAAGTGGGTCATTATGTAAAGGAAGGTAAAAACAAGAAGAACAACAAGCTTATAGAAACTTTTGGTAGTCTTGATCACTTGGAGCTTCGCAAATAAGAAGCTCTAGATCTAAGAAAATTGTTAAGATTATACTAGAGGATGAATACGAAGAAAGTAATTATGAACAAACTAGTCACATGATGGAAATTAGTTTAACTAGTCTTGGTGATATTCAAGGAAAATTATTTGTTATAGATAATGAGAACGAAGAGGTTAAGGGAGATTGGGTCCTTCCAATAATTCAAAAAGACATGATCTATGAAAATCCATCTTCCAATTAAAAAGTAAATACATATGTAAAATGATGGAAGAAGATCAAGAAATAAAAGACTATGAATATGATGTCAGAGAAGTTAATCTCATTAATTAAGAAAATATCCTTGAGCATAACAAAGATAGAAATTATAGGTATATCCATGTTGAAAATGTCCAAGTACAAATTACTCCATTATAGTATTATGGTAAAGATATAGATCTTTATGCTTTGCTCAGTAATATTAGACATATTAAATTTAATAATTAAATTATCACAGGGATTAAGGCCTATTTATGCAATGGATCAGTAGGATTTAATTTTTGACTTGGAAATTATATTATGTAACTCTAAAAGATGAATTTGCCAAAAACTGCCTATATCTTAAGATAAAAATAGTTGGGATGGTTAAGGATATTTTGAAAAATAATCTACAAATTAGATAATACTAGAGATTTGAAGACTAAGGCAACAATGATAGAGGAAGAAAAATTTGAAAGTCCTACTCTAATGCAAAAATTCAAAGGATAAAATCCAATCCGTATGAGATAAAATTGATTGGTCTTGGATATCTTGCTTTGTCAATCCCACAAAAATCAATAAGAAAAGTGTAACAAAAATTGATGAGAATGGTAAAATTATTATTAAACCCTAATTATTAAGAAGTATGGGTACAAGATCAGAATATGGGAGGGTCTTTCCCAGCTAAAAAAACGTATAGACGATGATACAATTAGTATAACCAATGAAATGAGTATAATCAATGTTGAACTCATAAGACATAATGTAGACAGAAGTATGAGTCTAGATAGAAATGTCATTGGGTACAAAACAAGAACTGTTAGTGACCCAATTTATAAGAATGAATTAGTCAAAAATATGACGATGGAAATATGATATGAAGTCACCAATACAAACTCTAATAGTATCTGTATTCCAATAAATGTACGCTTAGAGTGATATAATAGATATGAATTGTGTGTCCACATCGATAGTGGTTGTTCTGTTTGTTTTAAAAAGATCTTCGTTTCCAAAAGTTATGTGGCAAAAAGCCAAGAATTATTTACAAGTAATGATAGCTGATAATAGTATTATGAGCCACAACGAAGCCATAGAAGGGTTCTCTGAAGAAGTAGGAGAAGTCTAATGCATTATACTAGTTCTATGGGCAACTGATCAACCCTCTCACGATTTGATCATTGGAAATAATTTTCAGATGATATATTCTGCATGCATACAGGCCATAAACTGAATAATATTTACAATAAATTGTCATTCAATTCCTATTGATAAATTAAGTAAGGCTTATACACACCAGAAGATTGAGTTCACATGCAGCCAGCGTGGTAAGAAGGTAGCATCCGCACAACGTGAGATATCAATAACAATCTTACTAATTGAGTTATCTATTAAAGACAACAAGAGCAAGTATGTGAAGAAATGTGCTTTAATAATCCTCTAAAATTTTGGGACAAAGATAAGACATTTACAAAGATAACTTTGTTAAATCCTAACACTATTATCTGAGTTAAAAAGATGGCGTATACACATCAGGATATCCAATAATTTGATAAGCAAATGAAAGAGCTATTACAAAAAGGTTTAATTAGAAATAATAGCAGTCCTCAAACTACTCCTGCTTTCGTGGTAGGAAATCATGCTGAAGTGAAACGGGGAAAAGCTAGAATGGTTCAATTACACAAATCTTAATGATAATACTCAAAATAGTCCTTTTCAGTAGAACTCAAGGAGCCTCTTGGTTGTCAAAAAATGAATTGCAAAAACCCGATATTGGCAAATAAAAATCAATGAAGAGAACATGCTTTTAGTGCCCCTTAAGAACATTATGAACGGACAGTAATGCAATTTGGTCTTATGAATGTGCCTCAAATATTTCAAAGAAGAATGGATAACATCTACAAAGATCTTAATCACTGTTGTCTACTTTAGATCAATGATATCCTTGTCTTTTCCAAAACTATAGAATGGCACAAAGATCATGTCCTAGCTATCACCCAAAGATGCATTGATCATGGTATTATTTGTGGCAAGAACAAGTGCAGTTATGCCAAACAAGAATTAAGTTTTTAGGTATATAGATAAAAGCTGGCCAAATCATCCCACAAAAGCATATTCTAGAAAAAAATAGAAAATTTTCCTGAAAAGATTGAAGATAGGAAACAAGTAGAAAGGTTTCTTAGATGTCTTACCTATGCTTTATATTTCATTAAAGATCTAGCTAAATTAATAAAGCCATTATAGCAAAAACTCAAGAAAAAGTAAGCTGGACATGGACCCCCTAGTGATTCAAAGATTGTTCTAAACTTCAAAAGATGTGTAAAAATTTTCCTAGTATTAATTTGCCTAATGAATGAGATGATTTAATTCTTGAGACACATGCCAACAATAAGGATTGGAGTGCAGTACTTAAAAACAAAGAAGAGAAAAACTCTGCAAATATTGCAGTGGAAGTCTTAATAAAGAAGAATGCAACTATCTCACGATGGAAAAAGAAATCGATGATATTCTTGTCTTTGTCAAGATCATATAACAATGCAAAGATGATGTTCTAACTATTACCCAAAGATGCATTGACCATGGTATTATTCTTGGTAAGAACAAGTATATTTGTGATGAATAAGAAATCGAGTTTTTAGGTCTAGAAATAAAAGCTCGATAAATTATTTTACGAAAGCATATTCTAGAAAACAAATAGAAATTTTTCTGAAGAAATTGAAGATAGAAAGCAATTAGAAAGGTTTCTTAGATTTGTTACTTATGCTTCGGATTTCACTAAAGATGAGAAAACCATTGCAGCAGAGACCCAAGAAAGAAGTACGTTAGACATGGAGCCCCAGTGATTCAAAGATTGTTCAAAACTTGAAAAAGATGTGCAAAAGTCTTCATCTTCTTAATTAACCTAATCAAGGAGATGATTTAATTCTTGAGATAGATGTCAGCAATGAGAACTAGAGTGCAGTACAGAAGATCAAAGAAGGAGAAAAACTCTGCAAACATTGTAGTGTTTAATAAAGTAGAATGTAACTACCCCATGATAGGAAAAGAAATCTTTGTAGTCATAAGGAAAATTGAAAGGTTCTTAATCTTGTTAGCCCCAAAACCTTTTATGACTCGAACTGATTGCAAAGGAATACTTGGTTTTGTGAAAAACAAATCTGTCGAACATGTAAGCGTAAGGAAGACTCACTATGTTGGCAATTATGGTTTAGCCTGTTTTATTTCTCTATTAAACATATAAAGGGATCAAAGAATTCTCTGCCAAATAGTTTATCTCGTGAGCTTGCTAATGGTGATCATCAAAGCAGAACTCTTAGCGGAAAAGGCGGAAATCCAAAATGAAATATCATTACCACTAGAACGGGTTTCTTCTTCTAGTAGAATCCTTATTGATATTTTAGAATTCCATACAGAAAGTAGATCATGCTTTGATCTACTGTTTTCTACCTATCTAATAGTGCAAAGATTTAACCTTTTAGAGTCACAAACTAATTACTTAAGGTCTCGTTATGATATCCAAGAAAAAATAAGTTATCATATTCAAGCAAAATGGTTCAACGGCTGGTATGCAACCTGCATCGACTACTATCATAATTATTGTTATGATATTTGGGGGTCATGGAGTACTACAATCTTCTTTCCTAATAGATCTAGAGTTTGTGGTGTTAGATTCTCAACTAATTCAATCTCTCCGGCCCCATCATGAAAGCCTGCGAATATTGAATGACAACTTATATAATGGAAATCCCATATACAAAGTACCTATTCTTCTCAAGACTAAGTTTCAATAGTGCTTGTTTAAGAGGATCCATTGGATTCTCACATCTCCTAATAGTTCCACAGAAATTCCATATAATAGAAGTTTGTATCTTGATGTACATTATGCAGTAATTGAGTATAAAAATGAAAAAACCAAACTAGCCCATTATCTTGTTCGATTGGTTGATTTAGACAATCCTAATTATCAACAATGAGAATGGTTTCCAAAACGATAAGAAGTCGTTAGTGATTCCACTCTAGCAAGAATCATCAGTTTTCACAATATTTATTATCAAATATGGGCATTAATTGAGCAAGGGAAAACACCAATGTATTGTCAGAACACTACTTTCATTTATCATAAAGATGTCAGCAAACATGTAAAGATGGATGGAGCTACTTCAGAAGATTTCTTTGATTACTTCTTTGATGTTGGAGCTAGCAAAATTCTTATCAAAAGCAAGAAATATCTTCATGAATTATCTGAAAGATGGGATCAAAAGCATTTTCAACTTGATAAAGATTTTGATGATTATCTGGATAATGATGGACTAGAAGACATTATTAGAGATGAAGACTTGTGGAGTCTCAATATGGATGACTAATTTTGTTCACATTAAACGTTCTAAAAAGTCATTGCACCATTATTATACTATTTTGCTAAGTGCTAAGTCGGTAAAATGATGTAGTACACTATAGCCATCTAAGTGCAGTTGTACTCATGTGAAAATATCAGTATATGCCTTAGTGTTGAAAAGGGATACAATCATTTGAGCAGACTTGAGCAAAAGAGAAGTCGAGTATCTCCATTTTTCTATTTGCAAACAACTTAGATGATCTTAGTTGCTTAAGTCCCTCTTCAAATATTTTCATTGTAATATTTCCACTTTCAAGTTTTCAATAAAGAAGTTTCCCAATAAGAAACGTTATTCAATCGAACCTTATGTCTTGAATATTATGATTTCTTGATTAAAGTCCTACTATCCTCAAAATTATAAAAGCTTGATTAGTGACTATGGTCTGAAGTAGGAAACGAATCGGATCTGTGTTGTACCTAATCTATGGAAGGTGAGGTTGAGATTAGCAATATCTGCAAACTGGAAGATAGAGGAACGCCAGGGTGCAATATCGACCAACTTCAGTGGTTAGAACTCTCTAACAAAACTTTAATTATTTTGCTAAGTATGGTGGGCCGCTAATCATAGGAAATGTAATATTTATAATATAAGTAGTAAATTATAATAATTAGTACCAGTAAAGTTATTATAAGAAGCTCAAACATTAATATATGCTTAGTTTTGCAAAAAAGTTTAAAATTTTGAGTATTTACACTTTGAACCAAAAATTTTATAAAGTTCTTGGTTAAAAAATAAATATTTGTCACCAAGTACCTAAAAAGTAGTACCCCGGAAAGCATCTACACTAAATTAAGGAGTCCTAAAAATATTTTCTTCAAAACGTGAAGTCAATGAATAATTACACCAAACCACAGTGGACTAGAAAGGAAATTTTTCTAAGCTACCTGAGTTGACTTTGTCACATGTCATATGTTCAGTCAAGAATGTCGGTTTTTAAAGCTTCATTGTGTATATTTGTAATAGAAATTAAGAAACTAATAGAAATTTGATGCATGTTAATCTATATATACTGACATGGATCATATATTAATCGATTTAATGAATGGTCCCTTGTATGCTATCAAAAAACTATACAAGTATGCAAGAATTATTACATATTGTTAATGCATGTCTGTAAAAAAAATTTAAAATATTTATTTGTACACACTGTGATAGTAAGACATAACATCAAACTAACTACATCTAGAAAGCTTTAACATATGATAATAAAAATATGTGTTATAAGGAAGATGATCTTACCCCTAAAAAATTTAACAACTGACTTTGGCTCTTACGATCCAAAAATTGAAAGCAATTTGGTATGCTTTCACATATTGCAATAAGAATATGTGTTAATTGTAATGTATTGTTATCATTCATGATTGTTAATAATAGCTAGAACAATTATCATCTGAAAATTGAGAGCAATTTGATACATTTTGGTCGCAATATGAAGATAATACTATCTTGTATATATATGCTCCATAACTCCAACTGTATTGTGTCTAACATATCAAATTCTATTTCTATGTTTATATTATCTTTTATCATTTCCTAATAATAATAATTGTTTCTTTGTAGTAAATAAGATATAGTACATGATGTGTATTTATAACATAAATTGGTAGCCAACTTACGGATAAATATTAGAAACCAAACATGCACAATAGCTAATTTGTATTTTGCAATCAAAAAATTTAGTTCATTATAATGTAATGCAATTTTTTTTTAGTAATATTGGGGGTAGTGCTAGTGACATAGTACAACGCAATATAAAAATTGAACACTATCTTTAAAAAAAAATTCCAAATTGTAATAAGAGTTCTAAAATATTTTTGGGAAAGAAAATCTTGCATATGTAATTGAATAACTGTAGACACCTAAAAAGGGTCTACTTTTTATAAAATGCCCGATGATGACAAACCGATTGAGTAAGACTTGGGGACCCTTGGATATTGAAACCAAGAGCCATAAAAGGTGTCAACGTTCCTTAACTCACACATCCAAATGCAAAGATTCCACAAAAGACTAATCGAGCCTAAAAACCCAAATAGGCCCAAGTTGATAGTATTCAACGTCTAGGTGAGATTTATTCTGTATTTTCACCCCACTTTAGGGTGCATAAAATTATTGAGTTTAGATATTAATATTCTTTATTGAATAATTTTTCTAATGACATGTTATGCTTCAAAATCTGATGCACAACTGAAAGAATATACGTCTACTGCTAAGAGGTGCGCTGCAAAATGACACCTATTCACCATTTTACTTATGTCCTTTTCTATACTTATTCAAAAATTATGAAATCAATGTCATTAAAAGCTAGACTCAATAACCTTTCAGGAAAAAAGAAATCTCTCAAAACAGAACTCAGACGTGAAAGTTATACTCGCAACAATTTGTGTTATTTGCAGCTAACCTAGGAACCCAGTGATGTTGCTGCCTAATAGAACATGACCCAACTCCTTTTGTTTTTTTTTTTTCGCTCTAACCTATCTTGGTGAAACCTTAGCCGTTGACTTCAGTAGAGAAAAAACCCTAGCACACACAACACTAACTCCCAAGAAATCCTAGGAAACCCTCGTTCCCTACAACTATCAATTCAGCCCCTTACACAGCCTTGAAACACACAACCAGAACCTCAAAAAAACTTTGAGATAATACTAAGAGGTTCAGAGAACACTGCCAAACTCTGTGCAAATATATCCTCAAAACCTTTTAAGGCACAAGTCAAGACCCGATATTCTCAATCCCCAGATTCTCATAGTCACTTAGGCAGGTAACTCGATGATTTCAATTTTTCAAACTTACATTTCTTTTTTTCCTTTCCTCATTTCTTTAGTTTAGCTCTATCTAATTTCAAAGATGTAATATTTTGGTAATGTAGACCCCGCCCGCAGTAAATATTTCATTTCTTATTTTCTTTTTTTTCTAATTGATGTTTTAATTTATTATTATTGTACTTAATATGCTGCATAAATTTTATGGTAATGTGAATTAACTCTAGTTTTCCATTTTGGTTAGTAAAGGTCGTCAGTGATGATGGGCTATATTGGGATGCATTCCATCACAATATTGTACTTTTACCCTGAATTTAGATCCTTGTTCGAACATATGGATTCAGATGGTTCCCACCACATCAATTGTTCGGGAACCTTTCAAAAACCTATTTAAAATGAACCAATTGTCCTTTTCGATGTCCCTTCCGGTTTATTGTATGTTTTAAGGAGTAGATTTGGTTTCTAAATTTTCTTAAAATCTTATCGGCGACTCTATTGAATAAATTCTTTTTTTATTATTATTTTCCACTTAACCTTTTTTGGACTCAGCATAATAGGGCTTTTGGCTTGGGAAGAAGATTATGCATCATGATTTAGACAGTACCACTGTTTGGGCTAGGAAGTTGGACCCTAACTTGACGTAGGAACCCAACTTGAATCAGAACTATTGTCTAACCTTCTAAGTTAGGCAGTTAGTGTTGTTTGGAACTGGGTTGGCTCTTATGTTCAGGCTCGACCTTTTGATGCAGTTTGGTTGTTCTAGCTGAAAAATAAAAGATAGTAAAAAAAAATAAAATTCAAGCCATGCTCCCAGCAAGTGGGTCTCCCTATTTGTGGGGACCACATCTAGGTTCCAGCTAGTGATCTTACACTAGCTTATGCATTTTAATAAGAAAAAAGAAAAAACTACTAGTTATTTTAAAAATTTTGTATGATTGACATGTATAAAAGACTTATGGCTTGTTTGGTTCTATGTAATCGAAGTGGTAATGCAATTAAAATGGTAATAGTGATTCCATTACCATGTTTGGTTACCATTAAGGAATGTAATCAAGATTGCATTGTAATCACATTTACCTCAATCAATGCAATTTCAATTACTTGACTTTTCCTAAACAATTGTGATTGCATCCCTTTGAATCAAAGTCTATCCAACTATAAACTATTATATTTGAAAACTTTCTCTCTCTTCTCCCCATTGTCTCTTCTCTACTTCCCCTCTCTTATTACTTTGACACCATTTTTTTAAAATTTTAATGCCCCACTCACCCCTCTCTCTCCTCTCCATATTAGATAAAGTTTAACCTAGACTATATTCCTATTATTGTAACTACATTTTTATACGTTCTAGACATCATGTCTCTCTCTCACGTCGTCATCATCATCATCATCATCTTATCTCTACTTGATAAACTTAAACAATATTACATTATTGTAATCTAGAAGAAATAGAGTGAAGTAAGTCTCATGTGAAACATCGTAATCATGATGATAAGATATTAGATGATAGTTATCAACAAAGCTACAAATAATTAAAATAGGCAAAATCAAAATGCGAATTGAATTGCAAGTACTTTACGTCACGTGTAAAATTAATTATTGTTTGTAGATGAATTCATTCCATTACACTTATAAAAACTTTGTAACCAAACATTGTAATGCAATTATTATCCCATTCCATTACACTAACAATTGCATTACATTATTGATTCCATTGCATAGTGATTGCATTACTTTCAACCAAACGCTACATTAGGGTTTATTCCGTAGGAATGATTAGTTAGACCCTATTCGGAAAAATTGTTTATTTAGGTAGTTAATAGTGGTTCAGATAGCATATAGCTACTTAGGTTGCGAATAATGGTCCTAGTTCAACTGTTAGGGAATAGTTGTTTTAATGTGGGGTTAGAGCAAGTGTGTTCGGCAAAGTTAGCTGTTGCGTTGGCTCATTAATGTAAATTAACATAAAAAGATGTAGATGTCCCAAAGATGAGATTTTCAAACAGTATTTTTTTGTCAAAAAAATATGAGCCGCTACTTATTAATGCCAAAAGCTAATAATATTAGCTTTTTAGAAACACTAAATACTATGCTAATATTATTAGCTTTTTAAAAATACTACTTGAAACACTAAATGCTAGTCTAAATATTAGATTATCGAACATTAAAAATTGAGTAATTAGTGTATTGACAAAATGCTATTGCCGAACACAACTTTAGGGTTCAATTTTGAGAAATATTAATCTTAAATTCTCTTTCAAATTTGGGATTCAAAGGAAGAACAACAAAATAAGAAAATAAACTCATTTCCTTTTTTATTTATGAGCTTTCACATCTATTATCTATATAATACATACTAGCAATCTTGTGAGTCCTATTATTTATCTAAATTCTCAAAAATTAGAATTTTTCGACCGTTAGATTGAGATTGTTTTTTATAATTACCGTTGGATTTATACAAAAATCAAATTAATTTTAAAAAATCTATCTATCTATAATCTAACTATATCCATAATATCTATAATCTATCTCTCTATATAATAGCAATCTTATGAGTCTTATTGTTTATCTAAATTCTCAAAAATTAGACTTTTTAAATCGTTAGATTGAGATTATTTTTAATAATTACTGTTGGATTATAAAAAATTAAATTAATTTTAAAAAATCTATCTATCTATAATCTATCTATATCCATAATATTTATAAGATAATCTATATCTATTTCTATATCTATATCTATATCTATATAATCTATAATATTATAAGTCCAATCTCAATGATAAAAATATTTATGCATTAGATGTAAGCCGTCGATTTTAAAGTTAAGATATCTGTTTATTTTTATTTAAAAAAATCCCCCATGATTTCGAATATACATAATAAAAGATAGATGAAAATTTAATTATCTAGGGAAAAAAAATTCTATCAACAAAAATTATCTAGGAAAAAAACTAGGCAGTTATATTTATTTAGTAAATCTAAACTGCGAATTTAAAGTTAAAAACAACTAATTTATCCAAGTAAAATACCCATTTATAATTTTTATTTGTTAAAAAAATCCTTCATAATTTCGGTTATATGATAAAAGATATATTATAATCCTATATATAAAAAAATATCAAGTGGATACAATAACATGGTAATCTTTAGAAAACTATAGAATGATACAGCGAAAGTGATTTGTGGGATTTAGTGTAATCCTAACCATAAAAATTATTGATGCATTAGTTCTAAATTGTTGATTTTAAAGGTAAGATATCTCTTTGTTTTTATTTAAAAAAATTCCTATGATTTCGGATATACATAATCAAAGCTAGATGATAATCCAATTATCAATAAAAAAATTCTATTAAAAAAATTTCGGGAAAAGCACCAGGTAGTTATATTTATTCATTAAATCTAAACCATAGATTTTAACGTTAAAAAAAAACCTGATTCAATTAAAATACCAATTTATAGTTTTATTTTTAAAAAATCCCTCATAATTTCAGTTATATGTGATAAAGGATATATGATAATTCTATTATCTCAAAAAAATCCCAAGCAGTTAAAAAATGTGATAATATTTGAAAAATCCTAGAATGCTACAACGAGTGCAATTTGCGAGATTTGCTATAATCTCAACCATAAAACATTTATTTATGCATTAGATCTAAGTTGTTGATTTCAAAGCTGAGATGTGCTTTTATTTTCATTAAAAAAATCCTCCATGATTTAAAATATACATGATAAAAGCTAGATGATAATGCAATTATCGAGGCAAAAACAATCTATCAAAAGAAATTAGTTAGGGTAAAAATAGGTAGTTATATTTATTCATTAAATCTAAATCGTAGATTTTAAAGTTAAAAAAGACCTTGTCCAACCAAAATACTAATTTATAATTTTTATTTTTTAAAAAATCCTTCATAATTTTGATTATGTGCGATAAAGGATATATGATAATTCTAATATCTAAAAAAAATGCTCAACAGTTAGAAAATATGATAATTTTTGGAATACCCTAGAATGTTGCAATGAGTGTGACTTGTGGAGTTAGTATAATCTTAACTATAAAAATTATTTATGCGATTAAAAATTATTCATGCATTAGATTTATAATTTTTATTGTTAGAACCATCCATCGTAATTTCGGTTATGTGATAAAGCATATATGATAATCCTATTATCTAAAAAAATATCGAGTAGTTAAAAAACGTGTAATCTTTGGAAAACCCTAGAATGCTGCAACAAGTGTGATTTGCATGATTTAGTGTAATTATAACGATAAAAATTATTTATGCAATAGATCTAAGTTGTTGATTTTAAAGCTAAGATATCCGTTTATTTTTTTAAGAAAAATTCCCCATGATTTTGGATATACATTATAAAAGATAAATGATGAACCAATTATCCAGGGAAAAAAATCAATCAAAAAATTTATCTAGGGAAAAAAATGGGCAATTATATTTATTCATTAAATCTAAACCGTAGATTTTAAAGTTAAAAAAACTACATTATTCAAGTAAAATGCCCATTTATAATTTTTATTTTTTAAAAAATTCCTAATAATGTCACTTATATGTGAAAAAGACTATATGATAATCCTATTATCTTAAACAAATCTCAAACATTTAATAAAAATTATAATTTTTGGAAAACCTAAAATGCTACAACATGAGTAATTTATTTGGTGTAATCTCAACCGTAAAAGTTAATCACCTATTAAATCAAAGCCTTTGATTATATCTATTAAAAAAAGGTACATTCCCCAAATAAATCATGTCTTTATTATTACTTTTTTAAAAAAATCGTAAATAATATATAATAATCCTATTATCTACAGGGTAGCCATCTATTAAATATAGATAGAAATGGGCATGGGCGGGTTCGGGGCGAGTGGAGCCGTGCCCGCACCCATACTCATTTTCTAAAACCATCCCCATACCCATACCCGTACCCATCGGGTTTTAAAAATTCATACCCTACCCATATCCATCGGGTTTTTCGAGTTGTTCAGGTTTTATTTTGGTACATATACGTTGTAAAAACTGACATATACTGGGTTCATTAAGTTTAATTTTTAAAAGTTCAAAACTAAATGAAAAATACTTTTTTACATGGATTTCCCCCTTATTAAATTTCTGCCTACATATTCAAAATTAAAATAATACACGTTGGGTTTATTAAGTTTAAAAAATAATACTCATAATTGAAATGCATTGTGTTCCTACAAAATATCAAATTTGTAGGTGCATAAGAGTAGAGTAGCTGTCAACTGAATTTGATAGCACAATATGTATTTTGGTACAGATTTTGACCTTTTTTTCACTACAGCCTACTCGCTTCAGCCCCAGAATTTTTTTTTGAAAAAAATCGGGTTTGGATATGGGGCGGGGGTAGGTATGGTATTCCTATACCCGATCCATACCCATACCTATACCCGTTTTTAGCACACCCGCCCCATACCTATTTTTGCTCCATTTTTTGTACCCGAACCCACCATAAATAAAGAGGGTTCATTTCGAATTTTTCGGGTTTGGGTAGAACTCTCATCCCTAAATATAAACCACTAATTCTATATCTTTAAATTATCCTACATGATTTAATTAATTTTTTGTTTGACTTTATTTATCTCAGTTGCTATTTATGAAGTTCACAACTTTTTTTTTTCACTAACTACTTATCGATAAATTTTTTAATTTTTTCAATGATACATATTTTTTAAATATCTGTTTCATCATGCACCGTGCATAGCACGAGTTTATACTAGTATAATATAAAAGAAATGTTGAGTTGACTTGCATGATAGTGATTTTAAGAGGTTTACTTATTTACAATCCTTGATCAAATATTCTAGCAAATCTCAACTATTAATTAAAAATTTAATTATTTTTTAAAAAATGAAAAGTACTAACTGAGGTACTGGGTGTGTTAGGTCCCAGGTTCGATACTTCCATTCCTCATTGTATTACCCTTTGTAGCTCCTATGGAGCAAAAAAAATATTCATGAGTAACTGTCTTGATCCTCTCTGTCTCTCTGTCTCTCTCTCTCATGTTAACTCCTTAAAACCCACTTCTCATAGAATTCTCCATCATTTTTTCCCTCCATCCGAACATAAATTTGGGGTTCAATTATGAAAGGTAAATGGTAGGATCTATATCATCAGTCAGTCAACTGTAAAATCCGATAAGAGAAGTTTTATACATTAACTTTTAAACTGAGTACTACTTTTATTTTTAAGCTTATTATTTTTTGTTATCCATAAATTGATTAGTATATATGTTGTTAAAAATATTTTAATAAAAGACACAAATTTATAGAATAAGAATTTG
>JACYFF010003369.1:54187855-54201826 GCA_017589665.1 Selenicereus undatus
TATAAAACTAAAAAAGAGGAATTCAAAGGTTAATTCATCTAAGAATCATGTCAATTAAAAAACACTAGTATATCGTAATCGATTATCAAGACATGTTGATGTTAAAATTCAAAATATTTATTTGATTGGAATTATAGCAAGTAATCAGCAATAATGAAAAAATTTATCAACAAATAATGAAAAATCTAATGTTGGAGAAAGTTCATATCACTCACAAGTTTTGGAGGTTGAAAAATTATATCTCATTAAGAAATATATCACATATAATTTATTGTTAATTATTAATCATATATTATGAACTCTTCCCCATGCACGAGTAACCTGATAACCTTTTCTCCCCTTCCAGCCAAGTCGCGAGCAAACCCAACCTTCTTTTCCTCGGGCGCGGCCCAATTCATGCTTTCAGTGGTCCCCTTTGAGTCGAGCCAATTCTTCTGTTTCCTTGCGTGGCCCATTTTCTCGTTGGTTTCCAGCCCTTCGCCTTTCTCTTGTCGCTGGCTTGGCCGAGCATTATAGAACCAGACAGAGCCCAGTTGCCTTATCCTTCATTTAACCTTCCACGGGCCTATACGTGATTCCCATGCCCTTGCCCTTCTCTTTCTTCTCGACTCAGACTGCCCAGACCAGAATTTAGAGACACTTGCTGCTGCTTTTTCTTCCTCAATCTTCTGTAGCCGTCCCCCCCCCCCCTCCCCCCCAGCCCATGTCTGTCTCCTTTTTTATCATCACCATCATCAGAGTGGGGATTGAATTGAAGCAATTATAGAGGCAATTACAAGAGTGTTAATTGAAGAATAATGACATTATTGAAGAGATGGGAGATGGTGGTTCTGGGTGTTGAAATGTCAGCCATCTTTCTGTTGGTTTAGCTATCCTTTAGGGATCATGTTTTCTTTCCGTTAAATTCAGTCCAAGTTTGTTATGATTTTTAGGAATTAGTTGAATAATGTTTTCTGATTTTTAGGGGCTAGTGGAGTAGCGTGTGTGTGTGCTGATTATGAGTTATTTTGGGTTCTATTTTTGGGATATTTGATGTTCTCTGTTTGCCTATAAAATGGCTTCAAAATCAGAATGAATGATCAAGCTTTGGCAGTCATCTCTCCTCTCCTTTGCATATCCAGTTTTTAGTTCTCCACTTATATCAGTGGTATCAGAGTCGATTAGAGAGTTTTTCACCACAAAAAAAAAAAGCAATAGCTTTTTCTATCCTCTAAATCTTCTTCATTGCCTCAGACAACAACAATTTTATCCAACCTGCCGTTCTGCGCTTTGATGGTCACTATGACCATTGGAGCATGTTGATGGAGAATTTTCTTCGATTGAAAGAGTATTGGCCATTGATAGAACCTGGGATTGAAGAGCCGAAAGATGCGACAACCTTGACAGAAGCTCAAAAAATTGAATTGAAAGCAAAACACCTAAAAGATTTTAAGGTAAAGAATTACCTGTTTCAGGCAATTGACCGTCCCATCTTGGAAACAATTCCATCTAAGAAGACTTCCAAAGATATTTAGGACTCTATGAAGAAGAAATATCAAGGTTTTGAAAGAGTGAAGCGTGCACAGCTTCAAGCCCTGAGAAGAGAAGTCGAGACTCTCCAAATGAAAAATGGAGAATCTGTTACAAGCTAATGTGGTAAGGTTATGGAGATAAGCAACATGATGCGAATATATGGGGAGAAGATGGAGGATGTCACGATTGTGGAGAAGATACTGCGCTCATTGGCTCCAAAATTTGATTTTGTGGTATGTGCAATTGGAGAATAAAAGAACTGAGCTGCTTTATCCCTCAATGAATTGCAAAGTTCTTTGTTGGTCCATGAACAGAAAATAAACAGAAGCTCCATAGCAGAAGAGCAAGCACTAAAGGCTTCTGTTAATACTCACTCCAACAACTATAGAGGACGAGGTCGAGGCCGAGGAACAGGAGATCATGTAGGAAAAGATTCCAGCAGGAATTTCAATATCAGTAATGACCAATTTCAAGGTAGAAGCAAAGGTCGAAACCACGACAAATCAAAGGTGGAGTATTTTCGATGCCATAAATTTGGTCATTATGCATATGAGTGTTATAGTAGGCTTCCTATTGACAAAGAGAAGAAATAAAGTGCAAAGTTTGTTGAGGAGAATGAAGTGGAAACACTATTAATGGCTGTACACGATGGGGGCACACTTGAACCAGAAATCTGGTTTGTCAATACTAGATGCAGTAATCACATGTGTGGAAGTAAGTCCTTATTCTCCTCTTTAAATGAAGACTTTCATTCTACTATGTGTTTCGGTGATTGCTTAACTATGAAAGTGATGGGTAAAGGCGAAATAAAGATCAAAACCAAGAATGGTTTTGTGGAAACAATATCGAATGTGCTTTATGTTCTTGATTTGAAAAGTAATTTGTTAAGTGTGGGTCAGTTGGAAGAGAAGGAATATGTTATTACAATTTCAAATGGTGTTTATGAGATTTATGACCCTATTAAAGGAGCTATTGCTGTTGTGAAAAAGAGTTCAAATAGGTTGTTTCCGCTTAAGATTGAAAGCATTCAATCTTGTTTGATGGCTGAAGCGAGGGAACCTTCATGGATGTGGCACTTTCGGTATGGTCACTTGAGTTTCAGCGGACTAACGACTTTCCAACAGAAAAACATGGTGATCGGTCTTCCTTAAATCACTGCTCCTTCCAAAATATGTGAAGAGTGTGTTGTTAGCAAACAACATCGCACTCGATTTCCACAAGGAAAGTCATGGAGAGCAAAAAGTGTTTTAGAGTTAGTTCATTTTGATATTTGTGGTCCAACAAAACCAATTCCCAATGGAGGTAAACGTTACTTTATAACCTTCATTGATGATTTTTCTCGAAAAACTTGGGTCTACTTTTTACAGGAAAAGTCAGTAGCTCTTATTGCATTTAAAAGCTTCAAGGCCTGTGTACAGAATAAGATAGAAAAATCTATCAAGACCCTCTGAACTGATCGTGGTAGTAAATATTGCTCAACTGCATTTAATGAGTTTTGTGAAGATCATGGCATTAGACGAGAGCTTACCGCTGCATATACACCACAATAGAATGGTGTATCAGAGAGGAAAAATAGACCAATTCTGAATATGGTCAGAAGCTTGTTGACGAGATGGAGAATTCCAAAGTCCTTTTGGCCAGAAGCGGTGAATTGGAGCATTCATATTCTGAACAGAAGTCCCACTTTTGCAGTTTAAAATACAAAAGAGGCTTGGAGTGAGAGAAAGCCTAGTGTGGAACACTTCAGAATTTTTGGGTGTATTGCTTATGCACATGTTCTAGATGAGAAGAGAAAGAAGCTTGATGATAAAGGGAAAAAATGTGTGTTTTTGGGCGTTAGCAAAATATCAAAAACTTACAAACTGTTCAACCTTCTAACAGAGAAGATAGTGACCAGTAGAGACATTGTTTTTTATGAAGAAAGTATGTGGGATTGGAAAAGGCAGCAGCCTACCCAATTCCTAAATGACAGTGATGTTGAAGAAGTACTCCCAACAGATGAAAACTCACCAGAAACTACTGCAGTAGGTTCTCAAGTTTCTGCTAAGATTTCAGAAATGGAAACAGCGAAAGAAACAAAAGCTACTAATGCGATTGCTGAAGCACTTCGTCGTGTTCGAAAAAGGCCAGCATGGATGCAAGACTATGAGTTAACAGGGGTTCAACAGTCTGAAGATGCCAACTATTTTGCCTTGTTTGCAGATTGTGACCCTAAAACATTTGAAAGTGCTGTCAAAGAAGAAAAATGGAAAAAAGTGATGGATGTTGAAATTGAATCCATTGTAAAGAATGACACATGGGAGCATATGGATCTTTCCAAAGGTCATAAGACAATTGGTGTTAAATGGGTTTACAAAACAAAGCTGAAAGATAATGGAAAAGTCAACAAGTACAAGGCAGGGCTAGTGGCGAAGGGATACAAGCATGAATTTGGAGTTGATTATACAAAAGTTTTTGCTCCTGGTGCAAGGCATGAAACCATCACATTGGTGATTGCCATAGCTACACAAATTCATGGCCTGTTTTTCAGTCGGATGTTAAATCAGCATTCTTGCATGGAACATTGGAGGAAAAGGTATTTATCGAACAACCTCCTAGTTATATTAAGATCGGCAATAAGCATAAAGTTTGTAAATTGAAGAAGGCTTTTTATGGGCTAAAACAAGCTCCACAAGCTTGGTATAGTCGTATTGAGACTTACTTTGTCAAAGCAAGTTTTCAGAGATGTCCGTATGAGCATACTTTGTTTGTGAAAATTGGAGATGGTGGTAAATTGCTCATTGTTTGTTTATATGTTGATGATCTTATATTTACATGAAATCATGGTGCCATGTTTAATGAATTCAAGAAGTCCATGATGGAGGAGTTTGGAATGACCGATCTTGGTAAAATTCATTACTTCCTTGGCTTAGAAGTAGTGCAATTTGATGGTGGAATCCTTATTTCCCAAAAGAAGTATGTGCGGGAAATACTGGATAGGTTCAAGATGAAGGATTGCAATTCTGTAGTCACTCCAGTAGAGTTTGGTCATAAACTACACAGAGATGAAGAAGGAGAGAAGGTGAACAATACGCTATTCAAGCAAATTGTAGGCAGTTTGATTTATTTAATTGCTACAAGGCCAGACATCATGTATGCAGTAAGCCTTATAAACAGATTTGTGGAGAACCCAACCACAATGCACTTGCTTGTTGCAAAAAGAATCCTTCGGTACTTGCAAGGAACTAAGGATTTTGGATTGTTCTTCAAATGGGATGGTAAGTCAGATTTAGTTAGCTTTACTGACAGTGACTATGCAGGAAAAAGAGTACTTCAGGGTTATGTTTTTATGCTTGGAACAGGGGCTGTTTCATGGTCTTCCAAAAAACAACCTATTGTCACTTTGTCAAGCACATAAGCTGAATTCATTGCAGCTACTGCCTGTGCTTGTTAGGCTATTTGGCTGAGGAGAATTCTTAAAGAAATGCAGTTCAAGCTAGGCAATGCTATTACAATCTTTTGCAACAATAATTCTACCATTAAGTTGTCTAAGAACCCGGTCTTACATGGAAGAAGCAAGCATATTGATGTTAGGTACTATTTTTGAGGGACCTTTGCAAAGATGGAGCAATCGAGCTAAAGTACTATCGCAGTGAAGGTCAATTGGCAGACATTTTTACTAAGCTTCTCAGGCTTCCTCCCTTTCCAAAATCTAAGAAGGTTGATGGTTGTTGGCACTATGGAAGAGTTTAGTGAGTTGAATCTAAACTAAAGCTTGACAGCTTTTAGTTTAAAGGGCGATTGTTGAAATGTCAGCCATCTTTATGTTGGTTTAGCTATCCTTTAGGGATCATGTTTTTTTTTTCCCAGTCAGAGTCAATCCAAGTTTGTTCTGATTTTCAGGAATTAGTTGAATAATATTTTTTGATTTTCAGGAGCTAGTGGAGTAGTGTGTGTGCGTGCTGATTATGGGTTGTTTTGGGTTCTATTTTTAGTGTATTTACTATTCTCTGTTTGCCTATAAAATGGCTTCAAAATCTGAATGAATGATTGATAGTCATCTCTCCTCTCCTTTGCATATCTAGTTTTTAGTTCTCCACTTATATCACTGGGGCTACAAAATTAAAAGGTTGAAGGTTGTAGGGGATGTAGAGAGTAGATGTTTTCCTAGTTTTATTTTGTTTCAGTTTGATTTAGATTTTAATTCGCAATTAGTGCAATCTGATTTGGAGAGGTTGAATTCGAGTTTAAGATTCATGAATTTGTTTGCAACTTATTCAAGTTGAGTCTTGCTATTCCTGGTGTTGATTGAGATTATAACTCAGATCTTAGCTCGCTTTTGTTTTGACCTCGATTTGAGGTCCCGTGTTTTGTTTTTTTGGATTCGAGTTATTCATCACCTTCTCAATTCTAGACAAATTTTAGAATCGAGTTTCGATGCTTGTTCTTGCCCAGTTTTCATCTTTGATTGATTGGAATTTGCCTTATTGATTGTCCCCCTCTCTCCATTTGTAGTATACTAACATCTTCCTACTAGTTCATTTCTTTGTAGGTCCACTCTTATGGAGTTCTGGTAAATTTCATGTTTCCTATTTAATTTTGACAATAATGATTCAATAGACAATATTCACAACCATAGTCATGTTTACTATGGTACGGTCCTTTGATTATTGGTAATGGTTATTTTTCTTTCCATTCAATTCGTGTTAGCTTAGTATTTAGCAAGTTACCTAAATTTCACAATCCATCCAAGACGACGATATCCGTAATTACTACAGTGATAAACTGTACAGTTACAGAAATTACAACAATAAATAAACAAATAAATAACTAAATAGCTGCATTTTTATTAACAGGGTGATTGAATTTTTTTTAAAGAAGAATGCTTCAATGCAATTAATTACTAGCTTCTAAAGTTCATTCTATGAAAGAAACAATTTGGTAATTTTTAAATGAAATGCAAATATATAAATAAAATCCTTTATCCTTTGATGTTCTTACTCTCATCATATTAGACTGATACAATAATAAGTTCCTAAATGCATTATATTTGATAACTCTTTATACTTATTGTCCACCCTCCATAATTCATCAAAAAATACGGTGTCTATAGTGACTCAGTTCATCCAATGACATTAGAATTAACCATTAAACATTATAATATGTCTCCCACATGCTTTGTTACACTTTTGAAGGCGACGACGGTTGCAAGGACATATTCGATTGTCATAGTGGTAATCTTGTAAAGTCCCAGAATGCTCAAATCCCTAAATAGTTTGAAGACTTATTGTTATTTGACCCCTAGGTAGAGAACATTCCGATAGTTGCTTCATCTTGCCCTAACAATTTTGGTCGTTGCATCGAAATGAAGTTCTCGTCATAATTTATCAAGGCAAAGTAAATATCAGCTTTTTCGAAATATTGATTACAATGGATGTCAAATATCAGTTCAATAATTTATTATGATTTTATCGGATGCTAAAATTGTTTTAAATGCTGCATTTTGACATTATTGGATGCCCTGTCACTATTAAAAATTACCTATTGCCTGGTGGAGGTTCCAATAAAAAATGGTTAAATTGTTGTCGAAAAAATGGAGTTCTAATTGATTTTTGACGGACGACGGGAGTCAGAATAACGTTTGTTAGGAAGCTACTTTGACAACTAGACTAATTTCGACAAAAAACTTTCCAACAACTCCATTTTCAATAATTCTGTCGAACATTTCGACAAAAATTCCATCTAATTTGGAAGTCCGTCGAGAATTTCAAATATTTTTAAATTTTTCTAAACTAAAAATTCTGAAGGATTATGGCGTTTCTATTAGTTTAACAGAATCTATTAGAATTCCCTTGAAAATCGATTTTTTAAAAAAAAAATTAAAAAGATTGTTAATATTTGCAAAATCTAATTATGAACAAACCAATTAGCAAGTTAAAAATTTACCATAAATTTATTTTCATAACAGATACCAATTAACAAACTAAAAATTTAATTTTATTTAACAATTTCCATATATAGTCTTACTTGATTTACAATAAACTATTCAAGAAAAACTAATGAACCAAAAACTAAAATTTAACATTCACAATAACAACTTCGTGCTAATTACAAATTCGGAACAAATTAATAGGTAAACCATAATCCAATTTAGAAACTTAGTAATAATGATATAAAATCAAGAGAAATAAATTAAAATTTAAAAGAACAGAAGTAGTGGGGTTCGTATAAGTGGCTTTGGCGGTGATCTTAGGTGATGAAAAGGGTGAGTGGTGCTTGGTGGTTGGCAGTGTGGTGCTACAGCTAAGAGTGATTGAGAAGGTAGTAGTGGTGTTGACAGTGGTGTCTAGACTTGAAGCGTGAAAATAAAGAGGGGGACCGTTAGGGCATAAGCATAATGAAAAGGAGGAGCAACTGCTCGGGACACAAGGCTAACACTCTCTTCTTCTTCACCCTTCAAATACGCAAAATGGGGTTGCAACTATATATAATTTGATTTCAAAGGGAATTTGTCAATCGAAATTCAAAAGTTCGAATTTCAAATGAAATATTTATTGAATATTCCGTTAGAAAATTCATAAAAAATAATCATTAAAATTTTTGATAGGTTATTCCATCTGTGTTCAGCCAGAAATGACTTTTTCTGCAACATTCATATTTCCAATGTAGATTTAGCTTGTAAATTAAAAAAAAATATACATTCCAATCAGAATTTTTTTTGAAAGTGGACTTTTTTTTAAAACAAAAAATCACATTTCCATCAAACTTATGTTGGAAAGTTGGTTGGAATCTACTAAATTTCCAATGGAAGGCAACCCATTGAAAATTCCATCAAGATGCATTCCTGTCAGTCAATGGGACACTTTCTAAAAGAAATTCATTGCAAGTTCCAAGGATCACATTTTCTGTTGGAAAATTACATTGGAAAACAAATTTTTTTGTAGTGTTTCAACCATTTTTCATTGTTATCGTTATTATTATGTGGTGATCATCTAGAACAAATTGTGCATGTATTATAATTTATCTCTCCTCTCAAGGAGCCTTTGTTCATATTTGGGTTA
Source organism: Selenicereus undatus (assembly GCA_017589665.1). Taxonomy (NCBI): domain Eukaryota; kingdom Viridiplantae; phylum Streptophyta; class Magnoliopsida; order Caryophyllales; family Cactaceae; genus Selenicereus; species Selenicereus undatus. The sequence goes on from JACYFF010003369.1 coordinate 54,196,408, forward strand.
TCCGATGTCCTATATATTGTTCTCTGTCTCTGTCTCTGTGTATCTCTCTCTCTCTTTCATTCTAAAAAAAAATGAATTTCTAAATTTGCTTTGATGCAGTTGAGTTTATTATACTGGGACTCTGTTCTCACTAATCAAGGGATGCTCACCTACAATAAATATATATGTACGTATTTCAAGTTTAGAGTATTTCTAGTATAATAAACATATTTTTGGAATTTGTTAAGAAGACTTTGGGTAAATATATTTATAAAATATTAATAAGTATAATTAAGTTAAATTTTTCTTGATCCTATAGGCCTTGTGTGTCTACAAGATACACAACATGGTGCACTAGATAATTTATTATTATTTTAATAGTTTAATTCCTCTGAAATTACAGGGGGTTGTAGTTGGTACACGAACTTAACTTTAAATAAAACCAAGAAAATTGGAAAAAAAATGTTTAAAAAAGGGAAGGAAAGTGAAATAATCAATGTTGACACACTTTTCTTCAGTCGCTCTTCAAATTTATGAGATACCATTTCAGATCTTGAGCCCTCTTATATGACTTAATTTTCAATGGATTTTTTCAGTTGAAATTTAAAAGTTTCAATTGCAAATGAAATATTTGATCGATAATTTCATTAAAAAATTATAAAAAAATAATCGTTAAATTTTTTGATGTAGCATTTAGCCATTGTTCCACGGAAAAATGATTTTTTTTGCAAAAGTTAATTTACATAGGAAAATTGAAACAAATAGAATTTCCAATAGAATATTCTACTAAAAATTCTATTGGATACCAACTTTTTTAGATATATCACATTTCTATTGGAAAGTTCATCGACATCTGTGAAATTTATGATGAAAAGGGATTCCATCAAAAATTCCATCGAAAGATGTGTTCATGGTAGTTAATCAGAGGCTTTCCTTAGAAATCCCGACGATCACATTTTCGGTTAGAGAAACTAATTTTTCTAGTAGTCTAAAATTGAGTGACTTCATATACTTTTTCATATTGTCTTAACTTTAATGTTTAAATTATTAACTATATGTCATTCATTTTGACTTTTAGATTGCATATGATTCTTTTCTTATTTTTTTATACACTCCTAGAGACCTTTCATCTGCTCCCTAATTAATTACTGAGAAGTTGGAAAAGTGAATCATTTGTAAAGGGCAGCCCGGTGTACAAGCATTCTGTGTTCTCGCAGAGTTCGGGAAAGGGCCCCATCCCAAGGGGTGAATTGTAGACAACCTAACTTGACTTTGTCAGTGGCTGATTTCACGGCTTAAACCCGTGACCTTTTGGTTACATAGAGACAACCTTACCGTTACTCCAAGGCTCCCCTTCGAAAAGTGAATCATTTGTAAACCTAAAAAATTAACAAATAAAAAAATTATTTAACTAATATAAAAATTTCAACAATGAAGGCAACATCTTATGTTAGGTTTATAATTATGTATTGACATATTATCTACCTCAATCCTTGTATTCCAAAGGTAATAATTCTAGTCATTTATTATTGTCAGGCAATCATCTAGGCAAAATTGCCCACGTATTATTGTTTGTCACTTGTTTCGGAGAGCCATTGTTCTCTGTTAAGCCATCCAATATTCCGTTGTTCTCTCTCCCTCATTCTGGGGAAAAAAAGAATTTTTGAAATTGTTTTGACATGGCTGATTTCATTCTACTTGGACTCTATTCTTATTTTTCAAAATAATTTTCTATTTTCATGTTTATTGTTTTGACATGTGGGCCAAGGAATTAAGGGATGCTAACGTAAACTAAAGATATACATGCTTCTTTCCAATTTAGAGTATTTCTGGTATAATAAACATGTTTATGAATTATGTTGAGAAGACTTTGGTTAAATATATTTATAAAATATTAATGACTTTAATAAATTAAATTACTTCTTAATGTGGCAAGCCTTGTGTATTTCCAAGATAAATGGTGTGGCAGCGTCAATGATTTATTATTATTTTACCAATTGGTAATGCCTCCTAGTGTATAGGCCATTATAATTTGTTTCAAAACTTAGGTGTAGTTAAAATAAAGAAAATTAGGGAAAACAAATAATGTTTAAAAAAGGGAAATGGGTGAAACAATAAAGGCTAGGCTATAGAATAAAAGGAAATTAGCTGCTAGGGTAAAATCCAAAACGAAAAGTCGGTGGCAAATTTTTGGGAGCTTTTGCCTTTTTTTCCCCTCTCTTTTAATGTTTACGTGTTATTGTCTTTTTCTGTGTGATTAAAGTGGTCTTGTGTGTGATGCATGTTAAGAGGGAGATTTGTTATGATTAAGGTACTCTTGTGTGAAGTAATTTGGTAGAATACATGTTAAGGGGACAAAAAATTAGAATATATTTTGAAGTTCCAGTGAATAGATGTTATGAACTTCGATCAACTTGGATAACTCGTGTAAGAATAATAAAAGCTCTTTAAAAGTCAATGAGAAGTTCATCATAGAGGGCATGTCCAACATGTACCCTCAGATCACGACGTTTATGATGAGAAAATTCTTCTTAACTCAGAATAAAAATGCAGAAAAAGATGACCCCTATTTTGGGTTTTTCCAAAAATTCGCTCCCATGATCCCCCAAAGTATGATGCTACAACAGACCTTGTAATACTATAGAATCAGATCAAGGCACTAGACAAGCTCTTTATGGTTTTTTTTTGATAATTTGCATACCTGTAAAAATAAGTAAAGCGACTAGCGCAAAAGTACAATTCGTTTTACAATATGCCATGAAACACGCCAGATCAAAGCTAACTCCTAATATCGCCATAGGACTCCTACAAAACCACAAGCTCTTTATGGTTATCATGTGTCCAACTAATCAACAAGCTAGAATTCCATGTTATTATCTAATTAATCAAGCTGATCTATAATGAGACATATAGAACCACAAGTTAAATGAATAGGCAATCAATTGGGAATTGAAAAACTAAAAGAGCTACAAAGAGCGAAGATTTATGATGATTTTCCAAGGAAAGAAAAAGAGTGTGTGCTGATCAACCCATTGCAAGGAAAACTTCTATGGTAGAGTATGATGCAAAATTTTATGGAGTTTGGTAGGTTTGCACTAGAGTTAATACTCAATGATAAGAAGCCTGTGGAATGGTTTGAGAATGTCCTTAACCTTGAATTACGTAGGCAATTAGCTGTCTTTCCTATGAAGGGAATTACATAATAGACATGTCAAAGGTGTGAATAGTATGGTGTATGGGAAGAAGAATTGCAAGGATGGCCATCCCTCTAAATGAAGAGAAAAGAAGGTAGAAAATAAGCCCACGCCACAAGCTGATAATGAGAACAAGAAGTCATATCCAGGAGGGCGCTCTAGACCACCAACTAAGAGGTTAGAACATGAGCCAAGACCTACATGTAATGAAGCTCCTTCTAGCTACTATCAACTTAAAAACCACTTTGGTGGAGAATTATCATAAGTTTTGGTCATGCTTATGATGTGGCATGTTGGATACGCCATGAAAAATTATCCAATCACAAAAAGGCATGGTCCTAAAAATGAAACTGCTGCAAGTTTTGGTAAGGAGCACACAACAAGGGTAAACACCAGTGGTTAGGTATATGTGATGATGCATCAAGAAGCTGAATCCTTGGGTATGACCGTCGCTGTCACTTTAACTTTTAATTCCATTCACTTGCTAGTTTTATTTCATTTTGGTGTTACTCATTCTTTTATTTCTAACAAATTGGCTACATGCTTAAACCTTAGCCCCGATAGAACTTCTTTTGGCCTTTCAATAAATATACCCACTAGTGAGTCAGTGTTATGTCATTATCCATACCTAAAATTGCCTAAGAATCATTGGTGAGGAAATTTTAGTTGGTGTTTTAATTGGCTTTTGGATAAATGAATTTGATATACTTTTGCGAATAGATTGGTTATTAAAGACTACGGCCAAAATCCGCTACAAAGGTTATATAGTTAGACTTAGAAGCCCTTTAGGGGGTAAAATAGTCTTACACGATGGAGGTATGCAGACAAAATCTCAATAATATCCTTAATGAAGATGGGAAGAATGATAAGAAAGGGATATGAGAGATTTCTTTGTGTAATGACAGGTAATGCTAACTAAGGTCTCACCTTGGCAGAGCTAAAATTGTTAAAGAGTTCTCTGAAGTTTTCCCCAATGATGTTCCTGGATTATGTCCAAAATGTGAAGCATGGTGAAATTAAGCTAGTTCTTGATGTAACCCCCACAACTAAACCTCCATATCTTATGGCTTCAATAAAATTGAAAGAGTTAAAGACTCAACTCCAAGAACTTTTAGAAATTCATTTATTGGGTATGGTGTGTCATCTTAAGAACCCTTTTTCTCTTTGGCAAGAAGAGAGATGGGAGTATGCAATTGTATGTTGATTATCATGAACTTAACAAAATCATCATCAAAAGGAAGCATCCACTTCCTAGAATTGATGACTTCTTTAATGAAGGAGCTTATGTCTCCTCCAAAATTGGTCTTTAGTCTAATTATCACTTACTTTGCATTAAACCTGTTGAAAGAATTAGGGCTAACCTGGATGCGGAAATACACTGTCGGTAATAGTCCACAATAATAAGAATACCAGTCTTCGCCAATCTGAATACCAAACGACTACTAGAGTCGCATTAGGGTTTCATGTTCTAAACCCGAGAACTCGATAGATGGTAGTTCATCCATGAGAGAAAAGTAGGAGAATATGGGAGATATAATATTCGTGTCATGGCGTCTCATGAGGCCAACCCCCTTAAACCTCTTTATATAGGGTAGAGGGTAGTAAAGGTTGTCGCCCTAGGCGACTTAAGTAGCCGTCGAGCCTAATCTCATTAGGCCCGTGCAACAGCTCCCATTCGGCCACTTAGGCCGTAAAACACGTATTCTCCATGTATCACAACTCCTCACGCTTCATACCAGGAATAGGACGTGCAACCAAAAATAACAAGTAGTGTTATACTAAGTTACCATCCAACTAACATAACACTTTCATGAAATGCGATACCCTAAAAATATCCCAAGACATCACCAGTGGCATTTCTAATCCCTTATGCCTGATATATCATATGATTATGTTCTCAACATAATCGCCCGCGCTGATATGGTGATGGTGGATAGATTTTTCCTTAAACACTCATGAAATATCATCTTAGCTTAATTGCTTTCCTAACGTGTTCTCACTGAACCGTATACATCGTGGTTCTTAAGAATCACATTAAAGTAGCATCATTAAGCTTTGACTTAATATCATAGCTTTAAGTCAAAGGGTTATCGTCCTTAGGGTCACACAGTGACAAGTGATAGGGAATTCAATTGTCACCCCACATATGGGTCGTCTTATAAGCACACACAGTATGAGATGTGTGTCATGGCATAGCTCCCACTTAGCTGGGTTCGTCACTCTTTATGCCATGCGAATCGTCAGTC
>JACYFF010003369.1:54202226-54235600 GCA_017589665.1 Selenicereus undatus
CCAATGGCAATGCTTTTTGTCTCTATGGTACAAGATACACAATCTACCTCCATAGCCGACATTGTTGTGCAGTTGTGCTTCTTTGTTGCACCATGACATAGCTCTCCCACTCAGGGTGAAGACATGTCCTGAGGTTAACTTAGACTCATCTGAGTTACCACCCCAATCAAGATTTGCGCATCCTCTCAACTTAAGGCCACCTCCTTGATAGCAAATTGCTGAGTTATCAATACCACGAAGGTAGCATTTGATTCTCCTGATGACTTGTCAATCAGGAAGTCCTGGGTTACTTTGATAACGACTTATCAAATTATCCGCAAAACAATATCAGGTCATGTACATAACATGACTTTCATTAAGCTTACTATGATACTAGGGTTAAGGACATTGTTCATTATCTCTATTTTGTCATCTGTTTTAGAGTATTGAGCAAGACTTAAGGTTGAACCCTTCTTAACCGGAGTATCTATGGGTTAGGAATTATAAACCCAAAATCGTTCCAAGGCATTTTTGATGTATGCTTCTTGGGACAGCTTTGGATTATTTCCACTCCTAGGACATTTCTGATTTCACCCATGTCCTTCATTTCAGAGACATGGAATTGCTACCTTTTAGTAGCTTTAATCGTCTCCAAGTTGTTCCTAGTCAACGGTATATCATCAACATGATGAACACAATCCCCATGTTGATATTTTGACATACACAATGGCCTTATGAAACCATAGATAAGCCAAGATGGATTTATGGAATCTAGAGTACCAAGAACTGGAAGATCGCTTAAGATCACATATGGACCTTTTAGAATGACGCACATTGTCCTCTTAACCCTTTGATACAAAATCAATGGGTTGGTCCATATAAATCTCTTTCTCAAGATCGCCATCAAGAAAAGCAATTTTTTTTCGTCCATTTCGAACTACTTAAAGTCCGAATGGGCAACCAGGGCTAGGAATATTCGGGCCTGAACTTATCAATTGAACTATCCACCCGGTGCTTTATCTTGAAGACTTACATCGGGGTGGAGTTCCAAGGGGTTCTTAAACCTTGTTAGTGAGTCCATCTCATCCCTTTTGGCATCCAGTCACTCTTTGTAATTTGGTGAACCAACCGCCTCTTGATAAGAGGTAGATCTCTCAACTCCCAATGGAGTGCATGAGGATATTTCTTCTTCGATGTAGAAAAATCGTTGAAGAATTCTTCCACGCCAACTCCTTCGGATTCTGGAACCTTCATTATTTGTCTGACGAGGTGAGAAATCCCTCCCCTTTTCTTTAAGAGGTATAGGACCAGGAGTTCCTCCCCCTTTCTCTAAGAGGTATAGAACCCTGAGTATGGAGAGAAAGTTACTCCCACTATCCATTTGAGGTGGGATCCTAAACATGTGGACTAACTGCATGTTTAGGAATGACTCTCCTCAACATTTGAAAATTGAGGACGAACCTCATTCTCCTTGACAGACAAAACTTCACCATTCTTACCAAGTAAGGAATGTGTACCATCCTCGATGACTTAATGAGAATTCAAATCCTCCCCCTCAGCGAGAGGTGGTTGAAGGTGTTGTTGTAACGCATACAAATTGAGGTCATTTTAAATTTCACCAAATACTAGAGAACTCATCCTTAAGAAAATCGACACTACGGGATTTTGTTTCACAAAGAAAATATTCATGATCTTGATTGGTTCGAAGAGTTTTAATATTTCGTTCCAATTGAGTCCTTCTACCGCTATAAAGTATATGATCACATCAAGTACTTAATAACGGTGAGATAGTAGGCACATATACCTATTTCATGAATACATGTGGCTCCATGATATGCTTTCATATTCATGGACCCGCAGATGTCTAAAGTGAACGAATGCTGGGGATTCGATGCCCTTGAAACCTTACAAAAAGGATTTCCTATTGCTTTACTAGCTAGACATAACTCACATTTTGCACCTTAAGCCTAGTGAGTTGGTCTTAAAAAGGTCATCTTTAGCTAGTTTATTAACTCTATCTTGACCCTCATAGTCAATCCGAGCATGTCTAAAACAGAGTCGAAAATAAGATAAGGATGGGAGATGTTCTATTTTGTCCATTGAAAAAACCTTGCAATGTGACATGGCCAAACAAATCACCATGCCATATGATGCCTAAGGCATCTAGACGAAAATTAAAGAAAACTAAACTTAGGGACAGAAGACACAAGGAAACATCGCACTCCAGGTGCATAGAGAGCATCGGGAAGGGACAACGTAGTCCCTTCAAGGAGCCTCGAACGATTTTGTCCTTAATTCAAGGAGATCTTTTCTATTGTCGTTACCCAAAATGACAATTTGTGGCCCCACTGTGTTGTGGCGAAAGTTCACAAGGATTAACTCGTTCCTGAACTATACGCTTGGTTACTCCCGTATCTGCGATCCACTAAGGATCCCAGTTAGCAACATATGCTTGGGAGTGCACACATTATCCAGGAGGGGCTGTGGAAGGAGGTACCTTAATCGACTTAGGACAATCCTAAGCATAAGATGCCTAATTTCCATAATCATAGCACTCACACGTGCTATATGCTTTTCTTTATTTCCTTAGCCTTTTTTCCCTTTCGCAATACCATTCTTAGGTCTAGAACCTTATGAGGGAATGGATCCGGACCAACCTGATGCTAAGCTAATCCCACTCGTACTCAACAGTGGGGTGATTTTTAATTCCCCCATTAGATCGACATTGATGCAATACGACAAAGTATAACATCTTGATCAATCTATTCTCGAACCACTTTTGGTATGCTTTTAAGTTTTCTAGATATTGTTCACTTACAATACCATCTTTGCCTTCCTATGAAACCTAGAACCTAGTGAGTGTCCTAACATTTTACGTTCATTCAGAAGAAACTGAATCTTCTGACATTATGTATTATAGTCAGCGCTATCAAGTTCTTTATTGGTAAACAAATTACCAATCTTATTTTAATTGCCATATCTAAAGGTATATATTCTGTAAAGTGGACATTAGGCATATCTTCAAATAAATAAATTATCAAAAACTCCATTATCCATGTTGTATGATCGAAAATTTTGCTAAGCTCATAATCATTTCATACAAGCATGAATTAGAAGTTTTCATAACTTATTTATCACAATTTTTCATAAAACTTAATTTATGGAGAATATTATGTTTAAACAAATTAACATTTCAGATATATCACAAAGATATCTAACTTAATGTAAACTAAATTTACATGAAGTTATCTCATTATATATAACTTCTAATATGTCATTTAGAATTCTATCAATGACATCTCAAACATAGAATTCAAATCATTATATAAAACACATTTATATAATAAAATGAATCTATAATGCTAAACATATTTGAATAATAGCATGTTACAAAAACAATTTCATAAAATGCCCAAATAGCAATATATAAAACACATTTATATAATTATATGAAACTCATTCAAATGTTACTCGCAAATTATAAACACATCTATAATATTACGAATTTAAATTTCATGAAACGAATTCATAAAGTACCGCTAAATTACATAATTAGCAGGTAACATGAAATGAATCCACATTCATTAATTTGGGCAAGAAAAAAAGTGCTAAAATAATTAGCAAATTTACTACAACTCATGCAGTTCGCACATATAAAACACATTTATATAACGCTGCTAATTAGTAGCTGACATGAAACCTATTCATGTATCGAATGCAACATACTTTGTAACATAAAATATATCTAAATATTAATCACAATTAATCATACATAGAGTAGATCTATATAATATTAAAATTTGGATGAAACAAGTTCATAATAAAGCTCGCAAATTATATAAAATGTATTTATATAATATTGCAAATTTAAATTTCATGAAACAAATTCATAAAATAATCAAATATACTATACTTTCGAAATAACAGCATGAAACTTGTTCATGTAAAACTTAATGAATCATTTGTTAACTATAACAATGACAAAACAATTAACTAATTTATAATTGCTCATGTTTTGCATAAAATTATTAAATCATGAAACATATTCATGTGATGGGATATTATATAAAACATATTTATATAATATAACTTATGAAACATATTCATTTACCTACCAAAGGAATCTTTATATCACATAGATATTTATTGAGTTCGAATAAAACATATTTACGTCATACACACTAATCGTATATATGAAACGAATTCATATAATTTCAACCCAATTGATCGATAACAAGTTACTCGGCATGAAAATTTCAAGTCGATACATACATAAAACGAATTTATATACTACATTAAATTTATTAATGTTTTTATAACAAAATCATGCATTCAGGATTAAAACTAATTCGAAACCTTAATTCAACGAATGAATTAAATGCATGAAACTTTATCAACTTGAATATCATTATAATTTAATTAAAATCATGCCATGAATAATAATAATAATTAAACAATAATGACTGAAAAATAATTCGATCCAAAACGGTCAAAAATAACCTAACCTATATCATTGAAATATGACAAGAAGCAAACCGACCCAAAAGGGAAAACGGTTCAAAAAACAAAACAAAAAAAAACAAAATTTGAGCCAAAAACCGGTCCACTAAACCAGGCCCCCTTTGTTTTTTATTTTATTTTATTTGATGATTCATCCAAATAAGGGGGGTTTAAGGGCCTTTGGCCGAGCCCTCTCTCTCTTTTCGGTCTGGTTCCCGAGTCGTCTCTCTTTCTCTCTTCTTCTCGGTGTCCCTCTGCCTTCGAACTCTCTCCACCTTCCTCGACCCCTCTGCCCGTTGGACTTTCACGACGCCATAGTCAAGGGCACGAAGCTCCTTTCTAGCCTCTGGCGGTCGTGACCACGGCAGTCCCCACGACCCTCTTTTTCGGTTTGTTTCAACGGTGCCCAAATTATGTCCACCGCCACATCGCCATATTGGAAAGCCCTCAGCCTTCAAACTACGCTAGCCCGATGGGAATTGAGGGTGCCACGATGTAGATCAGCCGGAAACGAGTTTGAGGAAGTGACCCACGCGTCCGACGCGCCACTGAGGCGGTGGTGCGTGAATATACGCGCTTCCAAAAATGGTGCGTTCCCCTGTTTTCTTTCGATGGCTGCGTAGATCGGCGGTGAAGAGGGGCTTTGGGAGGAAGAAGATCGTGAAAACGACCTTCGTCGGCGGCGCGTGACGGTCACGCGCCACCCCTCCACGGTGTTTTCTGATGGGTATGGTTCGAGTTCCTTCCTGTTTTTCTTTGTTTTTGATTTTCGTTTTAGGTGAGTTCGAATTTCAGGCAAAGGGATTTTAGGGTTAGGGTTTTTGGATCTCGGGGATTAGGGTTTAGTTGAGTGGGGTGGACCTTTTCCACAAAAAAAAAATTTATGCCTTTCATAGTTTATCATCCAAGTCAAACATGATTCTGTCTAAACATCATGATAACATGAGGCATACACACGCATAATGATACTAATTGGACATAAGACGTGAATAACCATGTTATTTCTGGATGTCATAAATGTTGTGTTTTCGGCATAATACAAGGTCTTGGGATCTGAGCAATTATGCTTGATGAATAATAACATGAACATGGTAGCATAATAAGGCAACAACTAATCGCGTCTGGTATTTAAATTCAGACCAAAACTTGTATTACACGACCAAACTAATCAGAGAAAGAGAACCGTTTTTGGTTATTGAAGCATGTTTGGTAGATAATCTATTCATGCTTGCATATAATTGCATAATCGAACTGAAAAATTCAATTTTTGGCCAGAACCAATTACGTAAACATGCTTTCTGGACAGATTGATAATAACATGAGCATGTCCATGATTAGCAGACTCTAATATGTTCATGATAGTAAATCTGCAGTTTCTAATACGTTCTAGGCATCATAATAACATGAGCACGCTTATGATTTTAGCAGTTTGCATAATCACGAAAATTAAGCAAATTAAACGAATAAAAATAGCATGCTTTTAACGAATCAGTTTCGGCAGATTTATTAATCTTTCAATCGGGACTAATCCAAACAGTTTAGGCTCTAATACCACTGTTGAAAGAATTAGGACTAACCTGGATGCGGAAGTACATTGTCGGTAATAGTCCACAATAATAAGAATACCAGTCTTCGCCAATCTGAATACCAAGCGGTTACTAGAGTTGCATTAGGGTTTCACGTCCTAAACCCGAGAACTCGATAGATGGTAGTTCATCCATGAGAGAGAAGTAGGAGAATATGGGAGATATAATATTCGTGTCATGGCGTCTCACGAGGCTAACCCCCTTAAACCTCTTTATATAGGTTAGGGGGTAGTAAGGGTTGTTGCCCTAGGTGACTTAAGTGGCCGTCGGGCCTAATCTCATTAGGCCCGTCCAACAAAACCTAAAGACATTACCAAAACTAATTTCTACACCAAATATGGGTATTGTTAACTTGTTGTAATGCCCTTTGGTCTGACTAGTCTACCAGCTAAATTTATAGATGTTATGCAACATATTCTTAAGCCTTACCATGAACAATTCCTAATAGTCTTATTGATGACATTTAGGTGTATTCCAAAAACGGGGAAGACCATGAGATACATCTAAGGAAGGTCCTAGAACTGTTAAAGGAACATTAACTATTTACGAAGTTCAAGAAGTGTGAATTTTGGTTTAGGGAGTTGGCATTTTAGGTCGTATTATTTCTAAACACGTAGCTAAGGAGGATCCTCAAATAGTAGAAGTGTTTACGAACTAGCCTATACCGACTAATATCACTGATGTTTGGAGATTCTTAGGCTGGGTTGGGTAGCACCGAAGGTTTGTGGAGAATCTTTCACGTAGAACATGCCTACTTATTAATGAAGAAAACCACCAAGTTTTAATGGAGCGCAGAGTTCAAGTCAGCTTTCTCCAAGCTAAAGAAATGTCTTGCAACTGCTATTGCCCTCAATTTATCTTGTAGTGGTGAAGGTTTCACTATGTTTAGTGATGCTTCTAAGAAAGGCTTACGTTGTATACTCTTGTAGAAGGATCAGACTTTAACCATATGCCACAATTCAATTAAATCCTTGCAAGGTCAATTACTCCAAATGTCATATGTAATCAGCTATCTTGGTCTTTGTCCTTAAAATGTAACACATTATATATATGGAGTTACCGGCAAGATCTACAGTAATCATAATACCTTTAAGTATCTTTTAACTCAATGTGATTTTAATATGAGGGAAAGTTGTTGTGTGGAATTCATAAAGGATTATAATGATGATATTAGGAGAATTGTTGATGCTTTGAATAGAAAGTCTTCCCATAGCATGAATATACTTCTCAGCGTACCACCATCATTAAGAGAGATATTTAAAAGCTTGAAATGAAGTTGGTTTTGATGGCTTCAATAGAAGACTCAAGGGAATGACAACACATTCCATCTTAATAGATGATATTATTCAAGCCCAAGATTTAAACCCTATGCTTGTAAAAATAAAGGAGGATGGAAGTGTTAGTTATCCTTTGGGGCTTGTAATGTGAGTAAGGTTCATTAAGATTTCAAGGGAATTTATGTTCTCCTAACAACAAGGATTTGAAATAGAAAATTTTCACTGTAGTTCCCCACATGTCATATTCAGTTCATCCAGAAGGTAATAAGATGTATAAAGTCCTTTAACAAGGATTTGGTGTGGTAACATGAAAAAAGAACGTGGTAAATTTTGTGTTCGAATGCATAATTTTTGAATAGGTCGAATTTGATCATCATCAATCAACTGGGGAGATGAGATCTTTTGAGGTTCTAGTTTGGAAATAGGATTCAATATTCATGTCATAGGATTACCTCAAACTCAAAATGGAAATGACTTCACATGGGTGACTCCTTAATAAAGTCAACTAACTTATTACATATTAAGGTGACATGGAAGGCATAGAAATTGGCCAAGGTATACATCGATTCTCGAGTTTTATCATGAGTGTAGAGTGCCTTTAAGAGGCCTTAGACACAAAACTTAACCTTAGCGTTGCTATCATCCTCAGATTGATGGGCAAATAGAAATGACAAATCAAGCAGTAGACAAAGGGTAGTTGAGAGAAAAATTTACCACTGATGGAATTGTCTTATGATAACAATTATCATGAGGGCATTAAAACAACACCTTTGAAGCATTATATGGGCATAACTGTAGATCTTCAGTCTGTGGGAATGACATTGATGAGACTTTAGTGATTAGGCTAGATATAATTCAAGATGTAGTTGACAAAACTAGAATAATTTAAGTTAATATGGGAGGCTCACCTAAAGGCGAAGTAATTGTGCCTATTCTCTTATGATGAAATTTTCACATAATTTTTAAGGATGAAACTTTATTTAATGGGGCGAGATAGTAACATCCCTAGGTTTTAGTAATAATAATAATAATTGTGGTGGTTTTGGGCCAAAATCCAAGCTCAACTTAGTATATGATAGATATTTATGGGTAGGCTGAAAAAAGTTAAGGAATGTTTAGGCTTTATTTTTTGGTTTTGTTAAAATTTTAGGAGTGGAAGTTGAATAAAGGGAGAGGCGCTGCCCATTTCGGAAGGCTTTGTGAATTATGCAATGATGATGACTTCTTCCACGTGGTGATAGGGTGCTACAAGGGAGCTATTAGGTTGTTGTCTTGTGGATCACCCTTAGTTCACAACAATTTTAAAATCGTTTCCACGGTATCAATTTGACCATGCAGCTTTACTATTGGAAGTGACAAATAGAACCTTATGTGTGAGAGACATGTCAAATTTGAGTCTATGTAGCTATCTCATGACAACAATCCCAACATCATAAAAGAGGCCTGGAATGAGGACATACTCGCTAATGGGTGACATTAGGCAACTGTGGTGAGAACGCAAGAGAGTAGGAAGCTAAGATGTTTGTAGCAGTATTAATGATTAAATTAGGTGGATTGAGAAGTCATTAATTGTCACATAAAACCTCCATTTATTGAGAATCTGGAATCTTGTAAGGGCTTGGGTGCAAAATTTGACTATCTGCAATGGAAGGAGGAAACATTTAGGAAGATCAAGGCATAAGTGAATGAGTTATGAGATGGTGCTAAGAACATGGCCTATTTTCATCATAAGGCCAACTCAGGGAGAGTGAGATTCATGATAAAAAGGCTTGAAGATGGTAGCACAACTTTGTGTGCTCACCTAAAGGTCTTGAAAAAAACTATTCCGAATTCTTTTGTGGACCTCTTTTTATCAAGCCTAGCATCTTTTACAAAGGTGATGGAGGGTATTATCAAAAGCGTAATAATAGAGATGAATTCCGAGTTGGGCACAGAACCCACCAAAGATGGGATCCACATGGCTTAGAATGATAAGCATTCAACTAAAACCCTAGTTCTTGACAGTATGAATGCCTTGTGTTTTTTGTCTGTTTTTGAACTTTGGGAGTGATTAGGGGTGATGTGAGTTGATTTGAATGTTTTACAACTAAGAATGTCACCTATTAAATTATACTGTGCTTCCAATGCAGAAGGCATAACTCTACAATTGGTAACAAAAAAATATTAAGTATGGTGTGTTTCATCTGTAGGAGCAACTAGCGCGTTCAAGTAAAAAAGTATCTTATGGAACTGATAATTCTTTCAACATTTGAAAATTACGATTTTTAATATTCTCAAAACTTTAAGGTATAAAAAAGTGAGAATAAAAAATTGAATGAGATTTCATATAAAATAACTCAAGAGACATTATTGATCTTTCCATCCACAACCAACCAACCAAAAAAACTACTAAAAAAGAAAAAGAAAGTAGAAAGAGATTAAAATCAATGTTTAATTTCCACCGCTAAATAATCATCATGCTTAAAAGCAAAGCTAAAACCCTTGCAAAAACCAACGGAATTACCTGAGTTCTACTCTCAAAAAACTTGGAAACCAGAAATCACACATTGCGTACAAGAGGCCTTGAAAAATAGAACTCATTCAGCCATAGAAAAGGTTGTTAAGCAAGCCTAACTCAAAGAGGACAAGTAGATGCAAAAGAGCTGAAGAAGAACCGCATTAAAGCTTGAACAAACACAAAGCATATTGCAAATCCTAATGCAAACGTAAAAACCAATAGCACATAGCTTCCAAGAAAAGTTTCAAGTGCAATGGCTACAAATACAGCCACGGTTACAAAAAATGAAGTTCTGTGCTGTTGCGACGGCCTCCTTCACCGTTGGTGACAGCAATGAAGATGATCACGATGATGGCTGCAAAAAGTGGGAACTTTGCTATTGAGGGAGAAATAAAATAAGGAAAATTAACAATAGCTGTTGTATCAATTTTTGAATTTCCAAAGACTTCTCCTCTTACAAGAAAGTGTTGTTTTTGCGGAACCTATATTCACCATAAAAAGCACCTGAGGGCACGCACAGACCAACAACCCCTACGCTCAAAAATCCCAAATTTTCAGCTTTTTCAATGCCTCATCCCTTCCATACTTTGCTTCCCCATCTTTTTTATTATTCTGTTCAATTTTATTTGTCAACTTTTATTTTATTTTATTTTATTATTTTTCTAAAACTAAGATTTAAATGCTATATCACTTTATTAATTTTGCACTGAAAAAGCCTACATTATTCCTGTGTGTGTATATATAAATATCCATATCAAAAGCGTTAAATAACTCATGTTTATACAAATCTATCCCAGTGAATAAGCCTTTTGAGAATGCCGTAATTTCACTCGACTCATGCATTTAAGTGAATCCATAACCATTTGATTAATATGAAATTAAAAATAGCTAAATATGAATTAATTCACAGGGATGTTATAATTATGAAATGCGCATTAGGTACATTTTTTTTCCTATTTTCTTTTTGTGCCTTTTGCCCCCTTGTTTTTCAATCAATATGATTTTGACCATGCCATTATATTAAACAAGAAAATTAGGTCACTATATTGTTTCTTTGATATATTACAATCATGTTATTATTTTATAAATATTTGAATTTCTTATCTAATGCATTAATTTAATATATAAAAAAAGACACATGCACACACATGTGCGTGGGCAAATGCACATTTGTGTGTGTGTGCACGCCCCCTTGTGCATGTGTGTGAGGATTGGGAGGGGTGCGTATGTTAAGCCACAAACCTTAAAGTTTTGCATCTAAAGATTTTAGCTTCTACCTACAAAAATCATGATGAATCTTAACCGTAAACATAATCCCCAAACTATAACCACAAATGTTGACGGTTTAGGGTTCAACTTTAGTGATTTATGGTTTAGTATTTATGGTTGAACCTAAGGCTCAATTAAGTATCAAAAATTAAGGTTTAGGATAGTGAGTTAAAAATAATTTTAGTTAACAAATGTTGCGCGACTCACTATTTTTGTTTAACTATAACCGAATTAAGTTAATAAAATATATGTTAATTGTTGCCACAGTAGTGTAACAATGTTAGTTGTTAATTATTGAGGGTTTTTATTGCATTAATTAGTGTTTTTGTACCCCTTTTATACTTTATTTCTGAGTTTTGGCATTTTTTATGGGATTGTGTGGACTTTTACTAAAGAAAAACTAAGTTTACTTAAAAGCAAAATGAGAGGAATCCTAGACCAAATAGATCCAAAGTTTAGCTGCATATATCGTCTAGTTAATCCAGGTTGTCGAAATAAGTCAGTCCAAGTTAGCATATACGATCAACTCGAGTTGGTGTAAACAGTTTGGAAACTTAATATACTCAATGACAGCCCCTGCACTTACAGACCTATCAAGTTAACAATGAATGCTTTCTTGATATTAGTCATAGAGTTTACACTTAAACCCTAGTTTTTGATACTATTCTTAGAGCTCACACATAAACCGTAAAGACTAAACATTAAACGATAAGCCTTAGGATTTCTTATCGTATTTATTTCAATGATAAACCCTATTCCAAAACTATAGATCACCTAAGTTTTCTAATTTTCCGTTATTTACTCCATGTCCCTTTTGTTTATTACTCCCTGTTTTGGTTTCTCTTTTTAAGAAACACTTAAAAAAATGGAAAAAAATAATTTATTCATCACTTGATAAGGCTATTCAATATGATTTTCAAATCCTCTAAATATTAAAATTACGTAGGTGGTTATCTCATTCGAAGGAGAAAGACTAACAACAAAAGAAAGGAAAAGTAAAAAAAAAGTCATTTATCATCCCAATTTTCATTATTCGAATTAGAATACTCTTTGTTTTTGCTATTAGATTAAGATTTGTGGAGTACTTTTTGTTTGTGCTATTAGATCAAAAAATTAATCAAAAGTTACAGAATCTCATATTAGTTGTGACATCTATAAGTACGAGACATATCATCTATTATGATACAACCGAACAAGATACAAAACTATGACATTTATAGTTTAATATTTAGGGATTATGGTTAAGGTTGAACTTCATAAATCAACTATCAACAATTAGGGTTTGGAGTTGAGCATTTAAGATTTAGAATTAAGGGCTTAATGTTTACTGGAACAATTTACGATCAGGGTTTAGTATATATTTTAGCACTTTTAATGATTCTAACTTAAAGAAAATATGAAAGAACTTAGCAGTAAAATAGAAAAAGTATTTCAACAATACAAATGCAGTTTTCTAAGAATAAAATTAAATTGTCAATTTCATTCAAAGTAACTAATAACAATGATGTTTCTATGTAAAAATGAATAAATAGTTTTTGAACTTAATAAATGTAGAAGATTAAACAAAAATTTAAAGATGATCATTTTTTAGTAATGATATAGAATAAATGCTTTAATTGAAATCTTTAAAATTATGTTTAAAATTGGACAATAAAATATTAAAATTAATTTATTTATATCAAGAAAAGAATAGTGGAGATAAGATTTCATGTATTTTGCTTAAAATTAGAAAAAAAAAGTAAAAGAACTGAATTTTCTATCAAGCATGGTGGAAAAAAAAAAGAATTTCACTATAAAATATTTACAAGAATGAAAAATTATGAATAAGAGGAGTAACTGTATACCTCACATTCAAGCTTTTTAAATTTAATTTTCTTATAAGATGGATAAATTAATATGTAATATTAGTTATGTTGGAAAATATAATTGACTCTAAGTTATTGAAAATACTTTTCCAAACATAACATACTTTCATATTGAACATTTATTATCTATTTATGTATTTAGTAATTAATTATTCTGAGACTATCTTTTGAATTTGATCTCCCAACTTTTGCTTGGCACAAAAAGATAACCATTTTGGATGCTCCATCCCTAGCTCTTTTCATGCTTCGGAAGAATATTAGTGATGTCTGATAAAGGAGATGAAGAAGCCCTTTTTGCTTTTCGCGCCATTGCCAACCTTTCCTTTGTTGTGTCAAACTTTATATTCATCATCTTGTTTTCCACCTTCATCCACAGAACTAATAAAATTCTTGTCTTTGATCCAGAAAGGCACAAAGACCTAGTTTATCATGCGTTCACCCATACCTAAAACAAAAACTTCAGGAGTCTCTAATACGTGAAGCTGATCCCTTTGTCTGCACCTCCCTTCGTTCTAATGGGATTTGGGGCAAAATGGTTCATGCATCTTCATCTCTACCATGAGAAGACAAACAGAATCCCCCAATGTCTCTCATGTTAACAAGTCCAAGAGACTCAACGAAAGACGTGTAGAGTTGTGCATAACGAATTAGAAGCATAGTAAAATTCAATAGGTGACATTTTAAGTTGTAACATACAAATGAATGCACATCATCCCTAATAACTCCCAATGTTCAAAAAAAAAGGAGGCATTCATACTGTTAAGAATTGGGGCTTTAGTTGAATGCTTGTCAATCTAGGCTCTATGGACCCCATCTTCAGGGGATTCTCCACCCAACTCCACATTCATCTGTATTATTACTCTTTTGACAATACCCTCTAATGCTTAAGTAAAAGATGCTAGGCCTGGTGAAAAGAGGTCCACATAAAAACTCACAATAGTTTTTTTCAGTACCTTTAGGTGAGCAAATAAAGTTATCCTACCATCTTTAAGACTTTTTTCCTTGAATCTCCCTCTTCTTGAGTTGGCCTTGTGATGAAAGTAGGTCATATTCTTAGCTACATCGTATAACTCATTCACATATGCCCTAATATTCCTAAATGTTTCCTCCTTCCTTTGGAGATAATCAAAATTTGCACCCAACCCGTTACAAGATTCCATATTCTCATTAAATGGAGGTTATATGCAACAATTAATGACTTCTCAATCCACCTAATTTAATCATTAATACTCTCACAAACATCTTACCTCCCTACTCTCTTAGCTTCTCACCATAGTTGCCTACTGTCACCCATTAGCCTCATTACAAGCCACTTTTATGATGTTGTGATAGTTGTCATGAGATAGCCACATAGATTCAAATTTCGCGTGTCTCTCTTATAAGTCTTTCAAGGTCCTTTTCATTTCCAATAGTAGATTTGCATGGTTGAATTGATACCTTGTAAAATATTTTATAATAAAATGTTGGAATTTTGTGAACGAGTGTGCTTCGCAAGAAATGAATCTAATAGCCCCCTTGTACCAGCATGAAGAAGCTATCAACATCACCTAATTCACAGAGCCTTCTGTAATAGCCAATGTCTCTCCCTTTGTTCAACTTTCACTCTCGAAATTTCAATAAAACATAAAAAAGGGAGTCTAAACATTGCTTAACTTTCTTCAGCCTACCCATAAACATGTATTGTATACTAAGTCCACCTTTGATTCTGGCCCAAAACCACAATAATTATTATTATTACTTAAAGATGGGGATGTTACTATCTCACTCCATAAAATAAATTTTCATCCTCGAAAATGGCATTAAAACTTTATTGTAAGAGAAGAAATGCAGTTACTTCGCCTTCACGTGAGACTCTTATATTATCTTAAATTATTCTAATTTTGCCAACTACATCTTGAATTAGATCTTGCCCAACCACTAAAGTCTCATCAAAGTCATTTGAACATAGTGAGGATCTATAGTTATGCCCGTATTATGTTCAATAGGTGTCATCTTGATGTTATCATGATAGCTGTTATTATAAGAGAATTCTATTAGTGGTAATTTTTTCTCCCAACTACCCTGCCTCTAATGTTTAATTTGTCATGTCTGTTTGCCCATGAATTTTAGGATGATAGCAATGCTAAGGTTAAGTTTTGTCTCTAAGACCTTTTGAAGGCACTCTACACTCATGATAACGCTCATGAATCAATGTATACCTTAGCTAACTTTTTCCGCTTTTGTGCTACCTCAATGAGTAAGAAGTTATTTCATTTTATTAAACAGTCACCCATGTGGAGTCATTTCCATTTTGAGTTTGAGGTAATCTTGTGATAAAGTCCATGAATATTGAATCCCATTTCCAAACTAGAACCTCAAGAGATCTCATCTCCCTAGCTGGTTGATGATAATCGAACTCCACCTGTTGGTAAATTATACATTAACACACAATTTACCACTTCCTTTTTCATGTTACTACACCAAATCTTTATTAACGGTTTTTATACATCTTATTCCCTTCTGGATGAACTGAATATGATATGTGGAGAATTGCATTATTTTCTATTTCAAATCCTTGTTATTAGGTACACATAAATGCCCTTGATATCTTAATGAACTATCCTCACACATTACAAGACCTGGAGGATTTCTAACGCTTCCAACCTCCTTGATTTTCACAAGCATAGGATCTGAACCTTGGCCTTATATAATATCATTTATTAAGGTGGAATATGCCTTCATTCCCTTGAGCCTTCCATTAAAGCCACACCAAACCAATTTCATCTCAAAATTTTAAATATCTCTCTTAATGGATGGTGGTGCATTAAGAAGTATATTTCATGCTATGGGAAGACTTTCTATTCAAAGCATCAACAATCACATTGGCGTCTCCTCAACGGCGTTGAATATCATGGTTATAGTCCTTGATGAGTTACAAACAACAACTTTGCCTCATGTTTAAATCCCATTGAATTAAAGGACGCTTAAAGCTCTTATGATTAGTGTATATCTTATAGAGAACTCCATATAAATAATGTGTTATATTTTAAGGCCAAAGAGCACAACAACTGATTGCATATCACATTTGGAATAATTGACCTTGTAAGGCTTTAATTGAATTGTGGCATAGGCTTAAAATTTGATCCTTTTGCATGAGTATACAACTTAAGCCTTTCTTGGAAGCATCACTAAAGATGGTGAATCTGTCACCATTACGAGATAAATCAAGGAGATTAATAGTTGTAAGACATTTCTTTAGCGTAGAGAAAGCTGACTGGAAGTTTGGTGTCCATTCAAACACAATGGTTTTCTTCATTAAGCTAGTACGTGGGCATGCTATACTTGAAAATTCTCTACAAACCTTAAGTAGTACCTAACCAAGCCTAAGAATCCCCAAACCTCTAATATATTAGTTGGCATAGGCAAGTTCATCAACACTTCAACTGTTTGAGGATCCTCCTTAACTTCACGTTTGGAAATAATATGGCCTAAAAATGCCACCTCGAACCCAAATTTGTACTTTTTAAACTTGGCAAATAGTAAATGTTCCTTCAATAGTTCTAGGACCTTCCTTAGATGTATCTCATGTTCTTCCCCATTTTTGGAATACACCAATATGTCATCAATAAATCTACCATGAGTTGATCACTGTAAAGCTTAAGAATATGTTGCATAACTTCCATGAATTTAGTTGGCACCTTATTTAGACCAAAGTGCATTACAACAAGTTAATAATACCCAATTGCAGAAATTAGTTTTGGGAATGTTTTCAGGATAAATGCAAGGTTGGTGATGACTAGAGCGAAGATCAATTTTCGAGAAGACATAAGCTCATTTGTCAAACAAGTCAGCAATTCTAGGAAGTGGATGTTTCCTTTTGATGATGATTTTGTTAAGTTCTTGATAATCAATACCCAATTGTATACCCCCTATCTTTCTTCTTAACAAAGAAAAATTGGGCTTCTTAGGGTGACACACCAGGCCTAATGAACGGTTTTTCTAAAAGTTCCTTAAATTGAGTTTGTAACTCTTTTAATGTGATACGGAGGTTTAGTTATGGGCGTTACATCAGGAACCAGCTGAATTTCAAACTCCGCTTCATGTTTTGGATGTAATCTAGGAAGGTTGTTAGGGAGAACTTCAGAGAACTCTTTAACAATTCTTATCTCTGCCAAGGTTAGACCTTGCTTGGCATTACCTATCATCTCACAAAGAAATCCCTCTCATCCCTTTCTTATAGTTCTTTAGGCCTTCATTAAGGATATTATTGGGATTTTTATCTGAGCACCTTTGTTGTGGAAGGCTATTTTACCACCTAAAGGGCTTCTAAGTCTAACTTTATAACCTTTGTAGCCAATTTGGACTGTATGCTTTAATAGCTAATCTATTCCCAAAAGTATATCAAGTTTATTTATCCCGTAACCAATTAAGACACCTACTAAAAAGTCACCAATGATTATTAGGCAATTCTGTCACAACATTAACTCACTAGTGGGTATATTTACCAAAAGGCCAAAAGAAGTTCTATCAGGCCTAAGGTTTAATTGTGTAGCCAATTTCTTAGAAATAAAAGAATGAGTGGCAGCAAAATTAAATAAAACTAGTAAGTGAATGGAATTAAAAGTTAAAGTGACAGTGACAATCGTGCCTGAGGATTCAGTTTCTTGACGCATCACCACATATACCTTGCCACTAGCGTTAACTTTGGTTGTGTGCTCCTTACCGGAAATTGCACCAGTTTCATTTTTAGGACCATACCTTTTTGCAATTGGGCAATTTACCAGGGTTTATCCAGGACCGCCACACCATGAGGATGACCAAAACTTCTTACAATAATTCTTTAGCAAGTGGTTTTTAAGTGGATGGTAGCTAGAAGAAGGCTCATTATAGGTGGGTCTTGGCTCACGTGCTAACCTCTTAGTTTGTGGTCCAGATCCCCCTCTTGGATATAGCCCCTTGTTCTCATTATCAGCTTGTGGTGTGGGCTTAGATTCTACCTTCTTTTGCCTGCCTTTAGAGGGCTGGCCATCCTTGAATTCATCTGTCCATACACCATACGATCCACACTTTCAACAATCATAACTCTATTATATAATTTCCGATATTATTAGTAGGAGAAATAGCTAGTTGCCTATGTAATTTAGGGTTAAGGCCTTTCTCAAACCATTCCATGAGCTTCTTATTATTGTGTATTAGTTCGACTGCAGACCTAGCCAACGCCACAAATTTACAGGATACTCTACCATAGCCTTTTTCCATGTCTCGGGTTGATGCACACATGCTCTTTTTCCTTCCTCAAAAAATCATGATAAATCTTGGCCCTTTGTAGCTCTTTTAGTTTTCCCCAATTGATTCCATGTTCATTTAACTTGTGCTTCTATATGTCCCATTATAGATCAGCTTGATCAATTGGATAATAATTTGTAATTTCAGCTTGTTGATCAGTTGGATACTTGACAACCACAAAGAGCTTATCCAATGTCTTGATCCAATTCTCTAGTATTACGAGGTCCGCTGTAGCATCATATTTTCGGAGATCATGGAAGCCAATTTTTTTAAAAACCTAAAATAGGGATCATCTTATTTTTCTACGTTCTTATTTTAAATTAAGAAGAATTTTCTCATCACAAATGCCATGGTCTTGGGGTCCATGTTGGCCATGCCCTCTTAGATGAACTTCTCCTTGACTTTTCAAGACCATTTATTATTGTTGGGCGAGGTTTCCAAGTTGATCGAAGTTCATGACATCTGTTCAATAAGAATTTCAAAACATATTCTAGTTTTTCCCTTTAACATGGATCCTAGCAAATTACATCACTTAAGAGTACTTTAATCACACAAAAATTTCCCCTTAACGTGTTTCATAGAAAATTACTGCACAGACGAGTACTTTAATCACACAGAAAAATAAAATAATGCATAAACATTAAAACAGGAGACCAAAAAAAAAAAAAAAGCAAATGCTCCCTAAAATTTACCCCCAACTTTTCATTTTGGATTTTACTGTAGCAGTTAATTTCATTTTCTTCGATAGCCTAGCCTTTATATTTCTCTTTTTTCCCCTTTTTAAACATTATTTGTATACCCTAATTTTCTCCATTTAACTAAACCTAAGTTTTGAGACAAACTATAATCCCCTATACCTTTGGAGGCATTACAAATTGGTAAAATAATAAATCGTCGAAGCTGCCACACCATGTATCTTGGAGATACACAAGGCCTATAACATTACAAGTAATTTAACTTATTGAACTCATTAACCTTTTATAAATATATTTAACCAAAGTCTTCTCAACAAATCCATAAACATGTTTACTGTACCATAAAATACTTTGAAGTGGAAAGAAGTATATATCTTATATAGACCTGGCAAAAACTGACCTGATCTGAAAATCCGACCCGAATCCGCCTGAAAGTTTTGGGTTTTGAACACAAGTTTCTCGACCCAAACCCAAAATAAACCGAATCCAAAAAGCCCATAAATTTTTAGATCAAACCCGACCCGAACCCAAATGCGGCCGCTCAATCCGAATATTATATCCTTATTTTTTATTTTTCTTTAATTTTTCACCGTTAAAAATAATATTTTTTCATTATAACGAATAGTTTAGAAAGATGTAGTGTATAACTATCGCATGTCTTCGCAACTTAGACAATGGTACCTGTTCTTTCCCAAATTTATTCCCATAAAATATATACAACATATAAATGGAATAATTTTAGAAAATGGGTACGAAATATTTAGTCTTAAGAAAGTCAATTTAGAATAACACAAGTATTAAAAATGTGCAAGTTATACCATTATATTCTTAGTGAAATGAATACGTCTCATCGCATTTGAAATAATATTACTTTGTAATAAATCTAAAGTTTTGATGTTATAATTAGTAAATAATTATAATATTTTGTGCATTTATAATATTCTTTCATTTGTCTTTCTTCTAATTGATCTCGAACTTGATGTCAGTGTTGGACAATAGACCAATTTGTGTTCGTGTTAGGATCGGTCCATTAATAAAGCATACCTGATTAGATCACGGGAAGTTAATTAAACAAATATTGAATCGTTAAATGGGTTATTAGTGTTTCAAACTGCTCCAACCTGTTATTATACTTTAGATGGGCCAACCCACAAATAACCGACCTATTATTAATATTTTAATATACGAACCAATCCACTCAAGCGTGACTTATTGTCCACCGGTACATGACATTCATATATCATATTAAAAAGTTTGAATATTTTTTGTCTTCTTTTAAAAAATTACAATTAGAATGCTTATTCATTAAATAAAAACAATTTTAAATAATAAATATGCCAAGATTTTGATTTTCACAAAAAGAGAATTAACTCACTAAAAAGGCGCTCTAAACATGTTGGGTTGACCCGAAACCCATAAAATCGAAATACACTCGTCCGTATTTGACCCGAACCTGAAACACACCCGACCTGTATTACCCGAACCCGAATATACCCAACCCGCATGTAACCCGCCTGCCCGAACTGACAGGTCTAATCTTTTATATGTATGTATATACACACACACACACACACACACACACACACACACACATATATATATACATATATATATATACATACATATATATATATATATATATATATATATATATATATATATATAATATAAAACTGAATGGGTTAATGGTGTTTCAACAAGTAGCGAATTCCTATTGGTTGTCTTACATTTACGTTAATACTATGTGATTATGCTTTATTTGATTAAATTAACCACCATTAATTTTATTACCAATATTTAAGTATCAATATTAAATAATTGCTTTTTATTCAATTGTTCTACCGGTTAGAATTTAAGAATTGATTGGTTTGATATTCCAATTGTTATCATTCATTATCCAAGTTTGAAGAGACATCCCTCTAGGTCAAATGACATTAAAAATATACCGAAAATAAATAAAAAAATATTTATCTTGTGCTAAAATGAAGTATAAAAGGTAGGAGAACAAAATTTGTGTTGGATGTTTTTTATAAAATAACAGAAAAAGGAAAAAGGGTGAAAAAGTTAGTATCAAATAGTATACATATACAATGATTGTGTGTTTAACTTTGAGATATGAAAATACATTTATCATACATGATTTGATGTTTTTATATATCTTTTATTTTTCTTTTTTGAGTAAAAGGGTCTTAAATGTTGATGTTTATTTTACAAATATAATAGGATCATTAGGCACTTATATTTATGAGATTTACGTTACAAACATGCTCACAAGGACCCCTAACTGAATTGTAGAATATAGGGATTGAGACCCAAACTTGCCTTATCTATAAAATGATCATGTATCTTTTTAAGAACTAACTACAAATTGATACACTATTACACATATTAAATTACATGCAATTCTTTGATTTCAAGTTCCTTATTATATGATAAATACATTTACATGCTTCAAAGATATATATATGATTATCATATATGTTAATATGTATGCCGGTTGACACTAACATCTTTATCCCTTTTTTGTTATTTTTTTAAAAAAAATCATGCAATATAAGAATTGTCCTTTTATCATACTAAAATAATGTCCAACTAAAAACATAGTTGTTAATTCAAGCAGTATATCAAAAATAAAATAATCTATGTGATATTTTTTAGTATCAATTAGTTAAATATATAGTACTTCTAATTAAAATAAATGATAAAATCACATACTTTTTGAAGAAAAATAATATGATCATAAAATTTTCACACATGTTCGTGCAAAGCACGGAATGTACACTAGTATCTTTATTGTAGGTGAGTGTCCCTTAGTTCCTTGGCCCACATGTCAGAACAGTAACTATGAAGATAGAAAATTCTTCTGAAAAATGAGAATGGAGTCCAAGTGGAATGAAATCAACCACATCAAAACAATTTCAGAAATTCTTCCTCAAATTAGGGAGAGAGAATAATTGAACATTGGATAGCTCAACAGAGAACGATGACTCTCCCAAACAAATGACGAACAATAATACACGGACAATTTTTTATGGACTCCCTTTTCATTGCAAATTTGACAGATACCGACGGATTTTCCAATAAAAATGCAACTATCTAAAAAAGTCAGTATCTCGTGGGATTTTCGACGGAACATTCAATTGGAAATTCAAATTGTTTTTTTCAATTTTCCTATGGAAATTAACTTTTGTATAAAAAAAGTCAATTTTCAGTGGAGCACTAACGGAGTACAACGTCGAAAATTTTAATGATTATGTTTTTATAATTTTTCAATGAAGTTTTGAATCACATATGTCATTTGAAATTGGAACTTTTAAATTTTGACTGAAAAATTCCATCGAAAATCAAATCATAAAAGGGGCTTCAAGATCTGAAACGTTGTTTCATAAATTTGAAGGCAAGAGAAAAAGAGAGTGCTAACCTTCATTATTTCACTTTCTTTCCCTTTTTTAAACATTATTTTTTTCTAATTTTCTACGTTTTATTTGTAGTTAAGTATGGTACCAACTATAACCCCCTGTAATTTCAAAGGAATTAAGCTAATAAAATAATAATAAATTATTTAGGGCATCATGTTGTGTATCTTGGAGACACATAGGGCCTATAACATCAACAAATATTTTACTTTGTTAAACTCATTAATATTTTATAAATATATTTAATCAAATCTTCTTAACAAAATCCAAAATATGTTTATTATACCAGAAATACTCTAAACTTGAAAGAAGAATTTATTTCTTTATTGTAGGTGAGCATCACTTGATTCCTTTGCTCACATATCAATAAACATGCAAATAGAATATCATTTTGAATAGTCAGAACAGAGACTTAATACAATAAACTCAATCGCATCAAAACAATTTTAGAAATTTATTTTTTTTAGAATGAGAGAGAGAGAGAGAGAGAAAAAGAAATTCAATTTTAGAAATTCAACATCGGATAGCCTAATGTTGAACAATGGCTCTCCGAAAGGAGAGATAAATTTTAATACACGTGCAATTTGTTCTAGATGATCACCTGATAATAATAATGATCAAGAATGAACAATGACTAATGAATAACAAATAATGAAAAAAATTGATTTTCCTATGTAATTTTCCGACAGAAAACTTGACCATTGGAACTTCCAACGAATTTATGAGGGAAAGTGTCCCATTGACTGACATGAATGCATATTTCGTTGGAATTTTCAATGCGCTACCTTCCGTTGGAAATTTCATAGATTCCAACAAACTTTCCAACATAAGTTTGATGGAAATGTGAGTTGCCAATTTTTGATGCAATTTTCGATTGGAATATTTTTTTTATTTAATATACCAACCAAATTTTGGATGGATATCTAAATTTTGGGGAAAAAAACCATTTTCTGACAAAAAAATTGATGGAATACTTTGTCAAAAATTTTAATAATTATTTTTAAAAAAATTTCTAATGGAATTTTCGATGAAATATTTCATTTGAAATTCAAACTTTTGAATTTCGATGGAAAAATTCCATTTGAAATCAAATTATATATAGCTGGAACCCTATTTTGCATATTTGGAGAGTGAAGAAGAGACGAGTGTTAGCCCTGCCTAATCGAGCAGTTGCTCCTCATTTTCATTTTCACGCTTCAATTCTAAACCCTACCGTCAACACCACTACTTCCTTATCACCCACTGTCAGGCATATCACCCACACAGCCAACCACCAAGCAACCACCCACCCTCTTCACTAGCTAAGATCACCATTGGAACAACTTAT
Source organism: Selenicereus undatus (assembly GCA_017589665.1). Taxonomy (NCBI): domain Eukaryota; kingdom Viridiplantae; phylum Streptophyta; class Magnoliopsida; order Caryophyllales; family Cactaceae; genus Selenicereus; species Selenicereus undatus. The sequence goes on from JACYFF010003369.1 coordinate 54,225,903, forward strand.
ACCAACCCCACTCCTTCTCTTTTTTTAATTTTAATTTATTTCTTTTGTTTTTATCTCATTATTACTAAGTTCCTATAATTGGAGTATGTTTTATCTATTAATTTGTTCCGGATTTGTAAGGAGCATGAAGTTGTTATTGTGCATGTTAAATTTTTGTTTTTGGTTCATTAGTGTTTCTTGATAAGTTTATTGTAAATCAAATAAGAATTTATATGGTGGTTTTTAAATAAAACTAAATTTTTAGTTTGTTGATTGCTTTTTGTTATGAAAATAAATTTATTGTAAATTTTTAATTTGCTAACTAGTTTGTTGATAATTAGATTTTATAGATATTAATAATCATTTTTATTTTTTCCAAAATTCGATTTCCAATGGAATTGTGACAGATTATGTCAAACTAATAGAAAGACCATAATCCGTCAAAATTTTTAGTTTAAAACATTTTAAAAATATTTGAGATATTTGACAAACAACCAAATTGAATGGAATTTTCAACGGAATGTTCGACAGAATCATTACAAAAAAAGGGTTGTTAGAAAGTGTTTCAATGGAATTCGTCAAGTTGTCGGAGCAACTTCCCAACAAGCATTATTCTGACACTCGCCATCTATCGAAAATCCATTGGAACTCCATTTTTTCATCAGCAATTTCACCTTTTTTGGTGGGAGGTTCCTTTTTAGACAATAGGTAAATTTTAATAGTGATGGGGCATACAATAATGTCAAAACACAATGTTTAAAACAATTTTAACATCCAATAAAATCATAACACATGATTAAAATGATATTTGGCATCCATTGTGATTAATATTTCAAAAAAGATAACATTTACGGTACCTTGATCAATTATGATGAGAACTTCACATTTCGATGCAATTGCCAAAATTATTCGGGCAAGACAAAGCTATTGTCGGAATTTTCTCTACCTAAAGGTCAAATGAAAATAAGTATTCAAACTATTTAGGTTTTGAGCATTCTAGGACTTTATAGGGTGACTACTATGACAATCATATATGTCCTTGCTACCGCTGTCGCCTTGAAAAGTATAGAAAAGCGTGTAGGAGATATCCTATAATGTTTAATGGTTAATTCTAATGTCATTGGATAAATGAATTCATCTAGAGGTAGTATTTGTTGATGAATTATGGAGGGTCAACAATAAGTATGAACAATTATCAAATACAATGCATTTAGGAACTTATTGTTCTATTAGTCTGATATAATGAGAGTAAGATCATCAAAGGATAAAGGCTTTTATTTGTATATTTGCATTTAATTTAAAAATCAACAAATTGTTTCTTACATAGAATGAACTTTAGAAGCTAGTAATTATTTGCATTGAAGCATTCTTCTTTTTAAAAAAAAAAAATCAATCACCATATTTTCACATCTTCTGGAGATTTGAATCTAGAAGGAAGGCATTGCCATGCATAGGTCGTTCCTAAGGTTTCAAGTCCTCTCCATAACTGCCTTTGTAACGTTTGTGTACAAACTACACATTGAAGTGATTTTGTAGTTAGGGATAACTAGCTTCGTGCTTCAGCCAGGTCTTTTTCTTCCTTGAGTTCCAATTCTTCCTCCCCGCCCCGCAAAAAATAAGCACTATGTGAGAATGATCAGTTGATAAATCAAATTGGAGGCAACGTAATCTTTAGGTGTTATAATGACTAAATTAAGGATAAACTTGATGAAAAAAAAGGAGAAAACAAGATTTGAGAGGATACGAAAAAAAAAAAAACCTATAAACACTCTAGAGATGCATAGAGAAGAAGTTTAAGTGACTAAGCATAACTTTTAAATTATTAGTTGGCTAGGTTTCATTAAAAAAAATGACGAATTAGGTTGAATTTGAATCCAACGTAATTTCTTAAAATCCTTCATTCACAAGTGTAAGAATCACAACCTGGAAACCATGTATAGTCATCCACGAAAGGCTAGTCCCCCTTGTTAGGGTTTATAGTTTGAATTTTTATTTTATGTTATTCTTTTATTTTTAGCAAAAAATAATCTCGATTGCAGTAAAAGATTCGGATTGTGCTCAAGAATCTGGCCCTATTCTAAACAATACCAGCTACCTGGTCGACAAAGCTAGACAACAGCCTAATCTAAGAACCCGGCCGGATTCTAGTTTTGGGGCATGGTCCAACTTTTATGGCCCAAACTATAGTACTGTTTAGAACACGGGTTGTACTTAGTGTTCTGAACTAGAATGTTTATTCTAACCAATAAAAAAAGTTAAGTAAAAAAATGAATCTCATTTGATAGAGTCACCATTGAGTTCTTAGTAAAACTTATAAAACCAACTTTACTTCCTAAAATGAACCATAAACATAAATGAACACTGAGAGGGATAGTAATTTGGTTTTAAATACATCTTCGAAATGCTATGCATAATCTCTAAAGTGTGGACGCATTTGACTCCATAGGTTTGAATAAAGGATCTAGATTTTGGAGCAAAAGTACAATATTGTGATAGAATGCATCTTGATATCACTAGTACTCACTGACAACCTCTACTAATAAAAAATAGAAAATCAAAATTAGTTCACACTTAAACACAAAGCATGCAACACGTTAAGATCTAGTGAATTAATAACACAATTTAAAAGAAATAATGTCAATCTCAAGAAATACAAGAAAACAATCCAAATAATTACAGCAAGCAGGGACTACACTAAGTAAAATTATGTTTTAGCACAAAAATCAAAAGTAAATAACATACGTAAAAGGGAAAATGAAAGTAGCAAAAAAGGCAATTGAAAATTGCGCCTTTAGGTTAACCCACTTAATATATTTGAGAACTAGCAAAATTTTGATGGAGTAAGGCTCGTCAATTAGTTTTCCCACCTTTAGTATCTCTCAATTTTCAGTATATTTTTTTGTCAAGTTTTCTCTGCTGCTCATCGCTAGGGGGAGGCTGCCTTTTATAGTGGCTAAAGGATAAAACAAACTTATTAAAAAAGCAAAAAATGGTCAAATTTTTTCTGCACCTTATCTACTAAAATTTATTAGATGGGATGCATTTTGGACTCCGGGAAGAAAGGGTAGGAAACCAACCGGTTCCTTATCAGCCACCAGGAACCGAACCATTTTAGGCTAGAACCCAACTGAGTTATGGACTGCTTCACAGTTATGGGTCAGGCTGGATAATTCTCTTCTTTTAAGCTCAAGTTAAGGGTTAGTCCCACTAAGCCCCCAAATATATAGAGGTGACGTAGGTTTCGTCATTAGCCATTTAAGAAATGAAGCATATGAGGATACCATTTGGCCAAATAAAAGTTTTGATCTTGATGATGATTCCCAAAATGTTGAGGATCCCCAGACAAAAATATAACTCGAGGCAAGGTCTGAAACCAACAGAAGTACATTACTTTGGATTTTGATTTGTAGAAACCAGAATCAACAACAATCAAACGAAGATATGTCTAAGACAAAGGCTAAGCCACTGCATAGACTAATCAATCTACCATTCAACTTTATAAAGTCTAAACACCAAAGATGGAAATTAAGAGAGGAATCACTGTCTCCACTCTCTAAGAGATAAAGAAAATGGGATTTTTGTTGAGAGATAACAAGCAACAAACTTTTTCATTCAATCATCTAAATCTTCTAATCTCAAAATAATACAAGGAATTAAGCTATTATATAGTGAGGTGTCATCCTCTCCAAGTATGTATCAACCAATAGAATTATAAAGAAAACAACTAATAAAATCCATGCTAGTTGTCCAATTAAAATATAGAAAATGGGGGACCACTTGATAAAAATGCAAGGCTGGAATATAATGCACTTGTACTTATTTGGCGGAACCTTGCACCATCCCAATGGAGGAATTTATGGGCGATATTCAAGGGAGGATTTTTTGGAGGTGTATACCAACTTCCTACAAAATTTTGAACCCTAAACTACCCATTTGATGGCCAAATTAAGCTCACAATCAAAATCATGCATATCCAAACCTACAACAACCTTTGCTACATTTAAGCTTCATAACTCGCTCAATACTTTGAATTTGAAGGCGATACATATGTTCTTGGAAAATAGACATATGTGGCTATCCAACCATATCTAAAATACTAGTTTTGGAGCTTATTTGATAATCTAAATAGCAACTCAAAGTTATCCTATGAAACTAAAATTTATAGACAGCTTGTGCTAGAAGCTTCATTTGACATAATTCACCACTAACAGGTGAACTGTCAACCTAATTAATTTAGAAAGGTGATTTGAGCTCTTGCTCTACATCAGAATCCCTTTCTTTAAAAGATTTTCACTCAAATCCTTGTGGCCACTTGTGTCATTCCCAAATATCATCCCTAAGAAAGGTTGGTGCACCCTTTTGATCTCAAAGATACCATGGTTCTAAGGATTCCATCTTTCTTGGACATAAGTGTTATAAAAGAATTTAGGGCAATTTCAGTTTGAAATTCTCCCCCACAAACCCCATTACTCATAAGATTGTTAAAAACACAAACGTACTGAATTTGATCTCTCCCTGATCTAGCAATCGTTTGCCAACCTAGCAGATCCAAAATTTAACATTTTCCTGATCTAACGGATCTAATTTTCACCTCTTGTGGGTCCAGTGGATTTGAGAACAGTTGATGATGCTTCTTGAATAAATGAAAATTTTTAACTCATATTGCAAGTGGGCTCTTGTTTTGCCCTTTCGTTTGGTTGTTGGTGTTCCTTAGGTGCATCCATCTAAGAACCCAGCCAAGTCCACCTTTGCATATCTCTTCTTTTTTGTTGTCTTATTGCTGTTACCTTCCAATTGCATACAGGCCCCGGGAACCCACCTGGGTCCCTTGATCTTGGCCTTTTCTTCTTGTTTTGCAATACCCTTGCCATTATTATTGAAGCTACTAATAAGATTGTCCTCATGCAATTAAGAAACCAATCGGGTCCCTCACTCGTGCATGGCTTTTTCTTTTTTACGTGTTTTTTTTTTTTATTGCTAAAGTTGTTAATATGCATGTGTTTATTGCATGCACCCAAGAACCTAATTGGGCCCCTCAACTTTGGCTTCTTCTTCTTCTTGTTTTGACTTATTTCTTGCATGCATTATTGATTACTATGCTCAGAATTTTGCGGGGGGAATTAAGTGATTGTTTTCCCTTGCCTTACTCATACAACTCCTTATAAAATGTCCATTCATTTAAGCTACCTTTGCCTGAGCTAATCTTTCTTCCCCTTCCTATTTTTTACGCTTGTAGTTGTAGAGTTTCTATAAATATGTTGTAACAAAATCAAGAGTGTGAGGAGGGATTAGAGATGGGACCTAGGCCGGTTCAACCTAGGCCCACCCACACCAACCCTGCTACAAACCCGGCCCAGGTCCGCAGTGAATGAGTTACAAGGTGGGTTGACTTGCCCCATTTTATCTTGTAATGCAGGGGGTTTTGACTTAAACAAATTTCAATAATATTACAATGTAATTATAATGGTCAACTAGTTTAACCGCAACCTACAACTCACCCACCCCGTTTGCTACAACGAGTGGTGCGGCTCAATGGGTTTCGACCCGTCGACCAGCGGTTTAATGGGCCGGGTTACCCTGGTCCGACCCATGTCCCACGTCAATGAGGCATCATCTACTGCATAGGACTAGACAAGAAAAATGTCCTCAGCTTTCCTTCATTGAGATTGGGTTGAGACCTCACGAGGCTTGGGATGAAATGGACCTTTTAGTAGTCATTAGATGTCATGCATCTTGTCAGGCTATTCCTACTTATCCTCTTCTTTCCTTTGTGTATTGAAATTATTCTTATTGTAACGATAAACCTGGTATTATTTATCTTCTTTCATGTTAGGAGGATCACCTTATAAGGAGTCTTTGAAATAGAGGAGCTGAAATACAATTTGTAATGAAAAATGTTGGCTTTGGGACCTCTATTCGGCATTAAGAACTACGATAGATCTGGCTGATTCTTGTGTTATCCTAGTGACGATTGAAAGATTTTGGGATATTGTAAACACTTTTAAACACTTTTCATTTCCTGTTCGGGGAAATGATGATAACTCCTTTTGGTTTTGCCTTGCTAACGAGTCTTAGATTTTTTTGAGGATTTGCTAGTTTATCAAGAAGACTTTTACTTATAGAGTCACTAGCTTCAACAACTATTTGGACCCATCACGGACAACATATCCTCCAAAACTAGTTTTTATTATGGCATATTTGTTACTTGCCGAGTGATGATGAATGTTGTGTTAAGCATTTTGCTGAGTACCACAATTTTGCTGAGCTAGGCAATCAGTGCTAATTTCACTATTTAGTCAATCTTATTAACCTAAATGGGGTGGCGGAGTTGCACTAGGGGGTACCTGCATGCTTCACCTAATTCGTGGAGTGCAGATAGGGGTGTGGAAAGTGGATAAAACGAGTGGAGAACATAATTCTACCTTACCCGTCGGGGGTTTATGAAGAATGATCAAGGTAACGATTTCTTCAAAAATTATTTCCTTGCTTTTCACTTATGACCCTTCTCATTGGTTATAACTTTTTTGTAGCCTTAGTTCTATGAGTATTTTCCTCAGCTTTTCACAAAATTTAAGGAAGCCCTCTTATTTCCAACAATGGTCTCATGGATTGGGCGCAATCAAATCTAATGGGGAATCTAGTCTAGGGGTCTTCAACTCCTTTAAGAAACGCATAATGCTTTAGTAATTGTATCACTACTTTGTTTGCGTTATGGGCCCCTACTTCCCTTTTCTCTATACCTTAGGAGGGAACTTGGCCCATGTTCCTATTTTACCAAGGACCTAGCCGTGTTCCGGATTGCTTTGAAAAAATGAGGTTGCCGATCTTGGCACACCAAACCACTGAGGGCTTTTCTGATCTCTTCTTCATCTTTTTCTTCTTCTTTTTTTATAGGTAGATTGCCACTCATGGGAAAGTCGTATCCCAATCCCTGAAGTTCAGGTAGCCCAGTACCATACCGAGTGTTGGATCCTTATGGAAGAGTCACATGACTTTATCTAATGTTTGGGTGAAATGTTACTACACATAGTGCTAACCAATGGCTTCCTTACATCCCAAGGGATCCATCGCAATCCATGTTTATGCAGGACATTATCTTTGGAGCAAATGGACAAGATGAAAATAGGAAAACATCACATCGACTTTGTTGTTCATGAGTGCAATTATGCCACACACTTTTAAACTAATAATGACTCGTTTCATAACTTTCCCTACCTTACTTTCCTTTGTTTCATTAACCTTTCTAGGATATTGATCTTTATGGATCTTTTAAAGAATGCCTGTTGATGTTCCTATACTAGGTTTGAGTGTTAACATTGTAAGAGAAAGAGAGGGCCCAGTTTGTGTAGACATCCCATTAGTCCTAGAATTTGAGTGTTCTAAACTTCCATTTGCTACCATTTTTAGGGGGACAAGTGCATTGTTTACCTTTTTACTTAAAAATAAGTACATATGTTTATGTACCTATCTATTTTTCTCTAGTACAACCAACAGCAATCCGGAATACTAGTGCACTGCTTCTATTCAGTGAAGAGGGTGTTTGTAAACCTCTTCTCTTGTCACTACTCTTAGATGCAGGAGGCAATTTGCCTATTCATTTTTTCTTTGTGGGTGATTTTGATGTAGTGCTGACCCCTCTCTTTTGCAAAAGGGTCTAGAGGACGATAATAGATGAGAGAGATCTCATACAAGAAGGCACACTTCCCTTAGAGCTCAAGATGTTCCAGAGTCCTCTCGTGCAAGGGAAATGGGACTAGATCCTAAATCACAAATAGGTGTGTTACCTTTCAAATATGTACCTTGGCGCCTTCTTTAGGAGACCACCGACGTAGCCCAAATTTTGTGTGGCGAACCACCATCTGGAAAAATGTATACTGATCCCTTAATCATTATTGGGCTCTGTTAGATAACTTAGGGTTTTAGGACGTACCTAAAACGGCGGAAGCGAACTGATCTGTTTGATGCCTTTTGCTCCACGAACTGTACCCCGGTGGCTACAAGAGTCCCGGCAATGCGGCCACGACTCAAACCCGACCATGTGACACACACACACACGTTTTGACAGAGAGTAATGGGAGAAAGGAATCACAGAGGAAAAGCTATATATTGTTCTTGTTGTTTTCTGTCAAATGGCTTGGGGTTTTTATATGGCACTTAGCCATAACTATTTACTAAAAATAGCTTCCTAAAAACCCTCAACTTTCCGTTATTTGATCTTAATGGACGTTGGCCACTAACATATCCCACTCGGCCACTCAAGCCGTAACAATGTTTCTAAAACATTGTTTCCTCTTTTAAACGCGTCATACCAGGAATGAGACGTGTGACCAGAAAAAAAAAACAAGTAGTGCTTTTGTTAAGACACCAACAATCTAACAAAACACTTTCAAGACAGACAACTCCCTAAACCATTCAAGACATCACCTGAGGCACACGCTGTGCCTTTATGCCTGCTGATATATCATGGTTATATTTCGAAATATAACCACCCGGGCTGATATGGTGAATATGCAATGGTTTTCCTTAGCAACTCATAACATTACATCTCAATAAGATTGCTTTCCTAATGCGTTCCGCTGAGCTGCATAGATCTATAGCTCTTGGAGTACGCATTAAAGTAGCAACATCTCATTGGAAATTCATGTCATAGCCCTAAGTCCAAGGGAATCATTATATGAAACACCAATGTTTCAGGGATCACACAGTGACAAGGAAGGGAATCAGTTGTCACTCCACTAGGTCGACTTAAGCACACACAGTATGAAATGTGTGTCATGGTATAACTCCCACTGAGGTGAGCCTGTCATTATTTATACCATGCGAGTTACAAGTCTAGTTCCTCCTCAGAACTGACTCGAGTTTCTCGGTTAACGTACTTAACGTAACCTGGACACTCAAAATTCGGCTTCAAGCTTTGATATAAGGTTGTGTTATATCCGATTCACTCAGAATCGCATCTTAGACTTACTAAGGCGACTAATTCTCCACATCACTCGTACCACCCAAGGTACGATGATAATCAATATTGCACACCTAATGCCAATATGATCAAGTCTTACCCTACCCGCAACTTAAGCGTTAGGATTGATTATCCGTGTGATAAGATAATCAAAAAGCCTAGTGACATTTAGATATGCCTAATCAAACAACCAGAACAAAATAATGACCATATAAAAGAAACACCAATAAAATGTTCATTACATACTTGTCCAAACCAAAAACAGGATATCCTAATTAACTAAACTCTACGGAGACCAAGACTCATCATATGAGTTTTGAACACATCTCTTGGAGTAGGTTTAGTTAATGGATCCATTATCATCTTAACAGTAGATAAATATTTTACAATAACTTCTTTCGACTTTATGGCGTTTCTTACAAAATGATAACGCCTTTTAATATGCTTGGCCTTCCTATGGAATTTAGGATCCTTAGCATATTGGATAGCAGCAGTGTTATCGCACCAAATTTCTACAGGATCATTAACTCGTGGAGTAAGATCAAGATCCTGGAGAAAACTTCTCAGCCAAACCGCCTCCTGAGTGGCAAGGCAACAAGCGACATATTCTGCTTCCATAGTCGATAGAGCTATGCAATCTTGCTTCTTGCTGCACTGTTGAATTAGTGAGTATTCTACCACAAGAGGGGGGTGAATTGTGGTGTCTGATTTTGGCGTTGTAAATGAAACAAACACCCCTATGACTTGTTTGCAGAGGGTG
>JACYFF010003369.1:54264852-54334039 GCA_017589665.1 Selenicereus undatus
TGACATCATCAAAACCTTACACAAGTTACACAAGGAAAGAGTCAACATCATCTAATTTGTTTTATTTTATTTATTTTTCAGGATCAGCATTAATTAAATAAAGAGGAGAAGAGATGACGTCGAAGCTCGGGTTTTACACGCTTGGCTATAAAGACGGCCTAAAAATAATAATTTATAAAAAATATTATTTTTATAATTATTAAATTGGGCTAGGATTTCAAGAACGAAGAAGAGCTAGAAGTCTTGAGGAAAAAGAAGTCTAAGAAAGAAAGGAAGAAGAAAATCCTATTCACTAACCCTAGCCTCACCATCATGATCATAAATACGAGCCACGACAGCTTCCTTAAAAGGAGACCATATCACGCCACCTTCACACCTCCTCTATATACTTCACAATCATCATCATCATCGCTATCACCTTCACGCTAAACACCCAGTTGCTTCAACCCCACGCCTCACTTCACGATCACCATCATCATCTTCTTCGTCAACCCTTCTCGCCTTCTTCTTCCTCACCATATAACATCATCCAAACAGCCTCCACATAATCACCATACTCCGCCATAAATCATCACCATCTCCTCCTACTCACGTAAAACCCATGGCTGCCTCAATCCCAATCACAAACCCAAACGCTAAGTACCCCCACCTTCAGCCCGTAAAAAACCCACAGCTAAACCCCATAACGCACCTTCCATCTCCACGCCCAACACAGGAAGCCATGGCAATCCACCCTCTCCATCATCACCACATCACCGTGATCACCATCATCATCCTCCCATCACTCACCCATCACGCCTCAACCCTTCCTCATAGCCACGACCTTCTTCTCCAAACACAATCATCATCCCACCGCCACACCTTCATGTTGCTATATTACTAAGTTTTTTTGTTTTATTTGTTATTTTTATTTTGTTTAATTAGGTTGAACCCTTTATATTATTAAACATGAAGCCTTCGGTTAATTGTGATTTTATTTTTAGTATGAGTGAGTAATTTTTTTGTGCCTAGTATAATCTTCTTGAAGCCATGCTAAAATTACTATTTTGAAACAAGTTTTATGCTTTAATACCTAGTTGATTTATATTCATGATTCTTTAGCGATTAGCGTTTATCGTTTATGAAATTTATGTTAAATCGATTAGAATGCATGCTAGTTGATTAAATATAATTTTGATTGATAGTTTAGAAGACTATAGTAAGTAAAAGTTATAGTCTTTTAGGCCTAGGTATCAACCTAATTAATCATGGATGACTCAAACCCATCTCTTTTAATTAGGTAATCGCTTTAGATCTTTGTTAAATCGATTTGTTGGTAAATTGGTTACAAAGTGTTAAATGATATTTTTCTAATTCTTAATGCTCTAATCTGGTTAAGTTTTTGTGCTGATGTAAAGATTATCAAATTAGTAGGGTTTGTATTAGAGCTGGACCTAAGTAAACTAAAATTTAAGGAAAAACGGGGAAGAACCGCTAGTGGGTATCTTCTACAGTTTGACTCATGAATGAAATTAACTTGTGTGTTAAGGATAAATATTAATTTGCATGGTGGATTGAGATTATACTAAGTATCCTTCATAAATTTGATAACTTTCAATTATTATTTATTGCTTGGAGTTAATTTGATTAGTTTGTTGATGTTTGTTCTAGTTTTACTAGCTTCAATATAATTTCAATCGACCCCCCAAAAGTATAGTCTTTTAGGAGTGTCCAGGTAATTTTAGATAGCTTAGATTTTGTTTTTTAGAGTGGCTATAATTTTAGATTGATTTATATTTAGTTTTAGTATTTAATTACCAGTTTGTTAGAACTTAGACTAAAAATAGTTATTTTTGTTATTTTTCTATTTTAATTAATTCCTAGGGTTTATATAGTGTCCTAGTCTGGGCATATTCAACTTCGTAATTTTTGGAATTTATTTGATAATTTTTCAGAATTATTTTGTGAAATTGATAAGTGCAGGTTTTTTAGGTTATTAATTCTGAAAATTTCGATTCTTAATTTTAATTCATGATTATTAGGCGTTGTTAATTCCAGAAAAGTGTGTCCTAGAATTAGGGTAATTTTATTGATTATTTTCGTATTTACATTTGTGCAGGTTATTTTATTTTTAATTTTCTGCTTGATTATGCTGCAGTAAGTTTCTGATTTAATTTTCCTGAAATTAATCAGACATTATTCTGGAGTTATAAGCTTGTCAAGTTTAAGATTATTAGTTCAGGTTACTGCTTGTGATTTTTAATATTAATTTTCTGTTTAATAATTTCTATTTTGATTTTTAGTTGAAGATTGAATTATTATTCTGTTTTTATTTTTCTAGATTATTTAGGATAGCTAATTATTTTTCTTTCCCAAATTATAATACAAAATATTTAGGAGCATCATTGGGTGTTTTTCCCGATTTTTATTCATTAGATTTTAATTATTTTAGAATTATTAAGATTAGATTTAATAAATTGGATTAGTAAAATCATTCAGGATTAAGCTTAGCCTTTTTAAAACAATATTTCCGCATGGAACGATCCCTACTTCCCTATGCTATAAAAATTATTTAATAGCCGAAGTAGTGGTTAAATTTGTAGCTCTCGATAAGCTTAACAAATTTTGGCGCCGTTGTCGGGGAAAGAAAACTAAATTGCTAGTTTACTTCTATTTAATTGTACTACTTTTGTTGTTTTGTTTTTATTTTAATTTTTGCAGATTGCCAGTAAGTCTTAAGCTTAAAGAGGTAAGAATGTCTACTCTTTGGGAACTTGCTACCCCTAAGCTAGAAACCCAACCCATGTCCATTACTTATGCTGTATTAGATAAACCCTTGAAATTGAACTCTGGATTCATCAATTTATTACCTAAGTTTCATGGATTAGCTAGAGAGGACCCATACTGACATATTAGTGAATTACTTATTACTTGCTCTGCTATGGTGCCTGAGGGAATTTCTAAGGACCAAATTATATTGAGAGCCTTTTCTTTTTCTTTGTTTGGTAATGCTAAGGACTGGTTATATTATATGTATGCTGGATCTTTTTCTACATGGACTGCATTGCATAAATCGTTTCTAGAAAAGTTTTTTCCTGCATCCGGTATTGGATCTATTAGGAAAGACATATGTGGAATCAAACAAATGAATGGGGAAACTTTTTGTGAGTATTGGGAAAGATTTAATAAATTGTGTGCTAGTTGTCCCCAACATCAAATAGCTGAACAACTATTGATTCAATATTTTTATGAGGGTTTACTTCCTATGGACTGTAATATGGTTGACGCTGCTAGTGGGGGGGCTCTGGTTAATAAAACTCCCACAGATGCTAGAAATTTATTTAATCTAATGGCCCAAATACTCAGCAGTTTGGTGTTAGGGAGTCACAAGTTAAAAGGGTCAATGAGATTGGTTCCAGTTCATCTATAGAGAATCAGTTATCTTATATTACTGCTATGTTAAATAAGATTGTCACTGGGGGAGTACAAAAAGCAGTTGTATGTGGCATTTGTTGTTTAGAGGGACATCCTACTAATGCATGTCCTACACTTTAAGAGGAAAATATTAATGTTGTCTATTCTAACCAAGGTCAGAGGAGGTATGATCCCTATTCCAACACCTATAATGAAGGATGGAGAGACCACCCTAACCTTAGGTATGGCCCTAAAATCAACCCACCTATTTTTGACCAAACATCTTGTCAACCTTCTAGTCAAGATAGGACCAACTTCCTACTAGAAGAAGTCCTTAAGAAGATGGATGATAGGTTCTAGAGTATGGAAACAGCTCTTAAGCAAGTTCAAGAGAGACATGCTGCAACTGATATCATAGTTAGCAACTTGCAGGCTCAAATGCAAAATAGGTTACTATCTCAGCCTTACCTTAACCTTAAGGAGAATGTTAGTGCCATAACACTTAGGAGTGGGAAAGAGTTACAAGAGCCTAGGACGAGTAGAGAGGTTGAGCCTGAGTTAGAGGTCAAAGGGGCTGAACCAGAGTTGGACACAAAATCTAATCAAACTACTAAGGAAATAGGAGAGAAGAAAAGAGAACCTTATAAGCCCATTCCACCTTTTTCTAGTAGATTTAGAAGCCCTACTTCTAAGGTAAATGAGGCTAACCAAGAGATCTTAGAGACATTTAGGAAGGTAGAGATCAACATACCTCTCCTTGATGCTATTAAACAGGTGCCTTGTTATGCTAAGTTCTTAAAAGAATTATGCACTACCAAGAGGAAGCTCATTGGTAATGAGAAGATAAGTGTGGGGGAAAATGTGTCTGCTATTTTTTAAAGAAAACTTCCCCCTAAGTGTAAAGACCCTAGTGTGTTTTCCATTCCTTGCAAAATAGGAAACCTTTGCTTTGATAAAGCTATGCTTGATTTAGGTGCCTCTATTAATGTTATGCCTAGATCTGTTTATGACAAACTGAACCTGGGCGAATTAAAGAAAACAGGCATAGTGATTCAATTAGCTGATAAGAGCAACACTTATCCTAATGGAGTGTTAGAGGACGTTTTGATTCAAGTGAATGAACTAGTGTTTCCTGCTGACTTTTATGTAATAAACATGGGTGAAGCATGTCATGATATTCCTATCTTGCTTGGCAGGCCATTTTTGAAAACCGCCAGGACTAAAATTGATGTGCATGAAGGAACATTAACCATGAAATTTGATGGTGAAGTGATTAAATTTAATACTTTTGATGCCATGAGATTTCCTGCTAATGTGAGTTACGTGTATGCACTTGATGTTATTGCTGAATTGCCCCAAGATATTTATGACTTATCCAATGAAGATAAGTTTTTGACTATGCTTACTAAGAGTCTTGATCAGATTAATGATCATTTTCTAGAAGAAATCCAACTAGACGATCCGGGAGCTTCATGAAGTCGAGCCAACAACCATAAACAAAGGCGCTGGTTGGGAGGCAACCCAACGGTTTAGGGAAGTACCCATTTATTTTTGTTTTTATTTTCATTATTTCTTTCTTTTTGCATGCATTAGGGACAATGCATGAATTAAGTGTGTGGGGGGGTGCATCCTACATTTAATTCTTGCAGTTTTTATTCTTGAAAAAAAAAAGTAGAAAATCGAATAAAAAATAAAAAATTCTTTTCTTATAAATAACGCATGATATGAGTTTATGCTAGGCTTGCTTCTTTAGAATTTCTTTTTATTAGCTATTTTGTAGTTTATTTTTTTATAAGTGAAGACTTCTAAGCATGATAGTTATCATTTAGAGAAGTTTGAGTTGATCCTCATACATCTTTTTAATAAGCAACCCTCTTGATTATCCATCTTATTTAGTCATGTAATATATCCGATTCAGAGGCAATAAAACGACCTAGCCCATCTCCTAGACTATTGAATTAGTTGAACAACTCATTAAAATTGTGATTTTATTTGTCTATTTTTCATAAAGTCAAAGTGGGAATGACAAGTACTCCTTTGAGGCATGCGCTACTGGGTGCTACCTTTTGAGGCAATACTGTCACTGGAAAGCTTGTTTACCATAGTAGTGAGCCAGTAAAATAAATAAAAGTAATGATGTTAATGAATTATTTGCTCCAGCACCTCTATTCGGGTGAGTGTGAGACAGGGAGTGTTTAATTTCTAAGACCCTATATGCGCCTCGAATATGTGCGCAAGTGGAGTTTGAACAGAAGAAGAAGAGAAAAATAAATACAAGGCAAGTTTAGAATAAATTCAATGAGTATTCTACCTAGTTTAATTGTCTCCATAGCCGGACCATGCCAAAATTTTCCTATCATAAATTTTTTAGACCTCTTGATCGGTGTATGCATATTTAAAAGAGATGGATAATTATTGATCATGTTATATCATTATAGAAGTGTTGTGAGGTGGATAAATAAACTCTCTAAGGATAGTTGGGTGTTTAGCAGGTATTCACTTATTGAAAAAAAAAAAACTAATTTATTCAATAACACTGTTTTTCTTAAGCAAGCCCAGACCTAGTATGAACCTCATAAGTATGCATGATTTTATAAGAAAAGAAAGGATGTCAATTTTAGGTCTAGTCTAAGATTTCTTTGCTCGAGGACGTCCAAAGTCTAAGTGTGGGGGAATTTGTTAAGCCAAAAATCATGCATTGTTTTATTAAATAATCCGATTGTATTATATATATTATTTCGTCTAATTTGTTTTATTTTATTTATTTTTCAGGATCAACATTAATTAAATAAAGAGGAGAAGAGAAGACGTCAAAGTTCGGGTTTTACATGCTTGGCCATAAGGACGGTCTAAAAATAATAATTTATGAAAAATATTATTTTCATAATTGTTAAATTGGGCTAGGATTTCAAGAGTTGAAGAAGTGCTAGAAGTCTTGAGGAAAAACAAGTCTAAGAAAGAAAGGAAGACGAAAACCCTATTCACTAGCCCTAGCCTCACCGTCATGATCATAAATACGAGCCACGGCAGCTTCCTTAAAAGGAGACCATATCACGCCACCCTCACATCTCCTCTATATACTTCACAATCATCATCATCATCGCTATCACCTTCACGCTCAACACCCAACCCCACGCCTCCCTTCACGATCACCATCATCATCTTCTTCGTCAACCTTTCTCGCCTTCTTCTTCCTCACCATATAACATCATCCAAACAGCCTCCACATAATCACCATACTCCATCATAAATTATCACCATCTCCTCCTACTCACGTAAAACCCACGGCTGCCTCAATCCCAATCTCCACACACCCAAACGCTAAGTACCCTCACCTTCAGCCCCGTATAAAACCCATGGCTAAACCCCATAACCCACCTTCCATCTCCACGCCCAACGCTGGAAGCCATGGCAATCCACCCTCTTCATCATCACCACATCACCGTGATCACCACCATCATCCCCATCACTCACCCATCACGCCTCAACCCTTCCTCATAGCCACGGCCTTCTCCAAACACAATTATCATCCCACTGCCACACCTTCATGTTGCTATATTATGAAGTTTTTTTGTTTTATGTGTTATTTTTATTTTTTTTTAATTAGGTTGAACCCTTTATATTATTAAACATGAAACCTTTGGTTAATTGTGATTTTATTTTTAATATGAGTGAGTAATTTGTTTGTGCTTAGTATAATCTTCTTGAAGCCATGCTAAAATTACTATTTTGAAACAAGTTTTATGCTTTAATGCCTAGTTGATTTATATTCATGATTATTTAGCGATTAGCATTTATCGTTTATGAAATTTGTGTTAAATCGATTAGAATGCATGCTAGTTGATTGAATACAATTTTGATTGATAGTTTAGAAGACTATAATACGTAAAAGTTATAGTCTTTTAGGCCTAGGTATCAACCTAATTAATCATGGATGCGACTCAAACCCATCTATTTTAATTAGGTAATCGCTTTAGATCTTTGTTAAATCGATTTGCTGGTAAATTGGTTACAAAGTGTTAAATGATGTTTTTCTAATTCTTAATGCTCTAATCTGGTTAAATTTTTACGTTGGTGTAAAGATTATTAAATTAGTAGGGTTTATATTAGAGCTGGACCTAAGTAAACTAAAATTTAAGGGAAAATGGGGAAGAACCGCTGGTGGATATCTTCTACAGTTTAACTTATGAATGAAATTAACTTGTGTGTTAACGATAAATATTAATTTGCATGGTGAATTGAGATTATACTAAGTATCCTTCATAAATTTGATAACTTTCTATTATTATTTATTGCTTAGAGTTAATTTGATTAGTTTGTTGATTTTTGTTCTAGTTTTATTAGCTACAATATAATTTCAATCACCCCCCCAACCCAAAATTATAGTCTTTTAGGAGTGTCCAGGTAATTTTAGATAGCTTAGATTTTGTTTTTTAGAGTGGTTATAATTTTAGATTGATTTATATTCAGTTTTAGTATTTAATTACCAATTTGTTAGAACTTAGACTAAAAATAGTTATTTTTGTTATTTTTCAATTTTAATTAATTCCTAGGATTTATATAGTTTCCTAGTCTGCTCATATTCAACTTCGTAATTGTTGGAATTTATTTGATAATTTTTCAGAATTATTTTGTGAAATTGATAAGTGCATGTTTTTTAGGTTATTAATTCTGAAAATTTCGATTTTTAATTTTAATTCACGATTATTAGGTGTTTTTAATTCCAGAAAATTGTGTCCTAGAATTAGGGTAATTTTATTGATTATTTTCGTATTTATATTTGTGCAGGTTATTTTATTTTTAATTTCAGATTTAATTTTCTGCTTGATTATGCAACAGTAAGTTTCTGATTTAATTTTCCTGAAATTAATCAGACGTTATTCTGGAGTTATAAGCTTGTCAAGTTTAAGATTATTAGTTCAGGTTACTGCTTGTGATTTTTAATATTAATTTTCTGTTTAATAATTTCTGTTTTGATTTTTAGTTGAAGATTGAATTATTATTCTGTTTTTATTTTTCTAGATTATTTAGGATAGCTAATTATTATTTTTTTCCCTAGATTATAATCGAAAATATTTAGGAGCATCATTGGGTGTTTTTCCAGATTTTTATTCATTAGATTTTAATTATTTTTGAATTATTAAGATTAGATTTAATAAATTGGATTAGTAAAATTATTCAGGATTAAGCTAGTCTTTTTAAAACAATCTTTCCGCGTGGATCGATCCCTACTTCCCTATGCTATAAAAATTATTTAATAACCGAAGTAGTGGTTAAATTTATAACTCTCGACAAGCTTAACACTTATCGAACTACTTCATCTAGGAACTCAAAAGTTTCTTCTTTAGGATGGTCCATTGGCAAGTCTGCTAATATTATCACACAACTCTTCCTTAATTGACTTTTGAGGAATATGCTTTTAAGTCAAACTCTGATAACATTTCCATCCATCAGTGAATTGCTACTGATCATTGTTTGTTGTAATAGGTCCATTGGTGCCACAACCTATACTATATGAGTTAGTATATAATGTTTAAATGTCTTATTGCTCAAGCTAATGACAACTAAGTGTTTTTTCTAAAGAAGAATAGTGAGTTTCATATTTTAGAAACTTCCTGCTCAAATAGTAAACAACTCTTTCTTCTCGTTCTATCTTTTGAGCTAAAATAGCATCCATTATCGTCATCATTGTCGTGAGCTATAGTAGAAGAGGAATTCCTGGCTATCGTGGTACTAGGACTGGTAGATTGGAGAAGTTATCCTTGACTTTATCAAATGCTTCCTGATCCTCCTCAACTCATTTCAGTTTTACTCCCTTTCTTAATTCCTTGAAAACAAGTTCACATACTATAGTCAACTTTGATATGAAGTGATTGATGTGCTGTAGATGACCTAGCAATCCCTATATTTCCTTTTGAGTTTTAGGTGGTGGCATCTCCTATATGGCCTTGCTCTTTGAGGGATCAACTTTGATTCCCCTTCAACTGACCATGTACCCTAGCACTTTTCCACAGGTGACTCTAAATGAACATTTTTTGTAGGCTCAACTACAAATTACACTTTCTAAGTCTGGAGAAGAACTTTCGATATGTACACCTCTGCCTCTTTGCGCATTAAGTCATGTCACATAATAGTAGTAATCCTCTTATACATTGCCCCAACATTTTTCAATCCGAATGGCATTACAATATAGTAGTATGTTTTCCAAGGACTAACGAAGACAACTTTTTTCCATGTCTTCTTTTGCCACTTTCACCAAATTGTATCTCACATAACTGTCCATAAAAGAAATCAAGGCATGCCCGAAAGTGCTATCAACCAAGATGTCTATAAGCAATAGAGGGAATTCATCTTTTAGACTTGGTTTGTTGAGGTCCCTAAAGTCCACACACATTTTTACCCTTATATCCTTTTTTGGAACTAGCATAATGGTTGTTAGTTTTGAGAGTACACAAACACAAGAGAGGGGGTGAATTGTGTTGCCAAATTTTCGCAGTTTTCTGGGAACAGGCTTATGCCCTGTTTAGACAGGCTGTTTGTAACACACTCAGAAACTGAAATGCAGCGAAAATAAGTAGAAGAAAAAGGTGAACACAGGATTTTTATGTGGAAACACCTCTAGCCCAATTGAGGCGAAAAACCACGATCTACCCCTGTAGGATTTTCACACAATTTCACTATACGGGCTAAACACGTTACAAAGTAACCTTCACCGTTACAACTTATAACACACACGTAATTGTCTTCCCCAAGACTAGTTACCCCACGTCCAATAGTCCCCTTGACTTGGACACACTCAACTAACTTTTAAACAAGAGAGAACAAGATGAACACCTTACTTTTGAATGCTTCCCATAAGCTAGTGTAAGGTACAATTAAGCTCCTAGTATGCCAATTTTGAAAGCTTTATTTTTGCACACACTTTGGTCGACTTTCTCTCCAGAAATTTTGCTAATAAAACTCTTGAAAGTTGCTGTGAAAAACCGATGTATCAATGAGTTGTAGAAAGCAACCTTTTATAGAGAACTTTGAAAGGAAAGACGATTTATCTTCTCATATATTTTTTTCAGATTTGGAAAACAAAATCCCTGAAGGAAATAGAGTCCTTTAGCCGCAAGTAATGGAGTAATGAGAGTTGGAAAAAAAATTCCTTAACTGCTTGAGTAAGGCGGTAGTTCTCAGCCACAAGGACTCAACCACTAGCCCATGATTTTCTCAACAAACTTATCCACTTGCCAAAAATTAGAGATTCTTTTTATTTCAAAAAGATCTTGCAGATCCCCTTAGTTAAAGATAACCGTTTGGGGTTAAAATACTCCACAAAAAATCTTGTTTGCAAGTCTCGGAGATGCTGCCCAAAATCAGAGAGAGAATCATATAAAACCATTTTTCGCAGCTTTGGCTTGAAAACACCTTGAATACCTTGTTCTCAGAACTGTTCTGAGACAGTGTTTTGAAATTATTTTCAAAAAGAAAAATCATTTCAAAGTGAATGTTAAATCAAGTCTTTCTAATTGGCATATTAACAAGAATCTAATAAAATAAAAACCATAGCAAAACAAAGACTCTTGTTGAATCAACCATACATCTTGTAGAAACTTAGCTTGCTGCTCCAAACACTCCTAAGAGCTGTTCTTAAGGTTGTTCTGAAGTTCTGGAGAGTCTTTCCAGCCAACTGATTTTGAGTACCTGTTCTTAAGACCTGTTCTTTGGGCATTATTAACCAAGCAATTTCAAAGTATTCAATATTTGGAACCTGTTCAATCCACACACTCAAGTATATATTACATTTGCGTTTGTTATCATCAAAACCTTACATTACATAAGGATAGGGTCAACAATTTCCCCCTTTTTGATGATGACAAACCAAATGACCATATTGACATAAAAGGCGAAAGCAAGTTTGTGCCAAATAGTCAAGCCATAGAAGAGAAAAAATTTTAAGAAGTCAACTTAAGCCAAGTCAAACCAAATCAACCATGATGGTCATGCCCATCTTCCCCTTTGGACATCATCGAAAAAGGGTGGTCAGATCAAAAGGGTGAAAACAGGGTGTTTGCAATCACCACCACTTGGGTAATGGAGGAAAAACAACCAGCGATACACTCAAGTATATGGTACGGTAATGATATTGGCCATCCGAGTCACGCACAAACAAACAACAACAAGAAGCCAGCAATGCAGATCATGAAAATATAACGAACCAAGATTAGGATAACCACAATTTATCAGACCGTGCAAGACAAGCAGTTTAGAACAGTGTTGAGAACAGGGTGAAAAACAAGGGAAGACAGAACAGGGAAGGGATCAGGGGGTAGGGCTGATTCAGGGAGGAGGAGAAGAGATTTTGGCGGTGAGGACGGAAAGAATCGATATTAGATCCTCATGGCGCTTGGCATTGAGAACCTTCTCCTCAACAAGAGCAGCTTTAACCTCAGCGAGCTCGGTCTTCAACCGAGATTGATCCAGTAGCAAGGCATCAACAGAAGGCTCACTGGAGGAAGAACCAGGAACAGGGGGAAAGGGTGTTCTAGACCCCTGTTCCAAAGCTACGTGGGCTCCTTTGACCAATTTGAACCCGTACCCCATTAGAGTGCTATTCCCTATTTCATCAACCATCTGCACCCCCACTTTTTTCTGAAGAGAAATCCTGAAGTGCTCAAACACAAGAGTCAGTAAGAAACCATACCCCAGATCATGTTCTCTTGAGGTGTTTGCAATCCTGGAGATATGGCGAATCATGATTGCTAGGAGATTAATTTACTCTCCTCTATCCATAAGGTCAATAAAACATTGATCTATAGCATTCGCGAGATTGTTACCTTGACTTCTATGGATGATATTCTTAATAATGAACCAAAAGAGCAATTGATGAAGAGAAGTCATGTCACCTTTTTTTTTTACGGACTGGGGGGGTTTTCAACCTTGTTTGTTGGCTCAGTGTTTGAGGTAATTGCAGCAGCCGAGCAGTCCCAAGCATGGTCTTGTTCACCCGGATATACACATCGAAACCCTCAGCAGGAACACCCAAAATTGCACCTAGATCTTTGGCATTGAATTTCAGTTTCTTCCCATTAACTTTACTTGTTACCATAGCATTGGTGACATTGCAATTCGCATAAAAGTTGGCCAAATCAGGGACAGAATACCCCAGGCAGGTGTTTGCAAACAGTTCTAGCCACCCCTGGGCCCTGAGCTTGTTTAGGAACACCTCCAGGCCCTGTTCCTGAAAGTATGACACTTTCACAATTTTGCCCCGCACCACACTTCTCTGAAGAAATTGGGCCAATTTTGAAGTGGTGGGTGCTACCTTCTTTGCCTTTTTGGAGCTGGGGAGAATCTTGGGTTTTTAGGGTTTTGGGTTTGAGAGAGAGAGATTGAGAGAGAGATTTTTCGGTGGCTGATGAGCGAAGTGTGCGGGCGAGGGAGCTAAAGAGTCGACTGGCTTTCAACTGAAAATGAAGAGCATTAAGTCTCCCAGCTACGCACGCTTCGGGGAAAGAAAAAAATTCTCAACAACTGAATTAACTACTTGATTTGTACACGTTGACAAACAGTGGCCATACCTGTTCTTGGTGCTTGTTCCTGCGGTCAGTTGTTCGGTAACATAGGACAATAAGGGCAATATCATCAGACCTCAACGATTGTCAGCAGGTTGTAATCCACACATGTGCTAATTTTGACACAAAAGTTGAGTGCATCCAATGAATCAAAATGTTTGACCTGAAAAACCTTTTAACTAGACAAGCATTGGGGGTTAATGGAGCATGCTCAAGTTGTTTTAATTAGATCCAATTCCAGTCTGTTCTTCTCAAACTATTCTCTATTCAGTGCCTTGGTAAAAATATCAGCAATTTGTTTATTAGTGGCACAATAATTCATTGAAACCAAGCCCTTTTCAACATTGTCTCTCAAAAAGTGATGACGAATGTCAATATGTTTAGTCCTTTTATGTTGGCATGGGTTTTTGGAAATATTAATTGCACTTGTATTATCACAAAAAATGGGAATGGATCCCGTGTCAACACAAAAGTCTTTGAGTTGTTGCCTTATCCACAGCACTTGAGCACAGCAAGAAGCAGCTGCAACATATTCAGCTTCTGCTGTGGACATGGTAACTGAGTGTTGTTTCTTGGTTGCCCAAGATACCAAACAGGGTCCAAGAAAATGAGCCATACCTGAGGTGCTTTTTCTATCAACTAAAAAGCCTGCATAGTCAGCATCAGCATAACCAACAAGGTTAAAGTTGCATCCTCTAGGATACCATAAAGCCAAATCAGGTGTATGTTCTAAATATCTAAAGATCCGTTTAATAGCCTTTAAATGAGATTCTTTAGGCTTAGACTAAAAACGGGCACCCAAACCAACATTAAAAACAATGTCAGGTCTACTAGCAGTTAGGTAAAGAAGCGACCCTATCATGCCCCTATAATATTTGTCCTCGACTGAGGGACTCCCATCATCCATTTCCAACCTGGTTGAAGGAGAAATGGGAGTATCAATGGGCTTGGCCGATTCCATTCCAAATTGCTTAAGTAATTCCTTGACATATTTTTGTTGATGTATCATGGTGCCGTTTGAAGTTTGTTTGATTTGCAAACCTAAGAAAAACTTAAGCTCACCCATCATGCTCATTTCAAACTCACTCCTCATCATTGTTGAAAACTCTTTACATAAATCATTGTGTGTTGCACCAAATATAATGTCATCGACATATACTTGAACAATCAACAAATGTTCCCCCTTAGATTTTAGAAACAAGGTATTATCAACCTTGCCTCTTCTAAAACTATTTTCCAATAAAAAGTTTGACAAGCGTTCATACCAAGCTCTAGGAGCTTGTTTTAAACCATAAAACGCTTTGTCAAGTTTAAAAACATGGTTAGGAAATTCTTTATTTTCAAAACCAAGGGGTTGCATCAGATACACCTCTTCTTTAAGGTATCCGTTGAGGAATGCACTTTTGACATCCATCTGATATAACTTTATTTTCATGTGAGCTGCAAAGGCTACCAAAATGCGGATAGCCTCAATCTTTGCAACGGGTGCAAAGGTTTCCTCATAATCAATGCCTTCTTCTTGGTTGTAGCCTTGAACCACCAGCCGGGCCTTGTTCCTAGTGACCGTTCCGAACTCATCAAGCTTATTCCGGAACACCCACTTGGTGCCAATGATTGATCTATCCTCTGGCCATGGTACAAGGTGCCAAACCTTGTTCCTTTCAAACTAATGAAGCTCCTCTTGCATTGCCGTGACCCAGTCTGAATCTGCAAGAGCTTCATTAATATTTTTTAGCTCAATATTAGAGAGAAAAGCATAAAAAGCACATAAATTTTTAAGCCTGGGTCTGGTTTGCACTCCTGTATTAATGTCAGATAAAATTTGATCAAGAGGGTGCGAACTTTGGTGCTTCCATGGTCGTGGAGTAAATGGATCCACAGACACGCTTTCTATTCTTGCTAGAATACTCGGTGAAACAGGTTCAGGAACTGTTTCTGAGCCTGTTCTGGAGCCCGTTCCTGAGCCTGTTCTAGAGCCTGTTTCCCAACCTGTTCGAGAAGGATTAGGCTGGTTTTGATCCAAACCAGGTTCAGCAGAGCTTCCCCCTGTCTGGTTCAGACCTTGCCCACCTTCCAAGGAAACAACTCCAGGCCCTGATCCATCCTCAAGATTCTTACCTTTCTCATGTGTGAGCAACAAATCTTTTCTAGCAAGACCCAGTTCGTAATCATCTTCCTGTGTATCATTCTCAATTAGAGAGTTAGTTTCATCAAATAGCACATGCACACTCTCCTCAACACACAAGGTTCACTTATTGAACACTTTGTATGCCTTACTGTGTGAGGAGTAACCAAGAAATATTACCTCATCACTCCTTGGATCAAACTTTCCTAAGGCATCCTTCCCATTATTATGCACAAAACATCTACAACCAAATACTCTTAAATGCATAATATTGGGTTTCCTACCCTTGAGAAGTTCATAAGGAGTTTTGTTAAGGATAGGTCTAATCATGCATCTATTTATAATGTAACATGATGTGTTCAAAACTTCTGCCCAAAAGTTTCTAGGAAGACCACTAGCAATGAGCATTGTTCTAGTCATGTCTTCTAGAGTACAATTTTTACGCTCCACCACCCCGTTCTGCGGGGGTGTTCTTGCAGCTGAAAAATTATGATCAACACCATGCTCATTACAATAGTCAATAAAGCTCGAATTTTCAAATTCTTTACCATGATTAGACCTTAAGCAAACCAATGAGTGTCATACTCTCTTTTCAATCTTTTTAAGAAATGCAAGAAATTTCTCAAATGTTTCATCTTTAGAAGCCAAAAACAAGGTCCAAGTGAAACGAGAGTAGTCATCCACTACAACAAGCACATACCTCTTCCCACCTCTACTTGTGATCCTCATATATAGGACCACACAAATCAACATGTAACATTTCGAGAGGTCAGGTAGTGCTAACACAGTTTTTCAATTTAAAAGAATTTCTGACTTGTTTCCCCCTAGCACAAGCGTTACATATCTTGACATCATTGTATTTGATGGAAGGTAAGCCGACGACTAGATCTTTGGAAACCAATTTGTTCAAAAGAGAGAGACTTGCATGACCTAGTCTCTTATGCCAAAGCATAACATCATCATTCAAAGCACTTAAACAAGTCAGATTATTTTGGGGAAGAGAAGAAATACGCACTTTATAAACATTTTTGTGTCGCTTCCCCCTCAACACGACATCTCTTGTGTTCATATTAACAACCAAGCAACGTGTTGGAGAAAACACTACTAGGTTGTCCTTGTCACATAGTTGGGACACACTTTGTAAATTATGTTTTAATCCATCTACAAGATATACATTGTCAATAGAATGGGAGAGTGACTCACCTATCTTACCTAATCCGACAATTATCCCGGACTTGCCGTTACTAAATGCCACACTCCCTCCTTCTAAGGCTGTAAGTGAGAGGAAGTTGGATTTCTCACCAGTCATATGCGTTGAACACTAGCTGTCAACATACCATAGCTGGCTGTTCCCTGGGTTGTTTGCTGGGTTGTTCGCTGGGTTGTTCCCTCTCACTTTAGCCTGCAAAACAAATTAGGGGCTAGTTTTGGGAACCCAGATCTACCTGGGTCCCATTCCCTTAGACATGCAAATCTCATCTTTTCTAACCCATATTTGTTTTACGTAGATCATATTTCTTTCAATGGCATACTTTCTTATAGGACACGCATACCGATAATGCCCCATTTTACCACAATGAAAAAAAACAATATTTTCAGGTAATCCCACATATTTCCTATTAACAGGGTAAACAGTGCGCTTACTCACAAAGCCTAATCCTTTTTTGCCTCGGTTAAAGTGAGTGTTCAGCCAATTCAGCGCCTGTGAGGACTTGTTCCAGCGCCTGTTTGTAGTAAGGTCTGATTCTACTTGTTTTAATTTTTCAAGCAATTTACTGTTCTCAATAAGCAGGGATTCAACCTTCTGTTTTAGTTCAAGGGACTCATTTTCAAGCCTAGTGAAGTCAGTAGCAAAAGCTTCTTCTTTCATACTTAAGGTCTCTTTGGACTTATTGAGGTCTTCATGCAGAACAATGTTCTTCATATCAATTTTGATTTTTTCACTTTTAAGGATTTTGTTTTCATGCTCTAATTTTCTAATATCCCCTTTTAACTCAGAGCATGCATTCTTTAACATGCAATTTTCAGAGTTAATAGCATCACGCTCATTCATTAAAGTCAGTAATAACTCTTCAAGTTTTGCTTTATTTAAACCACGTACCTTATCCTTAAGTTGAGCTAAGTTGTCCAGAGGCTCATCAACTGAGTCAGAGTGACTTCTGTCCATAAGAGCTACAGCCGCATCTTCTTCTTCAGTCCCTTCCTCGTCCTTGGTAGAATCACCCCAAGCTGCAAGCATTGCCTTTGAAAAACACCTGGTAGAATTGTTTGCACCCTGTTTCCTGCCTTGAATCCTGAACTGTTCGGGCTCTTGTTCCTCTTTCAGCAATGGGTAGTTTTTCACAATGTGGTCATGTTTACCACATTTGAAACACCCAGAGAACTGTTCCCGATCAATGTTCCTGGACCTGCTGTAGTTTTTCTTTTCAGAATTTTCCTTGGCCTTCTTGAAAAACTTCTTGAATTTTCGGGTGATCATAGCCATTTCTTCCCCATCAAGGTCCGAGCTGTCCTCCTCCAAGACCTTTGGAGCAATGCCTCGGTCCTTCTTGGTCTCCTCTTGAGAATTCCTCCTAAGCTCACAGGTTTGGAGATTGCCAATAAGCTCATCCAGGGTAATCTTTTTCAAGTCCTTGGCCTCTTGAATAGCCGTGACTTTAGCTTCCCAAGAATGAGGCAAAAACCTTAGGATCTTCCTCACCAACTCTTCAGAGGTGAAGGACTTTCCTAATGATTTTAACTCATTTGTTATATGGGTGAAACGGGTATACATATCCATCACCATTTCACAATCACCCATTTCAAACAATTTGTATTTTCTCATAAGTAGCTCAATGCGTGATTGCTTCACTTGATTTGTGCCTTCATGAGCTACTTGAAGGGCATCCCATATGTCCTTGGCTGACTCGCACTCAGAAATGCGAGTGTACTCATCCGATCCAAGACCAAAATACAAGAGTTTTTTTGCTTTGGCATTTTTCTCGATCATCTTGAAGCCTTCGGCATTAAACTCTTCAGGCTTTTTGGGAACTTTACTTCCATCTTTGATCACTTTTGTGGGAATGAGTGGTCCACTCTTGATAAGCATCCATAACTTGTAGTCCTCGGCTTGAATGTAGTTTTCGATTCTATTCTTCCACCAACTACAATGTTGACCATTAAAGTATGGTGGTCGAGTTATGGATTGCCCCTCAAGTATGCCATTGGGTGTACTCATGTTTAGGATCTCTCAAGATGTTAATCTTTCTAATGAGAACCTGCTCTGATACCACTTGTTAGTTTTGAGAGTACACAAACACAATAGGGGGGGTGAATTGCGTTGCCAAATTTTCGCAGTTTTCTGGGAACAGGCTTAGGTCATGTTTGGACAGGCTGTTTGTAACACGCTCAGAAACTGAAATGCAGCGAAAATAAGTAGAAGAAAAAGGTGAACACAGGATTTTTACGTGTAAACACCTCTAGCCCAACTGAGGCGAAAAACCACGACCTACCCCTGTAGGATTTTCACACAATTTCACTATACGGGCTAAACACGTTACAAAGTAACCTTCACTGTTACAACTTGTAACACACATGTAACTGTCTTCCCCAAAACTAGTTACCCCACGTCCAATAGTCCCCTTGACTTGGACACACTCAACTAACTTTTAAACAAGAGAGAACAAGATGAACACCTTACTTTTGAATGCTTCCCATAAGTTAGTGTAAGGTACAATTAAGCTCCTAGTATGCCAATTTTGAAAGCTTTATTTTTGCACACACTTTGGTCGGCTTTCTCTCCAGAAATTTTGCTCATAAAACTCTTGAAAGTTGTTGTGAAAAACCGATGTATCAATGAGTTGTAGAAAGCAACCTTTTATAGAGAACTTTGAAAGGTAAGACGATTTATCTTCTCATATATTTTTTCAGATTTGGAAAACAAAATCCCTAAAGGAAATAGAGTCCTTTAGCCACAAGTATTGGAGTAACGAGAGTTGGAAAAAAAATTCCTTAACTGCTTGAGTAAGGCGGTAGTTCTCAGCCACAAGGACTCAACCACTAGCCCATGATTTTCTCAACAGACTTATCCACTTGCCAAAAATTAGAGATTCTTTTTATTTCAAAAAGATCTTGCAGATCCCCTTAGTTAAAAATAACCGTTTGGGGTTAAAATACTCCACAAAAAATCTTGTTTGCAAGTCTCGGAGATGCTGCCCAAAATCAGAGAAAGAATCGTGTAAAACCATTTTTCGCAACTTTGGCTTGAAAACACTTTGAACACCTTGTTCTCAAAACTGTTCTGAGACAGTGTTTTGAAATTATTTTCAAAGAGAAAAACCATTTCAAAGTGAATGTTAAATCAAGTTTTTCTAATTGGCATATTAACAAGAATCTAATAAAATAAAACCATAGCAAAACAAAGACTCTTGTTGAATCAACCAGACATCTTCTAGAAACTTAGCTTGCTGCTCCAAACACTCCTAAGAGTTGTTCTGAAGGTTGTTCTGAAGTTCTGGAGAGTCTTTCCAGCCAACTGATCTTGAGTACCTGTTCTTAAGACCTGTTCTTTGAGCATTGTTAACCACGCAATTTTAAAGTATTCAATATTTGGAACCTGTTCAATCAACACACTCAAGTATATATTACATTTGTGTTTGTTATCATCAAAACCTTACATTACATAAGGATAGGGTCAACAATGGTTACTATCCACTGGGGGTACTCTGCAACCTTGATGAAACCTTTATCTACCTATTCCTGAACCTCCACCTTTATCTTCAAGGCCATATCAATTTCATTTGGGCAAAGTTTTTGCTTTACTGGTCTGACACTAAGATAAGGAGAAATCTTATGTTCAGCTATATCTTTATCTATGCACCATACATGTCTTTGTAAGACTAGGCAAAGACATTAATGGATTCCTTTAAGAGACAAGTAATGTCCACTTGCTCATTGGGAGTTAAAGACTTATTTTAAGTAATGGGCTCTTCAGAGTAACCTAATTAATTAAGATTGTGTCCTCAATTATAGAAGTACAATTTTCATATTCTTCCAATACATTGATTAAGTCTTTCGGAATTATTTCCTCATTTTCTGCATTATTAGAGGCAAAACAATCAAGAGAAAGAGGATGAGATGAGTCGTAAGAAAAAGACTTCAGTTTATTAAAATTTGAAATGAGTACATCTAATGCAGACTCTAGGGAAGTAGAAATTTAAAATTGACTCTTAGACTCTGTCATAGATCCAATCATAGGATTTCCTGAATTGCCCCTATGGCTATGGTAAATATCTTTCTCCGCTTCTTCAGCTATCCAGGTTACGTGTTTACTGCTTTCTATGTCAACTTCAATGATAAATCTTACAGGGTCAAAATCTTTGTTAGACATTATGAGAGATACCATAACACTTAGGTCTTCTTGTCTCTTTTGATCTTTCCGAGAGATTATTTCAAAGATGTCGCTTTTAGCTAAATGGAGCGTATCTTGCGTGGACTAGCACTTTTCTTGTTGAGGTAAGTGCCTCTTTCTCTAGTGGTTGATAGTGGTTAAATATCTCCAAACCAAGGACCTAGGTTCATTTCTCTTTGACATCATGGGTTTGGAAAAAAGCAAATTATCTCCTTCGCGTAGAAATTACCCATTAAGAGCAAGTGGGTAAGGCCTTATGGTGTACTAATTTTGATACAACTCTCTAGTGACATCCCTTTGAGCTTGCTCTTCATATCCGGCCTTAGCTATTTCTTTTGGAGGGGGCCGAAATTCCACCCAAAAATTGTAGTTCTCTTTTTGAGTTAGGGAAAAGATTATCCATCCTATGCTCCTCTCCTTCTAGCTTGTCATGGGAAGTACCCCTATTTTTTGAGCATAGCATTCACATTTAGGTTTGAATGAGGATCGACGCAAATGATGCTTGATCCTTTTCTAAGAATGATATTGTTTCAAAGTTGTAGAGTCTTTCATCATCACAATTATGTTCTATTTCCATCAATTGTTAGTGATGGTACAACATAAATTATCCCCCTTAATAGTGACCACCTGTTCCTTTATCAGCATTTTCACTTGTTGGTCTAGTGTGGATGGCATTGCTTGGTGCTCATCGAGCCAAAGGCAGCCTAAAAGTAGATTAAAGATAGATAGAATATCTAAAACTTTCAATTTCACATTTCTTTAAATGGGAGTTACATTAATAGGAAGGAGAATGGTGCCTAGAAACAACCTTTTCAAGGTGTTACATGCCCTTAAATGGTCCGTAGGCTTTGACAACTAATACTCCTTAATTCCTACTTTTCTAGAAGTTCTCCAATGACAAATATTTAAAGATGACCCATTATCAACCAAGGCAAGTGATATGTACTTATGAAGGCAAGTCATAGTAAGGTATAAGGCAGTGTTGTGCGCCAAACCTCCTTGGGGGGTCCTAATTACCAAAAGTCATTGTGCCTTTTCCTATAGTGATTAAGGCCACCATTTCTTTAGGTGTGGCTTCTAGAGATAAGTCTATTTTGCTTAGCTCATTAACTAAGAGTTGCCTATGTTTTTGGGACTATTTTGCCAAATTATTAACATCTACCTTAAACTTCTTTAGTTGCTTTAATAGAGGATCCTCTTCGTAGTTATTTTTCTTCTTTTCTTTTTGGGTATGTTGTGGACCCTCTTTAGCCTGATGCCACCTAGCCTTTGTGAGGTGTTGGACTCTAGCGTGGTCTTCCTCACCCTAAAAATCATTGTTATCATTTTCCCTTATAAGTCATCATTATTACTACCCTCAGTGGGCTAATACCCTCTTTGAGTTTCATGCACATCTTCCTCATTATTTTCCCATAGACCCTAGACCATAGACCCCTGAATACTGTGTTGGTATGGAGGCACTTGGATTAGGCCCATGTATGCTTAGGATGTATATAGATGTATCCCATTCATTTTTCTGATATGTTGTCGATAGTAGAGATGCCATCATGTTCTCTGAGCATTATCATTGTTAGGCTTCTAGGCTACTTTAGGTAAAGGAAGCTATCTAGACTAAACATCCTTTTCAATCTATTCATGAAAGTCTAGCAGTTTTCAGTGTCGCGCCCTTAAGCTCGATTATACTTATAGTACTTAGTTGGATCAAAGGACTTGGACTACCTAATAGCCCTAATTTCTGGTTTGACCTCAGGAAGGTCGATTTTTTCTTTGCCTAATAATCAACCCAAATCCTGAGTATAGATGGTCCCTATGGGATTATACTCAGTGTAGCGATTTAGCACATGCACCTCTTTACTTATAGAGCCACCGTCTTTCTTAACTTTGTTCCACTAATTGTTCTTGCAGTTGCTAGCAGCCTTTGTGGGAGCTTCTCTAGCTACCTCTTCCTTTATGAGCATGTCAACTTTCCTTAAGATTTAGAAGTTTTAAAATGCTATGAATCTCAGGTGTCAGTTATATGTGGACTTTAGGTTCCTTATGAGCAACCCCACGTGATTAGCCTGAAAGGGTCGGTCCACCATGGCCTTTGCCTTTCATCGGTCAAGGAAGTAAAAAAAGCCTTCCTTTTCCTCTTGCTTGATGAATTCCAAGTCCCTAAGTATAATAGCAGGTCAGCATTATATAAATACTGACGTAGAAATTCTTTACAAATATTAATCCAGTTTATAACCTTACGTGGGTCAATGACATTATACCACATCCTTGTCAAATGTCCAAGGAAAGATAATATGGATGATATCCTTGTCAATTCCTTTTAAAGTTATAGCATTGACAAAGTTCCTCACATGGTGATGAGTGGCTTTCAGTCTCATGAAATTCAACATCCGGGATAGTGAATTTTTGGGGTAATTTCCTTTTGTGCTTGAGGTGAATCTCGTATAATCAATTAAATAGTTATTGAAAATTGAAGACTCTTTGAGTAATTTCTTTATACAATCTAGTCGTGGATCACTTTGTAGGGTTTCCTTTTCACCTTCTTCCTCTTTCCTCTTGCCATATGCTTTTCCTTTCCCATCATCTTCCCCTCCTTCATTGTGAGGCTTCTCAGCATCTTCTTTTGGGGTGACCTTTACAATGATTTGAAGTGTAATGACCATAAATTCCATCTTATTTTCATTTTCATCCATCCTGGCTTGCAACATTTCCAACCTGTTTATAACCTGGGCCATTTCATTATTTCCTGCCACCTAGATAGGTGAAGTTTTAGACTTTGACTTTGATCTCACAGGTGCTGATCCCCCAGCTTCTTCTCCGGATACTAATCTGCCAATTTGTGGACTTCGCTCGTACGCCTTTTTAGTCTTCCCTATCTTGATTGATAATAAAAGTGCTCTAGTCTAGTTCATCTCAATACTTTGCTTTCCCCTAAAGGGAAAGTAGAGACAAAGAATAAACCAAGTAGAGTCATGATCTAACACCTAATACTGAGAGCCCTCATGAATGCAGACCATACACAAACTTTAGAACAACCAAACTATACACATCTGGACCTTTTCTCTGCCAGGGACCGAGCAGGGTTCCCATGGGCATAAGACAAGACTAACTTCTACCCACTCACCTAATGCAAAGTGGCATGCAGATTGCCTTGATGATGAAACCTAGTTGGGTTCCTTTGGCTAGATTATGACTGTTAAACAACTGCATGACTTAGACTAGGGCTAGAATTGTCTGGGTTTGAGTTAAGAGCCCTTGGAGCTGAATTGCCCCATACGTCGTTTGGCCTTCAACCATGCTCCCAGATTTGACTCTTCCAAACCATGCAGATTGCCTTAGTGAGGAAACATGGCTGGGTTGTTTTGGCTAGATTGCGACTTTGAAACAACTGCATGACTCAAACTATGGCTAGAACAAGTTTAGGTTTGAGTTAAGAGCCCTTGGAGCTCAATTGCCGCAAATGTCATTTGGCTTCACCTATTCCACTAGACTTGACTCTTCCTAGCTAAGGCTCTCCTAAGACCTAAAGTATCAATGCATAAGTCATCAGGCTAGAAGTGGTTTACACATTCCAAAGCAAACATACAAATGAGTTCCATTCCAAGTCAGACTTCTACGATAAAACAACTAGGTAAGGTTTTGAATAGTCTTCTTGAGACCCAAATATTTCATCATCCATAGGGTACATGGCAAGACAGTAACATTCAATTGCCTTTCCATATATGTAGTTGATTAAGGATAGTATGGCTCGAGCGGGTGAAACAATTATCTACTCAATTAGAAGTCTTAATGGACCCACTGAGTGATCAGCTATTTTCTGAGAAGGTAGGAATAGACTTAAACCTAAAGGCACTATTTGTCCCAACAAGAAAACGCCTATGATGTGAGATGCCTTGTGCAAGTGTAATGAAAACAACTTCCCATTTTTTATTTTTGAATCTCGTGCTCTTAGAACAAAGTTCCCGACAGAGTTGCCATTATAAGGACCATGAGTCGAAACCCAGGTGCAATCCTCCATGAACAAATGGACCTACTTGCTACGTTTTATGGTTTCAATTTTTATTTTCTTTATTTATTTTATTTTTAGCAAAAAATAATCCAGACTACAACCAAAGATCAGGCTCGGGCTTAAGAGCCCAGGCTTTTTCCAAACAGTACTGATTGCTTGGCCTGAAAGGTTGGGTAGCAGTCTTAATCCACGAACTGGTGCTGGGATAGGGTCTAGCTTTTATAGCCGAAATAGTGGTACTGTTATGAAAACGGGGCTTAATCAACATTTCGAACTAGAATTCTTATTATATCCAGTGCAAAAATTTAATTGGAAAATAAAAAATGAAATTCATTCGATAAAATTGCTAGTGAATTTTTAGGAAAACTTACAAAATTAGGTTTACTTCTTAAAACGAGTCATAAACCGAAAGGGGCATCGAAAAAGACATTAAGTTAATCGTAATGAGGTTTTCAAAAGGGCCCCGAATAATCCCTGAAGTTGGGATTCGTATGGCTGCATAGGTTCGAACAAAGGGGCTAGGCTTGGGAATAAAGATAAGATATTGTGATCGAATGTATCTCGATATCGCATGTCATTACTAGGGGCCTCTACTAATAAAAAAGGGAAATAAGAATTAATTCACACGTAAACACAAAGAATGCATGATGTTAAGAGCTAACGATAACCCACTTTTAAAGAAACAATGTTAGTTTAAAGGAAGACAATGAAACAATCCAAAAAATTAAGGCAGGCTAGCACTACACTAATTAAAAATCACAGTTTTCCCTCTAAACCCGCAACTAAATGATTTAAGTAAAAGGGAAAAGGAAAAGAAAAGAAAAAGTAATGAAATTTTGCCCTCAGGTTGACCCACCTGATTTATTTAGGACCCAGCAGAATTATGACAAAGTAACTTTAGCCAATGGGTTTCTCACGTTTGGTGTCGCTCAATTTTCAGTGTGTTTTTCTCATAAGTTTTCCAATTGTTCAACCCTAAGAGCAGGCTTCCTTTTATAGTGCCTAAAATATAAAACAAACTTATTAAAAAAAAAAGCAGTCGAATTATCTTTGCCACTCATCAGATAAAATTTTATCTGATGGGACGCAGGGAAGAAAAGATAGGATCTTGCCAAGCTCCTGCTAGCCACTGGGAAATAGGTTAGATTCCCAACCAGTCTAGGTCAGAACTCAACCGGGTTCTAAATTGCTTCCGAGGTTATGGGCCAGGTTGGATAATTTGCTTCTTTTAGGCACAAATTAAGTATTAATCCTGTTGGACCTCCAAATATACAGATTGAAACATAGAATTGGTCATTAGACATGTAATAAATGAGACACCATTTTTAGTTATCTACAACAATGAATCCCCCAAATGTAAGTCCAACTTTTTATGTTCGCCTATTCCTTTATTTTTCAGAACCCCCGACCCACACACACTTGGCTGCCTTGTTATATTAATTAAAGTGATGATAAAATACATGATGAAAGATGCAAATAAAGTTTTTGGAATTAGTCTAACTTGATATTATGTGATTTAGAATTGCCAAATTTCCAATTATTTTGTGGGTGTGTGTTAGTTATGTTGCAAAGCCTCTGACAATTGTTATTGAAAACTTTGATTCAAATTCCTCCTACATCCACCGCACACCGCACATCGGTTTGCACAAAGCAAAAAAATTCTCAATAATTATCTCTATTTATCAATTGTTAAGCCTAAGATTCATTGGCTGCATAATTTTAATTAATGATATTCTAATAGCTAAGAACCACCTGTTGGAAAAAGCAGGATTGTACATTTGTACGTCGAATCCTATCGAGTTATTGTACGTAATAAGGTCACTGAAGACAATCTTATTTGCTATTTCTTGATGTGAGATCTTTATTATTTTCAAACTTTATTTATGAAAAGAATAATTAGAATTAAACATGTGGGCACACACATCTTTATTATTCATCGGTACATGTTGAAACTTGAAAGTCTAAGCATGCCAAATGGGAAAGGACGGGCGGAGCTCCACATCAGGAAGTAGATATGGACACCAGAACCATAATTCTTTGCGTAAATATCGATTGCAAATTTATCTCAACTTTTTTCCAGAACGATGGTTTGAAGTTGCTTTTCAATGACCAAAACAACTTAGACTCGTACAAGTAAACTAATGGGCGAAACAAGTTGATGAGGACCACAAATGCACTTCTGTCCTCCACTCTGATGTGTATAGCATCTACCTCTTCCTTCAACACTAAGACAACATTTGTAATCAACGCCGACAACACAGAGTGTCCGAAATTGGCATGTATCTCTGAACAATGATATACACACAGAAAGTGCTCATTACTTTGAGAATAATTATAACTGCGGAAACAACGTTGCACAGTTGATGGAAATTAACTACTCACCTTGCAGACCCGCAGGTTAAGGGTTCAAAACCCTCCACTGCTCTTTAAGTCTTAACCCTCATTACCCAGTTGTAGCCTGAGGTGACTTTGTGCCGTAGGCCCTTATAGCATTGGCTTAACTCTCGTAATAGAAAATGTCACAATTTAGGACTGTTCAAGCTTTAAATTACAGATTGATTGACACAAATGGCGCTTTAACTCAAGGTCCAATGAAAACAATTTGGGTGTAATTTAGGAACAAGACTTCACTCTATACAGCCTCCGCTTCCCCTTTAAAAAAGAAGGGTTGAATTCAGGGGCAATGATTTGGCTTGGTTGTGTTATATATTTATATACCTTTCACATTTACAGATCAACATGAGTAAACTTAGGCCTAAATAAAAGCCACAAACCGGATCAAGAACAGATAAAAACTGTATACAAGCAGCGATTACACAAGGTACTCAAAACAAATTCTCATTTTTGACATACATTGTTTCTCAATAACTGACAGAAACAAGATAAGAAAGAATATTGAAGCAATCAAACGAATTA
This sequence comes from Selenicereus undatus, assembly GCA_017589665.1. NCBI lineage: Eukaryota > Viridiplantae > Streptophyta > Magnoliopsida > Caryophyllales > Cactaceae > Selenicereus > Selenicereus undatus. The sequence continues at coordinate 54,292,239 of JACYFF010003369.1, forward strand.
ATAGTTGGGCAGCAATACCCACTTGATATAACTTACATGATCACCAACAAATCATTTTCACAAGAACAGAACAAGTCCACCCACTACGCCCACAGCCAAGCTACCCATAACCACAACCCTAGAGGCAGCTGACTTATCATCTGAGGTTGAAGATGAGGGTGATTTTTTATTCTTGGACGCATCAGTCGGAGCATCAGCAACCGGGGCAATGTCAGGAGCTGGGGCGGGGGCTGGCATGGGGGGGATATCAGTCCCAAAGATGGCCTCGGGGAGAAGAACCTTGTCAACCTGATAAATACCAACAGGTGCAGTGGAAAACACACTGCTGCTGATCTTAGTGTCACTCCAGCCAGAGGTCATGTGGATAGTGCCCGAGACATCGGTTAAGTTCAAGGTGTAGTCCCCCCCAGCAAATGTAGGAATGCCCCCCACATCGCTCAGGTTCTTGAAGTCGGAGAGGGAGTAGTAGTGGGGCAAGGCATGAAAGAGGCAGAGCCGTCTGAGCTGATCTTGGGTGAGGTTTGACAGGGATGGCAAAGGCTTTTTAAGGGCTGAGAAGGCAGCATCCTTGGGGACAAACAGGGTTAGCCCTTCCTCAGTGTTGTTGGCTTGGTTTTGCAGGGTGTCAATCACCTTCGTGGATTCAAGGTAGTTCAAGAAGGTGTGGAAAGGGCCAGCCACACTCAGTAACGCAGTAAGGTTTACATAGGCCGGGGTGGGGGCTGGGGCAGGCGCTGGGGAGGGGCTTGGGGTTGCTGCTATAGGGCTGCCCTTTTGAGCATTTGCCAATGGGTAACTCAAAATTAGCAAACAAGTTGCAAACAATAGAGTAAAGGCTCTCTCCATTTCGACTGGGAAACAGATCTCACCACTCTGGGTTGAAGAGATTTTTAACAAAGTTCTCCAAATTTCCTGCAGTGAAACCAAAATCACATTTGCTTCTTTAGTCCTTTACAGTTTAAAAGTGAAATGGGTCGTCAAGAATCTATATAAAATGCACCTTTTACTTTTTAAAAGCAGCATAATGCCACAAATAAAGCATGCAAAGTTTACAGATCTAGAACATTCAACTTAGGAAGGTGGGATGAAATGGACGAATTGAAGCTCGATGCAGAAATTAAGGAATTTAATTTTTATGAAATGACATCCAAATAGGGTGAAGTTTAGCTCAGTTGAAATGCAAGCTGGAAAACCAGAGTACAGAGTAATACCCTGTATGCGGGGAAAAAACACTGTACTAGACACTCAAACAAATTAATATGTGGTCAAACTTCCACGCTAAATTCACTCAGAATGCATATAATCATGGGATCTTAGTAAAACGAGTAGCAAATTTTCCATTATCGCTTCACCAACAGATAGTTCAAACTACAGCATTGGAATGGAAATCTAGATCTGGATCAGCTCAATCCCAACCAACCAAGTGAGAAATTTTACCGCTCATAAATGCCCATTACTTCAAATTTTAGTTACATTTCATTAAACATTAGCATTACTGTTAGATCAAGAAGAAGATAACACATATAAATCATCAACGGAGAGAAGGAAATAGTGAACTGACCTGACAGAGGAAGGTTTCAGAGAGTCTAAAACAAGCTTCGGTGTGTAAGAATGGAGGAGAAGGGCAAATGTGGGTCTATTTAAAGGATGGTTGGTAAAAGCTGGCAAAAGCTGCTGCTGAGGTGGGTATTTGCTAGATTTGGCAATGCTGATATGAGATCCGAAATCTGAACTGAATAATCCGGATTTATATTTGATCCGACATTCAAAATATGCTCACTCGAAAGTGGACCCGAAATCCAAATTGACTCGGAATTTTCTACAAAGTTGCTTGTTTTGACATGACGAACGTATTTAACCAAAAATTGGTTGACTTAAAATCGATCAGAATCGAACTATATCCAACCCAAACAAAAACAATCCAAAATGTCACTTAACCCGAATATGACCCGACCTGTACCCAAACTGAATGACCCATTTATCAAGTTTAGTATTTGCTAAAATAAATTATAAATAAATAAATAAAAAGGAGGATTTGGTTTGGTGTGAAAATATATGGGATTCTCCTCATACAAATGAATTGTATTAGAGACATCGAGTGTATTGTTGAGAAAAGAGACGTAGAAAGTGCACACGTCCATGTAAGGTGGCATTTCTAAATCAACCTCCCAATTCATTAATTCTTTTAAGTCATCAAATCTCCAACCTTGCACTCCACCCCACAATTACTATTGTCTAGTTTATTTCCTGTCAATTTGTGATGAAAATGTCTTTTTGTTTGTTTAAGTGGATTTTCCTGAAAATCTCATGATCTCACCCCAATCACAATATGCATATTTTCATGTTATTATTACAATTAATTTGGGTAACAATACTATTGAGAAGTCAAAAAAAAAAAAAAAGTGTAAGTGTATTGTAGTTCTAATAGACACAAGTGATTGTGGCTTAATTTGGTTGGAAGTCACCATAAGAACCACCTTAACATAATTAAACTAAATCTTATTTTATATTATTTTATTTAGGTTTCGCCCAAATATTACCAACTAAAGTACTCTTATTAAAGTATATTTTGTTTTATTGGTCAAGGGGAGTGATAAATGCAGTGCTGATTGGTTTAGCCTTTGGTTGCAAGGACAAAAGTAGTTGAATGGAAATTTTAATTCCATTTCTCCTTTTTTTTGTTGCAAATATTTGTTTAAGTTGTTTTATCTATTTGACATTAATTTGATATTTAATAAGAAAATTATATGATGAAAGTTGAAGCAAAAATATTAAACTTTTTGCATTTAAAGTATTAGCGAAGAAAAGGAATAAAATCATTACGTAAAAAGCCTATGAGAGAACCATAATGTGCACCTCAATTATCATATAGTAAATTATAGAACTTTATACCCTCATTTAAGTAACCCTAATGGGCATCCATAATCCACTGTATTTGGGATAGAAATATCACAAAATTTGTTATGTATAATTAGAACGTTCAAGTGAATTTCAACATCGTAGTTTTTTTTGGAGCATTTTGAAAGTTTCAAAAAATAGTCATTTTTAGAAAGTGCTTTAATTTATTTTCTTATGAACGATTAAACAAATTCTTAAACATCTATATAACTATACTTAAAATTGAGTGATCACTTCTTAATTAGACACTTGGTAGTCACTCATTGAAGGTGAATATTATTTTCTTTTCTCTTTTCTAAATTATTGATTTTACATATTAATTGAGATGTATTATCTAGAGTAAGTAGATCAAATAAATGTAGGTATTCAACTCATAGGTTTTATTTTTTATTGGGAAAGTTACTAAGTTTTCAATTTTGTGTTTCATCTTTCCTTCTTTTTTTTTTTAAAAAAAATTAAGTGTTAGTATCTTCTTAAAACCGGTGTAAATTTTATATTCGTAATTTTAATATTATAAGTATAATTGTAAAGTGATAGATCAATAATATTAGAAATAGCATTTTGAAAAATAATTATTTAAAGTAAAATTATTTTATTATAGTTTCATGAATATATATTTTAAAAATATTTTAGTTCGCCAACTTAATAAAAAAATCAGATTTTAGTTGTAGTCTTAATATTAATTAACAATATATAAAATGGCTATTGACACTCCATTTTTCCTTAACACTGTAACACTTTTCATATTTTCATAGAAAGGATATCTAATTAATCATATTTTAATTTTCTTTGAATCAAACTTTTGTAACTGATGGATATTTGTAACTGGGGCTTCTTCATTTAATTTATTATGCATGGATTAATTTTATCATATTAATCATAATTAATTGTAATAACTTTTCTCATCTTATGAGGAAGAGTGGTATAGTTATAGTCAAATAGTGATAGGCCAAGACAGTGATGGAATCTAGAATTTATAATTCACAATTCATGGACAAAGGTGCATTAATGACTATATTAACGTGGTATGCTACAATTGGTGACTTAAAATTATATTGGACTCTTAGACTGTTATTTATCAAAATAGTTAATTTATTTTGATGAATGACAATCTGGATTTTGTCCAATAATATATTTATTACGTATATATTATCTTGTTACATAGAAATCTGTTATGGTAAAAAAAACTATACCAATCCATGCGAAGCATGAATTTAATACTAGTCTTAAACCAAAGTTAAGTGTATGTCCTTCGAACCATAATAATTTGACTATGTTTACTGCGATATCAACTTATTTTAATTATTTTATGTATTTGATATTAATTTGATAAGGAAATCATAGGGTGAAAATTAAAGAAAAAATATTAATTTATGATACATGGAAGGCATTAACAAAGAAGAAGGAATAAAATCATTATTTAAAAAATCCATAGGAGAACCATAATTTGCCCTTAAGTGATCAAAACAAACTTTAGAAGTGTATATCCTTATTTGTTAAGCCTAATGGGAGTCCATAATCTATTTGATGTGAGATAGAAAGACCGTAAAATTTATTAGGCATTATTGGAAATTTTACATTAGATTTCAACTCATAGGTTTGAAATTTTTTTAAAATTAAAAATTAAGCAGTTCTAAGTAAGGGGTTAAATTTTTTCTTTTTCTTATATGTAACAGAAGGAACTTTTTTTTTATCCATAGTTGTATTTTAGACTAAAGTTAAATGTTCTATAAATTGTAATCATATGACTGTGTTTTCTAAGATATCAACTTGTTGTTTTAATTGTTTTATATATTAGCGATTACTTTGCCAAGGCAATTATAGAGTGAAAATTCAAACAAAAATATTAATTTTTATACAATTTAAGATATTTGTAAAGAAAAAAGAGTAAAATCATTACTTAAAAGCCCCGCAAAAGAACCATAATTTGCACTTAACTAACTCAGGTAATTTTTAAAAAAATCATCCCTCTACTTAGTTACGCTTAATAACGACTGTTCATTGTCCACTAAATGGGAACATAGAATGACCATTTAATATTAATTGTGTATAGCTAAAAGCTTTTAGTTTTAGAAAATTTTCAAAACTCTAAAAATTAGTCATTTCATGGGAAGACTTTAAATTCTTTTTCTTAGTCAATAATAAAAGGAAATATCTATCCGTTATAGCATTTAAGACCAAAGTTAAATCTTGTTTAAATTATAATGATACAAATTGTGTTTTTGGTTATATCAACTTGGCCACTAAAACATTTTATTTGCTCCCCAAGCACTAAATGACAATAATATTTACATGTGTATGTGTGTGTCGAAGTAATAGAACTTACAAGGTAGATCACTAATAGTTTGACTTCATCATTCTAGCTCACTTGATTTTATTATCACTGCAAATATACAACTACAAATCTAAGGCATTGGTTTTTTTAATTTTTTATAAAGATGCCAATAGATATTGTGAAAGCATTCCAACATGGTTTAAAATAGCTGATTTTTGACATAAAGTGGCATCCACTGAAACTTGATCTTAAGTGGCAATTAGTATAATATTCTTTGGATCTAGAGTGAAATCTCGGAGTCAAGATCGGTCGATGAAAAAAAAAACAGAGAGAGAGAGAGACTTGAGAGATTGGTCAACGATTCATGTTCCGCCCAAAAAAAAAGGAAAATGATTTTAATTAATTAATGAATTTATTCAAGATGAGGAGTAAATTAAAAAACAAGCAGCATCCTTAATTTTTGGGTGGGAAATTGGGATGTTTGAGTGGGATCCACTAAATTATTTGTCCAGACTGGCCAGGGGTGCTGTTGGGTTGCTCCAAATAGAAGCCACCTCCATGGCCAAAGTTGGTGTTGTGGATAATTGGAGTGTCGACAAAATGACACCAAACACCATTGCGCCACATTCAATTATTCCTGTCAATTTGAAGAAACGCAACTACGCTAATGATATTGAATTCGTTCTTTTAAATTTAAAAAGGTCAGGCTAAGCCCACCACTCTGCTGATCCACTGCTACAGTTAGTACAGAGCAACCGATACAAAGATTCAATTTATTGACATTTAGGTAGTGTTTGGTTGGAAGAAAAACGATTTTCCTGGAAAATCATTTTATGTGGAAAATGGTTTTCCAAAGAAAATGATTTTCATGTCACATTTTCGGTTGTTTGGTACAAGATAAATTATTTATATGAGAAAAAGGAAAACATCAACTGAATTATTTAAATGACGAAAATATTGACTGAATGGTCGTGGTAGAGATAAATGTCGACCAAACGAAGGAATTTTGAACTTAAAATTCATATTTGAGTTTTTTTCAATGCTTCCTATCGGATAATCAAGTTTCAATCTAAACTATTGAATTTATTTTAGTTACAAAAAACATCAACTGAATTATTTAAGCGGTGAAAATTGTTGATTGAATTGTCGTGGAGGAGAAAAAAGTTGACCAAATGAAGGAATGTCGTGCTCAAAATCTTGATTTGAGCATATTTTAATCTTTTCTATCCGATGATCAGGTTTCGATCCAAACTATTAAAATTGTTCTAATGGTGAAAAATATTCATTGCACTGTTTAAGGGGCGAAAAATATCAATTAATTGTCATTGTGGAAAAAAATGTTGACCAAATGAAAGAATATCAAGCTCAAAATCTGAATTTGAGCCTATTTTAATATTTTTTATCGGATAATCAAGTTTCGATCCAAATCATTGAAATTGTTTTAGTTGCAAGTCGATTAAATTGTTTTAGTGACAAAAAATGTTGATTAAGTTGTCGTGGTGGAGATAAATGTTGATTAAATGAAAGAAATTTGAGTTGAAAATTTATATTTGAGTTTGTTTTAATCTTTCCTATCGGATGCTCAAGTTTCGATCCAAACTGTTGAAATTGAATTTTGCACCTAAATTTCAGTTGACAATATCATTAACGAGTTGAATGAGGAAAATCAATTTCCCATCTTCTTGAAAAGGAAATCATTTTCCTCCATTGGGGTGAAGATTATTTTCCTTGGAAAATGGTTTTCCATCTTTTATTGTGCCAAACAACGGAAAATTGGAAAACTATTTTTTGGGAAAATCACTTTTCTCCCAACCAAACACTACCTTTAGGTATTACAAATTTTCATGACCTTAATTGTTTGGCTAATTTTTTTTAGCACCTTAACCTTAACATCTATAAATAACCATCTTATCCCTATGACATTATTTTCCACCTTTTTTTTTATAACAAAACACCTAACCCTCCCCCTCTTCCGCCATCACTGCAATCACTGGTGAAACACTTGGGGATCAGAAACCCTGTTATTGAGGTTGCTAGCCGTCAGCGAGTCCATTGCTGGTGAGCCTAAAAAACACATTTCCTCCACTCCACCAATCTTCTGTCTCTCTCCTCCCTCTCTACATTCTTATTCTTCTTGTTCAATACCACCACCGATCGGCTTGCCAACAGTTGATGATCCCAGTGAAGGGTTTATGGTCAACAGATATGCTATGCTAGTGGTGTGATGGTTAGTGGATGAATTGTGGTTGAGTTTTTTATAAATAAGAGAGAGAGAGAGAGAGAGAGAGAGAGAGAGAGAAAGCCAAAAAATTATGTCGAAGGGAAAAATGGTCATTTTAGGAGTAAACTATGCATAAATGCAAGGTCAACTTAGATCATCTTTTGAATAGAACTCATAATCAAAGATATATGTCCCAAACTGGATTGCCAACCATATGTGTCTCCAAAAATGTAGGAAGAATTGTGTAAAAAATCTCTGAGCTTGGAACAATACTTTTCTTCTCCAACTCACTTGTAAATGCTATATTAAGGAGGATAGATAGTGAATTAACGTCATTTGGAATAAATATATTCATAATTAATTTGTTGAATCAAAATCTTACCTTTCTGCTTTTTAGGAATCCCTCTAAATACTTGGAGAAAGAGATTTGAATCACTTTGTGTTTTGCTTGTGATTTTCTTCAGCAGTTGGTGCTCTATCTTTATAGCCCTCAATACAAGAAGACGAACAGAGAGGATTGATTAGCCATTGTGATAAATTAATGTTGCATTGGCTCGTGATGTGCAACTGTTAGGTGATTGTTAAGGTTCCTAACCTATTACATCTTGCACGATGTGTTTCCAAAAGTGTGACGACAAATCTTCTTCTTGTCTAACTAGTTTGTCATGCTAATTTGGGCTTGATTCTCGTTGCATTAAATACTTAGCCATCTAATACCATTTTGACAAATGCAAATTTGATATCTTAACCTTGACAATGACTTCTTCATTGAGTTAGATTAGGCCACTTTTTAGTCTCTGATTTCATCAATTATCGTTATCGACGTATTTGAATCTTGAAATAAAGTATATTTGGTTTGAATCCCTTTGTTGGTTATATGCAACTCAATTTCAATAACCATTTTATGGGAAAATCATTTTTCTCCTAACTAAACACTACCTTAGATAAAGAGATTTGAATCACTTTGTGCATTGCTTGCGATTTTCTTTAGTAGTTGGTGCTCAATCTATAAAGCCCTAAACACAAGAAGACCAATAGAGAGGATCAATTAGGCATTGGCATAAATTAATGTTGCATTGGCTTGTGATGTTCAACTATTAGGTGATTATTAAGGTTTCTAACTTACTCCATCTTGCACGATGTGTTTCCAAAAGCTTGATGATAAATCTTCTTCTTGTTCAGCTAGTTTGTCATGCTAACTTGGGCTTGAGTCACTTAGCGTTAAATACTTAGCCATCTAATATCGTTTTAACAAATGCAAATTTCATACACTACAAAAAATAATGCATTCTCCCGCATTTATATCACCATACCTAATTAAAATGTGGGGAGAAAAATAATAAGATTTGGTAGTTTTCTCGATTCCACATTTAACAAGTGTGGGTAAATTATGAACCTATTCCTATACTTATTAAGTGTGGGGAATTAAAAAGAGCTTTTATAATTACTTTTTATCATATTAATGAGGTAATTTGTGCAAAATATTTCAACATTTATATCTAAATGTATTAGTCAAATGGAATAAAACAAACAATAAAAAAAAATACACAAATATCTAGCAAAATAAAATGACACTATGAAATATTAAGCAGGTACTAGATTTACTTTACCCACCTACCCCGCTCCCCAAAACCAAAAAGCTCAGTGATTATCAATCCCTTGAAATCCACTCAATCCTTTTTCGTTCTTCATTTTGCCAGGTAGCTTAGTGAATTCAATCTGTGCTACAAAACCGTCCCCAGAAATCGAACTCCTTAATTCCTTCATCTAGGTAGCAAATTCTAGGCAGCAAATTCTTCCCTAGAAGTCCCTAATTCTGGGCAGTTCGTTCTTCATCTGGGTAGCGCAAGTGAATTCTGGGTAGTTCGTTCTTCATTTGGATTTTGCAAGCGAACTCCTGAATTCGCTCTTCATCTAGGTAGCGAATTATGGGCAACAAAAACTTCCCCACACTTACATAACGAATTCTGGGCCACGAATAGGAGCATCAAATCAAACAATGAGAGCGAAATTAGGGCAGCGAGTTGAAGAAATTAAGGGTTATGTGAATTTGCATTTTACTCTGAAGTTGGGCAGTGATTCATATACGTCATCTTCGTAAGGTAAGCTTCAACTGTCGATCTGAATTTACTTAAAGTATGGGAAATTAGAATAATTTTCTATGTGTTTGTTTTCTGGAAGGCTTTGAATGTGTGACGTATGATTGTGAATTTGGATTTTTTTGATGGTGCTTGGAACTTTCGTTAGTCCATCAGAAGAAATTGCTTGAGTTCTTCTTTAAGAGATCTAATCTTAGGGTAGATTGTGTTTCACCATTGTCTTTTTCTTATTTTTTGCCCTTCCCTTTTTTTGTTTTTTCACAATTTAATTTCCTGAATCCCTCATGGTTTAGGGCATTATGAAGGATTTTAGTGATTAAGAGGTTTTGATCGTTTTGTTTAATTTTGTTTGATTTTGTTTGTTGTATTGAGCACTGAGCAAGTATTATTAGTGAAATTGGCCCCATTTGAAGTTTAAACTCGTATTACAGTAGCTCTGGTTACTTATTTTTCCACAATAAATTCGAGAACAAAATAATATTGTAACCTTAGAACCACTTTCCCCCATTCCTTCCCAACCTCTCTACTGTTTTGATCTTAGCCTTATTCTCTTTCTAGGTGTGTTACGGTGTTACCTAAATAAATGGCTCTTTGCATTAAATTTGATGTGAATTATATTTTAACCTTGGAAGCCTAATTTACTTGGTCTTTAGTGTATTTGAAGAATATTAACCTCTATAAGTGAAGATTACATGTTTTCCAATCTCATTTATATATTATATTTTGAGTTGATGATAATTTATTTACTTCGTGTTTCGGTCCGTGTCGCTCTAGTTTGAGTGTTTTTTAGGGATATAAAATGCCATGTGAACAAAGTGTGATTTGCATAGTATATTGAATTTTTTGCATATTCAATAAAGCAAGTTCCTTGTATTTTCCTAGATGAACCTAATGTTTGTATTTAATTAAGTAGGGGAAGTTTGTGAAGACTGTCCAGAGCTACAAATTTAACCACTACTTCGTTTATTAAATAATTTTTATAGTATAGGGAAGTAGGGATCGATCCACGAGGAAATATTGTTGTAAATTGCTACCTTAATTCTAAATGATTTTACTAATCCAATTTATTAAATCAAATCTTAGTAATTCTAAAATAATTAAAATCTAATGATTAAAAATCTAGAAAAATACCCAATGATGTTCCTAACTATTATAAATCATATTCTGGAAATAAAACAGTAAAAATATTTCGTAAATAATCTAGAAAAATAAAATCAGAATAGTAACTGAAATTTTAATTAAAAATCAATAACAGTAAATAATAATCAGAAAATAAATATTAAAAATAACAAAAATTAACCTAAACTAATATTATTCAACTTTATAAGCATATAACTCCAGAATAATTTCTGATTGATTTCAGGAAAATTAAATCAGTCAATTACTGCAGAATAATCAAGCATAATATTAAATCTGAAATTGGAAATAAAATAATCTGCATAAATATAAATACAAAAATAATCAAGAAAATTACCCTACTCCTAGGGAAAAATTTTATGGAATTAAAAAAACCTAATAATCGTAAATTAAAATTAAAAATCGAAATTTTTAGAATTAATAACCTAAAAACCTGCACATACCAATTTTACAAAATAATTCTGAAAAATTATCAAATAATTTCCAAAAATTACGAAATTGAATATGGGCAGATTAGGACACTATATAAACCCTAGGACTTAATTAAAATAGAAAAATAACTATTTTTAGTCTAAGTTCGAACAAATCGGTAATTAAATACTAAAACTGAATATAAATCAATCTAAAATTATAACCACTCCAAAAATCAAAATCTAACCTATCTAAAATTACCTAGACACTCCTAAAAGACTTATATTTTTTGGGGGGGGGTCGATTGAAATTATATTGAGGCTAATAAAACTAGAACAAAAATCAACAAACTAATGAAATTAATTCTAGGCAATAAATAATAATCAAAAGTTATCAAATTTATGAAAGATACTTAGTATAATCTCAATCCACCATGTAAGTTAATATTTATCATTAACACACAAGTTAATTTCATTCATGAGTTAAACTGTAGAAGATATCCACCAGCGGTTCTTCCCCGTTTTTCCTTAGATTTTAGTTTACTTAGTTCTAGCCCTAATATAAACCCTACTAATTTGATAATTTTTACACCAGCGCAAAAATTTAACCAAATTAGAGCATTAAGAATTAGAAAAACATCATTTAACACTTTGTAACCAATTTACGAGCAAATCGATTTAACAAAGATCTAAAGCGATTATCTAATTAAAAGAGATGAGTTTGAGCCATCCATGATTAATTAGGGTGATACCTTGGCCTAAAAGATTATAACTTTTACGTATTATAATCTTCTAAACTATCAATCAAAATTGTATTTAATCAACTAGCATGAATTTTAATCGATTTAACACAAATTTTATAAACGATGAACACTAATCGCTAAAGAATCATGAATAGAAATCAACTAGGCATTAAAGCACAAAACTTGTTTCAAAATAATTAATTTAGCATGGCTTCAAGAAGATTATACTAAGCATAAAAAAATTACTCACTCATGTAAAAATTAAAATTACAATAATAGCTCAAATATTTCATGTTTAATATTAAACCTACCACAAAATAAATAAAATAAAACAAAACTAATAATAATAATAATAATAATAATAATAATAATAATAATAATAATAACAATAATAACAAAAGAGTACTAATTTGAGGTGAATAGCTGTGCTGGAGGCGGTGATGATGAAGACGATGATGCTGATGCGATGAAGATGAATGAAGAGGATGGTGATGATAAGGATGTCGTGGGATGATGGTGAGGGGATGGTGAAGATGATGTGTGAAGATGGGCTGGTAGAGAGAGAGAGTGATGAAAAATCTAAGGAGGATGGAGGAATAGCTGGAAGTGGTGATTGATGAAGATGCGTGGGGGGTGTAGCGTGGAGCTATGAAGGCGCTGATGTTGATGATGCTGGGAGTTGATGAAGTTGAGAGGTGTTGATGAATGATATGGATGAAGAAGATGATGATGGTGTGTGAAGACGGTGACGATGAAGCTAGGCTAGGCGTGGTGAGGGATGAAGATGATCGGTGATGTTGAAGGTGTTGTAGCTGCGTGTGAGGCTGATGGGTGTGTGAGGAGAGGTAGGGTAGGTTTATTAATAGGATGAGAGTTTAGGGTTTTTGCTTAGGTTTTGTTCTCTTTTTCTTCGATTTCTTCTTCCTCAAGACTTGGAACTTCTCACCAACTCTTGAAACCCTATCCCAATATAATAGTTATGAAAATAATAATTCCCATAATTATTATTTTTTGACCGTCTTGTAGCCAAGTGTATAAAACCCGAGCTTCTACGTCCTCTCTTCTTCTCTTTATTAAATTAACACTAACTCTGAAAAATATATAAAACAAATCAAATTAAATGAAATAATATATATAATATACTCAAAATAATTATAAAAATAATGCATGATTTTTGACTTAACAAATTCCCCCACACTTAGACTTTGGACGTCCTCGTGCAAAGAAATCTTAGACTTGACCTAAAAACTTACATTCTTTCTTTCTTATAAAGTCATGCATAAATATGATGTTCATACTAGGGCTTGGCTTGCTTTAGAAAAACAGTTTTACTGAATTAATTAGTTGTTCCTTCAAATAGTGAATACATGGTAAACATCCAACTATCCTTAGAGAGTTTATTCATCAGCCTCACAACATTTTCATAGTGAAGTAACAAGATCAATAATTATCCATCTCTTTTTGATTATACAAACACCAATCAAGAGGTCGAAAAAGAATTTAAGATGGAAAAATTTGGGTATGGTCTGACTATAGAGACAATTGAACTAGGTAGAATAACTTCATTAAATTTGATCCTAAACTTGCCTTGTATTTATTTTTCTCTTCCTCTTTTGTTCAAACTCCGATTGTGCACATATTCGAGGCCCGTATAGGGTATTAGAATTTAAACACTCCCCGTCTCTCACTCACCCGAACAGCGGTGCTGGAGCAAATAATTCATTCTCATCTTATTATTTCTTTATTTTATTGGCACATTAGTATGGGAAGTAAGCTTTCCAGTGGCATATTGTCTCAAAGGGTAACACCCAGTAGCGCATGCCTCAAAGGAGTACTTGTCATTCCCAACTTTGACTCTCTTTTCTCTTTTGTTTCTTTTCTTTTCCATATATGAAAAATAGACAAGTAAAATCACAATTTTAATGAGTTATTCAACTAATAAAATAGTCTAGGAGATGGGCCAGGTAATTTTATTGCATCTGAATCGGATATATTACATGACCAAATAAGATGGATAATCAAGAGAGTTACTCATTAAAAAGATTTATGAGGATCAACTCAAACTTCTCTAAAGGACAACTATCATGCTTAGAAGTCTTCACTTATAAAAGAATAAACTATAAAATAGCTAATCAAATTTTTTTTCTAACCAAGCAAGCCTAGCATAAACTCATATCATGCATTATTTATAAGAAAAGAATTTTTTTTGTTTTTTCAATTTTCTACTTTGTTTTTTCCAAGAATAAAAACTGCAGGAATTAAATGCCGGATGCACCCCCCCACACTTAATTCATGCATTGTCCCTAATGCATGCAAAAAGAAAGAAATAATAAAAATAAAAGCAAAAGTAAATAGGAACTTCCCTGAAAACGTTGGGTTGTCTCCCAACCAGCGCCTTTGTTTATAGTCGTTAGGCTCGACTTCATGAAGCTCCTGGATCCTCTAGTTGGATCTCTTCCAGTAACTCATCATTAATCTGGTAAGGAACTTTTTGAAACTCAGCCTGATCAAGACTCTTAGTAAGCACAGTCAAAAATTCATCCTTATTGGGTAAGTCATAAATATCTTGGGGCAACTCAGCAATAACATCAAGTGCATACACGTATTTCACATCAGCAGGGAATCTCATGGCATCAAAAATATTAAATTTAATCACTTCACCATCAAATTCCATGGTTAATGTTCCTTCATGCACATCAATTTTAGTCCTAGTTGTTTTCAAAAATGGCCTGCCCAGCAAGATGGGAATATCATGGCATACATTGCCCATGTTCAGCACATAAAAATCAGCAGGAAACACTAATTCATTCACTTTAACCAAAACATCCTCTAACACTCCATCAGGATAAGTGTTGCTCTTATCAGCTAATTGAATCACTATGCCAGTTTTCTTTAATTCGCCTAGGTTCAGTTTGTCATAAACAGATCTAGGCATAACATTAATAGAGGCACCTAAATCAAGCATAGCTTTATCAAGACAAAGGTTTCCTATTTTGCAAGGAACAGAAAACACACCAGGGTCTTGACACTTAGGGGGAAGTTTCCTTTGAAAAATAGCTGACACATTTTCCCTCACACTTACCTTTTCATTCCCTACTAATTTTCTTTTAGTAGTACATAATTCTTTCAAGAATTTAGCATAACGAGACACCTGTTTAATGGCATTAAGGAGAGGTATGTTGATCTCTACCTTCCTAAATGCCTCTAAGATATCTTGGTTAGCCTCATTCATCTTAGAAGTAGGGTTTCTAAATCTACTAGGAAATGGTAGAATTGGCTTGTAAGGTTATCTTTTCTTTTCTCCTATTTCCTTAGTAGTTTGATTATAATCTGTGTCTAACCCTGGTTCAGTCCCCTTGACCTCTAACTCAGGCTCAACCTCTCTACTCTTCCTAGGCTCTTGTAACTCTTTCCCACTCCTAAGTGTTATAGCACTAACATTCTCCTTAGGGTTAGGGTAAGGCTGAGATGGAAACCTATTTTGCATTTGAGCTTGCAAGTTGCTAACTATGATATCAGTTTCAGTTTGTCTCTCTTGAACTTGCTTAAGAGCTGCTTCCATACTCTAGAACCCATCGTCCATCTTCTTAAGAACTTGTTCTAGTAGGAAGTTGGTCTTATCTTGATTAGAGGGTTGACGAGATGTTTGGTCAAAACCTGGTGGATTGGTTTGAGGGCCATACCTAAGGTTAGGGTGGTCTCTCCATCCTTCATTATAGGTGTTAGAATAGGGATCATACCTTCTGTGACCTTGGTTAGAGTAAAGAGCATTAACATTACCTTCTTGTAGAGTAGGACATGCATCAGTAAGGTGCCCCTCTAGACAACAAATACCACATACTACTGCCATTTGAATATCCCCAGTAACAATCTTATTTAACATAGCAGTAATGTGAGATAACTGATTCTCTAGATATGAACTAGAACCTATCTCATTTACCCTTTTAACTTGTGAATCTCTAGCACCAAACTGCTGAGTGTTTTGGGCCATCAAATTGAATAGATTTCTAGCATCAGCTAGGGTTTTATTAACCAGAGCCCCCCCACTTGCTGCATCAACCATATTACGTTCCATAGGAAGTAAACCCTCATAAAAATATTGAATCAATAGTTGTTCAGTTATTTGATGTTGGGGACAACTAGCACACAGTTTATTAAATCTTTCCCAATATTCACAAAAAGTTTCCCCATTCATTTGCTTGATTCCACATATATCTTTCCTAATAGATCCAATACGAGATGCAGGAAAAAACTTTTCTAAAAATGATTTATGCAATGCAGTCCATGTACAGAATGATCAAGCAGGCATATAATATAACCAGTTCTTAGCATTACCAAGCAAAGAAAAAGGAAAGGCCCTTGGTCTAAGTTGGTCATCAGGAATTCCTTCAGGCACCATTGCAGAACAAGTAATAAGGAATTCACTAATGTGTCTATAGGGGTCCTCTCCAGCTAATCCATGAAACTTAGGTAATAAACTAATAAATCTTGAGTTTAATTTCAAAGGCTTATCTAAAACAGCATAGGTAATGGACATTGGTTGAGTTTCTAGCTTAGGGGCAGCAAGTTCCCGAAGAGTAAACATTCTTACCTCTTTAAGCTTGAGACTTATTGGCAATCTGGAAAAATTAAAATAAAAACAAAAGAATAAAAGTAGTAAAATTAAATAGAAGTAAACTAGCAACTTAATTTTCTTTCCCCGGCAATGGCGCCAAAATTTGTAAAGCCTGTCGAGAGCTACAAATTTAACCACTACTTCGGTTATTAAATAATTTTTATAGTATAGGGAAGTAGGGATCGATCCACGAGGAAAGATTGTTGTAAATTGCTAGCTTAATTCTAAATGATTTTACTAATCTAATTTATTAAATCAAATCTTAGTAATTCTAAAATAATTAAAATCTAATGATTAAAAATCTAGAAAAATACCCAATGATGTTCCTAACTATTCTAAATCATATTCTGGAAATAAAACAGTAAAAGTATTTCGTAAATAATCTAGAAAAATAAAATCAGAATAGTAACTGAAATTCTAATTAAAAATCAATAACAGTAAATAATAATCAGAAAATAAATATTAAAAATAACAAACAGTAACCTAAACTAATATTCTTCAGCTTTATAAGCATATAACTCCAGAATAATTTCTTATTGATTTCAGAAAAATTAAATCAGTCAATTACTGCAGAATAATCAAGCATAATATTAAATCTGAAATTAGAAATAAAATAATCTGCATAAATATAAATACGAAAATAATCAAGAAAATTACCCTAATCCTAGGACACAATTTTCTGGAATTAACAACACCTAATAATCGTAAATTAAAATTAAAAATCAAAATTTTCAGAATTAATAACCTAAAAACCTACACATACCAATTTTACAAAATAATTCTGAAAAATTATCAAATAATTTTCAAAAATTACGAAATTGAATATGGGCAGATTAGGACACTATATAAACCCTAGGACTTAATTAAAATCAAAAAATAACAAAAATAACTATTTTTGGTCTAAGTTCGAACAAACCGGTAATTAAATACTAAGGGGGTGTTTGGTAGCAACAGTTTTTTGGGAAAAAATAGCTGTTTGGGAGGATTTTGGCTGTTTTGACCAAGTCAAACAGCTAAAGGGTGTTTGGTAAAGAGTTGTTTGCAATAGCTATTTGGCTCCAAAAAGCTCTTTTTGAAAAAGCTATTCCCATTAGCCTTTTGAGAAGAGCTGTTTGTAGAAATAACATAATTATCCATAAGTTCGAAAAAATTATACACATCTCATTAAAAACTAATTCATAAATAAGGGCATAAATGAAATTTTACCAACATATTTTTTAGAAACAGTTAATTTTTACCAAACACTTTTTCTAAAAACAGCTAATTCAAACCGCTAACATAAACAGCTAATTCAAACAGCTAACAGCTAACAACTAATACAAACAGCTAACAGCTAACAGCTGTTTACCAAACAGGGCCTAAAACTGAATATAAATCAATCTAAAATTATAACCACTCCAAAAATCAAAATCTAACCTATCTAAAATTACCTAGACACTCCTAAAAGAGTTATATTTTTTGGGGGGGGGGGGTTGATTGAAATTATATGGAGGCTAATAAAACTAGAACAAAAATCAACAAACTAATCAAATTAATTCTAAGCAATAAATAATAATCAACAGTTATCAAATTTATGAAAGATACTTAGTATAATCTCAATCCACCATGCAAATTAATATTTATCATTAACACACAAGTTAATTTCATTCATGAGTTAAACTGTAGAAGATATCCACCAGTGATTCTTCTCCGTTTTTCCTTAGATTTTAGTTTACTTAGGTCCAGCCCTAATATAAACCCTACTAATTTGATGATTTTTACACCAACACAAAAATTTAACCAAATTAGAGCATTAAGAATTAGAAAAACATCATTTAACACTTTGTAACCAATTTACCAACAAATCGATTTAACAAAGATCTAAAGCGATTATCTAATTAAAAGAGATGAGTTTGAGCCATCCATGATTAATTAGGGTGATACCTAGGCCTAAAATATTATAACTTTTATGTATTATAATCTTCTAAACTATCAATGAAAATTGTATTTAATCAACTAGCATGCATTCTAATCGATTTAACACAAATTTCATAAACGATGAACGCTAATCGCTAAAGAATCATTAATAGAAATTAACTAGGCATTAAAGAACAAAACTTATTTCAAAATAATTAATTTAGCATGGCTTCAAGAAGATTATACTAAGCATAAAAAAATTACTCACTCATGTAAAAATTAAAATTACAATAATAGCTCAAATATTTCATGTTTAATATTAAACCTACCATAAAATAAATAATATAAAACAAAACTAATAATAATAATAATAATAATAATAATAATAATAATAATAATAATAATAACAACAACAACAACAACAACAACAAAAGAGTACTACTTTGAGGTGAATAGCTGTGCTGGAGGCGGTGATGATGAAGACGATGATGCTGATGCGATGAAGATGAATGAAGAGGATGGTGATGATAAGGATGCCGTGGGATGAAGGTGAGGGGATGGTGAAGATGATGTGTGAAGATGGGCTGGTAGAGAGAGAGCGATGAAAAATCTACGGAGGATGGAGGAATAGCTGGAAGTGGTGATTGATGAAGATGCGGGGGGGGGGTGTAGCGTGGAGCTATGAAGGCGCTGATGTTGATGATGCTGTGAGTTGATGAAGCTGAGAGGTGTTGATGAATGATATGGCTGAAGAAGATGATGATGGTGTGTGAAGACGACGACGATGAAGCTAGGCTAGGCGTGGTGAGGGATGAAGATGATCAGTGATGGTGGAGGTGTTGTAGCTGCGTGTGAGGCTGATGGGTGTGTGAGGAGAGGTAGGGTAGGTTTATTAATAGGATGAGAGTTTAGGGTTTTTGCTTAGGTTTTGTTCTCCTCTTTTTCTTCGATTTCTTCTTCCTCAAGACTTGTAACTTCTCACCAACTCTTGAAACCCTATCCCAATATAATAGTTATGAAAATAATAATTCCCATAATTATTATTTTTTGACCGTCTTGTAGCCAAGTGTATAAAACCTGAGCTTCTACGTCATCTCTTCTCCTCTTTATTAAATTAGCACTAACCCTAAAAAATATATAAAACAAATCAAATTAAACGAAATAATATATATAATATACTCAAAATAATTATAAAAATAATGCATGATTTTTGACTTAACAAAGTTTTACTCTCATTCAAACTTTTGATGGAATAGATACAGCTTGGACTAATGTACCTATTCTTAGGAAAGCTTATAAGGATGGTGTTGAGTTCTTTATTGATTTTTCTAGTCAAAGAGCAGTTCAAGGAACAATAAAATGTCCTTCCATAAGATGTTGTAATGAGAAAAGATGGACATGTGATGTCGTTCATAGTCATATCTTGAAACATGGATTCTTGCATGGCTATACTATTTAGGTTTTTCATGGTGAAAAGCGAACAAAGTCTAATGCTTGGAGTGGTTCTCTTTTTGAATGGACATGTGGTTCTTTATTGATTCTGGCATGGCTATACTATTTGGATGGTATTGTGTTTACACTACTTATTCCCAGTTTACATTGCTTGAGTTCTTCGTTCAGAGATCTAATTTGAGGATAGATTGTGTTTCACCTTTGTCTTTTTCTTATTTTTTCCCCTTCCTTTTTTCGTTTTTTCATGATTTAATTTCCAGAATCCCTCATGGTTTAGGGCATTCTACAACATTTTAGTGATTAAGAGGTTTTGATCGTTTTGTTTGATTTTGTTTGTTGTATTGAGCACTGAGAGAGTATTATTCGTGAAATTGCCCCCCTTAGAAGTTTAAACTCGTATGACAATCGCTCTAGTTACTTATTTTTCCATGCTAAATTGTAGAAATTCAGGTTTGCATTGCTATTTTGTCCACCAAGTAGGTCTCTGGGTTTCGTTGCGATGGTTCATTTGATATTGGTGCTGTAGATAATCGTGAGAAAGGGGTCTAGCTTGCTAGCTATATGGGTTAGTGATTGAGTGATTTATTGAGTTGGGGACACGGGTTGTTGTTGTACTAGTATGTTCCATTTAGTTTGGAGGAGATGGTGCTCAATACTATTACCTAGTTGAGATTTGGTTTTTAGTAGATGATTTATAGAGAAATTGGGGTTACTGAGGAGTTATTTTATTGAAGTAGAGATGAATTATTGGATTGAGGTTTGGTTTTGATGAAGCCATTTTTGGAAGCCCTCCGGTTAATATAAACTTTTGTTCCTTTTACGGCTTGTACCAACAAACACCAAACCTGTTTCTCTTCCTCTAAATAACCTTTTGAATTCTAGATCTACGCATCAGTTTGAAAATTGCTATTATCAAGAAAAAACAAAGAATCTAGGGGCGCATGTCAAAACTAGATTGTAGCTGGGTTTAACTTAACTATGTAACCTTTTCTTCCTAATTTGTGTCATTTAAGGACAAAAAGTGTGGATTAATATGTGTGGTTCATGCCAATCAGAAGTGGTTTTGGATTAATTTCGTATTCCAGCTTAGATCTATTTCCACGAGTAACAAGTTTAGTGAACACGTGTTGTAGCTAGATTGAGTTATGCATTCACGGAATAAAGGCCAAACTAATGCATGTACAAGCTATTGATGTGGCAGTTTTTGTTCAAAAGAACCATTTGCATTGAAGATTGCACATAGACCACAATTAGTGAAGACACTCAAATCCCTCGTGATCTTCTTTCCTCATTGTGGATGATCCATGTAATTGCGTATTTATTAATCATGTACAAGATGACATTGATTATGGCTGAAGATGCCAAGAGGGAACATACACGATATTTTTTGTATGGCTTTAATACACATGCTTTGTTATATATCTTTGATATAAGTTTGACATGCTTCGATAAATGCTAAGCTTCAAATAGTTTGTGATCTAAGTAACTTTGTTAGAGATGCAAGCATTTTGGGATTCCCTTTATTGTCTCCAACATGATAAACTCCCCCCCCCCCCAATTTTCTAGAATCTATAAAATGGCCTTATATGTGGTGTTTTAGCATAGTAAGCCTGATGCTGAAAGTATTTGTGCTGAAGATCACTTTTGCAGTACCTTATCCATGGAACTGAACTATGTCTATTATATGATAGTGCAGTCGCTGTTCTAGTCATCTTGTTCTAGTCATCTTTAGCTCACTATTATATGACAGATCATCATCTGATCTTAGCTTAAAAATCATGCCCGTAGCACCCACAGCTGTGTTGACTGTCAGGTTTGTTACTGAGTGATTTTATAGCTATGTTTCACAAATAGTCCGTTTTAATCATGTTTGTCACCTATATTCTCATTCACTCAAAATATCTGGAGATCTGAAAGCTCCTGTTCAAAAGAGATAATTTGCTATTGAAAGTTTCACCCCTGTCTTCTTGCCTTCTGAAGTGAAAAGAGATACAAATTAAGATTGGTAATTTGAAAACTTCTATCTTGTAATACCAGTCTTTAAAAACTTTGCCAATAAAAAATAATTGGCTCCCATTTTAGCAAAAAATTATAACAATAATTTGCATGCACAACTTATCTTTCTTACTTGATTCCTATGTGCTTTGGAGTAAACTTATGCTATTTAGCAATAGCAATGAAGGATGAACGTTCCCCCACGTTGAATTTTATGCCAATGAATTGAAAAGAGTAGAGTTCACATTTTAGTTTCTTCATTTCTAAATCGCTTAATCAGAAAAGTGTTGATTGATTTTGCTATATTATTTCTACATCAAATAATGAAAATTACATCTACAACCTGCAAAGTGATTTTTGGGACCTGTTAAGATTGAAAATAATTTAAAATTCCATAAGTATTTGAACAAATAGGTATATAGGTTGTAAAATAACAAAAATGCCCTTCTTATTTTTATTTTCTAGTAGTAGTAGTGGTAACAATAATACTATTGTTGCTACTATTATTCTGTTTATTTTGAGGAAAAATAAAATGCAAAATGCCTGTTAATCTATTTGTTCAAATGTTGATAAATCACTAAATAATTTCAAATAATGAAAAAATACTATTCTGGTTATTTTGGGACCTGAGTTTAAGTCTCACCTACATCAACCTTAGTGCGTCATTTGCATCACCGAACAAAAAAAAGGATTACGCATGTGATGTTATGATGTATGTGAAGTTGACAATTTTAGATCTCGAAGTAACACTTTTGTTTGCGCTGTAACTTATAAATTTAAGAAGATTTAGCCCAAAAAAATTATAAATGTTGTAGTGTGTTCTTAGGTATTTCATTTTATTTTTTAATCTTCAATTTTCTATTTAATTGGTAAGATAGAGTTTTTCTATTGCAAATTTTCTTCATTTACGTGTTTGTTTGAGCACACATGTTGGAAGGGTTTTTTTGGTGGCACACACAGTCACTGACCTACAAACACAAGTTTGGGAATATTTGGATTCTGACTTAGAGTAATTGCATTGTCATAAGAAGGTACATCTTGAAATCTTTTGTATGTTACACATGTTGAATGTTACAAATTTACTTATTTATTCACTTACTTGGTAAGTACCTTTCAACTCCCCCTCCCCCAAGAATACAAAAGTTGTCTTCACTTCCCTTGGCTTTTCATTCATTAAAAAAGAATTTCCTTTGCTTGTTTATGTGTAAAACTTGTTATGAAATTTTCCTTTATTTCAATTTACTTAGTGATTTTTATGCCTTGAATAAAGTCTAAATGGACGCATATTGTTAAGTTAAAGAACTATTTTCATCTTTGGCTTGTTAATATGATTGAATTTGTAGCTAGTGGTTTAAATTTGCTTTGTTGTTATGGCGTATGCTCTAAGCACATGATTTTGATGTGTTGGTGTGACCTTTGTGATTCTTTCCTCCTCTTCCATTAATGATTGCAAATGCTTAGTTATAATGCTTATATTGACTTATGTGATGACCTTGTAGCTGGGTTGGTAGAAATTATAATAGACAAAAGTTGGATTCATAGGCATAGAACTTCTCTTGAATATCAGAATGGGGTTGAGTCATTTTCACAATTTTCTTTTTGCAATGCTGGGGGTAGTAAACTGATCGTATACCTTTGTAATAAATGCAAAGTTGGGCACAATCATTGCTTCACAAAAGAAGAAGGGGCACACCATCTCATGTTTAATGGTTTTTGGTCATATTATAAAGAGTGGGTGCATCATGGGGATAAAGTTTCTAAACCTTCTTTATTTTTTTGTGACAAAGGCCACAATACTACTAATACCCAATCAAAAAGTGGTTTTGGTGCCATTAATACTATGAGAATACTTAATGATATTTTTGGGATGCGCAAAAATCATGGGAATGACATGTTTCATCAAGAGGATGATATGGATGAAAATGACAATGATAAGCTAAGGACTGAGGGGTATAAGGGTGATACTTCCATGGTGTACAAAGATGATGGATATAAAAGGCTACTAGAACAACTTGAACATGAGCTATATCAGGGTTCAAAATTTTCAAAACTCTCTTTTCTGTTGCACTTACTCCACTTGAAATGCACATATGGTTGGTCTATTAAATCATTTAATATTTTGCTCCAGCTTTTGAGGTATGCTTTTCCCCATATAGACCCCATTCCTTCATCATGGAGTAATTGCAAGCAATTACTTAAGGACTTAGGCCTTGAATATGACAAAATGCGTGCCTGTTCTAATGATTGCATATTGTATTGGAGTGAAAAGGAACAACAAGAATCATGTGACAAGTGTGGTTCTTCATGATGGAAGAATAGTGAAAAGAAATTGTCAGCTAAGGTATTATGCTGTTTCCTTCTCATTCCTAGATTGCTTAGGCTTTATAAATCATCGAAGATAGTTGAAGATATGGTTTGGCATGATAAGTATCGTACAAAGGATGAAGTTTTGAGGCATCCAGCAGATGCAAAGGCATGGAAGGAATTTGATGAACAATATCCTGATTTTGCATTTGATCCTCGAAATATAAGGCTTGGCCTAGCTAGTGATGGATTTAATTCCTTTCGTGTAATAAATAGCACGCATAGTACTTGGCCAGTCTTACTAATTCCATATAATTTGCCTCCTTGACTATGCGTGAAACAATTCTAAATTATACTATCGGTGATTATTCCCAGTGAAAAAGCCCTGGGTTTGGATATCAATGTATATCTTCAACCACTGATTAATGAGTTAGTGCAGTTATGGCACGATGTAGATGCATATGATGCATACACAAACACAAGATTTACATTGCGCGGTGCTCTTTACTCTACTATAAATGACTTTCCCGCATCTGCTAGTCTGTCTTAGTGGAGTACGAAGGGTAGTTTTGCATGTCCATCTTGTGGGAAAGCAACTCAATCACTTTGGTTGGAAAATAAACATAAGTTTTGCTATAAGGGTCATCGAAGATGGTTGGCAAAAGACCATCCTTTTTGATATGATAAGGATGGATTTGATGGAAATATGAAGTTTGGTGTCACTCTAACTTCATTAACAGGGAGTCAGGTACTTACAGAATTAGAAGGAACTATATTTACATATGTGAAAAGCCAAACCAATATAGACGTTGATGAGAGGGATGAAGAGAAAATATGGAAGAAGCGAAGCATTTTCTTTGATCTTCAATATTAGTTGTTTAATCGTCTTCGTCATAATTTGGATGTAATGCATATTGAAAAGAACGTTTGTGATAGTTTGTTGGGAACTTTATTGAGTTTAGAAGGAAAGGGCAAGTATAACTTGAAGGCCCACCAAGATCTTCAACAAATGCAGACAAGGCCTGAGCTCTACCGACTTTTGTTACCAAATGGGAAATATCATTTACCCGTAGCTCCATATAATTTGTCTATTGATGATAAAACGTCCTTGCTAAAAGTCTTGAAGCACATCAAGGTGCCAGATGGATACACAAGCAATATCTCTCGATGTGTCAATTTGAAGGAGCGCAAGTTGTTTAATTTGAAGAGCCATGATTGTCATATTCTAATGCAAGGTTTACTTCTAATTGTATTGCAAGTAGTTAAGGATGATAATCTTGCAGATTTGGTGCATGAGTTGTTTGATTTTTTTAAAGGGATTATGAGTGAAAGAGCTGAATATTGATAAATTGGATGAGTTACAAAGCAATGTGGTTCTCACGTTATGTCGTATGGAGAAAATGTTCCCACTTGGTTTTTTCACCATATTAGTGTGATAAATAGGATGGAAAATTCCACAATTGGCATGCCAGGACCTTATAGTCTTGTAAATCTAGTAAATCCTTATTTTGTGCACATAAACATAACATTATAGTATAATGTGAAAACCTTGCAGAGTTAACTTTTCATTATTGAAGTTTCTTTTCAATTTGTAATTTTATGTAGTCGTATGATCAAAACACATCTAGGGGAAAATACAAATACTTCTGGTTGCTCAGATCAATCGAACATCGATTGAAGGCTTAATTTTGACCAAAGATAGCAGCTAAGACATTAAGTAATTTTCATTTGAGCAATTTAAAGAGCAGACTTAGAAGTGAAATACTTCTAGTGCCTATTATTTGAGCAGTTTATATAATTTGGTAATTATTTGACTATTGTTTTCATTCGGCTAAAATGCATCCAGGGAGTTAGTAAGTGATCGATTAACTTCTATGCCTTAACCTCTTTTAAGAGAACTTATGTGCTCTAGGGTAATTAAACCATATGCAACAATGCCAGTGCGTATTTTTTTTTCCTAATATGATATTTGTTAAATTGGAATGGATTATTCAACTCATTTGGCTATTTTTATTATTTTAAGGACAACTTTACTCACTGTAATCACTCATCATCTGAAGAGATGAGTGGTTTGCCTCGTAGCCTTACAAATTCAAAGAGTACTTGAGTTGAATTCGGGACTTGTAATAATGGTGTAACCCCGAATGATGAGATTTCTGGAGATGGTTGTCGGAGACTTGTAGGAACTGCACATAATCAACAAGCACAAAATTCGATCAATGGACAAAACAGGATGGAAGTAGATACTTCTAGTTTTCAGCCAAGTATCAATTTTTCTAAAAAGCAAGCAAATAAGACACTGTACAATCAGGTAAATAATTGTTGAAAGATATTATGCACTTTATACTTCCGGTGTATTTTTACTCGTGTATGCATGTGGTTTTTTATGTTTTTCTTACTTCAGGTATCCTCACCAAATTGTTTCATTATAATGTATCTTAAGTATGGTCATGCCGAGATAGAAAAGTTAGTCGATAAGGTGATTGAGGAAAATTCAGACACGGTGAGAAGTTTTAGGAACCTAAAGAGAAGAGAGTTTGCTCATTATCTTCTGGGTGGCATGGTATATAAATGCTTGTATATTCTTTCATTTAAGGTTTGATTTGTCATTTACTTTGGGTTAACTAAGTCTAAAATTAAAACATGACTTACTGTAGGCCTATATTGAGGGTAAAAAAAAAGGTAGACAAGGACTTACTAAGCAACATTCTTTACGAAAATTTGTTCGCTACTGCTCAGCAACCTGGTAAGAGTACGCTATTCATTTTCATTTAGGGTTTTGTGCGTCATTAATTGAACTCTATTGTGTGTCTTCAGACTTGATTCTGCCGAGTCTTTGTCTTATTTAAGCTCTTTGGTTATCTTTTCTAACAGTTTATTTTTTCTGTGTATTTCAATTGTCTAACAGGTTGCATTTTTAAAGCTAACATCTCTCAGTGAAGAAAACAAAGATGGAGATTTTTTTTATATATTTTTGGACGTTAGGCATGTTTTCAAAGTGTAGTTTTTGGTAGTATATAGGGCAATAAAATTTTCAATCCGTTACCTACAACAAAAAATTAGCAGGATGGATTCAAAACAATGAAACAATATGTATTTTTAATTACCTTAGTCTTTGTTGCGGTGTCTACAATTAATTTTTTTTTAGGGACTAATGTGTAGTTTATTTAATTGATGTTTGATCTATTTTAATTTGTTGGTTTGTTAATTTTATTCATTTATGTAGGGTGATATGCGCTGGTAATTAGTATAAAACTTGTCAATTAAAAAGAGAACACTTGTATGCAATTGTTCTATTTTTAACTTAATAAGTTTTACATTAATTACCGACATTATTTTTTTAAAAACTAAGACAATACTAGTAAACTTTTAAGTGTGGGGAAAGTTATGACATCTTGCATCTTCCAGAGTGGGCATAGCATAAAATGGCCATACATAAATTGTGGGTAATTAGTACTTACTCCGCATTTATAAGTGTGAAAAATATAGCTCTACCAGCATTTCCATTAAGTATGGAGAACACTTCCATACACTTAACTTCCTCACATTTAGCCTAAGTGTGGACAACTGCTATTTCTCCACTTATAACTGTAGTTATTGGCAAAATTAAATGTGGAGGGATGCAAGCTTTCTTGTAGTGATATCTTAACCTTGACAATGACTTCTTCATTGAGTTAAATTAGGCCGCTTTTTAGTCTCTGATTTCATCAATTATACTTATTAGCATATATTTGAACATTGAAATAAAGGGTATTTTTTATCTCCCTTCAGGTTTTCGACAATAATTTTTCAATCTAGAACTTTTTGCTTTAATTTTTAGCTACCTTTAGATCTTACACTTTTGATTTT
This sequence comes from Selenicereus undatus, assembly GCA_017589665.1. Taxonomy (NCBI): domain Eukaryota; kingdom Viridiplantae; phylum Streptophyta; class Magnoliopsida; order Caryophyllales; family Cactaceae; genus Selenicereus; species Selenicereus undatus. The sequence continues at coordinate 54,320,133 of JACYFF010003369.1, forward strand.
TAACTACCCTTTTATATTTTTGCTTTCATACTTCTGATCCAAAACTTTTGAAAATTAGAAAAAGACACCAAATTTGGGTAAGTTATGCAATAAAACTAATTTTAGGTTTTTTTTTTTAAATGAAACATGCTTATTTTGAATGCTTAGATTTCTTATAATGACTTTGCTAGTAATAGTTATCATAATTTACTACTTATATCAAAAATATTATATTTTCTATGGTTAAAGGTCCACCATGCTTAGCAAAATAATTCAAGTTTAATTGGAGAGTTTCAACCATTACTTGGACTTAGTCAGCGTTGGACCCTGGCGCTAATCTAGCTTTTAGTTTATAGAGAATTCTAATCTCAACGACACCTTGTTTTGATCAGCACATCACAAGTCCATTCCATTTCCTACCTCAGACCGTGGTCACTAATTAAATTTTTTTACATTTTTAAAGATAGTGAGATTTTAATCAAGAAATTATAATATTTAAGACATAAAGTTCGATTGAATAACTTTCTCTACTAAGAAACTTCTTTTATTGAAAGCTTGAAAGTGGAAATATTATGGTGGAAAGATTTCAAGAGGAACTTAAACTGCTAAGATCATCAGAGATGCTTGTTCATAGAGAAATGGAGAATCCCAAGTTTTCTTTTGTTCAAGAATGCTCAAATGACTGTGTCCCTTCTGAGCACTCAACCTCTCCTTTTACAGAGGAGATGAACTACATAAGATGCCCTAATGGCTACAGTGCACTCTATTTTATTGTCTTGACACTAGATAAAATAGTACAATAATGGAGTAAAACTTTTCAAAGCCTTTAATGCTAACAAGACTAGTAATCCATATCGAGATTTTGCATGCCTTCATCTCTAATAATGTCTTCCAACCTATCATTATCTAGACATTCATCAAAATCTTCAACAAGCTCAAGGTGCATTGGATCCCATTTTTCAAATAATTCCTGAAGATATTTCTAAAGTAGCAATTTCTGCCTTTATATATATGCTAAACTCATTATGATAAACGAAAGTGGTGTTCCCGTGAGGCATTAGTTTTGTTCCTTGTTCAATTAATTCCCACATTTGTTGATAAGTATTGTACAAACAGATGGCTTTTGCTAAAGGAGGATCACTATCAAATTCTTGTCATTCTGAAAACCATTCTTGTCGTTGAACATTGGGACCGTCTAAATCAACTATTTGAATAAGATCATGGGCTAGTTTGGCTTTTCTATTTCCATACTCAATTATTGCACACTGTACCTCCACATACAGGCTTCTAATGTATGAGATTTTTGTTGGACCATCCGGAGATGTAAGAATCTAATAGATCCTTCTGAACATGTATTGTTCAAAATAAAAATGGGTACATCAAATATGGGATTTCCATAAGATAAACTACCGTTCCATATTCCTAAACGTTCGTGACGAGCTCATTTGGAGATATTGCATTTGGTTGAAAACTAATACTACCAACTCCAAATCTATCGGGAGAGTAAATTATAGTATGATTCCCAAATATCATAGGAATAGTTATGATAGTATTCAATGTAAGCTGCATACCACGCATTGAACCATTTTTCTTGAACATGAGAACTGATTTTTTCTTGGATATCATAAGGACATCTTAGATAATTAATTTGTAACTCTAAAAGGCTAAATCTTTGAGCTATAGGTAGACAGAAGATAGCAGACCAAAATGTGATCTACTTTTTGTAAGAAATTCTAAAATATCCATAAGAATTTACTAGAAGGAGAAACTCGTTCTAGCAGGCATTTCATTTTGGATTTCCTCCTTTCCCGATAGGAGTTTTGTTTTGATGATCACTGTTGGCAAGCTCACGAGCTAAGCTATTTGCCAGAGAATTCTTCGATCCTTATATATGTTCTATAGAGAAAGAAAATTGGTTAAGCCATAATCGCCAACGCATGGTCCCCCTTGCGCTTGCATGTTTGATAAATTCTTTTTCATAAAACCAAGTATTCCTTTGCAATCAGTTCGAATAAAAAAAATGTTGTGGGGCTAAAAAGATTAGGAACTTTTCGATCTCCCTTATGATTGCAAGGATTTGTTTTTCCAGTGTAGGATAGTTGTATTCTGCTTTATTAAAACTTCTACAACAATATTGTTAGAGTTTTCCTCCTTTGATTTTAAGTACTGCACTCTGGTGTTGGCATCTGTCTAAACAATTAAATCATCTCCTTCATTAGCCAAATTAAGAATAGGAAGACTTTTACACATCTTTTTTAAATTTTGAACAATATTTGAATAATTAGTGGTCCATGTCCAACTTACTTATTTCTTGAGTTTCTGCTGCAATGGTTTTCTCAATTTAGTCAGATCTTTAACGAAGTCTAAAACATAGGTAAGACATCTAAGAAATCTTTCTAATTGTTTCCTATCTTCAATTTTTATAGGAAAATTCTCTATTTTTCTGGAATATATTTTTGTAGGATAATTTGTCCACCTTTTATCTCTAGATCCAAAAGCTCAATTTCGTGTTTAGCATAAATGCATTTGTTCTGACAAAAAATAATACTAGATCAATGCATCTTTATGTGACGGCTAAGACATCATCCTTATGTTATTCTATGGTCTTGTAAAAGACAAGGATGTCATCGATGTGGGGTAAATAGCAGTGATTAAGATCTTTAAAGATGTTATCCATTCTTCTTTGAAATATTTGGAGTGCATTTTTAAGACTGAATGACGTTAGTATCCACTTATAATGTCCTTAAGGGCTGCTAAAAGCAATTAAAAGAATGTTTTCTTCGTCCATTTTTATCTATCAATATCGGGTTTTGGAATCCATTTTTGAGAACCAAGAAGCTCATTGAATTCTACTAAAAAGAACTATTTTGTTAGGATATCATATCCATGAAAGACAATATTATCATTAAGCTTTTTGTAATTGATTACCATTCTAGCTTTTTCTCTTTTTTCTTCAGCATGATTTCTTACCATAAAAGCGGACTAGTGTGAAAACTCTTACTGTTTCTGATTAATCCATTATCTAATAGCTCTTTGATTTGCTCATCAAGCTCTTGGATATCCTGGTGTGTATACACCATTTGTTTGACTTAGATAATAGTGTTGGGATTTAACAAAGTATTTTTGTAAATGTTTTATCCTTATCGCAAGATTTTAGAAGATTAACATAGTGCAGTTCTTTGTATAATTGCTCTTGTTGTTTAGTAATCTATTCTTTAATAGATAAATCAAGTAGTGAGATCGTTAGTACAATCTCATGTTGTGCAAGTATTACCTTCTCACTACGCTGGCTGCACGTAAACTCCATCTTCTAATGAGTGTAAGCCTTATTTAACATATCAATGGGAACTAAGCGACCTTTTATTATGAATTTTATTTGGTTTATAGTCTGTATGCATAGAGAATATAGCCTCTGAAAATTATTTTCAATAATCATATTATGAGAGGATTGATTAGTAGCCCATAGAACTGGTATAATACATCGGACTCCTACTATTTCTATAGATAACCTTTCTATGGATTCGTTATGGCTCATAATGCTATTAGCAATTATCATAACTTGTAAAGGATTCTTGGCCTTTTCTTACATAAATTCTGGAAATAATGATCTTTTTCCAAAACATATTGAACAAGCGCTATCAATGTAGGCACATAATTCATATTTATTATATTCCTCTAAACATATATTTATTGGGATATAGATGCTATTAGGGTTAGTATTGGTGACTTCATAGCATATTTCCATAGTCATATTTTTGACTAATTCATCTTCATAGAATGGCTCACTAACAGTTCTTGTTTTGTACCCAATGACCTTTCTATCTATACTCATACTTCAATTTACATTGTGTCTTGCGAGTTCAAAACTAATTCTCCTCATTTCACTAGTCATGTTAATTGAATCATATTCTTTAAGTTCTTCTTTAGCCGATGAAGTCCCTTTTCTCCATTCTGATCTTGCACTCATACTTCTCAATAATTGAGGTTTAATTGTAATTTTACCATTCTCATCAATTTTTATTCCATTTTTCTTATTGATTTCTGTATGGTTGGCAAAGCTAGATATCCATAACCTATCATTCTTTATGTCCTGATGATTGGATTTAATCCTCTGTATTTTTTGCATAGGGGTAGGACTTTTAAATTTTTTTACGTGTCGTTGTTACTTTATTCTTTGGATCTATGGTATTATCTATTTTGTAGATTATTTTCTAAAATATCCTTAGTGGGTATCCTCCTCTTCATGTCCATTCTGACTATTTTTATCTTAAGGGATAGGAAGTTTTTGGCAAATTTATCTTTTAGGCTTACAATATCTAGGTTGGCAATTAAACCCATCTGATCCATTGCATAAATTGGTCTTGATCCTTATGATAATTTGATTACCAAATTTGGTATGCCTAATATCACAAAGCAAAGCATAAAGATCAATATCTTTTCCATAATATTATAATGGGGTAATTTGAATTTGGACACTTCCAATATGGATATAGCTGTACTTTTCATCTTTATTACGCCTAAGGATATTTTTCCAATTAATGAGATTAACTTCTCCTACATCATACTCACAATCTTTTATCTTTAGGTCTCCTTCCATCATTTCACATACGTACTTACCCTTTAGTTGAAAGATAGATTTTTGTAGATCATGTCTTTCTGGATTATGGGAAGGACCCAATCTCCTTTGACTTCTTCTTTTTCATTATCTACAACAAATTCTTCTCCTTGAAGATCACAAAGAATAATTTAACTACTTTCCATCATATGACTAGTTTTTTCATAATCATTTTCTTCATATTCATCTTCTAGTACAATCTCAACAATTCCCTTATTGTTTTTTAGGGCTAGATCTAATGCTTCATCCTTGCTAAGTTCAAAATAGTCTTGACTTCCCAAGGTTTCAATAAGTTTGTTATTCTTCCTATTTTTGCATTCATTTTCATAATGACCTACTTCTCTGCATGCCCACCTAAACCTAGCAAAACTGACCCGAGACCCAAAACCTGAACCGAACAGCCCAGACCCATACTAGACCTGGCATTTGAAATATGCTCAGTCGAGAGTGGACCTAAAATCTGAATTGACCTGAACCGAACCATACCCGATCCGAAATTTTCTACAAAACTGCTTATTTTTGTATGACAAGCGTATTGGACCAAAAATTGATTGACCTGAAGTTGACGCAAGCCGAAGTTCACCCAACCCAAACTGAATAGACCCGAAATTTCACTTAACCCAAAACATGACCCGACCCAAACTTAACCCGACCCATACCCGAAGCGAATGACCCATTTGCTAGGCCTATGCCCAACACTTGCAATTGTTTTTCCCGGTAGGGCAATAAGTAGCTTTCCTCAAAAATATTTGTTTTCTAGGGTTTGGTTTATTATAATATTTTCTTTTATACTTCTCTCCCCTTTGCTTATTACTCTTTTTCTTATAAAACTTTCTTTTTCTTCTCCTGTTCTAGTTGTTTTCCCCATTGGTGAGGATTATCCCAACAAGCTAGAAATTGCTTTTTTATTTTCCTATGCTTTTGGAGTTCAAGGCATTGATCATTGACCCATTTTCTTAGATAAGAGATTCTTGAACCAATCTTCTTTTCCAAGTCATGCAATGTACCTTTAATTGATTATATGGTAATTTGTCGTACAATATACTAAGACTAATTTCATTATTCACAATTTTGCAATAATATCGACTAAATTCAACAATATAATTATGCAGATATCCCGTATCCCATTATTCTATGTTATTTATCTTTCTTTTCCATTCTCTAGCCTTTTCTTCAAAATCAAATTTAGCTATGATGAATACAGTTTCGATTTCCTTACATAGGTTTTTGAACATTTCTGCTGGTGTTCCTATAATTCATGCATTTTTATCATCCTCATTTAATGAATCATACCAGTTAGCTACAGTATTAGAAAAACTATGTTCAATATAGTTTAGGAAATTTTCAGCAGTCCATGAAGTATTTAAGTTTAGGATATTATTCATGCCTCTTTTCCAATGCTCAAAGATTTTTTCTCTGTTACGAGCTTCATCGATGTTTAGGATGTATCCTGTTTGGCTTATTAGGGTAAGACCAATTTCTTCAAAGGTCGTAACTTTTCTTGAGATAAACCCAAAGGAAAAATTGGTCATATGTCCTACTAGAATGTACCTAGGTCTCATAAAATGAGTATTTCTTCTAGAAGGTTCACCAAATTCTTTAGGCTTAGGAACAACAGTGTTAAGTAGATTAGTCTCGAGCTCACCTATGTTGAGTTCTTCTCCAATCTCATTGATCTCATTGTCAAATACCCTTTTACCATATTTTTTTTTAATCCAGTTTTCTTCTAATTTCTTCTAAAGGTACAACACTAAGTTCTTCTAATTTAATTAGGTTCATTTGTTGATATATTTTTCCTTCTAATTGGACATTATTTTTCTTTTCATTTTCATCAAATAATATGTCTTGTTTATCAACTATGACACCCATGATTTTGTTTAATTTTTATGGGTTTTGTTCTTTTTCAAACATATTATGTAGTTCTACAATATTGTACTGCTTATACTCCATCCTTTTCTCCTTTCTCTACCTTCTTGTATGACTTTTCAGTTGATTTTCCTCCTACTTTTTTGTTGGATTTTTATATTATGCAAAGGAAATGAATTTGTGTTTTTAGGGTTTTGGAAAGGATATTTATGTTGAAATGGAGTACTAATACTTAAAGTAGATTTTCTACTATGTCTAATCTCATTAGCTAAAGAAAGATAGATTATAGACAATTGCTTCTTAATCTCCTCAAATTCAGCATTCAATGTTAATTTTAATTAATTTGGCTTTTAATTCTAAAACTATATCAGCGACATAGTTTAATTGAAGTGCTCTAGAAGTGATTCCTTCCGGTGAGTAAACAACATGTGAATAATTAGGAGTAGGGCAAGTAGGTGATAATTTAATCATTAAACACAATTAATTAGCTCATCAATTAGCTTAACTATCTTAATTATTTTTGTTCACATGGCTCCGATACCAAATTCAAGAGGATCTCGAATAGTGTTTATGAGAGAAATTACATATGCACAAAATTAAAATTTTCGAAAGTAAGTTTCTAAGGATTGGGTTTAAAAATGTAAATTTCAAAAGTTTAAGGAACATGAAAAATAGGGAGGGTACCTCAAATTAAGTTACATAAACTTCCAGGTACTAGAATATTAACTCTAAAAAGACAAGGTTGAAAATGTTAATGACTAAAACTTCATTGTACCTGAATGCTACCCTGAAATGAAGTATCTTTGGTTTGAATCCCTTTGCTTGTTATATGCAACTCAATTCATACTTTACCAAATATGATATAAGAATAACAAATGAACGAGATATATTTCAATAAATGTTTCTCATATTTAGCTAAATGAACAAAAATAATTGCCAATCAGTGCAATCTATAATGACCTCAAAATGTCATAAAGTTCCACATTTTATGTAGTAATAATTTGTAGATGATCTTTCATACATAAAACCTTCATCTTCCTAATTTTCAAACTTAATGAAATGTGCACATAAATCTTGGGTTTCTAGATAATTATCTTAGCCTTATCTCGGTGATTGAGTGATTGATGTGATTAATCACAATGACTTACAATCAAGTTGGCCTAACTCTAAGTTTTCAGATGGTTAATTTGACACAAAGATAGAGCTATCTGACAATGTTCTATAGTACCTTGATCACTAGGCTAGGATTGAATGGCTTGACCTATCAGATGTTTTCATTTCAGGTTAAACAAACATGAATATGAGTTATATTCTGATTCTAATAAGATGCTTACAACTTAACTATAATTTATACAAAAGAATTTGACTTTTAATTGAAAGAAATATAGAGATCAAGTGTGGGTACTTGACTCTAATAATAAACTTAGGGGAAGAGGTTCCTTAGGTATCATTGCCATTTCTTAGAAGAAGATTTCTTGGTAATATCATTTCAATTAGAAAAATATATTTTTGATGTGTGTTCATCAAATGCAAATATGCATTACCAATATTGGTATAAAATTCATATCTACATGTGGGTGTTATTCAATTAGGTTTTCAGGTTAATCTTGAGTCGTGTCATGTTCAAGTCAATAAAATCTAGTCCGGTTTCATGTTTGAGTTGGGTTATTTTTTGCTCAGCTTGACTTCAGACCAATTGATATTTCTTTCATTAAGCTTCTCTTGCAAAGAAAAAATAGGTTGCCACTATAAGTGCATATGATGTTGTAATATATTTCAGCAAAATGTATAGAGGGTTTAGCTTGAGCTTTGACGAAAGGTTAATGCAACCAAGTGGGGGCAGGATGCTTACCAATCAGTTGACTCCTCTTTCTGAAGCTCCTAGCATTGAAGGGTAATTTCGTCCTTACTTGTTTCGCTGCTTCTACAAGAGATGTTTTCTTGTATGAGTTATATTTCGTATCACGATACAAATATAAATGAACATATTGTTTTATTTTCATAGCAATTCAGCTATGAATCCAATATGAATTTGTGCCAGTAAGTTATTTTATTATTGTACGACTATAATGTGTTCATTTTGTATAGTTATATGACCACTTTGTATGTTTTGTTTCATTTATGCTCACTAAAAATATTAGTTTGCTCAACTAAAACAAATGTATTTTTGTAACTTTGAAATTTTGCATTGGCTTTGACCATTAATGAGGATTTGGCATTTGGCACATTTAATAGTTTTATTGTAACACAACTTTTAGTTTTTGATAGGCTTTAAAACTCTTGTTTGTAATGGATTAATAAATTGTTGTCATTTTTTTTTGTTGCTTATGATGTTTTGGTACTATTATGAGAATTCTTAATAGATTTAAGTTTTTTCTGGTATTGGATTAAAAATCATGTTAAATGTAATATTTTGGGTTTGGCTATGAGATTAGATTTATATAAATGTTCTAATTTATTAAATCATCTCAAATACCTTTTAAGTTTTTAATATGTTGCCCATTATCAACCCATTGCGGCTCACTAGTATTATCTTCTAGCTCACCAAAATTTCCAAAAACTTTTATCCCTTGTTTTGGTAATGTTCCTCACTATAAATGCGTGTAGTTTACTATGTGCAACTCTTTTAGTTTTGGTGATTCAACATTACGAAAGTATATTAGCTGAATATAATGACCATTTCAGTGCACTAAAACATTTGGAATTTGTAAATATTAGCTTAATCTTCATTGTGTACACTAGTTTAAGTTTTTAAGATGTTGCTCACTAAATAAGCATTCCGACTTACTAGTATTATCTTCTAACTCACTAATATTTGCACACAAAAAAAAAAATCTCAAGTTTTGGCGTTGTGCTTACCATATGAAGTTCTTTGGGTTATGTTGATTCAACATTACAGAAGAGTGGAGTAAAGCCTGTCGAGAGTTACAAATTTAACCACTACTTCGGTTATTAAATAATTTTTATAGCATAGGAAAGTAGGGATCGATCTGCGAGGAAAGATTGTTGTAAAAGGCTAGCTTAATCCTAAATGATTTTTACTAATCCAATTTATTAAGTCTTATCTTAATAATTCTAAAATAATTAAAATCTAATGAATAAAAATCTGGAAAAATATCCAATGATGTTCCTAAATATTCTAGATCATATTCTGGAAATAAAACAGAAACAATATTCCCTAAATAATTCAGAAAAATAGAAACAGATTAATAATCCAATATTGAACTAAAAATTAAAAACAGACACTATTAAACAAAAAATTCAATATTAAAAATCACAATCAGTATCCTAAATTGACAATCTTAAACTTGAAAAATTTATAACTCCAGAATAATGTCTGATTTATTTTAGGAAAATTAAATCAGACAATTACTACAGAATAATCAACAGAAAATTAAATCTGAAATTAAAAAGAAAATAATCTGCATGAATAAACATACGAAAATAATTAAGAACATTACCCTAATTCTAGGACACAACTTTCTAAACCTAAAAATAATTAATAATCGTAAAGTAAAATTAAAAATCGAAATTTTCAGAATTAATTACCTAAAAACCTGCACATATCAATTTCACAAAATAATTCTCAAATATTATCAAATAAATTCCAAAAATCACGAAATTGAATATGAGCAGACTAGGACACTTTATAAACCCTAGGAATTAATAAAAATCTAAAAATAACAAAAATAACTATTTTTAGTTTAAATTCTAACAAACTGGTAATTAAATACTAAAACTGAATACAAATCAAACTAAAATTATAAGCACTCCAAAAATCAAAATCTAAACTATCTAAAATCACCTAGACACTCCTAAAAGACTATAGTTTTGGGGGGGGGGTTTGATTGAATTAATATTGAAGCTAATAAAAATAGAACAAAAATTATTAAACTAATTAAATTAACTCTAAGCAACAAATAATAATTAAAAGTTGTCAAATTTATGAAGGATACTTAGTATAATCTCAATCCACCATGCAAATTAATATTTATCATCAACACACAAGTTAATTTTATTCATGAGTTAAACTGTAAAAGATATCCACCAGCGGTTCTTCCCTGTTTTTCCTTAGATTTTAGTTTACTTAGGTCCAGCCCTAATATAAACCCTACTAATTTGGTAATCTTTACACCAGCGCAAAAATTTAACCAAATTAGAGCATTAAGAATTAGAAAAACATCATTTAACACTTTGTAACCAATTTACCAGCAAATCGATTTAACAAAGATCTAAAGCGATTACCTAATTAAAAGAGATGGGTTTGAGCCATCCATGATTAATTAGGGTGATACCTAGGCCTAAAAGATTATAACTTTTACGTATTACAATCTTCTAAACTATCAATCGAAATTGTATTTAATCAACTAGCATGCATTCTAATCGATTTAACACAAATTTCATAAACGATAAACACTAATCGCTAAAGAATCATGAATAGAAATCAACTAGGCATTAAAGCACAAAACTTGTTTCAAAATAATTAATTTAGCATGGCTTCAAGAAGATTATACTAAGCATAAAAAATTACTCACTCATATAATAAATAAAATTACACAAATCAACCAAAGGTGTCATATTTAATAATATACTAAACTAAAAAGAAAATAAAGTAAAATAACTAAAGAAATAGCAATAAGAGAATAATCCTTGGCCAAGGATTGTGATGCTGCCTGATATGTGTGATGATGGAGGATGATGATGCTTACGGTGAGGGGACGAAGACGAGGCTGGTGTTTTTGGCGTGAGGAGATTGAAGATTTATGGAGATGATGGGCTGCGTGGGGTTGATGGAAGATGATGATGATGACGGTCAGGAGATGGGATGTGCGTGATGAAGGAAGAAGGAGCTGAAGTTGATGTGTTAGGCGTGAAGGAGATGAAGATGGTGGTGCGATTAGAGAAGATGATGGTTTATTTAATAGGGTGAGAGTTTAGCTTCTAGGGTTTTCTTCTCCTTCCACCTTAGGTTTCTTCTTCCTCAAGACTTCTCCCTTTTCACCAACTCTTGAAACCCTAGCCAAATATAATAATTATGAAAATGATAATTTCCATAATTATTATTTTTGGACCGTCTTATAGCCAAGTGTATAAAACCCGAGCTTCTACGTCCTCTCTTCTCCCCTTTATTAAATTAATACTAACCCTGAAAAATATATAAAACAAAACAAATTAAATGAAATAATATATATATTATACTCAAAATAATTATAAAAATAATGCATGAATTATGACTTAACAAGTGGCTCACTATAATGAAGTTTTGAACATATGAAATACTTTTGTAAAGACTAGTTTAAACTGTATGTCATATTAATGTGTACATTAGTTCTAAAACTAAGTCCAAAAAAGCAATGACACTATACAACAACTTAATGCCTATTTCACATCCAGTACTTATGCTTCTGGAACTGTATTTGAATTTGTATTTGCATCTTTTTGTGCATATTGTTGATCATGTAACTCCTTGCTAGCCTCTTCACTTCGTGCCTTGCTTTAATCTCTTCATTCCTAATTATCTCACGACAGTAGCATGCTTGTAATATATCAAGTAGAAAGTTGTACATGAAGTAAATATGGAGATATTTCTTGATGTTTTGTTAATATATGTTGCATTTAATTTGTGACCTTTTTCAATACTTCATTTTTCTTTAAATGACAGTGTCATTCTTCTCCCTTACCAAAGCACGACTTCATGTGCCGCATGCAGAATATGCGATAATATGTGACGTTATCTGTTGCTATTGGGGGCATTCTCATTCACTACTTTCTTATTTTTGACAACTTCATGTTTTGAATGCCCAATGGCGTCCTCAAAAAATCTTCCAAAATATTTTGGTTGTGTGCATTTAACATAGTATTAGAGGTCCCCAAAATATTTATTGTGCATTTAAGCTTTATAATAGCACTCCTAGAAAAAGGGTTCCTAATGATGAAAACATTCATCACTAAAAGATTGATATTTTTTCATTAAAAGTTTTAACGACCAAATGACAAAAATTCATCATTCATCCTCACTGGTTCCATTGTTAATTTCAATGATGGCTTGAATGTTTTCATCATTATTACCAATAACAAAGACATTAATTGTCATCATTACTGGCTAACTAATTGTGACGAACAATATATTAATAACAGCCAAATTATTTGTCATTAAAAATTGCAAATGTACAAAAACATCTAAATTCATGTTTATTTACGATGAACCTTTTTCATGGTCACTTTTAAAACAGGTTATTATAGGACAAAGAACCTGTTAATCCTTGTAAATTACAAATAGAAAAGTATTAGATACTAACTATTAATGATGTTCTTACAAAATATTATTTGTGCAATCTCTCAACTTTCTTTAGTATTTGATTAAATAAATAAAAGAATGCTAATCAGGTCATAATTGAATAGATGTACATTTGTCAGGTTAAAAGCTATTAGTTTACAAATATCATAATACGTACAATATGTATGAACTAATAAAAATAAAAAACATCATGGAAAATCTCATACCCCCATAAAGAACAAAAAGTGGACGAGGGCATGGAAACTACAAATTTGTCCATAAGGTCATTATCAAAACACATTCAAGCACCTACAGGGGGGCTTATAATCTTAATTTATGCACCAAAAGTAAATTAAATTGGTGCAAAAACTCAACTAGAGCAATAGAAAAAATAGAGTTGTTACTGCAGATACAATACATTAACAACAACCACCATTACCAAAGCTATTTTCAGTAACAACACATCTACTGCTCAAACTGCAACAACTATTTCAACCGCACCAACTGCACCAACTCCTATCAAGAGTGTAGTAATAATTACAACGGATTGATCTGACACCAATCACAACAGTTACAGTCCAGACAGAAGCAACCATAGGAGTGCAGCTGTAGCAACAACTAACTTTCAAGTAAGTTCAAATGGCTCACATTTGGTCTCATAATGTTAAATATCAGTTAAACTAACATGCAAAAGTCACAAAAGTTGACATCTAGTAAAACAAAATAAAGCTTCTCACATGCTGTAAAACCCTAGAAAATTTTATACTTCTAAATATTTGTTTTTTTTGGTGATGTTGGATGGGTTGAGCTTGTGAGATGATTTGAATTTTATAGATAATCTAAGGTGTAATTTTAGGGGTTAGCTTAAGTCAATCAAAGACAAAAAAAATTCTTTTCTTGATTCTTTTTACCCAAGAACTTTATAAAATTTAAAAAAATTACGTTGTGTGAGTGGAAATTAGTTTGGAAAAAACAAATTTCTCTCTTTCCTTTTCATTCAACTCCTTCGACCCTTCTTCCTCCTCTCATGAAAGCCTATCCCTAGCTTACTCCTCCCCCTTACATCTCTTAATCAGCCACACTCCATCTCCACCTTCATCTCTCTCTCTCTCTCTCTCTCTCTCACACACACACACACACACACACACACACACACACACACACACACAC
>JACYFF010003369.1:54334049-54345048 GCA_017589665.1 Selenicereus undatus
ACACACACACACACACACACACACACACACACACACACACACACACATATTTTCTCTCTCTCTCTCTCTCCTGAGCTCTTTCTCACTCTCTTTCTCTCACCTCGCAACGGTTGCGCCACCCACTGACATTGGCCGCTGTTGCCCACCACAACCCACTGTCGCCGCCTGTGCGTGCCATCACCATTGCCCTTTGGCTAACCAACTCTCTCCTCCCCCTTCTTGGTTAGTATGGCTAGGGTTTAGTAAAGCCTTAACTCTAGACCCAATTTTTCTTTTTATATGTAAATTATATTTGAGTTATGAATCTAAATTTTTGTTATAAAAATCTCATTATTTAATTTCTTGATTTTTAGATTGAAATTTGATTGTAGGAATTTAAAACCATCAAAGCCCCCTTCTTTTCTTAATACTTTTCAAGGTAGAAACTTTGATCGTAATACTTTTCAAGGTAGAAACTTTGATCTTTAAATTTCATATTTGTCTAGCTTGGATTAAATTAGAGAGATTAATTTCATGGTGGTATAAAGTGGAGATTGCATGGATGCAGGTTGGAAGTTGTGGGGAGTGGGTGATAGTGTTTTGGGACAAAAACCTAAATAATTAGTTTCATTGTTACAGTTAGAATGTAGGGTGACTTTGAAAATCCACGAATCCATATTGGCTCATTGAAAACTTATGACATTTATAGGGGCTATAGATCTGGAAGTCTTATGTATCAAGAATTTTGAATCGTGTCAATCAGAGTTAAAACCACAAAGTTACAGCGGAAATACAAAGGCTGCATAAAGCTGGACTGCATTGGGATGGATTGAGAACGTTGCTAAATTTGAGTTAGTTACTATTGGCATATACTAATCTTCTTATAACGAAAGATAGATAGACAAGCAAAGCTTTTCAAAATGGGTTTGATATCTAGAATCTGATATGTGGATCATATGTTATGGCCTCTAGAAGTTGGACCTAGATTTTGTTATCAATCTAGAGGTTAATGTGAAGGTTTAATCAATGGAAAAAATTCCCAAATATTCACAAAAGTCACTTGGGACGTCTAACTTATTAATTAGGTAAAGAAATAGGCTTCAAAATAATTTATGGGCTATTGTTCATTTAAGTTCAATTTTGGGATAAGTTTAACTGTTAACGAAACCGTTTTAGAAATTAAATAGGCCCAGTTAGGAAGTTGAGGTCAAACTTAGGCACCGTATCTTGTCAAGTAACAACCATGCTCTAACTTCCCCAAACATCCCTTTAAAATGTGCTTTATGTGGTTTATCCTTTACATTGATTTCAATTGATGTTCGGGGGACCTTCTTAAGCAACCCGATATGTTGTTGAGGCATTACTGTTATTATATGTAGCTTGGTATGAAACCTTGGGTTGTTCAAGAGTACTTTCAAATAATGTTGGACTTTTATTGGGTTGGGATGGTCTAATTAGAAGTTTGGGGCTAATAAGCGATTCTCAAAATGTTAATAATCTAATTAAATGAACTAGGCAAGGTGTCGGGGGGTTGCTCCTGATAATAAGAAGGCCATATAGCCTTCCCCTGGTAATTGCAGGTGTGATCAGAGGCTATGTGGCATGTCGTTAATTGGCATAGTCTAGATTATTGGTAATCGTCCAATTGATGGTAAGTGATGAACTGGATAACCAGCTGCACTAAAATCAATTGTAGGCCATAAGACCTAGTGAGGTTGATCGTCTTTGTTTTTTTGAACTTAAACCAAGAGAGACTTGAATGAACTTAGGGGTTTGGGTCGGTTTGATTGGTAGCCATTTATAAAATTTTTTAAGATATCTTCCCTTCACCCTTGAAATTGTTTGAAATAAATTTGAATTATGCTTTGACTGTTAGGGTTGCTTGTTATTGAGTTGCATCTCATTTTTCTAAATGTTTTGTTTTCAGGTGATGATCATGAGCATAGGAATGGAACTCAAGATTAGAAGCAAGCCTGATGACACATAGTATTTAGGAATGTGATGTTGAATAAATTCCCTTGATTGAACACCTGACTTTTGACTATTATACTTTGAATTTGACCCCTAGTTAGACTTTATTATCAGACTCTTAATACTAGATTTTGTAATACATAGCCTTGTGTTTCCTAGCAGGAAATACAGCGGTAACGCCCTATTTGGTTGTTCGCTACCACTTAGGGTTAAATATTAGTAATGAAATAAATTAGAATTTTCGGGATGTTCCAAAGTGGTATCATAGCACAAGTTTACAGACTTGAAAGCTTGCTTGAGAATGTTGTTCTCTAAAATAAAAGTTTAAATCTATAGACTGAGCAACTACGTGGAGAGTGAGTGTAGGAAGGGAAAAAGGGGTGCTTGCAACTGCGTAAATGTATTGGAATACATGTCTTACTTGCAATTATTTGTCTATAGAATGAATGGTATGCAACATTACCTTTGCATGGAGGCTGATATCTTCATAAAAGGGTAGTTAAGAAACCTGAGATTGACCTGGTTGATCATATCCATCAAATTCGGACAACGATGTATAGATATATAGGGGATCTACCCAATAGTTGGTTAAGGTTTGAGCATAATCAGACACTTTTCTTCCTTCTAACCCTTCGAGGTGACCAAGAATGGGACTACTGAGTTGATGAGTTAAACCCTATGGTTCGAGAGCTTCGTAACTGGTGGAGATATTGTCGGTGTGATTTGCAATCAATGGATATAGGTTTTATGGAATTAATTGACCATTTACTCGAGATGGCCCCATATGACCAAACCCCTGCACCTACAAACCAGGAAGACACCCCACCATCCCTTGATAAAGAAGACACTGGGAATTCCACACCTGATGAACCCAATTAGGCTAGGGAAGAGGAAGAACCAATAGAGGATGACAACCATGAGGAAGAACCTATGAAGGATGAGAACCCTAAAGAGGAATCAGTGGATGATGAGGACCCCAAGGAGGAACTTATGGAGGATAAGGACCCTAAAGAAGATCTAATTAAAGATAAGGGCCCTGAAGAAGAATCAATGAAAAAGGAGGATCCTGAAGAAGACCTAGATGAAGACCTGGGCAGGAACCCAGACAATAATTTAAACTTAAAGATGTGACCTCTCTATAGAAGCTGGAAAACTGTAGTAGGATGTAACAGGGGATGTGTCCACTAAATATCCCTAGTCAGTAGAGGTTGGATATTGTGCTAATTAATAGTAGTAGATCCTAGGGGTTAAACATTTTGTTTAGTTTAATCTAAGTCCTAAGCTGTTGTTAGAATGCGTATGTAATGGGAATAATGATGCAATACACATTTACTATTTTTGGATACGTGTATTTGACTTGCCTATTCAGTTTACATGAATGTTTTGCTTATGTGATTCTTTAAGAACTGTGTACTTGACCTAAACGTGGAAGCTGGTGGCACTAATTGAGTGTGTATGAAACATATGATCATGTATGATAAGAACTCAACTTCGTAAGTGTTAGGGCAACTGGTCATTATGAATGATACAAATTGATACGATTACGAATTTGACTATACCTCTTTCCAATGATGGTGATGTAAATCAACATGGATTGTTAAAGTGTTGTAAAATACGTATCGGGAACTATTAGGAATAGAATTAACCTCGGTTAATTTTTAAACTAGGATGTTAGGAAACAATGGAGAATCCTAAATTGGACCACAGCTCACTCCAAGACCTCACATTAACCTAGAAAACACTATGGCTAGCCTAAGGGAAAGACAAGCCCTTCGGCTTAGAAATGGGAGCGGAACTCCCAACAATGTGGATAAGGCAAATCCACTAACTGGGACGGACTTTACCAATCTCCTGCTTCTAGAGCTTTTACAAAAGCAAGGGGAATATGTGTAACAATAAAATGAACACCTCCAAAAAATGGCCGAGGTTAAAGAGAAAAAAGAGGTGGAGGATAACTCTCACATATTTAAGAGGGTTGCTAGCCACAACCCACCCACATATGATGGTGCCACTGATCCTAAAGCGTTTTGGATTCGAGTCATGGATAAGTCTTTTGATGCTTTGTAATGTCCTAAGGAATGGAGGGTGGGATTTGATGGATTCTACCTTAAAGAAACCTTTAGTGGGCTATTTTAGGGAAAAAGTAGTACGAACCTGGGTTTGGGTGGAATGGATTTAAAGAATTACTCAAAAATCGCTTTTAACCCATATCTCTTCAAAAAGCCAAGGCAAATAAATATATGCAGCCGCAATAAGGAAATACGAGTGTACTAGAATACGCTTTCAAGTTTATGGAACTCTCCTGATTCGTTCCTGCCTATATAGTGGATGAAAAAACTAAAGATGACTTCTTTTGGACCAGGACTTAACCTAAACCTTAAGGAAAGGATGTTAGTGCATCAGCATACCTCATATGGCAATAGGTTGATAGCCTGCAAGCCCACGGTGGCGTTACAACAATCAAGGTTGATCCCAGAGAGACTAGGTTGATCTATTGGGTTATGTCCCCTCAAGATATGCTAAGCAAGATTCTAATTCAAGTGTTTTTTTATTAACAACTGCAAATAAACTTTTCTAAATCAAACATGGGAAAAACACCTAGGAATTTTCGTAGTTATGAAAGGGAATTGAATAAAAACGATAAACATGTGCCTTTCTCTAATTGGTTAATTTTGAGGGATTGCAATATGTACAGAAATTCAGTAAATTCTTCTAAAATCAACTAAATTTGCCTAAACTAAGCAAATGTTGCTCTCTCAAGCTAATTTGACTTAATCCAAGTTTAATATTTTCGATTACTTAATTTGAGTCCTCCCAACTTGGCAATCTCTCTTTCGAGGCGATGCAATGATAGGTTCTAACAAGCAGTCCAACAATCAAATGTCATCTTCTGAATATTCACTCGATTGTTTGAAGTATGCAAGTACATTTTGGCCAAAAATAAACTCACAACATGAATAACACTTAACAGAACGAAATCAAACCAATCACGAAGATAAGCACAATTGAATAGCTTAAAACATGATCCAATAACAACTTCCACAAACTACTAAATCCCTAGAAAAAAATTAACTACTCACACATAATCAAAGATTAAACAACTAGCTACTCTAAAATGATAGATGTAAAGAGGAAAGAGAAGGGAAGAGAGAAGAAATGCTCAGCCAAAATCACACTTGAACCATCGTGCAAACCTGGGGATAGAATCCTTGCAAATCTTCACTTCAACTCTATCTCTCTTTCTCTCTAATCTAAACTAATCCTAATCTACTTGAAGAGAGAAAAGGAGTATAAGTTGAGATGATGAGGGTGTGTGTGAGGATGAGAGCCCCCCATTTTTTATAGTGAGATTCTGGAAGACGAATATCCACATGTAATAATGGAATAATAACCGCTAGGACGTCGAAGAGCTTGCGAGAAAACAAAACGCCTCGCAGGAAATGAAGACACCACAAACTGATCGTGGTCAGCTCTGGCTCCACATTCTTCTGTTCTTTTTTTCTTCCACAGGCATAACAACTAAAGAGTGTCCATGGGGAGTCCAAATGCACTCATTTGGGATCAAATCTAGGGTAAAATGGTCCAAAAATATGCAAAAAACATAAAAGAACCATACCAAAGCATAAAATGGGAAAAAGAGTATAAATTATCACATAAGGCGCATAATTTTCCCTCAAAATGCAGGAAAATGACCCTAAGATAATATATACATTAAGCACTTATCATAGCTATGACACAGTTGCCAATATAGAGAAGGTAATGAAGGAGAAAAATGAGTTCTACAGTGAGCAGCGATGAATAAGAGGAAAGGGGACCAGCGAGAAAATCATCACTTCTAGAATCACTACAAGAAGCCTCGAGAGGATTATCACAATAACAAGGGTTCGCAAAGTAGGTACCATGCTACCAATCGGTCTAGAGTAACCTGTAATGCTTGTGGAAAGCTAGGATACTATGCACGTGAATGTTGTACTAACAAGAGATGTTACTACTGTGGAAGTCCTCAGGATTAGTGAAGGATTTCCCACACCCACTGCCCCCTCCTGATTAGAGGCATGAAAGATAGCACCCGCAACAATGCTCCTAACACGTGGGTAGGTAACCAACAAATCTAAACAACCAAACCTGATTTCCTCAATAGAACTAGTGATGCCACCCAATCCACTGCCTCAGAACACGAGAGGTAAAGCTTATGTGATGCAAAGGGATGAAGTTAAAAATGCTCCCAACATAGAGACCAATGCCTTCTCCGTTATGTCTTATTTGACACTAGTGCTCC
Source organism: Selenicereus undatus (assembly GCA_017589665.1). Lineage (NCBI taxonomy): Eukaryota > Viridiplantae > Streptophyta > Magnoliopsida > Caryophyllales > Cactaceae > Selenicereus > Selenicereus undatus. The sequence continues at coordinate 54,340,279 of JACYFF010003369.1, forward strand.
ACATTCATTTGTTTCTATTAAGTTAGTTGAAACCTTAGGGTAAGTCCCAACATCTAAACATTCTCTATTATCTTTAGCACTCCCTTATGGGAAGACAATGAGACGTGAGAAGCTATATACAGATTGTCCTACTTAGATTAACAGTCATGAGTTCTTAGCTGCCTATACAAATTTAGGTTGACTAATTTTGATATAATTTTGGCTATTGACTGATTATCAAAATATCGAGCAAAAATAAATTGTCCTAAATAGAAGATTACCCTAAGGGACCCGACGGAGAGAAGGTAGTTCACAAAGGGAATGTCCTAAAGTGTGGAATGAGACTTATTACAGCAATGAAAGCCTAAAGGCTATTAGGGTGAGGTTGCAAGGGGTTCTTATGTAATGTAGTAGATGCTAAAACGTTTCAACCATGTCTTAAGGATATCCTAATATTTCAGGAATTTCCTGATGTTTTCCCCTAAGAAATTCCAGCATGCCACCACCTAGGGAGGTAAAATTTTTGATTGACTTAGTTCCAAGAGAAACACCTATCCTCCGATGCCCCTCATAGCATGGCCTTAGCAAAATTAAAGAGTTAAAAGTTCAACTTGACGAGTTATTGGAAAATGGGTATATTAGGCTAAGTATAACTCCATGGAAAACGCCGATGTTACTCGTGAAAAAGAATAATGGAACCCTAAGGTTATATATTGATTAGAGTCGCTATCCTTTGCACTCGATATGCGCACCATGAGTACGTAGTGACTCCTTTTGGAATTACTAATGCTTTAACAACATTCATCAACCTCATGAATAGGGTCTTTAAGCGTTACTTGGGCCAATTTGTAGTAGTGTTTGTAGATGATATATTGGTTCACTCGAGGACACCAGAGCAACATGCTCATCATTTTAGAACGATCTTAGAAGTGCTAAGGAAAAATGAATTGTATGAAAAGTTGAAGAAGTGTGAGTTTTGGTTAGGAAAAGTAGCATTTTTTAGGCATGTAGTGTCAAGAGAAGGAATCTCTGTGGATCCCTAAAAGATGGGAGCTCTAACAAAGTGGCCTAGGCTAAGAACACAATCGAAGTAAGGAGTTTTCTAAGGTTGGTAGGATATTATTGAAGAGTTGTTAAGAAGTTCTCTAAGGTTGCAACATCTCTTGCTAACTTGACAAGGAAAACCACTAAGTATAAGTGGACCAAAAGTTGTGAGGAAGCCTTTAAGGAACTTAAGAGGAGATTAACACGTGCACCTATACTTGCATTACCCATCAACGGCGAGGATTTTATGGTATATAGTAATGCAGCTAAAAATGGTTTAGGTTGTGTCCTAATCCAAAACTATTGCAGAATAGCTTATGCCTCGTGAGAACTAAAACTCCATGAGCGGAAATTCCCAACCCATGACTTGGAAATAGTTGCTATGGTATTTGTATTAAAAATTTGGAGACATTATTTGCATGGGGTAGACTATGAGATCTTTACTAACCATAAAAGCGTAAAGTACTTATTTTCACAAAGGATATGGACCTGAGGAAGACAACGTGGTCGAAATTTCTTAAGGACTACGACATAAACTTCCAGTGTCACCCAAGGAAGTTAAATGTAGTAGCCAATGCATTAAGCTGCAGGCCATACCCCAGCTTTTAGCCATCTATTGGCTTTACCCAGGGACTTATGCAAGGATTTTAGGAAGTTGGGGAAATGTGGTGACAAAGAGGGATAAACCCATGCTCTGTGCCATACAAGTGCAACTTACCCTTATCGAGGAAATTTGGGCAGCCTATGACACTGACCCACAACTAGAAAGGGTCAAGGCTGAAGTGCTAACAGGAAGTGCACTTGGTTTCGTGATTCACAAGCATGGAATCTTAAGGTTTCAAAATTAGGTATGTGGTCCAGTTATAAGGGAACTTAGGAAGAAAATTTTAGATGAGGGCAAAACATCCCACATTCTATGCACCCTGAAGGTAACAAGTTGAATAAGGACTTAAAAAAACATTTTGGTAGAGTAACATGAAACAAGAAGTAGCAGACTACATGGCCAAGTGCTTAACTTGTCAGCAGGTGAAATAGAACACCAAAAATTTGCGAGGCTCTTACAGTCGTTGGAGGTTCCTGAGTGAAAATGAGACTCAATTTCTATAGATTTGGTGGTACGCTCACTATGCACATAAAGAAAGAATAATGCAATTTGGGTAATTGTAGATAAACTTACAAAATGGTCACATTTGATAGCAATGCAAAACACACGGACACTGGATCAATTGGTGCGTGCCTATTTGGAAGAGATTGTTCGACTACATGGGGTATAAGTTTTATAGTTTCCGATTAGGACACCAAATTTCAATATGGATTTTGGCAGAAGTTACTAGAGGCATTTGGGACGTTATTACACTTTAGTACAACCCAGCTATAGATGGACAAACCGCACGAATGATCCAGACCTTATAAGATATGTTGCTAGCATGTTCTTTTGATTTCAAGAAAGAGAGCAATTGGCACTGATTGAGTTATCCTACAACAATAGTTACCATTTTAGTCATGGGATGTCCCCTTACGAAGCTTGTATGGTAGGCAGTTAAGGTAATCCAAGAACGAATGAAGGTGGCTTAAAGCTGTTAGAAAAGCGACGCTGATAGAGGGCATAGACAAAGAGTTTGAAGTGGGAGGTCAAGTTTTCCTTACGGTATCTGCAACCAAGGGCGTCACGAGGTTGGCTATGGTAGGCAAAGTTAACCCTAGGTGAATCAAGTCGTATCCTATTACTCAAAGAGTTAGGGAAGCAGCCTATTGGTTGGAGCTACCACGAGAATCGTGAAGAGTGCATAATGTTTTTCATGTGTCACAGCTGTGCAAGTATAGTCTTGACCCCTTCCATGTCATCGAACCAAACCCCCTACAACTTCAGGAAGATGTGTCATATGAGGAGCAACCAATCTGAACATTAGATCACAAAGAAAAACAACTTCGTAAGACAGTACCACTAGTAAAAGTCCTTCAGGCCAATCACGAGGTATCGAAAGCTACCAAGGCACCAGAACAAGAAATGTGACCGAAGTACCCTGACTTGTTTGACTAATTAGGTGTGTGCGAATTTTTGAGGATGAAACTTCCTTTAAGGGAGGCAGAATGTAAAACCCCGTAAATTTTTATAATTATAAATATTTGTTTTTTTTTTTGTGATATTTGAGGGGTTGAACTCATAAAATGATTTGAATTATATGGAGAACTTAAGGGTGTAATTTTAGGGGTTAGTTTAAACCAATCCATGCAAAAAAAAAGACATTGCTTTCCCGATTTTTTTTTACCTAATAACTTTAGAAAATTCAAAAAAAATTACCTTGTATAGGTGAAATTATTTTTTTAAAAAATAATCTCTCTTTACTTTTTATTCTTCTCCTTTAACCCCTCTTCTTCTTCTCATAAAAGAAAAACCCTAACGCTAGCTTATTCCTCCCCTCTAACTCTCTTAATTAGTACATATGGAACGCCCCAACTTGTAATCACGTAGTCAATCTTAATTATTTGAACTTTAGTCGCTAATAACTCGAAAGAACAAAATTAGGACGTTACTGCCATCCTATAGAGGATGAGGCTCAAACAACTTACTTAATATTAGTGTTATAACACACTTTAGCTTACATAAAAACCAAATGGTGGATATTTTATGCATCCCCAACTCAAACAAGAGTTTAGGAACCCACACCTTACGCCTTGATGAACCTTAACTTCATGAAATGTCACTGCGTGCTTCTTTAGACTTCATTGACTATTCCTTGCCTCCCTAATGCTGATCAAGTAAGGACTTTACAACTTATTTACCTAAAACACATAAAGCAAAAAAATATTCAAATACTGAGGCGAAACCTAATGCGTTTACTCCTATAATGTGAGAATAAATTCATTTTTCAGTGAGTGCGCATATCAGTTCATTTTAGTTTGACATGAGGGAGAGAGAGAATTATACTAAAACTGTTACTGGTTATTATTTGAAAGTAGAACCCAAACTAATGAGCTAATATGTACAATGTGAGCATTGAATAGGTGCACACTTCTCAAGCCGATCAAGAAGTCTGAACTAAAGTTGCGCAGGTGAACGGATGGGCCTAAGCCTTAATAACGAATAACTGGTGGGTCCAGTTAATTATGTGGAAAAACAAGCTTGAAAATGATTCATTGGATACTTGTATATTATGATATTTCTAAAAAAATGCGAATATTTGAAAGGTACAAGCAATAAATGTATCTTGAGATGAAGGTCTCTCACATCTTTTGAAAATACTTAATTACTGGCTCGGCTGATGAAAGTGTCCCCACTTCTGTTTTAAATGAGGCTTTCATTACTAATTATCACACCATTTCCGCATGATTAATTTTAAGTGAATAAGTACACACTTCTGTATATGCTGTATCCATAACCAATTGAAAAACATCTTTCTTTGGATATCTCTGTTTTATTAGTAGGCTTATTCTCATTTAAGCCCATTAATCCATCAATCTATTTATGGGACTCCCTTGTAGGTATCATTGTCTCCCATGTTATTTTATATCATTTTATTTATTAATTTATTTATTTTTGTTAGGGGTCTTAATTCATAGTAAGGTTTCACCATAAGTTCTTTTATTTAGTATGATCTTCGATATGTTTTGTTGTTGTTGCTGTTGTTGCTGTTGTTGTTGTTTTTGTTGTTGTTGTTGTTGTTGTTGTTGTTGTTGTTGTTGTTGTTGTTGTTGTTGCTATTATTATTATTATTATTATTATTATTATTATTATTATTATTATTA